>CM038671.1:715269324-715902997 GCA_021605145.1 Aegilops bicornis
TGCCCAAATGCGGCATCGCATCAGCCGGGCTTGATGTCGAAAGGATGAGGCCGTTGGCTCGCCGACTTGGCCGTTTGACTGCGGGTGGGCAACGGACGCTAGGTCCAGGCGGATGCCCTGCGTCGCGCATAAACGTGCCAATGCTCCCTTGGGAAAATTCATTCCGTTGTCGGTGATGATGCTGTGTGGCACGCCGTACCAAGTTGTAATGTCTGCGATGAATGTCACGGCAGTCGGCCCGTTCAGCTTCTTAATCGGCTTTTCTTTGATCCACTTGGTAAATTTATCCACGGAGACAAGCAAGTGTGTCATGCCGCCGCGCGCCGTCTTGAATGGGCCCACCATGTCCAGTCCCCAGACGGCAAAAGGCCAGGTGAGGGGACTGGTCTTGAGTGCTGAAGCCGGCAGGTGTTGCTTGGAGATGAAGACTTGGCACCCTTTGCAATGTTTGACCAACTCCTTGGCGTCGTCCAAGGCAGTCGGCCAAAAGAATCCATGGCGGAAAGCTTTGGCGACAAGGGATCTTGAGGCTGCGTGGTAGCCGCATTCGCCTTGGTGAATGTCCTTGAGGATTGATATGCCCTTCTCTGGCTCGCCGCGGCGCTGGAAGACTCCAGTGACACTGCATCTGACGAGCTCTCTCTTACCAATTGTATATGCTCCAGGCCGGTGTTGGACTTGTCTTGCCGCGATCTCGTCGGCCGGCAGTTCTCTGTTTACCAAGAAGTTGAGGATGGGCTGAGCCCATGATGGAGCTGCGACTTCTTCTATAGTCAACACGGCTACTGTAACCAGGGCGGGTGGGCTGGGTGGTGAAGAGCTGGAGTTGGCCACCGCCTGTGGTGTTGATGCAGTCCCCGGGCCGACTACCATAGTCCCCGGGCCGGGTTCTGAAGTCCCCGGGTCGGGTGCGACTATGGCAGTCCCCGAGCCGCCTATCGAAGACCCCGGGCCGCCTGCTTGGCTCCCCGAGCCGGATCCGGCTGCGTCGGGGTTAGGCGGCACGAAGATGGAGTCGGATTCCGGAGATGGCTTGATAGACGGCTTGAGGAGGCATTTGAGAGAGACACCGGTTGGTATAGCTTGTCGAGTTGAGCCTATTCGTGCCAAGGCATCTGCTTGCTCGTTGTCGGGCCGTGGCACATGGAGGAACTCGCATCCTTCGAAGTACCCGCTGATTTGCTGAACGAGGAAACGGTAGCTTGCCATGTTTGCGTCCTTGGCGTCCCAGTCAATAGATGACTACTGGACTACCAAATCCGAGTCGCCATAGCATAGGATCCGGCGGATGCCAAGTTCTTTGGCTAGCAGGGGCCCGTGTATGAGCGCCTCGTACTCGGCCACATTGTTGAAGGCGGCAAAGTGAATTTGCAATGTGTATCTGAGTTTGTCGCCTTTGGGAGAGGTGAAGATGATGCCGTCTCCCAAGCCGGTGTGCATCTTGGACCCGTCGAAGTGCATCCGCCAATGAGTGGAGTCGGGAGCCGGCGGCAGGTACTTGTTCTCGGCCCAATCGACGAGGAAGTCAGCCAATGCTTGGGACTTGATGGCGGTGCGAGGCTGGTAGAAGATTGTGTAAGGGGCCAGCTCAATGGCCCATTTTGCCACCCGTCCGGATGCGTCCCGGCTACCTATGATCTCGGCGAGCGGGGCGGTGCATACGACCATGATGGAGTGCTCTTGAAAGTAGGGCTTCAGCTTCTTGGCAGCGAAGTACACGCCATAGCACATCTTCTGGTAATGCGGGTAGTTCTGCTTCGAGGTGGATAGTACTTCGCTTAAGTAATACACCAGTCTCTGGACTGGCTGAGCTCGGCCTTCTTCTGGGCGCTAGACCACGATGACGGCGCTGACCACCCGGCTGGTGGAGGCAATGTAAAGGAGCATGGGCTCTTTCTCAGTCGGCGCCCCCAAGACAAGCGGCGTGTCAAGCATCTTCTTTAACTCATGAAAAGCTTGGTCGGCTTGGTCGTTCCACTCGAAGTGAGTGGTTTTCTTCATGAGTAGGTAGAGGGGGAGTGCCTTTTCTCCAAGCCGGCTGATGAAGCGGTTCAGGGAGGCCAGGCACCCGGTAAACTTCTAGACGTCTCGCAGCTTGGTGGGAATCTCCGTTCTCTCAATGGCTTTGATCTTTACTGGGTTGCATTCAATGACGCGTTCGGAGACCAGGAAGCCTAGAAGCTGGCCGGCTGGCACTCCGAACATGCATTTCTCAGGGTTGAGATTGATCTAAAATCGGCTTAGGTTCTCAAATGTTTCCTTGAGGTCTTCTAGGAAGGTGTTGCGCTTCTCCGTCTTCACCACGATATCGTCCACATACACGTGGGCATTTCTGCCGAGTTGCTTGAGGAGGCATTTCTGCATGCAACGCTGAAAAGTGGCACCGGAATTTCTCAAGCCGAATGTCATAGTCAGGTAATAGAAAGCTCTGAATGGCGTGATGAAGGCGGTTTTCAGGCGGTCAGCCGGGTCCAACTTTATCTGGTGGTAGCTTGAGTAGGAATCCAGGAAACTCAACAACTCGCATTCGGCTGTGGAGTCTATCACTTGATCAATCCTGGGCAAGGCGAAGGGATCTTTGGGGCAGGCTTTGTTGAGGCTTGTGTAGTCTATACACATACGCCACTTGTTATTATTCTTCAGAACGAGCACCGGGTTGGCAAGCCACTCCGGAAAGAACACCTCCATTATGAAGCCGGCTCCCAAGAGCCGGGCTATCTCTTCTCATACGATCCTTCTCTTCTCCTCTGACAGCCGGCGGAGGGGCTGCTTGACTGGTTTGGCATCTGCCCGGAGTGTAGCTTGTGCTCGGTGAATTCCTTCGGAACACCCGGCATGTCCTTGGGGGACCATGCAAAGATGTCTCGATTCTCATGGAGGAAATTGACAAGCTCACCTTCCTATTTGCTGTCCAAGTTTGCCCCGATGACGGCAAACCTTTCTGGGTGCTCCGGGTCCAGAGGTATCTTCTTTGGTTCCTTGGCCGGCTGGAAAGAACCTTGGGCATCACATTCCTTGGGGTCGGAGGACAGGGCTGGCTGCTTGCCGGCCATGGCCATGACTCGGTCCAACATCTTCTTCTCTTCAGCAACCACAAGGGACTCGGCCAGCCATTGCTTGGCTGCAAGGCCTTTTCGGAGGATTTCTTGTAGTCGCCGGCTATGGTGATGATGCCCTTGGTGCTTGGCATCTTCATCTTGAGGTAGGCGTAGTGGGTCTGACCATGAACTTGGCCGAGCAGCCGCCAAGGTAGCATGGTAGGGGCTCTCAAGGTCCACCACCTCAAACCAGATTGATTCTTGGCGGAAATGATCCTTGTCTCCAAAGAGAATATCTATCTTGATTTTTCCGATCGGCGAGTAGGATAGGCCGGGAACAATGCCATGGAACACGATTCAGCTTGGCATGAGGTGCTTGGCCTTGATGTTCAGCTTCTCCATGGTGTCTCGGTACAGGATGTTGATGCTGCTCCCATCGTCTATCAGTACGCGGGAGAATCGGGCAGCAAGACTACCGTTGCTAGGGTTGCCTCCAAAACCAATGCATAAGAGCCCGGGGACGGCATCACCTCTGGGTGGTCGGCGCGGCTCCAGCTGATAGGCCTCTCGACCAAAGGCATGTACTCGGGGTTGTTGGAGGCGACAGCGTTGACTTCTTGGTCTGCTGTCGGCCGCCCGGCTGCGCCCGGTCTTGAGCTGGCTTGTGAAGACGACGTAGGCGGCATGCTCGTTGGGGAACTCGTCTTAGATGGTCCCGACTGCTGGTCGAGCAGCCGGCTGTTGGGGAGCCGGAGACGGCTGTCCAGCTGGCGGAGGCGGCACCAGCCCTTCGCCTTTGGTGATTCGGGTGAGCCAGTGGTATTTCCGGGTCGCATGGTTGGACGGCTTCGCGCCGCTGTGGAACTTGCATGGGGCGTCGAGGGCTTGCTCGTAGGAGAAAGCCGGCCTGCCGCCCTTCGGCTTCTTGGTAGCGGCCGCCTCGGGTTGCTCGTCTTCGACGGTGGCCACCTGCCGACTGGCTGGAGGCGGCATTGGGCCCTTGCGCTTATTGTCGCTCTGGTACGGACGTCGGCCGGAGTCGCCAGCCGGCGTTTTGGGAGCCGGGTTGAGCACCTTCCCAGAGGCTTCTACCCGGAGCTCGGTCTTCATCGAGGAGTCGGCGGTGGCGTACTTGTCTGCTATGACTAGTAGGTCGTCGAGGGTAGTCGGCTCATCGCAGAGGAGCTTGTGGTTGAGGAGGGTGCCTTCTCGGCACCCGGCGGTGAAGTACTCTATGGCTTGAACCTCATGCACCCCCCTCGCAGGAGTTGCGGAGCTCGGCCCAACGCATGAGGTAGTCGCGAGTCGACTCGGTGGGTCCTTGTACGCACAAGGAGAGTTGCCTGGGTTTGGGAGCCCGCTTGTAGGTGCTGGTGAAGTTGCGGATGAAGGCTTCGGTGAAGTCTAGCCAGCTCTTGATGCTGTACGGCTTGAGGCTGTTGCGCTAGGTTCGCGCCGTGCCCTGAAGCATGAGGGGCACATATTTCACGGCAACGCTCCTGTTGCCGTTCGCTATGCTGACTGCATTTGAGTAGTCAATCAGCCAATCCTCCGGCTTCACAGAGCCGTTATACTTGGGCGTGTCTCTTGGGAGCGAGAACCCTTTAGGGAAGGGCTCGTCGCGGATGGGGGGGCCGAAGCAAGTCGGACCGACATCGTCTTCTTCTTCCAACGCGAGGGATCACGCCAGGCGGTCGATCCGCTGGCGGGCATCGTTTTCGCCGACTCCTTCGCGGCGTCCTAGTCGGTCGCTGAGAGTCGGATGCGTGACAAGCGGCGGGGTGGGATATCTTTCCCTGCGAGGTGGAGGAGGGGTCGGGTTGCCTTACCGCTCCACGGCTCGAGGGCGGCCTTCTGCGTCGCGCTCGATGGAGATCCGGATTCGGCTGCGGCTGGCAGCCGGCTCCTTTTCCCGCCGTGCGCGGGTGTTGCCCGCAGTCGGCGTGCGTGACGTCACGCCATGCTTGCGGCGCGGGGGAGGGCTTTCAACGCGGGCGCTGTCTTCATGACGCTCTGTGGTCGCGCCGATCTGTTGCTGGATGCGCCTAGCCATATAGGGGAGGTTGTCGGGCCCTAGCCCGTTTCACGCCATGCTTGCGGCGCGGGGGAGGGCTTTCAACGCGGGCGCTGTCTTCATGACGCGCTGCGGTCGCGCCGATCTGTTGCTGGATGCGCCTAGCCATATAGGGGAGGTTGTCGGGCCCTAGCCCGTTCAGCTCTTCTGACCGCTTTGGCGGCGCTTGAGTTCTCGAGGGGCGTGGCGTAGACTGGGCGGTCCGCCCCCAGCATCTCGGCGATGACTGCACCGCGTTTCTTGACAACGCCGAGTCGGCTCGGCCTATCGGGAGGCGGCGTGCCAAAGGCGGCGCTGTCGACCTCGCGCTGGTGAGCCTCGGTTAGGCGTCTCATGGAGGCTATCCTCCGGCCCTCCGCGTGGAGGGCGAGGCGGCGCGCCTCCAACGCCTCAGCGTCGGCATCGGCCGGGAGAGGGGCGGACAGGTCGTGCGGCACCGCCCGCAAGGCGTCGTGGGCGTTCTCACTAGAGGGGCCGTCATGACTGACGACCAGCACCTCAGTGATGGCACTGCCACAGCTGTCGGCTTGGGGGAGCAGTTCGTCCAAGATCACGACGTTGGTGGGGAAAGCGTTGAGTGATGCCGTGTCGGAGTCGACAAGCATCAGGTCGGTGGAGACAACCGACTCCAAATCCACAGCGGGCTTGCTGGAAACGTGGAGTTGGTCGAGGAGGCTGATGAGGTGGCTCTCAAGGAAGCCCGTGCCCACGTCGGATGCGGGCTCGTTGGAGATGCGAGCCTCGCCAAGGAGGTCGGCAAGGCAGCTCGCCGCGTAGGCGTCAACGACGCCTTGCAGCGCATCGGGGCAAGCGCCATCGGGCATGCCGGGCTGGCTACGCTCGCGGAGGAGGAAGAGGGTTCCCGTCCAGAATAGGTCTCCGGACGACGGTGCATCTGGCCCCACGGTGGGCGCCAAATGTCGGGTGGTAGGTGCGACATATGCCAACGGGTGGCTAATCATAGTGGGAGCCAATAAGAAGTCGCCGGTGCCTGGAAACGTTATGAGGCGAAGACATGCACGCCGGCGAATCTTACCCAGCTTCAGGGCTCTCCATGGATATAACACTCCTAATGCTGCTCTGTGGGGTCTCCGCATGATCACTAGATGAACAAGTTGCTACAAGAGGCTCCTTGAGCTGTTCGGTGAGAGGAAGAAGAAGGGCACGACTAGCTCTCCTCTTCCCTCTATGTGGTGTCTAAAACCCTAAGAGATCAACCCTTTGCATGGGTGCCCCGGGGAGTTTATATAGGCCTACCCCTGGGGGTACAATGGTAATCCGGCTAGGCGCGGGCCCAAGCCGTCAGTGTCTACGCTTGCCGGCTTCTCCGCCAGCCGTTGGGACCCGCCGACTGGTGGGTCCCGCCGGCTGCCGGCTTCTTGGTCGACAGGCTGGCCCCACCGTTCAGGGCCCTGTCGGGGGCTGGTTACTATTGCCTCAATCCTGACGACGAGGGATTTGTCGGGGTAAGCATGGCTACAGTGCCGCCGGCTTGGCGGCGATCACTGTAGCCTTACCTCGTCTTGTCTCCTTAATGAGGCGCTTTCTTCGAGAGGGGAACAAGCCGGCTGTGGGAAGCCGGCCATACCACATGCTGACTGGGGGAGGCCGAGCCGCCTTCGGGCATCTCTCTGACTGGAGGGGCCCGCCGCCTGCGGGTCGTACTGACAGCCCGTCGTGGGTGACGTCATTGTCAGCATGGTAACAGTGCCGCGCGCGGACGGGTGATGGCCACCCCGTATGGCGCACTGTGGCCATGCGCACTCCGGGATGCGGGGGTGGCAGGCTTCACTGTAGCCACGCCCCATCTCATCACCGTTATGTGGGTGCAGATTCTGAGGGTGCAGCCTTAGCCACTTGCCGGGTGGCCGGCTTCTTGGAGTCGGCCTTCTCATGGCCGGCTACGTGGAGTCGGCCCTCTGGCAGCCTTTTCCCTGTAGGTTTTGGGGCCGGGCCACCCCCCGATAGTCGGCCTGAGGGTCAGCCGGCCGGGCGAAGGCGACCCTGCATCTTGGATGTTGGATGGCCGGATTGGCGAAGCCCCAGGGGGAGCCGGCTAAGCTACCCGTGGTCATTTACTCCGACAGGCGATGTGCTAAATATAGTGAGGTCTCTCTCCTTGTCAGGAGACTCCTGGTTGAACTATGTCCGGCTGGAGTGGGAAGCGGACGACGAAGAAATTTGGTCGCCACCCACCACCCACTTAATAGCCACTGTCGATGACTTAACCGACGTGCTTGACTTCAACTCCGAAGACATCGACGGTATGGACGACGATGTAGGAGAAGAACAGGAACCACCGTCCATAGGGTGCTGCACAGCCACCTCATCATATGATATATATATGGTGGACACGCCCAAAGAAGTCGATGGCGATGAGGCAACGGAGGATAGTCCCCCTGAGAAGCAATCTAAGCATCGGCGTCATAGGCGCCGCTCTAAGCCCCGCCAAAGCAAAAATAGTAATACCGGCACAAGAGATGATAGAAATCCGGATGGTGCTGAAGACGAAAACAATCCTGCCCAGCCAGGCTTCGAGCAGGCCGAGCGGGAGGATCGGCAAGCTAGCCCTAAGGAACAGGCAACAGATGGAGAATCAGAGGATGATAATTACATGCCTCTCGCCGAAGATGAAGTGAGCCTTTGCGATGAAGAATTCATCGTGCCTGAGGACCCCGTCGAGCAGGAGCGCTTCAAGAGCCGGCTTATAGCCACTGCAAAAAGCCTGAAGTAAAAGCAGCAGCAGCTTCAAGATGATCAAGATCTGCTAACTAAGAGATGGACTGAAGTCCTAGCAGCCGAGGAATACAGACTCGAGCACCCTACCAAAAGTTACCCAAATCGCAGGTTGCTACCTCAACTCGAGGAGGAGGCATTAAAGCCTACACTACCAGTGCATGATGCGGCTGACCGGCCACCTCGTGGCCGAGACAAAGCAGCGTATCAGCCCGAAGTCCAGGCCGCACCCCGTCGCCAATCAAGCAAAAACACAAAGGCCCGGGGCTCCACGCATGACCTGCGAGACAAATTGAAAAACAAAGCAGGACAACCAAGATCGATCTACGGATCAAAGGGGCGCGCCCCAACGCGTGATGATGACCATCACGCGGGATATACCAACAAATCCGGCCGGACCGAATACAATGAAGCCCGGCACAGAGGCGCCGCACACCCCAATGCTTCACTGATGAAGTAATGGATCATGAATTCCCAGAAGGGTTTAAACCCATGAACATTGAATCATATGATGGTACTACAGACCCGCGGTATGGATAGAAGACTTCTTCCTCCACATTCACATGGCCCGCGGGGATGATCTACACGCCATCAAGTACCTCCCAATAAAACTCAAAGGACCGGCTCGACATTGGCTGAATAGCTTGCCGGCAAACTCCATCAGAAGTTGGGAGAACCTGGCAGACGCATTCCTGGATAAATTCCAGGGCACTTATGCGCGACCACCGAACGCTGATGATTTAAGTCACATAACCCAACAGCCCAGAGAGTGAGCTAGAAAATTTTGGACTCGGTTCCAAACGAAAAAGAAGCAAATTGTCGACTGTCCGGATGCCGAAGCCCTAGCGGCCTTTAAGCACAACATCTGTGACGAGTGGCTTGCCTGACACCTCGGCCAAGAAAAGCCAAAGTCCATGGCAGCCCTCACGACACTCATGACCCACTTTTGTGCGGGCGAGGATAGCTTGTTGGCCCGTAGCAACAACACAGCAAGCAGTCCTGGGACATTAGAAGCCAGAGATAGCAACGACAAGCCCCGACGCAACAAACAAGCGTCACAAAATGGTGATAACGCCGAAGACACGACAATCAATGCCGGATTCAGTGGCTCTAAGTCCGGTTAGCGGAAAAAGCCATTCAAATATAACAATTCGGGCCCGTCTAGTCTGGACCGCATACTCGACCGTCCATGCCAAATTCATGGCACCCCAGGAACAGCAGCCAATCATACCAACAGAGAATGTTGGGTCTTCAAACAAGCCGACAGGTCAGGTGCCTAAAACAAGGAGAAGGGGTCTCAAAGCGACGATGATGACGAAGAGCCCCGACCACCGAACACAGGAGGGTAAAAGAAATTTCCCCCGCAAACCAAACCGGTGAACATGATAAACGCCAACCACATTCCCCAGCTGGAACGGACGTGCACTGTTAGGGATGTCGACTTAACGGAGCCAGTCGCCCCACAATATAACCTATGGCCGATCACCTTCGATCGTACGGATCGTCCGACCAATACCAATCAGGGCAATCTAGCCGCACTTGTCCTGGACCCAATAATTGATGGATTCCACCTCACACGGGTCCTTATGGACGGAGGCAACAGTCTAAACCTGCTGTATCAGGACACAATGCGCAAGATGGGTATCGATCATTCGATGATCAAACCCACTAAAACCACCTTTAAAGGTGTTATACCAGGTGTGGAGGCCAGTTGTACAGGCTCCATCACTCTAGAGGTAGTCTTTGGATGAGCAAACAATTACCGTACCGAAGAGTTAGTCTTCAACATCGTCCCCTTTCGCAGTGACTATCAGGCACTGCTCGGACGAACCATGTTCGCTCGATTCAATGCGGTGCCACATTATGCCTACCGTAAACTCAAGATGCCCAGTCCGCGCGGCGTCATCACGGTTAATGGCAGGGCCGAACTTCCCTTCGCTGCCAAAGAGTCTACCGCCGCTTTAACAGCAGAAGCAACAAGTGGCACCTTTCGATCAAACTTCAAGTCGACGGCCAAGCTCCTGGACACCGCCAAAGGAGTCTGAACTACTGCGCGACAGGATAGCCCGGCTGGTCCGGAGCTCAATTAAACACTCCGGCAAAAGTTAAGACAGGCCACATATTGCGGCTCAACCGCTCTGTGGCACACAAACATTTCTTGCATTTTCTTTGCAGGTTCACCTTTGCGTAGGCAAGGACTGATAGTATGGAAACAGTTCGAACGCGTAAGGGAATGTTTAGATATTCCCCTCGATCCGCATACAACTTCCTCCCGCCTAGTCTCAGCAGGTTCCATAGTCATATTTATTTTTATCACATTACCTGTACTCATACAAATCGACGTATTATTCAAATGCAACATGTGGATTTATATGATGCTTATCTGCTAATATGTCTTATTGAAACTCTTTTATCAAAAGATAGCTGCACATGCGATATGCCTTAATGTGCCAGGGGCTTCGTTATACCCATAATACGGCAATAACGTCTGAACACCTTCACGGCAGTTCGGCACCCCGAACTTATAGCATTATATGCATCAGCTCCGAATCATGTCTTGGGTCAATAGTTGGGTTTGCCCGGCTCCCATTTTTTGGTACCTTAAGTTCCGCTATATCGGCTAAGGTAGCACAGGGAGAACTACTGCGATTGTGTCCCAGTTCTTCCGGACGAGCACCTTAGTAGAGAAAGCCGAAAACTGATTGTCATGATATAGCGAGAGCTGGTCAGCTGTTCGAGAGGATGTAAAATCTTTAAGGATTTCTTCTGCATAATGCCATAACCAATGCAGCGTGCGATGGATCGGCTTTTCTTCCGATCAGGTGCTTATAGAGCCCCTCGTGCGGTCTTCCGAACACCAGGGGCGGCGCCTACCTTCCTTTTGTCAAACTCCTATGGCTAAGTGTGAGTAATAAAGCCCTATAGTCCGATTGGCTGGTTCGCTATGCTGAACACCTCCTTCAAGGACCCAAAACTGGGATAAACAGTGCTCAGGTTTATCCCGAACACCCCCATTCTTACTACATGGGGGCAGAAGCCGACGACTGGCCAACTCTCAAGATTAATATATAAAATGGCCGCATAGGAGGAAAAACTTTCAAATGACAAGCAATAAATAATAGAAATGACCTTGTTCAACATTACAAAGGACAACATGACAGTATTCATGGAAATATAATGTCCTTGGTGCATTGCTCCGCCGCAAGGCGGGTTCCTTTCAAGACACCATCATAATATAATTTAGGCTTGCGGTGCTCCTTCCCATCCGGCGGTCTCTCAGTCATCAAATTTTCCGCATCCATCTTCCCCTAGTGCACCTTTGCGCGGGCGAAGGCCATTCGCGCACCCTCCTTTCAAGACACCATCATAATATAATTTAGGCTTGTGGTGCTCCTTCCCCTCCGGCGGTCCCTCAGTCATCAGATTTTCCGCATCCATCTTCCCCTAGTGCACCTTTGCGCGGGCGAAGGCCATTCGCGCACCCTCCATACATACCGACCGCTTGATGACTTCGAGTCAAGGGCAGGCACTCACAAGTCGCTTCACGAGCCCGAAGTAACTCATAGGAATCGGCTCGGCATGCCATAGTCGGATAATTAAATCCTTCATGGCTAGCTCGTCCGCCTTATGCAGTCCGATCAGCTGCTTCAGTTGATCGGCAAAAGGCACCAGATAATTCGGTTCCAGATACTTCATCCAGAAGAGCTTATCTGCAGTGTTCTTTTCTTCGGCTCGGTAGAATTGGGCGGCATCAGATGTGCTACGTGGCAGCTCTGCAAATACCCCTGGATAAATCAGAATTCAAATTATCAAATAACTGCTTTATATAGAAAAAAGACTTACTAGACGCAATCTTCCTCGCCTCCTGGATTTCCTTCAGGGCACCTTGGGCTTCCCCCCGGGCATCACTTGCAGCCTGGTGAGCCTGGGAGAGTTCGGATTCTTTCCCTGATAAACTCTGCTCCAAGGTCTCGCATTTCTTCACGGCCTCCTGAAGCTCTCGCTCAGCTTCAATAACTCTGGCCTCGTGCTTTTCATGGAGAGCCTGCTCTGCGGCTGCCCTCTTCTCGGCTTCGGTCATAGCCGTCTTAAGAGCCTCAATTTCGGTCGTCGCCTCTAGAGCACATCATAAAAATATTTTCATCATGCACACTTATTCATTTGTCCTAATTGAAAAAGGTTTACGCATACCTTGGTTATCCTCCAACTGCTTCTTCAATCGGCCGAGTTCTCCTTCGCCCTGCACCACACTCCACCTCAGTCCGGATACTTCCGCAGTACGAGAGGCGGCAGTCGCTACAGACGCCTGCTTATAAAAGAAGAGAGATAGATGTCATCAATTGAGTCTCCTGCGAACATAAATTTGATCCTCTGTCCGGTTATTTCTTCCACCGAACAGTGTATCAGGGGCTACTATGTATACTATGACACTCTTCGAAACCTTATAAAACATACCTCAAAGCCTCTTATAAGGCTAATGCAGGATTCATCCAGCCCACTTTCAGGGGACTGGATCTTCTCAATCATTGCGCCCATAAGGGCATGGTGTTCATCAACGATGGAGGCACTTTTCAGCGCCGCCGATAAAGTATCTGACACCTCTGGTTGGACAGAGGTTGCCAGTGGAACAGGCACACCCCCTCAAGTCGAGGGAGGCCGCCTGCCAGATTCTGGAGCCGTATTTGACTCCGGCATGGTGTCCGACTAGGGGCCGAATCAAAGATCGCCCCCGCCGTCGAGACCCATGGGAGCCTTCTCTCCCATGTGTCCGGCCCCGAAAGTTTGAACTTCTGGCGCCGCCTTTACTATTCTCCCCCCTATGGCCTGGGTCCTCCTGGTATGAAACCTTGATGTCATTCACATGTTTGGGGGAAGGGGCCTTCGGGGATGTCCCGCTCTCCATAGCATCCGAACCCAGCAAATCCTCCGACGGGGATTGTTCGGTGCGGGACCTCGCCGGACTGTAAAAAGTATGGCTCAGATTAAAATATTATGCCATGACAAGGCTGGACGCATAAGCGTGTTCGAATTTTATACTCACAAGTTCACGAGGGGCTGGGTCCTAGGAGTTTTTCCCCTCTTAGGCGACTTGGCCTCCAAGGATGTGGAGGCCGTCCTTTTCTTTATTCCCCCTACCAGGGATTCGTCTTCCTCATCCTCCTCGTCCTCTTCGGAGGAAGAACGGGCATTGGAGTCTTCAGATTTTGTGTCTGAAGTGCCACGGCGACGGAGGCCGCCCCTGGTCTTCTTAGCCGCCTTCTTGGCCTTCTTCTTCGGCGCCTTGTAAGGCGCAGGGACCAGCATCTTCGTCAGAAGTGCGTCGGCCGGTTCTTCTGGCAGTAGGGCCGGATAGTAGATCCGCCCCGCCTTCTTCGCCCAGCCCTAGGAGTTGTGGGAAACACATTAAGCATTTTCATAAGGATATGCGAATAAAACTTATGAATTGTCAACATGCAGTGACTTACCGAACTTGCAGGGTGGGACAGTTGGTACCCGCGGTCCTCGGCAGAGTCCGGCCACGATTTGCCGGACTTAAAAAGCACCTTCCAGATGTCCTTGTGCGAGGAGCCAAAGAACTCCAGCAAGGTCTGTTGCTTGGCCGGGTCGAACTCCCATAAATTGCAAGCCCGGTGTTGACAAGGTAGAATCCGGTGAACTAACATCACCTGGACTACATTGACAAGTTTGATGTTCTTGTCTTCCATATCCTGGACGTGCGTCTGGAGCACCGTCAGTTCGTCGGACGATGCCCAGTTCAGGCCCTTCTTGGGCCAGGACGTAAGTAGCAGGGGGGCTCCGGATCTGAATTCCGGAGCAGCGCCCATTCTTTGCCGCGTGGCTCAGTAATATAAACCACTGATGCTGCCACTCGTTGACGGAATCATTGAAAGTACCTGTTGGCCATGTAACATTGGGCATCTTGCTCACCATGATGCCTCCGCACTCGGCGTGCTCGCCGCTCACTACCTTGGGCTTCACATTAAAAACTTTCAGCCATAAGCCGAAGTGTGGCGGGATGCGGAGAAAGGCCTCGCACACGACGATGAATGTCAATATGTTGAGGAAGGAATTGGGGGATAGATCATGAAAATCAATCCCGTAATAATACAAGATGCCACAAACAAATGGGTGGAGGGGAAACCCTAGCCCGCGGATAAAATGAGGGAGGAATACAACCCTCTCGTGGGGTTCCGGAGTAGGGACGATCTGTCCCGCCGTCGGAAGAATGTGGTCGATTCTCTTGGCCAGCTTCCCGGCCTCCCGAAGCTTCTTGATATCCTTATCCCAGACGGTAGAGGCCATCCACTTGCCTCCTGCTCCGGATCCGGACATATTTCGAGGGCCTTTGCGGGCAGAGAAGACGAACACTTGGGCGCTAGGGCTCGGGCGAGGGGGAATGGATGAGCAGAGGAAGAAGAAGGAGTGGGTGAAAAGGGGAGTCCTTATCTCCTTATAAAGGCAGCAGGGATCCTGCGCCTCCCCACTTGCCCAGTAAACTCGCTTATTCCCCAAGCGCCGCGTTGATGGCGCGGTTGGGTTACCCACACCCGTATTGATGAGAATCCTGTGATAAGAGGACACGATCTCTGCTTCGACAAGACGTGCCAATAAAACCACCTCGTGAAATGTGTCGTGGTAGGTTGAGAAAAACGGTCCGCCTAAAGACCGGGCCGTGGTGATGTCACACTATGAAAAGTTGTCAGCAGATTAGATTTGTGGAATATTGTGCTCTCTATGGTGGTATGTGGAATTTGTTTTGCAGAGCCGAACATGATCTAGTGTTCAAAATATTCTATGGAGTATTCAGAGAAGGAACCCGCCTTGCAATGCCGAAGACAATCTGCGCACCGAACTCATCGTTATTGAAGCCTGGTTCACGGGCTACTGAGGGAGTCCTGGATTAGGGGGTCCTTGGACAGTCGGACTATATACTTTGGCCGGACTGTTGGACTATGAAGATACAAGATTGAAGACTTCGTCCCATATCCGGGTGGGACTATCCTTTGCATGGAAGGCAAGCTTGGCAATCCGGATGTGTAGATCTCCTTCTCTCTAACCGACTCTGTGTAACCTTAGCCCCCTCTGGTGTCTACATAAACCAGAGGGTTTAGTCCGCAGGACAACAACAATCAGAATCATAGGCTAGCTTCTAGGGTTTAGCCTATATGATCTAGTGGTAGATCAATTCTTGTAATACTCTGTCGGCGTTCTGGGAACGGGGGTTCCCAGACTTGGCTGCCTGCGGCCTACAGGGTGGCTCAAGGAGTGGCCCAGTACGGCCCATCTTCGTTAACAACATGCTCAAGACCCTCGGGAGGGGCCAAGCCTCGCGGGGCGGACGACAGGAAGCTTCCTCAGGCGCAGCCTCGTCAGGCTGGCTCACGAGGAGGCGGAGAGATCAAGGCAGGGTATCTCACGAGGTGCCCGTGACGCAAGCCATGACGACCGAAGCTAGGCGGGCGCCGGCCTGTGCAGTTTCCTTGTTTCCTCTTTGGTGCAAAGGGGGCAAGCGCAGGCAAGGGTATCAAGCAAAGGCAACCATTTCGGTGCAACAAGACCAAGACCAGCAGAACGGCAGGATGGAGGTCTTTGTGGAGCCCAAGACGGCGTCATCATCAGAGCCTTTGGCAGGCGAGGACCAACTTTAGTCAGGATAAGTGTACTAGATGTTGCCCTTCAAAATGGCCAATTGTTGGCGCCCTTCCCACTCAATATTTGGGAAGAGGACCAAGGCCTCGCTCTATAAATAGGACTAGCCACCATAGTAGACAGGGATCCGGATCCAATCCTTCCCAAGAGGCATCACCTCCGCAAACATCCCTCGCGAGGCTGTTCTTCCCTTGTATTATTCATCATCAGCCCCTGAGGCAATCCACCAGACCACAAACTACAGTAGGGTATTAAACCACAATGGTGGCCTGAACTAGTATAAACCTTGCGTCCCTTGTGTTGTTCTTCGTGTAGCCTAGATCCTTTGCAACGCGACGAGAGGTGAGCCGGTAGGGGGAGTGATCTCCGCGCGCACCCCAAAGTTTCAAACCTTAAGGGTCTGTCGGAAGCCGAAATCCAACATTTGGCACGCCAGAATCTTTCTTCCGCCACATCGTGTTCCGTCGCATCGTCATCATCATGTCCAGTGACCCGACGGGCAACCCCGACCCCTGGCCGGCCTGGCCTGCCCGCACCGAGCCGCCCGCCCAGAGCAACCTTAACCTTGTGCCCCAGGCAGCTCGCGGTCCGCAGGGCGCTGCGGGCCACGGGCGAAACGGCCAGGCATCACCAGCTCTCAAGCTGCGGGAGGTGCGGTCAGCAGCAAGGGCTTCAAGCCACGCCGCAGCCACAACACCGTACACCCGACGGGAGCAGGCGAACTCAAGGGCCGCGCTCACGGTGGCCCGAGAACTACTACGATGCAGGCTGCTGGAGAGCGGCCACGACGTGCTACTGGAGTGGGTGGCAGAGCTCCTGGGCTCCGCTGCCTCGGGGGCTCATGCCTTTTGCCCCCAGCTGCCGCCCCAGGTCCAGGGTGGACCGCACGGAGGCCCCATACGCGCCCGCGCAGCTCCGAGCCGGCCCCAAGGCCTCCCCAGCGCTAGCCTGGCCGTCAGCACCGGGAGACAGGCAGTACCGGCTCCGCCTCCAATCAGCGAAGGGGCATTCACTGCAGCCCACGTCTCTGGAGGGCCGCCACGCTACCACCACCAAGGAAGCACCTCGAGCAGGACTACTTGGCACGTGGGGCAGTACGACGAGGCATTTGGGGAGGCAGCCCTGGAAGCTTACGTGCCCCACATGGTAGATCAAGGGCGTGCACTGGAAGAAGACCATGGCTCCTTCCTTGCCCCAGGCTGGGGGGAAGAGACGCCGGAAGCTGAGTTCTTTCGGGAACCCCAGGAGAGCCTCGACGACCAGGCTGGTGGCAGCGACTATCGGGTACCGCTAATTCCTCAGGAGCAAGCTTAGCTAACCATGGGTCACAGGAGGTACAGGTCGCCGCGGCAGATGGCTGCCCCAATCCGGCAGTTTCCTACCCCTCAGGAGGAGGGCACCGGGGGCTGCCGGAGAGGGGCCGAGATCTGGCCTCACCCCCGCGGTGCTCGGAGCAAGGCGTCCTCTGGAGGTAGGCCCTCTGTCGGGGAGGTGCCCCAGGGCCTGCCCCCGGCAGAGGACCCATGGTCGTCGGGGGAACCGCTGGCGACCGCTCTATCCCATCGGCGGCGTCATCGGTCTCCGGCCGTCGTCGATGGCAATAGAGTGTGGCTCAAGGCTCGGCCCTCGTCTGGCGATATGAAGCAAGGCCATTACCTGTGAAGATGGCCCAGTGCCTGTGAAGCTCGCCGCGCCGTGACACTCTCACATAATATTGAGTGGGGCTGTACACGCCCCGGAGTCTCCGGAGAGCCGCCCTCGGGCCTCGGGGGCTCCCGCCCACGCCCAGTGGCAGCACTTAGCTCCGTGCTGGTGAGAAGACGTCAAAGACTAGACTAGGTGCCGGACACGGCCTTTTTGCTTTTTTGCCTTTCTCTTGGTTGTCAATTTCCCTGGTTTGAATTTAAGTTGCATTTGAGCTTGAGACTTGCGTGTGTTCGGGGAAGGGGTGTTTTAGTCTCGTTCGAGCAATCTCTCGCGTTCTGGTTTCGGCTTTGCGTCCAAAGCTAGCATCAGCTGCCTCCCCTCGCGAGCCAGGCCGAGCCAGGCATGTACGCGGTCCGGACCGCTATCGCCGCGCCCTCTCAGGAGGTTCTCATTACAGGATCAGTGGGTTCACTCAGGAGGCATTCGGGACACTGCGGCCCCCCGTAGGCTCGCTGAGGACCCACTCGGGTCGAAGGTAAAGAAGTAAATTGACTCATCACGAGGCCAATCGCTCGGCGTAAGCATGCATGCGACATCATGTCTACAAATATGCTAACTGCAAGTTTTAACACGAGGGGCTCCCCCTCCCAAAATGCTCTTGCGATCTTCAGGGCCCAGCCCGAACTCTCTCTGCGCAGGGTAAATAGCAGGAATAACACGCGAACAATCGGATAAATCCCCCAATGCGTCTTCAGGGGCACCTCCGGAGTCATCACTGGCATCGCTGGCCTCGCCATCGACCGCTACGTCGCCGTCATCAGCATCCGGATCATTCACCACACCGTCCACATCGGCAGCCACGACCACGCCATCGTCATCGGGGGTGAAGGCCCTGACGAGGGCATCCACGTTGTCTTCCATCCAATGCACCAGATCGCCCCGGATGGCCATGGGTACCGGTGCAATGGCGGCGTCGAAGTCGAAGTGGGGGTCTCTGTCCTGAAGATAACTTAAGACGCGAGAGAAAGCATGTCCAAGCAGAGCACGGCTCCTCTCCTCCACCAGCCTGTCGGCCCTGCCCGACTGAGTCTCCAGCTGCGTCACCACATCTGAGAAGAACCGAAGGTTGCCGGCATAGTTAACCACATTGGGCTCCTCAATGGCCGCCTCACAGATGTTGCCCAAGGCCGCGTTAGCTCTTTCCCAGAGCGCGCGGAGCATGGGGCCATGCACGTGCTCCAAGGTATGCTGCTGACGTATCTTGTCCTTGTTCCGCCGCGCAACGACCTCGGCGCGGGAGGAATCCAGCTCCACCTGCGCTGCACCAAGGGCGGCCCCGGAAGTGTCCGCACGCCGCGTCACTTCATCCAGCTTGGCCTTAATGGCGACGGTCCTGCCCTCCGCTTCGACCCTGATTAGCTCCAGCCTTTCTCCGTACTCGCGTTCAAGATTCGAGCGAGCCTCTGCCACGCGACGGTCAACCTCCTCTTGGACTCGGGCTTCCCGCGCGGTGATATCATCCTCCGCCAGTGCCACCAGGCGCTCCCTCGTCTCCAACCGCTCGAGATCAAGGGTGCGCTTGATGGCCTCCAGCGCCAGCGCCTCCTCACGTCTCCGGAGCTCTGCCTGGTCGACGGAAGACCCCTTCAGTGACACAAGAGCCGCCTGATGCAACTCCACTTGCTGCTCCAGGGAGTTGCTCCAGCCCTGGAGCTCCCACGCGCGTTCCTCTGCAGCCTTGCATCGTCGCTCTGCCTTCCGTGCCTCCTCGACGGCTTGGGAGCAGGCCTCCCGCGAAGCCGCCAGCAACGCTTCGGCTTTTGCATTGTCAAGGTCGAACTGATGACGCGCAAGGGCGACGGCTACCTTCAGCTTGCGCCTCTCCTCAGCAAGGCGCAGGCCTTCGGCCTCAAGGCGCGCGTCCTCGCCGGCAAGCTCCGCGCCGAGCTGGCCCACTACATCAGCCGCCCTCTGAAGAAACTCTTGGCGAAGGGCGCGTCACTCCCGAGCACGCCGGAGCACGTCTTCCGCGTCGTCCTCCGCCCTTGGCGCATGTGGAGGGCCATGAACGTGCACGCCCCCTCCGGGCAAGGGGCTGGGGGCTGACGCCCTCGTGATGGCCCGGCACGCCACGCCAGAAGCCTGGCCCGGAGCTGGTTCGTCCCCCAAGGAAGAATTCAAGATCGACCTCAGACAGTCGTCGTCCACGACCAAGGGAGGAGCTAGGGGCAGGCTGGTTGTGCCCCAGGAGAGCTCACGAAGGAGGGGCACGAGGCGTGCAGAATCAGGATGCTCCGCTGGACAGATCACTTCTCCGACAGGCCTCACGGAAAGCGTGGTACTCGAGCTCGGGGCGCTTGGAATCGGTGGAGAGGGCGAAGCCTGGGGGATGGCTCCTCAGCCGCCTCCATGAACTTGGCAGGAAGGGCCCTGCAAGGCAATGGTCAGCTGAAGCTACGGGGAAGTAAGGGACCAAGAAAGGAGAAGACTTACTCATCAATGGCAAAGTACTTCCTACGCTTGAATAGGCGGCAGGGGTAATCATCACCGCCCAAGTCTTCCTTTCTCTTTCGGAGGGCCTCGAAGTCTACACGGAAGCGGCCAGGAGCTCGGCGCAAGGGTCTTTCTGCAGCGAGGAAGAGGCGTCAAGGTGATTGGCGTTGGAGGCATTGCCCTGGAGCACACCGCCAGGCGCCGCCTCATGGAGGGTGGCCGGGGCCTCGGGAGCCTCAGCCGTAGGAGCCGCAGGCCGCAGCTCGACGCCTGCGGCTGCCACAGGGCAGGCTTTAGGAGGTGCCACCTCAGGAGTTCCGCGCGGCGTCACTATCTCGACAGCAGCCCCCTCGGCCCCCGGCGGCCATCGCCTCCCGGCTCCACCACTTGAGGAGGGACCGTCGCGGGCAACCGGGAGGGAAACCACAACAACGGGGTTCTCACGAGACCCCGTGAGGCCGGCTGGGCGCAGCCCCCATTCATCAAAGCTGGGCATCTGCTTCACAAAGTCGGTCCTGCCCAAGCAAAGGTACAATAGGGTGGCCCCTTGCCGAATGCTGTTCGGGGAAGGATCGCCAGTCAGAATCATAAGGACCTTCCTCAGCACCTCGGGTGGCAGATCTTCCTTCTGGAGCCTCATACGGTCTTCACGCCCCCCATAGGCCCACATCTGGCGGGAGTGACGCTGGAGAGGGGCGATGCGGCTCTGAAGGAACTCCTTCACCACCTCTAGCACTGTCACCTCGAGCGCCCTCAAGTTCCCGAAGCGACGCTAGACGAAGGCGAGCCGGGGGCTCGTGAGCATCTCATGGCCCCAGCCTGAGTTGGGGATAGCGGGCAAGGTTGGCTCCGAGAGCAGGGGGCTGGGCACTCCGACATCCACGTACAGCCACCGCTCGCGGAACCCTGCAACAGGCGGAGAAAGGCTGAAATCAATCCCCAAGGCAGCTGCCTCTGGCACGGCAAGGAAGCTCACGCACCACAAGCATTGAGTGGGGTCGCTAAGACGCAAAGAGAAGAAATGGCGCAACAGGGCAACTTAAGGAGGAATGCCCACCATCGCCTCGCAAACAAAGGCGAAAACAGCAAGGAGAGTAATGGATTCGGGACCCAAGTGCATCATGTGGATCTGGTAATGGGAGAGCATAGCATTGAAGAAATCGGAAAAGGGGGGAACCAGACCCGCCCACAGGGCATCAGCGAAGAATCAGACCTCGGTGACTACTCTGTCGAAGGAGGAGTGAGATACAGGCCAGACTGCTGTCCTCTCGCACTCGTTAAAGATGGTGGCGAGGGCAGAGCTGACCTTGTCCAGGGCTTCTAGATTGAGTATGATCGACGGATCGACGGCAGGAAGGGGGAGAGTTTGAGATTCCATTGGAAGCAGAGGTTGCAGCTCAAGGGGGAGGGAGAGCAGGAGCCGCGCGAACAGCGAAAGGAGGGATGACTGTGTACAACCACGGGTCGGCCTAGCCGGACGCAAAATGAGGAGCATGGGGAAACAGGGACGCCCACGTCCAATCAACCGCCACGCGGCGCCCAAGGCCGCAGGCTGTTGGGGCCCGCGGCGCTTCGCACTTTCCCCTTCGCTTCTCTACTAAGCCAAGTCCGGGCGCGCCTTGGGCCCGGGGGCTACTTTCGGCGTTCTAGGAATGGGGGTACCCAGATTTGCCTGCCTGCGGCCTGCAGCGTGGCTCAAGGAGTGGCCCAGTACAGCCCATCTTCATCAACAACATGCTCAAGACCCTCGCGAGGCGCCAATCCTCGCAGGGCGGACGACAGGAAGCTTCCTCAGGCGCGGCCTCGTCAGGCTGGCTCGCGAGGAGGCGGAGAGATCAAGGCGGGGTACCTCACGAGGTGCCAGTGACGCAAGCCATGAAGACCGAAGCCAGGCGGGCACCGGCCTGCGCAGTGTCCTTCTTTCCTCTTTGGTGCAAAGGGGGCAAGCGCAGGCAAGGGTATCAAGCAAAGGCAACCATTTCGGTGCAACAAGACCAAGACCAGCATAATAGCAGGATGGAGGTCATCGTGGAGCCCAAGCCGGTGTCAGCATCAGAGCCTTTGGCAGGCGAGGACCAACTTTAGTCAGGATAAGTTTAATAGATGTTCCCCTTCAAAATGGCCAATTGTTGGCGCCCTTCCCGCTCAATATTTGGGAAGAGGACCAAGGCCTCGCTCTATAAATAGGACTAGCCACCACAGTAGAAAGGGATCCGGATCCAATCCTTCCCAAGAGGCATCACCTCCGCAAGGACATCCCTAGTGAGGCTGTTCTGCCCTTGTATTATTCATCATCAGCCCCTGAGGCAATCCACCACACCACAAACTAGAGTAGGGTATTACACCACAATGGTGGCCCCAACTAGTATAAACATTGCATCCCTTGTGTTGTTCTTCGTGTAGCCTAGATCCTTTGCGAGGCGACGAGACGTCAGCCGGTAGGGGGAGTGATCTCCGCGCGCACCCCAGAGTTTGAACCTTAAGGGTCTGCCTGAACCCGAAATCCGACATACTCATATCATCAAGATCAGTCAAGCGGGAAGTAGGGTATTACCTCCATCAAGAGGGCCCAAAACTGGGTAAACATCATGTTCCCTGATTCCTGTTACCATTAGCCTTAGACGCACAGTTCAGGACACCCTATGCGAGATCCGCCGGTTTTGACACCGACAAGTGCCGCATCCGGAGACGCGAATCTCACCGCTGCATTCTCAAGTGATGCTTCCTCATGAGACCCCTGGCTCAGCTGAAGCTTCTTTGTCTTGGGGGTGACCTCAGGAGGGAGGGCGCCGTCTTCGTCTTCTGGGTTCTCAACTGCTGCAGCCTGGAAAGCGCGCTTAAGGGAGCACACCACATCCTTCTCCTGACAGGCGACCGTGATGATGGCATCGCTTCCTGGCATCCTGAGGATGTTGTAGCCGTGGTGCGTGGCCGCCATGAACTTGGCCTGTGTTGGGTACCCAAGGATGGCGTTGTAGTCCAGGCAGATGTCATCGACGTCGATGAGCTCGGTGCGGTCGTTGTTGCGCTAGCCGAAGGTAACCAGGAGGCGAACTTGCCCGATCGGGTGTGTCGATCCATCGGTCACTCCTGAGAATGGCTTGGTGGGTGCAGCTGGTAGTATGGCACCTGGAGCCTGTCGAAAGTCTGGACAGAGAGAACATTGAGCCCTGCTCCGCCATCAATGAGAGTCTTGGTGACAGTTACGTTGCTGATGACGGGGGAGCAGAGCATGGGGAGCGCTCCAGCAGTGGCCGCGCACTTGAGCCGGTCCGTGGAGTCGAAGGTGATGGCGCACTTGGACCACTTGATAGGGAGAGTTGCGTCAAGCTTAGGGAGCGCCGCATTGACCTCGCGCGCAAACTGCTTGAAGACATGGTGAGAAGCTGGGGCTTGTGAGCCACCCAAGATGCAGGCGATGGCTCGTGGCTCCTAGAAGCCCCCAGCCCCCTCATCCTAGTGGTGAACTTCGTTCCTTCTTGGTGGTGGAAGCTACATTTGCCTGAGGGCGGTCCTCATAAGGCTGCTCCCTCCAGTTCCCCTCCCAAGGCTGGTCCTGCCAGCGGTCCTCACGAGGCTTGTCGCGCCACTTTTAACGGCAATCGCGTCCGTCCTAGCGACCTCCTCCTCGGCCACCTCCGTGACCGCAGCCTCGATCGTTGTGCTCACGATTATCTTGTGCATTTTAGAGTATCCACTTTCACTTGTCTATGAACTGTATAGGCAACCCAGAAGTCCTTTTCCGCGGACACGGCTATTCGAATAGATGATGTTAACCCTGCAGGGGTGTACTTCTTCCCACACGCTCTCGCCACTTACCACCATGTACACGTCGTGTATCTCGGCAAACTTCAAGCGGAAGCCTGGCGAGGGAGTCGGCCACGACCTGACTAACCACACAAGTCTCTTGTCCAGGTTTATCGCCTATTCGGGTTCCATCCGCAAGGAGATCCGTCCGGGGTGTCGCTCACGGCCCCAAACGATGTGTGCAGGGTTCCCAAGCCCACCATCCGGGTGCCACTTGGTACACCGGCCATCGTGCCTAGTCTGCATACCAAGCCCACCTGCATCGGGTGCCACTTGGTAGACTACTAACACTACCTACAAACACCGTAAACTAGTTGCAACTCACCGGACAGAGATCATGTTGATTAATAAGTCGAGAGGGGTCGAGTTACGGAACCCCATGTGTGGTAGTAACTGCTCATGGATCACAAACACACGTAACTCAGTTCCTGAGGATGGATTCAATGAGACAACCCACCATGTACTCCTACATGGCCTCTCACCGCTACCTTTACCAAATCGTGTTCACACACTTACCTCACACACAGTAGGACATGTTCACACACCTTTGATTCATCCCCGATGAATCAGACCTGAATCAACTCTAAGCAGCAGCAGGCATGACAAACAAGCATGAATAAGTAGGCACATCAGGGCTCAAACAACTCCTACTCATGGTAGTGGGTTTCATGCATTTACTGTGGCAATGACAGGTCATGCAGAGGAAAGGGGTTCAGCTACTGCAGCATGTAACAGTTGAATCGGTGTTGTCCTAATGCAGTAAAAGAGAGCAGGAGCGAGAGAGTGGGATTGTATTGGAATGAACAAAGAGGTTTTGCTTGCCTGGCACTTCTGAAGATAATATATCTCTTCATCGGTGTCATCGATCTCATCGTCAGAACCACGTCTATCGAGAGGGGACAAACACCGGCAAACAAGGAAGAACACAATCAATGCAATACAACAATATGATGCATGAATGTGATATGGCAATATGCTGTTGTTTGTGCTAATGCAACCAGCAACAAGTTCAATGGAGCTCATTTAAATCAAGGATTCAAATGCAACTCCAAACTTAAGCATTTTAAATGCCCTTTATATGATTTGTCCTAAACAGTAGTCATAAGTTGTTCTAACATGCATGATAATGGTCTAGATGGATAGAGTTGGATTTTCTGATCATTTTTCATATATAACTTGTTTCATTTGGAGTTATGGTTGAATTTCTATAATTTTTAGAAGTTTGGGCTATTTTCTGAAATTTATAAATCATTTATGATTTATTTACAATCCCAGAAAACATTATCGCATCAAGAACACGTCATGTTGGCGCCACCGGGTCAACAGACCGTTCTTGGTCAAACCTGATTCAGAGGTCCCGGTGATGTTAGTGTGACAAGGCCTAAAGAGAGGCGTAATCACTGGGACCAGTCAATCACCGACCGGGCAAGTCAACCCTGACAACCTGGGCCCACCAGATTAGATCTAATCCTAACCAAAGATAAAACCTGTGGTTAATTAATGTGGTGGGGTCCACTGTTAGTGACTGTGGTGGGTAATTAGTGGGTTGATTATGCCTAATCTAATCACGCCACGTCAGCGTCGTCGGATCAAGTCGCCGGCGACCTTATAGGACGGCGGTGGCTCATCGGAGTTTCTATTCCGGCGACCATTCGCATGGCGGAGGGCATCTATGCGTTGCAGGTGCTCGGCCGCATCCATCTACGCAAGCGGGAGGGGTTGAGGTTAGCCGAGCTCGCCGGAATCAAGCTCACTTCGGCGGCCGGAGCTCGGCCTCGGTGGTTAAATGGCTAGAGGGCTGTGCGCGAGCAGGGTAGAAGGGGGAGATGAAGCAGAAGCTCACAGCGAGGTTGGCGGCACGAAATCAAGGTCGGGGACGCGTTGTCGACGACGAATCAACCACGGCGATCTCCGGTGGCCAGGGGCGAAGACGACGATGGTGGCGATGATGCAGGGCCTCCGAGGATGCGTGGCTCTCTCGGGGGTGATGCAGACGACGAGGCGGAGCTGATGGACACGGCGGTTGCTCGAGGAACGGCCGGTGAGCGCGGTGGCAGTGGACGGCGGTGATGGCCGTGCTCGGGCTATGCGGGGTAGAGAGCCAGAGGTGGGCGAGAGGGAGCAGCGAGTGAGGGAGAGGGGACAGGGGCTTCTGGGCGTCATCGTGGCGTCTCTTGGAGGGGCCGGGGAAGCAGGAGGTGGCCAAGGCAGCGTCGGTGCTCGCCACGCACCTGGTTGTCCTCCTGGCAAAGGAGGAAGAAGACGGTGCTGCCCCTTTGGGCTGGGCTGCTACAATGTTGGGCCAGGTGGACTGCAGGTAAGTCCAGGTGAGTTCTATCTCCTTTCTCTCTATTCCTTCTGTTTCCTATTTATTCTGTTATATCTTGATTTAGTAAAAAATTACCAAACCATTTGATAAAATGGTGAAAATAACTGTGGGCACTTGTGAAATTATTCCCAACAGCCCTCAAGTAGTTTCAGAATTATTAGAGCATTTAAAATATTTATAGGATTTAAATGCCCTACTTCAAATACAATATGAGTTAATTCAAAAGAAATGATCTAAGAATATATTCATCATTTTTGGCAGATGTTTCCACCTTAACCAGAAATCATGAACTTTTCATAGGAACATTTTGGGTTTATTGGAAAGATTTTATAGTTGACCCTATTTGATTTAATTTTGGTGCTAGGGTTTGTCAATCCCCATTTCAACTTAAATAAAATTTAAACATGATGCAACAAGATGTAAACACCAGGCAGTACCAGAAGCTAGGGATGTGACAACTCACCCCCACTAAACAAGAATCTCGTCCCGAGATTCAAGACGTGAGGTAAGAAGACAGAGGGGACACTAGCTAGCACGATCTTCACGATCCAGGTTGCACTTCATAAGAACGTTGATTCGATCATCATCTTGATCTTGACATCTTGCTTTGAGAACTTCATCCAACATGACAACGAGAAGAAAGGGAGAATTTTAGAAGAACCAATCTTCTTGAGGTTCGAGCAACTTAGGATCATATTAATGATCGCAAGATCAACTCACGGAATGAGACGTAGAAACATCTCTGGAGCTGATAGGCAAAACATGTAACAGGAGGGACGGCAGAAACAATTTGATGAGGGTTTCAAAGTAGCGAGGAAATAATTACTATGATCCCATAACGGGGCACCTTGGGGAAGGTGACTTATAGAATTTATCTTAAGTGGCAAAAAGAATTACTTTTGATACATAGGTCATTGAAACTCTTCATACCAGTCTGAGGCAATTCACAATTTATCGTTTGAAAGAATTCAAGGGAGAGGCATACTCAGTTTGGAAAGGAAACTACGGTTATAGAACAACTCGGCAAATGGAAGGCACATTCCAGTTGATACCAAGGGTATAACCTAGAGAGTGAGCATGCTCTCAAGAACTTGAGCATTTCCACATTCATCAGGGTCTTACCATCATTCGTGCCGAGGATCCTGGCAGCACATCTTACTACCATGATGAATAGTGATGGTCAATGCGGATGCAAAGGAAGACAACACTTTCTCAGATTTCACCTTAGCGAGGCCAAGGAAACGAGATCTGGATGATCGACCGAGAGACATTTAGCACTCCGCTTCTAATGTTCTCCTTGATGTTCTAGCTACCACGGTCATGCTTAAAAGCATCAACATGGCCATCAAGTAAAGGTCGGACTTCGGGAGCACAAAATCCATAAGGATCAACTTCTAGAATAAGTCATGCGAGATCCTCATGGGAGGTGAGCAAACGGCTTAATCAAGATACTACAACAATAGTGCTTCCAGCTAGGTGCGTCCACTTCACTTGGACCTATATCATAGTTCTTGGAAGAGGTTCCAACCATCATATCTTCCTGAGATTCAGATCTGGTTGGTAACATAATATTTCAGACAACATTTCTGGAAAAGAAAGTTTGCAACACAAACCGACGAGATAATGTTGCGAGATTCTCGGGAAATGAACTACGGTAGCAAGCTCCAAAAACATGAGCTGGTTATGCTACACGCATGTGAATATGTTGTCCAGGACAAACATGATCACAGAATAGTCTTACAATAAAACACTACCGAGTTCTGGTTGGGAACCATCATTGAGGATACCGGAATTTTGCGCATGAACTAGTATTTGCACAACAACTCCTATTCCTCGAACAAATCAATCAGTGGCTTGGGGTGCTAGGGATGCATTTAGTATGACGGTTGCAAGTCTCCAGACCACAGAATACTTCGCACATATGCATGACTGACTTGGGATGATTCCAGAGGAAGCAAAACTAACTTTCTCGGATTCACGGCGGCAACTTTCACCAATTGCACGTGAACCAGAGGTAGTCACTTCTTTCATCCAAACATATGCTTCATGACCGAAACATGAAGAAATGCTTACAAAAGTTTCCAACACTAGCTTGATGTCCAACAAAATCATGGAGAAGATAAAGATGTTGTCGATGGGCTCAACAATAATTCATCGAGATCTCCATAAAATGGAATTCCACGACTATGTGAACAAGGTGATAGCATTGGTCAGACACAAAGATAAAATTGTGTATGCTCGAGGAGACAACCACGAGTAACACAACATTACGAATATCGTTGGTTCTGATTTGATTTGACGTTAGCCCATACTCAAATCAAAGATTGGTTACGACAATAGCACCGACAATTGATCACGAGGATCAATCGATGAAAATTTCATCTTTATTCAACACACACACACACACACAAAAGAAATCCCTTAGAGATGAACTAAGTTAAGCAAAGCTTTTACCTTCCAACTCTCCAAGTTGTTGTCTAGCTCAACCAACTAGCTCAGGGATATCCAACACATGTTCTTGGAGAAAGAGTGGTTTATAGGAAAACCATTTGATCACGAGCTCAACATAGCGGTCAGGTGACAACCTGGTAACACTTCCGAGAAGATATTCAGAACTTCACGAACCACCGATATGTTATTAAGCTCGGGAGCAATCTTGCTTTTCAGGGCAAGACGATATGATCAAGGAGCGAGGGATTGTCACAATGCTAACTCCTTGGTCGATGAGTGCACCCGGAAATATGTACTAGATAGCACGATCAATCTTAGGATGATGATTCAATAACCAGCACGCTAAGAATGAGAGTATTGTCCATTAACTACCGAGCAACGGAGTTGCTAGGAGTATTGATTTTTGCACATCACAGTACACTTGTCGGCATTCCGGTTACAATAACACGGAACCGAGGAATGAAGCAATGATGGCGAGAAGTATCACTGCGTCAAGAATTCATAAGAGATGGTGCAATTCTCATGACAATCCTGACATAAAGGGGGTAATACTACAGGGTAGAACAGAACAAAAGCTGGATTGGCATTTGATCTGCAGAACACAACTATTTTGACCCAACCCTGGATATGGATGAGGTACTGGAGTTTGTTTCTCCTAGTCATTCTGAAATAGAGTGGCTTGACGGACCACAAGAATAATAGGCATCAATAACACGAATGCACAACTAGTCCTAGCTATCAATTGATAGACAGAGGTCAGAATACAACTAAAGAGAGACAACTCAAAGGGGAGATATCTCTTTTCTGAGTTGTGGATGCATAGATTAGTATGTCGAGCAAAGATCAACATTTCTTTCGGATAACCCATGCAGAAAGGTAGAACTAGCAGATTCACAATGTAGAATGGAGAACTCATCAAGAGCACTCTTGTTGTGACCTTTTGGTTCAAAAGAACTTCTGCCAAGAATGGTTCATGGTATTTGGAAGAATGATATACCAGGAACCTCGAGGACTATCGCAAAGGTTACTAATATCCTAAAGGAACTAGCAATCACTATCAACATGAAGTAGGTAGGGTGAATCTCGAGTTCAAGAACCCAGGAGTAGAATACCTACTACTAAGTGGCATCACGGGATGCTTTCGAGAATGACGGCCATAATCATCACACTGGGAACAAAAAAACATGGCCATATTACCAGGTGATCCTCTAAGATGCCTAGGGTCATAATACTAGTTCCAAAATATATGTCAAGGCAATGGAGTACCTCAACAGACCGTTAGTGTGCTTAATCTAGCCCAAAGGGACCGAAACAGAGGGAAAGGATTTTGCAAATGCATCAGATGGTTTAGAAACCTGGAATGACTCGGACAGCATAACGGTTGTAAATGCTCAAAAGATTTGAGACATCCTGCAAAAATGGTGGCATGACCACTCAACATCACAATATCAAGGTTCCGAGACCAACTATGAACATACAGAAGTAGTAGGAACTGAAATGATACTTGAATCCATCAATCTAATAGGTCTACGGATTAGTAACACGTGATCCTGATAGAAAGATGAGAAGCCTAGTTCTTAATCCCCGTAGAACAGAAGAGGATGACTCAGATCAGAAGGACATAAGGTATAACAAGTAAAAAGAGCCTTACGTTCCCTTCCACAATCAATTCCCTTATATAACTAAAGCATTTCTAGACTCGACTTTGACCAGTTTGGCATGGTAATCCTACAGGCAGTCAGGCTCTAATACCAAAGCTGTCAGGACCCCGATTCTAAGTCACACCGATCTAGCCTGTAACACCTCATATCACTTTGCGGCCTCACGCACGGTATTCCCACGGGTGTCGCCTTACCATGGCCCGGGACCGTTTGCGCCTTTTGGCTCACGTATATGATAGTGTCGCTAGCATCCATATGACAGAGAACCCGGGCCGACATGAATAGTTGTGAACCCAAAGTGGCACTAACTTACGGGGACAGGAATACATGAACCAATATCGAGTATGTCGGTCAACAGCGTGCGAATCCGGGCTGTAGCACTGGGCTAACAGGACTCCGGTGAACCGGGCTGTAGCAGGCTAGGCAGGACTACGGATTTCACCGCGTGACATTTCCCCGACGGGACAGACATAGGAACGAAGTGAATCACATGCCGTCCAGTCAAGTGTTCCGGAACAGTAGTGCTGGGCTAGCAGGCCTCCGGTGAACCGGGCTGTAGCGGACTACTATGGCTCATGGAAGCACAAGACTTCATTTCCCCATAAGAGAGGTTACCAAGGATAAACAACTAGGTTGTCAGATCCCACACATACCAAGCATTTCAATCATACACACAATATGCTCAATATGTGCAAATACAACACGGCATCACAACAAGACTCTACGACTCAAAGTATTTATTCAATAGGCTCCGAGGAGCGAGATATTACAAATATGGGTCCCATGACCCAACATTCAGAGCATACAAATCAAAGAACATGCGTAAGCTTAACATGTCTGAGTACAGACATCTACAAATGAAAAAGGCTTAGAAGCCTGACTATCTACCAGATCCTGCCGAGGGCACAAGATCGTAGCTGAGGTATCAAGCTAAACGTCGAAGTCCAAACGGAACTACTAGCGAGACTGACGTCTCTCTGCAAAAACATAAAATAGGCAAACGTGAGTACAAATGTACCCAGCAAGACTTACATCAAAACTATATACATATGCATCATTATCAACAAAGGGGGTGGTGGAGTTTAACTGCAGCAAGCCAGGTTTGACTCAGTGGCTAACCGGAACTACGACTGCAAGTAACTCTTTTGAGGTGGTGCACACGAGTCCACATATTCACCATATCAATACACCACTATGGATCCGCTCCCGTCTCCCTATTGGAACGCCATCCAAAGCACTCACGCTTATCTTGCGCATTTTAGAGTATCCACTTTCACTTGTATATGAACTGTACAGGCAACCCAGAAGTCCTTTTCCGCGGACACGGCTATTCGAATAGATGATGTTAACCCTGCAGGGGTGCACTTCTTCACACACGCTCTCGCCACGTACCACCATGTACACGTCGTGTATCTCAGCAACCTTCAAGCGGAAGCCTAGCGAGGGAGTCGGCCACGACCTGACTAACCACACAAGTCTCTTGTCCAGGTTTATCACCTATTCAGGTTCCATCCGCAAGGAGATCCGGCCGGGGTATCGCTCACGGCCCCAAACGATGTGTGCAGGGTTCCCAAGCCCACCATCCGGGTGCCACTGGGTACACCGGGCCACTGTGCCTAGTCTGTTGTCACGACCGGTTTTTCAATAAAATACTTATTGAGAAACCGATCCTTTTATTTCCAGTATAGGAGAGTCCTCCTTACTGGTAGACAAATTCTTGATACAGAAATCTAGAAGTACTAAATATATTACAGGGTTGAGCTGAGGTTGCTCAGCAATTTATTACAAGCCCGCCAATAATATACATAAAGGCGGATATGACACAAGGGTGTGGTGGCATACTACTGACTTGTAATAAAAGTGGTGGTGGATATGTCACAGTGAAGTGGGTGACATTGACTCCAACTCTTGCGGCTCATCGAGCGTCGGAGTGAGGCTCGATGATTTATTCGGGTAGTGGAAGAGGATATGGTACAAGTGATAAATTCCAGGATCGCACGGGACTGACTGGGACACCTCTAAGCGTCGGACTCACTATCGAACTCTTCATCCATAAGATTGCCTTCGTCAACATCTGGCCAAATCAACAAGCCAGGTGAGTAATTTGAATGTACTCGCAAGACAGTTCGGACATAAGATATAACAAAAGTAAGCATGATGCATCATGAGCAATTGGCAATGCACACTCAAGAGAATAACTTGCATGACATGTTAAATAAAAGGAAGTCAGGCGGTAATCCTCCCGAAATCCCAACAAAATAACTGAAAAACAATCGAGTGTCTGAAGTGTCTGAAATGCCGCAGTCGGGTGTCTAAGCGACACCACGTAAAGGGCTTATATTGCAAAGATAAATGACAGTGCGTGCCACAGTCGGCCGTCAAAGCGACATCACATAAAGTGCTTATATCGAAAGTAATTAACAGGAGTGCCACAGTCAGACGTCTGAGCGACATCACATAGAGGGCTTATATTGAAAATAAATAACAAGAGTGCCACAGTCGGACGTCTGAGCGACATCACACAAAGGGCTTATATTGAAAATAAATAACAAGAGTGCCACAGTCGGACGTCTGTGCGACATCACATAAAGGGCTTATACTGAAAATAATTATCAAGAGTGCCACAGTCGGACGTCTGAGCGACATCACATAAAGGGTGTCGGAGTAATAGGCCACGAGTAGGCAGACCCGAGCCCCTGAACCTTCCAAAACATCGGGGCAGACTGCGCCCCTCAAGACGCCAAGACGGGAAGCCGCCTTCAGAGAGTCGGCAATGGAGTCGGCAACTACCCCTCTGGGCCAAGTCCCAGAGCCAGCCTCAAGACGAGCCGACTTTAAGCCGGCGACCTCAGGACAAGCCGACTCCAGGCCAGCGACCTCAAGCGAGGCCGGCTACGGGGAGTCGGCCCGCGACCCCAACCACTTCCTACCTGGGCCACCACTAGCGAAATGGCGTAAAGCCGCCTCGCGGCCCATCCCTGCCCTGCCCATAAAGGGCAGGTATGGCCACAGAGCGCCGTACCCACGGAGATCTCCGTCCGGCGCAAAGATCGTTGACACCGGCCTCGACATCAGCCCGTGGGCTGATTCCTGCATCTAACGATGGCATGTCTGCATTTAACCCGAAGACGGCGGGATCGCCGTCGGGCGGGAGTACCGAAGACGGCGAGAGCGCCTCAAGACGGACCCGTTGGAGTCGGCCTCGAGAATCGGCCGCCCCTCCCGCGGGCTGCACGCGCCATTAACCAGACGAGACGGGGAATGGCAACAGTGATCGCCCGCCCGGCGGCGGCAATGTTGCCATGACCCCCTGACCAAGCTCGCGTCATTAGGAGCACGGCTACAGTAATCTGCAGCCGGCAAGACCCGCCCGCGGCGGACAAGGGCTGTCGGCCCCATGCCGGACCGTCGACGGGACCCACTAGTCGGCGGGCCCCAAAAGTCGGCAGAGAAGACGGCGACTTAGAGACTGACTGCTTGGGCCCGCACCCAGCCGGATTACCGTTGTACCCTCGGGGGGTAGGCCTATATAAACCCCCCGGGGCACCCATGCAAAGGGTTGGAAGCTAGTAGTTTTAGACACACACATAGAGGGAGAGAAGAGCAAGCCGTGCCCTTCTCCTTCCTCACCCCGAACAGCTCAAGGAGCATCTTGTACCCACTTTGCCATAGTGATCATGCGGAGACCCCGCAGAGCAGCAGTAGGGGTGTTATCTCCTCGGAGAGCCCTGAAGCTGGGTAAGATTTGCCGGCGTGCATGTCTTCGCCTCATCCCGTTTCCAGGCACCGGCGATGTTCTACTCGCCCCCTCCATGATAAGCCATCCTTTGGCATATGTCGCACCCAACCCCCGACATTTGGCGCCCACCGTGGGGCCTGGTGCACCGTCGTCCGGAGACATGCTCTGGACGGGAACCCTCTTCCTCCTGGCGAAGCGCAGCTGGCCGCACGCCAGACGGAGTTTGCACCGACGCGCTGCATGGCGCCGAGGTTGCCTGCGCGGCGAGTTGCCTCGCCGAACTTGTCGGCGAGGTTCGTCTCTCCGACGAGCCTGCATCCGACGCAGCCACGGACGGCCCTGAAAGCCTCCTCGCGGGCCTCCTCGAGCAGCTCCACATCGACGGCGAGCTTGCCGCCGACCTGGAGTCCGTAGGCTCCACTGACCCGATGCTGGTCGACTCCGACACCGCGTCGCTTGACGCATTCCCCACCAACGTGGTGATCTACGACGAGCCTCTCCCTCGCGTGGAGAGCGGCGGGAGCACCGTCACGCAGTACTGTTCGCCGATCACACGGCGAGCCCTCTCCGGTGAGGCTCGTGACCCTCTCGACGCAGTTACGCAAGACCTGACCGCCTCCATTCCGGAGGACGCCGACGCCGAACGCTGGAGGCACGCCGCCTTCAACTCCTTGTAGGCGCCATGGCCGGGCAAGCATGAGACGCTTGTCGGAAGCCTATCAGCGCGAGATGGATCGCGCTGTGGGCGGCTCGCCGGCTCCGACTGGGCCTAGCCGCCTAGGCGCGGTCCGGCAGCGCGGCGCGGCCATCGCCAGTCTGTTTGGGGCCAGTCGCCCTGTGTACGCCACGCCTGCGGAGAACATTCGCGCTGCCCAGGCGGCGGCGGACGAGCTGGATAACTTCGAGGGCGAGGAGCGCCGCCTGATGACGGAGCGAGTCCAGCAGCTCGACGCGGCCGCCACGCAAGACGAAGCCGGCTGCCGCACGGAGGCGCCACGACGACAACACGGCGACTTGCCTCCTCGCCGAGATCAAGGCGCGACATCTCGGACGCCGACTGGCGGAGTCCGCGGAAGAAAGAACAAGGATCCGGCTGGCAGCCATAGTCGGACTCACATCTCCATCGAGCGTGACGAAGACGGCCGCCCAAGAGAAGTGGAGTGGCGGGAGGACTATCAGCCTCCTCCTCCCCGTAGAGAAAGGCGAGTCTCCCCGCCACCCGTCGAGAATTCGACTCTCAGTGACCGCCTTGGTCGCCGAGAGGGAGTCAGAAAATGACGCCCGCCACCGGATCGAGCGACTCCACCGATCCCTGGCACTAGAATAAGAAGACGAGTTGGGCCCGCCCTGTTTCGGACTTCGCATCCGAGACGAGCCCTTCCCTCGAGGATTCACACTCCCCCGAGACACACCCAAATACACCGGCTCCGTGAAGCCGGAGGACTGGCTAGTGGACTACTCCACGGCCGTCAGCATAGCGAACGGCAACAAGCGTGTTGCCGTAAAGTATGTTCCCCTCATTCTCCAGGGCACGGCCCGGGCATGGTTGAATAGCTTGAAGCCCCACAGCATCAACAGCTGGGTCGACTTCACCGAGGCCTTCGTCCGCAACTTCACGAGCACATACAAGCGACCCCCCAAGCCTCGTCAGCTGTCCTTGTGCGTGCAAGGCCCCAAAGAGTCTACTCGCGACTACCTCACGCGCTGGGCCGAGCTCCGGAACTCCTGCGAAGGAGTGCATGAGGTGCTGGCACTCGAGTACTTCACCACCGGGTGTAGAGAAGGCACACTCCTCAAGCACAAGCTCCTTTGCGACGAGCCGGAGACCCTCGACGAGCTGCTGGTCATAGCAGACAAGTACGCCACTGCCGACTCCTCCATGGAGTCGGAGATCGAAGTCAGTGCGACTGGCAAAGTAGCTCCTCATGCTCCTAGAACTCCGGTGGCGGCCTTGATCGACAGCACCAGAATGATCATAAGCGCAAGGCCCCGCAGCCGGCTTCCAACAGCCGGCAGGTGGCGACAATCTAAGACGAGCTGCCAGAGGGGCAGCCTCCTGCCAAGCGGCAGAAAGGCGGCAAGTCCAACTGGTTTCTGGCCTTCTCTTACCAGCAGAATCTGGACAGACCCTGCAAGTTCCACAACGGCGCGAAGCCGTCAAATCACACCACCCGGAAGTGCCACTGGGTCGCCACGATCGCCAAGGGAGACGGCCTTGCCCCTCGTCCGCCTGTTGGGCCGCCGCCTCCACCACCGCCTCAAAGAGCCTGTCCGCCAGTCGGCGCAGTACAAGACGATTACCCAGAAGAGCACGGCGCCTATGCCGTGTTTACGAGCGTGGCTGATGATCGCCGCAGCAGGCGGCAGCAGCTGCAAGAAGTGAATGCAGTAGCGTCAGACACCTCACATTTCATGCACTGGTCCGAGAAACCCATCAGCTGGAGCCGTGCTGATCACCCAGAGGTGATGCCAAATCCGGGCTCCTACGCCCTGGTCTTGGGAGCCACCCTTGCCACGGATAGGCGGGCCGCTCGCTTCTCGCGAGTACTGATAGACGGAGGCAGCAGCATCAACATCCTGTACAAGGATACGATGGAGACACTAGGAATCAAGCAAAGACAGCTTCAAAGATAGTCGGACTGTGTTCCACGGAATTGTACCGCCTTTCCTGCTCACCGATTGGCAAGATTCTGATAGACGTCCTCTTTGGGGACAAGGATCACTTTCGCCGAGAGCTAGTCTGGTTCGAAGTGGTGGACCTCGAGAGCCCCTACCATGCCTTGCTTGGCCGACCTGCTTTGGCCAAATTCATGGCGGTCCCCCACTACGCCTACCTCAAAATGAAGATGCCGAGCTCCAAGGGGATTCTGACAATAGCCGGCGACTACAGGAAGTCGTCCACCTGCGCAGCTGAAAGCAGCCGGCTGGCCGAGTCCCTGGTGATCACGGCTGAGAAGAGGCTCCTGGATCGGATTGTGGCCGTGGCCGGCAAGTAGCCAGAGATATCGTCCGACCCCAAGGAGTCTGAAGCTGAGGGCTCGTTCAAGCCGGCCAAAGAGACCAAGAAGATACCCTTGGACCCGGAGCACCCAGAGAAATACGCTGTCATAGGTGCAAACCTCGACAAAGAAATAGGAAGGCGAAGCTCGTCGATTTCCTCCATGAGAATCGGGACATCTTCGCATGGTCCCCAAAGAGTTGCCAGTGTACCGACGGATTTCGCCGAGCACAAGTTACATGTCCGATCTGATGTGAAGCCGTCGGCCAGCCCTTGCGCCGCTTTGTCGTCAAGAAAAAGAAGAGTTGTTGGAGAAGAGATAGCCCCTCCTCGCAATCGGTTTCATCATGGAAGTTTTCTTTCCGTAATGGTTGGCGAACCCGGTCTTGGGACTGAAGAAGAACAAGCAGTGGAGGATGTGTATCGATTACACAAGCCTCAACAAAGCGTGCCCCAAGGACCCGCTCGCTCTGCCGAGAATTGATCAGTGATAGACTCCAGTACCGGATGCGAGCTGTTGAGCTTCTTAGATGCATATTCAGGATATCATCGCATCAAGCTGAACCCGGCAGACAGATTGAAGACCGCCTTCATCACGCCCATTTGGAGCCTTCGCTACCGACCATGACGTTCGGCTTGAGGAACGCCGGCGCCACCTTCGGCGTTGCATGCGAAGTGCCTCCTCAAGCAGCTTGGCAGAAACGCCCACGTTTACGTGGATGACGTGGTGGTGAAGACGGAGAAGCGAGGAACGCTGTTGGAAGACCTCAAAGAGACCTTTGAAAACCTGCGTCGATTCCAGATCAAGCTCAACCTAGAGAAATGCGTCTTCGGAGTACCAGCCGGCCAGCTCCTTGGCTTCCTGGTATCTGAACGCGTCATAGAGTGCAACCCCGTGAACATCAAGGCGATCGAGAGGATGGAAGTACCCCGCCGACTACTAGATGTGCAGAAGTTCACCGGCTGCTTGGGGTCTATCAGCCGATTCATCAGTCGGCTGGGCGAGAAAGCTCTCCCTTTGTACCAGCTTATGAAGAAGACCACCTTCTTCAAATGGAACTCCAAGGCGGACGAAGCCTTTCTCCAGTTGAAGAGAATGCTGACTACGCCCCCAGTGCTGGCAGCTCCGACTCCAAAGGAGCCCATGCTCCTGTATATTTCCGCCACCAAACAGGTAGTCAAGATCATTGTAGTTGAACGCAAGGAGGAAGGCAAGGCGCCACCTGTCCGAGAGACCAGTATTACTTGAGCGAGGTAATCGCCGACCTCCAAGCAGAACTACCCCCACTACCAGAAGATGTGTTACGGCGTGCATTTTGCCGCCAAGAAGTTGAAGCCTTACTTCCAAGAGCATCCAAACACCATGGTTTGCACGGCCCCACTAGCAGAGATCATCGGAAGTCGAGATGCTTTAGGCCGAGTGGCCAAATGGGCCATAGAGTTGGCCCCCTACACTATCTTTTACCAGCCCCGCACCGCCATCAAGTCACAAGCGTTGGCCAACTTCCTCGTCGATTGGGCCGAGACCCGATGTCGCCGCCAAATACCGACTCCACCCATTGGCGGATGCACTTTGATGGATCCAAGATACGCACCGCTTGGGAGCCGGCGTGGTCCTCACTTCCCTAAAGGCGACAAGGTCAAGTACGCTACCGCAGATCCATTTTTCTGCCTCCAACAACGTTGCTGAGTACGAGGCACTCATTCACGGCTTCCGGCTTGCCAAAGAGCTCGGCATTCGCCGGATCCTGTGCTATGGCGACTCCGACTTGGTGGTCCAACAGTCATCTGGCGACTGGGACGCCAAAGATACAAATATGGCGAGCTACCGCTTTCTGGTACAGCAGCTGAGTGGATATTTTGAGGCATGCGAATTCCTCCACGTGCCAAGAAACGACAACGACCAAGCAGATGCCCTAGCAAGAATCGGTTCCACCCGTCAGGCAATACCATTCGGCGTCGCCCTTCAGCGCCTTCTCAAGCTGTCTGTCAAACCGTCACCAGAGTTAGACACCATTTTTGTGCCGGCTCCCCCTGAGGAAGCCGGATCCGACTCCAGAACCTCAGCAGACGGCACAAGAATCCTTGCAGACGCCCCCAAGAACGCGGCAGTCCGGTTGCCCGGACTTCGTAACCCGGCCGGGGATCATGCGGCGGCCATTGCGAAGACTCCAAGATTTCGGCCCGGGGACTGCGCCAATCGGGCCGGGACTTCTTCAACCCAAAGAAGCTGCTGCAGACTCCAACCCGCCGCCTCCCAGCCCAGCCGCCCTCGTCCAAGTAGCAGCACTGGCAGTCGAAGAAATAGCACCACCCTCATGGGCCCAGCCCATCTTGAAGTTCTTAGTAAGCAGAGAGCTACCAACTGACGAAACCTTGGCTCGGCAAGTGCAACGCCGAGCGGCAGCCTACACTATAGTCAATAGAGAGCTGGTCAGGCGCAGCGTCACCGGTGTCTACCAACCAAGGTCGAATCGAGCAAGGCCAAGCAATCCTTGAAGACATCCATCGTATGAAAAGTGCCATCATGTAGCCTCCAGAGCACTGCCGCCAAAGCCTTCCGACACGGTTTTTTCTGGCCAACTGCCCTAGAAGAGGCCAAGGAATTAGTTCAAAATGCAAGGGTGCCAGTGTTCCGCTCCAAGCCGCTTCAGCCGGCTTCAGCTCAAGACTATCCCCATCGCTCGCCCTTTGCTGTTGCGGGGCCTAGACATGGTGGGACCATTCAAGACGGCACGAGGTGGCCTAACTCACTTACTTGTCGCGGTGGACAAGTTCACCAAGTGGATAGAAGCAAAACCCATCAAGAAGTTGAATGGTCCTATGGTAGTAACTTTCATCGCCGACATCACGACTCGATACGGCGTACCGCACAACATCATCACCGACAACGGCACAAATTTCGCCAAGGGCACCCTGGCCCGTTTCTAAGCGACGCAGGGTACCCGACTGGACTTAGCGTCCGTTGCCCATCCGCAGTCAAACAGCCAGGTGGATCGAGCGAACGGCCTCATCCTGTCTGGCATCAAGCCTCGACTGGTCGAACCACTGGAGCGTTCGGCCGGCTGCTGGCTTGAGGAGTTGCTACCGTCTCCTCTGGAGTCTGCGTACGACTCCAAACAAGTCAACTGGCTTCACACCCTTCTTCCTCATCTACGGTGCCGAAGCCATCATCCCAACGGATATAGAGTTCGACTCCCCGTGAGTCACCATGTACACCGAGGAGGAAGCAGAGGAAGAACGTCAAGACGGCGTCGATCTGCTGGAAGAGGGCCGGCTGTTGGCACTCGGCCGGTCCAGCATCTACTAGCAGAGCCTGCGCAGCTACTACAACAAGAAGGTCAAGCCAAGATCATTCCTAGAGGGCGACCTTGTGCTCCGGCTGATCCAGCTAATGTACCGGCTAGCACAAGCTGTCGGCGCCTTGGGAAGGACTGTTCATCATCAGTAAAGGGCTGGGCAACAACTCCTACTACCTGATCGACGCTCAGAAGCCCCGAGCACGCAAGAGGGATGACTCCGGCAAAGAGACAGAGCGGCCATGGAATGCGAATCTCCTCCGAAGATTTCACAGTTGATGCAGTATGTACCACGCTACCCTTTTGTGTTTGAAATACCAAGCTCCGGGCCCCCCGAGACGAGCTCGAGGACTGCCCTCTTTTTTTATCTGTATGAGAAGAATTATGCCTTTGAGTATGTTACCCTTCGATTATGCTGTTTGGCACTGGGCTCGACTAGTTGGCCCGGGGACTCGCCGCTTTTGAGCTATGAAGTGCTTCCTGAAGTCCGACAAGTAGCGTGCGGTGCCCAAGCCGCCTCTGTCAGAAGCCGCAGCCGCAGAGCGACTGCTTGGTGGGCAGGAGTAAGGTAGAGTGGGCGCCACGAAAAAAAAGGGCTAAGGACCCAAAGCATAAACATAGTTTAAATCGGCTCCCAGCCCGTTTCGTGAAACCGACTCTTAAGAAGCCGGCTTGCCGTTTTCTACCCAACTTGCTTAAACGACTCTAAAATGGCCAAGTACTTGCCTTCTCAAAGTAGCCAAGCACTTGACCTAGACGGCAATCTACAGAGCGGTTGCCCGACGGGCAAGGCGGCATCTAAGGGAAGGCGGCAAAGGAAAAAGCCACAAGAGCAATAAACAAGGAAACATAAAATTAGAATAATATTTACACAAACTTAGGCCCTTGGCCGGATCCTCGAACAAGAGGTTCAGAATACACCCCGCGGGTGGAATTGTGCGAATTAACAAAGTTCTTTCAAAAGACTAACAAACAGATAAAATAAAGACAAGGCGGCAGCCTAAGAAGCAGCGGATGGGGTTGGAAGGCCGGAGGCGGCGGCGGCGTCAGGCGCCGGGGCGGCTGGTTGGGCAGTCTCGGTTTGATCGTCTCTGGTAGCGGCTGGCTCAGATGGGCGCGGCTCGTTGCTGGAGGCGCGGTCGAGCTGAGGCTGGCCGCCTGCTCCATCTTCTGGCGCCTCCATGCCGTCTCCGTCCTCCGCCTCGTCTTCATCCTCGATGCTGGAGTCGATCACCTCCGCCGAGTCCTCGTCGTAGTCCGGGTTCATCCCGAACCACTCCGGCGGTGCCTCCCACCGCCTTTCAGCCCGCCAGGGACGAAGACACTGGTGTCCAGATAGTCGGCGATCGCCACCAGCACGCTCGACGAGGGCGCCTCATGCTGCCGCAAGCTCCGCTTGGGCTTCGCATCGAACGCTGCCAGCCGGGTCAGTGTCGAGCCCTGATACCACGCCTTGACGAACTCCAGGGCTCGGCGAGCTCCAGCCCGAGCCGTGGAGCCCTTCCAAGCCTCAAGACGTCCAGCCGCGACCTCCAGCCAGTCGGCGGTCCGGCTGGGAGTGCGCAGAACTGGCATGTCCGGCCAGAGGGCCGCAATTGCTCGGCCCCGACACTGAAGACGGCGCAGATCCGATGTGCCGCAGACGAGCCTCAATGCTCGTGAGCTGCTCGTCAAGGGTCCGGGGGGCGTTGGCTGCGATCTCAGCGCCACTCGCCCTCCGCGCCTCGCGCTCGGCCTCGATTGCCTGATTGGCCGCCTGCGTATGACCAGGGAAGAAGTCTGCCAAGAAGAAGAAAAAGCAAGTTAGAAAAAACAGGAGCTGGCTTAACCCATAGTCGGCAACCCAAAAGAGAGAGTAAAAGCAAACTTACCATCGACGATATCTTCGATTTCATGGAAGCCGGAGGTCAGCTGCGCTTCCACATCGGGTCCAAAGTGAGCGCCGCTCTCAAATTCGGCCAGAGGGCGGCCTCTTTCTTCTCCGCCTCAGCCCGCGCCGCCTTGAGCAGCTCCTCTGCTCCGCCACCATATAGCCGATGGGTCATGCTCTGCGGCGAGCTTGCCGCACTCCTCTTCTTTGGCGCGCCAAGGCGGTCTCGGCCGCATTCAGCTGCTCGCAGAGCGGGCGTTGGACTCAAGAATAAAAAGAAGAAGGGCGCAAAGTTGTCGATTAAGAAGGTCGCTAGGAAGATCCGCCCGATCACAGCAGCGTCGGCCCGAATCTCGGGACTACAGCCAGCTGGTGCGCCAGCGCGCCCGAAGAAGAAAACTCACCTCGGCTCTCGCCAGTCAAGAACTGCTTGTTCAGTTCTTCAACATTGCGGTTGAAGGCGGTAGCGCGGAGATTGTGATATTCCTGTAACAAGGATTCCAGACACAGGTAAAAACTTGGAAGTAAGCAAATAAAGTTCCGGGCCGCCTGCTCAGCAGCCGACCCGAAACTCGGGGACTACACCCAGTGGGTGCGCTGGCGCGCCCCCACGGAGAAGATCAAGAGAAAATTCGGAAATGAAACATACCCGCACGGCGGATCGCGACGCCAGGTGCACCTTGGAAAGGTTCTGGAGGGCATCGCCTTCAGCCCGCAGCTTCGCTTGGACGTCCAGGAGCGCCATGTTCAGCGGGCCCGTGCCGCCTCCTCGCACCCACCCAACGGGCGCGGCGCTTGCCGCCTCAGCGTCGGGGATGGCCGAGCTAGCGGCGCCGGTCTCCAAGGGGCGCAGCGCCGAGGTCGCCTTCTCAAGACGGGGCCGCACTGGCGAGGCGACTTGAATAAGCAGCTGCGCCACGGCTTCGTCGTCGGTCGGCGGCACGGATGGGTCCGCCGGCTGTTTGCCTGGCGCGACCTCAGACTGCGGCGGAGGCGGCGGAGGTGGCGTCAGCGCCGGGCGAAGAAACTCGCCGCCTTGCCTCCTCGCGACGGGACGCCACCACCGACTCCTCCGACTGCCCGTGAACTCCGGGCGGTGGTTGAGCTCACGGAGTGACGAGCAGCGCCGATCGAAGGCGCGCAGCCTCCTCGGCTTGCCTTTTGCTGCAGCAGCGGCTTCGACCGCCTTCGGCCTCCGCCTTTCTCCCGACGGGCGGCCTCCTCCTCGTCAAGGCTTCTCCCAAGATTCCGCTCTATTGCCTCCCGAGGGCGGCCGCAGGGTCAACCCACGACTGTTGGCAGACGCCTCCGCCGACCCCATGACGGAGGCGGCGGCGACCTCTCCAAGGTGAGGGAAGCCCCGATGAGAAAAAGGACATGAGAAGACTCCGGCAAGACGGACCAGAAGAAAACAAGACAGAAAAAAAAGAAACTTACAATGAGACCAGCGGAGTATTCTTCACCTCCTTCCGGAAGCGGTTAGCCTTCGACCGCTTCTTCATGAAGTCGCGCGGCCGCTCCCTGAATTTCTTGGCCTGGCCGCTATTGACTCGGCCCGGCCCGACGCTTCTTCGCGCCGCCTCGACCCCCCAAGGGGGCGGAGGAGCTCGCGCCTGGATGGACGGCTCTCTGCTGGCGGCGGGGGGCGACTTCCTTCTCGGCGTCATCATCGGGCCAGTCTGCAAAAGTGGCCGAGGGCCTGAAGTCGCCGCCCCCTCCCCCTCCCTCGGCGTCGGCCTCCATCGCCGCCACACCCAAGTCGGGGTCGCCGGGCGCTGCCTCCGCCCGGTCGGGCGACCATGAGCCGCGCGGCGCCGGTCAAGGGCGGCATGATAGGATTCTGAGTCAGAAAAGACCAAGGAAATTAAAGTAAGAGCCGGATCCGGCTAAGGAAGGAAACAGAGAAGCAAGAGACAACTTAACAACGGCGGGGGATTGGCGCGGGAGTATGGCTCCTTGCCGAAATGCCATTCCTCCGTGAGGTCGCAGTTCGCCAACAAGTTCACCGTGTCCACCACCTCCGTGTGGGGCATGTCCTTGGAGCACAGCCGGCTGGGGTCCCGGCGGCCGCTCGTCTGGAAGATCAGATGAGGTCGGCCTTGAAGAGGGAGAACTCGGTGCGCCACGAAGGCGGCCAGCAAGTCTGCCCCAATCAGGCCCTCCGATCAGACATTACGCTGGAGTCACAAGCGACGGCGGCGCGTTCGCGGAGTCGTTGTCCGGCCCTGTGAGGACCAGCTAGTGGGTCGGCCCGCCACGCCCATGTAGGGAGGCAGTTGACCCGATGCGCCTTCGGGGCGACATTCTTGACGAGAAATATGAACGCTGCCACATCTTCACCGACTTGATGAGGGGATGCCAGGGAAAGGTTTCTCGGGCACCGGCCTCCTCTTGGCGATGAACGTACCGCACAGAGCCGGCAGGCGAGCGACGTGGGTCCCGAGCTTCGCATGGAAGAATTCCCCCCACAGCTCGATGGTGGGGAGAACTCCGAGAAAACCTTCGCATAAGGATGTGAAGGCGGCCAGCAGCACCACCGTGTTGGGGGTGAGGTGGTGGGGGCTGGAGCCCGAAGAACTCCAAGAACGCGTGGAAGAAGCCGCTCGCCGGCAGCCCCAGCTCGCGCATGAGATGCAAGCGGAAAATCAGCCGCTCGCCCTCCTCCGGCGCCGGCGTGATTTCGCCCTCCGGCGTGGCACGGGCCCGCACTAGGTGGCTGCCGGGGATGCGAGGCGTTTGACGAAGGAATTCGATTATGTCGTCGTCGATGATGGAGCCGTCCCACATGCCGGAGCACGCGGTGGGAGGCGCGGCGGCGGATGAGAAGCTCATCTCCGCGGCTCGGCGCGGTGGAGCGAGGAAGAAACGAGGCTCGCGCGGTGGAGCGAGGAAGAAACGAGGCTCGGCGCGGTGCGCGTGCGTCACCGCCCCCTCCCTCCCCCCGCCTACTTATAGGCGCCTAGGCTGCGAAGCCGAGGGGGCGGGCGTGGGATTAACTGCGCCCACGTCCCCATGCTCCACAACTTAACCCACGTTACGCATCGCGCGCAGAACGGCGTGAAAGCCCAACCGCCCGCACGCATCGCGATGGATCCGCGCTGCGCCGGGCTAGGTAGTGGCGGGCCTCACCGACGGGCCTGTCTTGTCACGCAGCGTGGCCGGGCAGACCTGGCCCCTGCCGCGTGGCGTCACGTGGCGGGCCCGCGACGGGTGGCTGCCGGGAAGCTTATCAGGCACGCCGCCCGGAAGAGCAAGACGGCCCCCTGCAAGGCCGATTCCGGCTAATCGGCTCAAGATAGAGACGCCGGGCCAAGTCCAGATTCTTCTACCAAAGGGATGAAGCTGTCGAGGCTCCTCAACAGGCTGTCCTCGGTGCCTCACCAGCTTCGGGGACTACTGTCGGAGTAATGGGCCAAGGGTAGGCAGACCCGAGCCCCTGAACCTTTCAAAACATCGGGGCAGACTGCGCCCCTCAAGACGCCAAGATGGAAAGCCGCCTTCAGAGAGTCGGCAACTACCCCTCTGGGCCGAGTCCCAGAGGCGGCCTCAAGACGAGCCGACTTTAAGCCGGCGACCTCAGGACAAGCCGACTCCAGGCCGGTGACCTCAGGCGAGGCCGGCTACGGGGAGTCGGCCCGTGACCCCAACCACTTCCTACCTGGGCCACCACTAGCGGAATGGGGTAAAGCCGCTGCCCATCCTCGCCCTGCCCATAAAGGCAGGTATGGCCACAGAGCCATCGACGGAGATCTCCATCCGGCAGAAGATCGCTGCCACGTCGTACGACATCAGCCCCGTGGGCTGATTCATGTACCCACGATGGCCTGCCTGTACGACCCGAAGACGGTGGGACCCGCTCGTCGGCGGGAGTACCGAAAGACGGCGAGAGTGCCCCGAAGACGGACCCGTTGGAGTCAGCCTCCACGAATCGGCCGGCCCCTCCTGCGGGCTGCACGCACCATTAACCAGACGAGACGGGGAATGGCAACAGTGATCGCCCGCCCGGCGGCGTGCATCATGCTATGACCCCGACCAAGCTCGGCCATTAGGAGCACGACTACAGTAATCTGCAGCCGGGCAAGACTCACCACAAGCGGACAAGGGCTGTCGGCCCCATGCCGGACCGTCGACGGGGCCCACTAGTCGGCGGGCCCCAGAAGTCGGCGGAGAAGACGGCGACTTAGAGAATAACGGCTTGGGCACGCACCCAGCCGGATTACCATTGTACTTTGGGTAGGCCTATAAACCCCCCGGGCACCCATGCAAAGGGTTGGAAGCTAGTAGTTTTAGACACACACATAGAGGGAGAGAAGAGCAAGCCGTGCCCTTCTCCTTCCTCACCCCGAACAACTCAAGGAGCCTCTTGTACCCACTTTGCCATAGTGATCATGCGGAGACCCCGCAGAGCAGCAGTAGGGGTGTTATCTCCTCGGAGAGCCCTGAAGCTGGGTAAGATTCGCCGGCGTGCATGTCTTCGCCTCATCCCGTTTCCAGGCACCGGCGACGTTCTACTCGCCCCCTCCATGATAAGCCATCCTTTGGCATATGTCGCACCCAACCCCCGACAAAGGGCTTATACTGAAAATAAATAACAAGAGTGCCACAGTCGGACGTGTGAGCAACATCACATAAAGGGCTTATATTGCATTGTCATATTCAAGCAGTATAGACCATTCCAAGGAAAGATACTCAGCACATAATAATAAACGGGTTAGTCCATCCACAGGATTAATCATGTAGCCGAGTTTATCACTCATGTCTGTTCACCGAAGATTTGTAAAGGAGACTGATACTGAGACTGACAGGACAAGTGGAACATAGACAGTGACCATAGATACGGTTACTTGAATGGGTTTGACTCTGCAGAGTTTGTACTATTTAACCACAGCCAACGGATTTCAGTAGTCGCAAGGGACTAGTTCTGTTCATGGTGTTTTAGAAGAAACACATCTAACCAGTACACACCCAATTCCACATTCCGTTGCTAGGAATCACCCTAGGCAACGTTCAAGAAAAACTCTAAGACGGGGAGGTCACAACCTCGAATAGCATGGGATCAAATTTATCTCGTGCGCTCTAAGGGGTGCCCCCCTCTCGGTCCCAACCAGAAACACCCAAGCTCCCTGACCGGATGACGGGCTTTAATCCAGGGCCATGGAACCCTCATCCCGGCCCCTATGTTTGGTGTGTACCAGGAACGAGGTTTGCAACTTACTAAACCATGTTCCGTAAAGAAAACATGTGGTAGTACGAGAAAAGGAACGGATGGTAACGTGACTTTTCTCACGTTGACACTGGAGTTAAATAGTTTGGCATAAGACTGGCATGCTACAACAATACCATCTTACCACCATTCATGTCACCACATGATCATGTAAACTCACCTCTAATCACGCATCAAGTTTCGAGGCTCACTTGCAATAGCTTTCCATGTCAGATAACCTTTACTGCTATGCATAAAATCATGCCATGAACTGACTACTCAATGCAAACATGCAAAACGCTCATCATATCAAAGGTTCAAACATGCTTGCCTGGTCGGAGTAGTCGGAGTCTAGCTCGGTGAAGTTCGCGGTTCCGTCACCTCTTCCAGTATCTACGGCATAAGAAAAATACGTACTAACGTAACTACCGTGTGTGCACAAAAAGTGTACCAAATATTTTTCAAATAAATATGATAAAAAACTCAGCAGAAAAATAAAGGTGACAGAAAAAGAATCAATCAAAAATCATTTTCTTTAAAATTTATTAAAGTTTTAGTCCAGGGACTTGTCTGTAATGAAACAAAAACTTTCCAGGGGCTAGCTTATAAAAACAGAAAACGGTTCGATCAAAAACCCGCCAACTCCAACGGAAAACGATTGTCGTGGCCGGGCGTGGTAAGGAGACCTCCTCGGGTCCTCCCTGGTGGCTTGGCGGGCTCGTGAGGGGAGTTGTGGTGCGGGTCGAGGACGAGCTCGGGGGCTCCTTTTATAGCTGATCCGAGGCGGTGGCCGTGAACGGGATAACTCCAGCGGCGATTACGGCGGTGCAACGGTTGGTCAGGTGGTTTAGGGGGCTAGGCATCACCGTGGGGGCCTACTGGTTCGGTTTAGGTGCTAAGCTTGGCTTTCCTTGGTTGATATTCCAAGTTCCGAACGGAACGACGCACGAAGCTCGTCGGCGGCAGGGAGCAAGCTCTGCGCTGCTTAGGCCACGGCGACAGTGCCGCAGCGTGTGCAGGCAAGCAGACGGCCACACGGAGGCCTCGGGTGGCTTGGGCGGTGCTGGACGGCGCCGAAAGCTGGAGTTGATCCCTGCTGGCCGCCACCGGTGGCTCTGCCACCGCAGAAGCTGCCGGCGTCGGCGGGACACGTCACCACTGACGATGGTGCCCGTCCAAAGGACCGTGCGGCGCTCTGGATAAGATGAAGGAGCAGTGCGCATGGCTCCAGAGCGGCATCGGTGAGATCGACGCCGTATTCTTAAGAAAACGAAATCGACGGCCGAATCAAACACTGAACTCGAATATGTACAAGAACAAAGGCATGCCAAAAGCTTGATGAAATGATTTTTGCATGTGGAGAAATTTCCTGGAGCTGATCTTTCGTGGGGTGGCCTTTCAATGCACCTGGGGCTGCCTGATTTTTTCAGAATTTTTGGAGAAGGGAAAATATGAATTTCACCAAATTTGCCAAATCTGGTCCAAACTTGCAGTGAGTGAAACTTGAAAATTTTTAATTGTGGAAGAGTGGATCTTGATGGATCTAGGTTGCGGGTGCTAGGGAATAGCCAGAAGTGTTGGTTTGAGATCAAAACTCAAAGGGAATCAGATACTTCCTTTGTAAATCACCTAGGCCCAAAATAAAAGACAGAATTATTTTTGGGGATAAAATAAATGAAATAAAATTCAAAAATGGGTTGAACTTGTTGGAATAGAATATTTGGCATGGCCCAAAGTGGAGGGAGGGGTTTTGGGAGAAATTTTGACATGAGGCATGGTAAAACAATGGGTGGTTGCACAACAAAAGAATAGCCCCAAAACCCATAGGATTTCTTTTTAATAAAAATTTAGTTTCCAAAAATTTATTGTGATGAGTTAACATCAGAAAGAAAGTTTTTAAAACCAAACACCAAGGTTGAGGAAGACACAAAAATAAAATACTTGTCATAGGAGAAAATTTTTGAGAGGGAGGGGCTTTTGGAAAGATTTTAAATGGACTCTTTCAAATCAAATAAAGGGTTTGTCAAAAACCAAATAAAAATTTTGGAGTGTCACAACACCTACCCCCTTAGGAAAAATCTCATCCCCGAGATTTCAGCTGATCCTCAAATAGGTGTGGGTGTTCTGCCCGAAGAAAATCCTCTCTTTCCCATGTCGCCTCATCTTTGGTGTGATTGCTCCACTGTACTTTGAAAAACCTAATTGCCTTCTGACGGGTTCTCCTTTCAGACTCCTCTAATATTTTTTTTGGGCGTTCCCGGTAGGTGAGGTCTGGCTGTACGTCAATGTCCTCATGAGATACCTGCTTTCCTAGGTTGCTCACACATTTCCTCAACTGTGAGACGTGGAACACGTCGTGGACATCGGACAGCTCTTCGGGTAGGTCTAGTTGGTAGGCTACCGTGCCTCTTCGTGCAACTACACAGAAGGGTCCGATAAATCTTGGTGCTAGCTTTCCTTTAACTTTGAATCATTGTAGGCCCCTCATAGGAGATACTCGGAGGTACACATACTCACCGGGTTCAAAACTGACTCCCCGATGTTTTCGATCGTAATAACTCTTCTGTCGGCTTTGAGCTGTCTTGAGTCGATCCCTGATTAGCTTAACTTTCTCCTTAGTTTCCTTGAGCATATCTGGGCCGAAGATACGGCTGTCTCCTGTCTCTGACCAATTCAATGGAGTGCGACATCTCCGGCCCATACAAGGCTTCAAGGGTGCCATTTGCAGTCTGGCTTGGTAACTGTTGTTGTATGCAAACTCGGCATATGGAAAGCTTTCTTCCCAACTGGTCCCATAGGTGAGGACACACGCTCTCGCATGTCCTCTAGTATTTGGTTTACGCTGCTCAGCTTTGTCCATCACCGGGGTGGTATGTTGTACTGAATGCCAGTTGAGTTCCCAGAGACTGCTGTAATTGATCCCAAAATCTAGAGACGAATTGAGTGCCTCGGTCAGATATTATAGTCTTCGGGACTCCATGCAGGCAAAATATGCGAGAGAGATAAAGCTTAGCAAGCTTCTGAGTGGTGTAGGTTGTCTTCATGGGAATGAAATGTGCCACCTTGGTTAATCTGTCTGTGATGACCCATATGATATCATTTCCGTGTTGTGACCGAGGTAGTCCAACAATAAAGTCCATCCCGATCTCATCCCATTTCCACTCAGGTATCCTGTTTGGCTGTAGTAACCCTGCCGGTTTTTGATGCTCGGCCTTAATGCGTTGACACGAATCACAACATGCAATGAAGGTGGCTATATCCCTGTTCATACCGTGCCACCAAAAAATTTCCTGAATGTCTTTGTACATTTTGGTTCCCCCCGGGTGGATTGAATACGGAGCGGTGTGGCCTTCGGCTAGGATCTGCTGTTTGAGGTCTTCTACATTCGGTACGCAAAGTCTGTCTCCGTACCATAGTATTCCCTTATCGTCTATGATAAATTCAGAGGCCTTGCCCAAACTCACTTTCCTTTTTATGCCATCGATGCTGGGGTGTCCATGCTGAGCCTCCTTAATTTGCTCCATTAAGGTAGGCTGTAATTCCAAATTTGACACATCTCCCTCGGTGACCATCATCATGTTGAGTTTGGCGAACTCTTGTTGAAATTCAGGTATCAAGTTTGGCAGACCGTCGTTGCCCGAACTAGGGTTTCTACTAAGAGCATCTGCCACTACATTCGCCTTTCCTGGATGGTAGTGAATACCGACATCATAATCCTTCACTAATTCCAACCAGCGTCGTTGCCGTAAGTTGAGTTCTGGTTGTGTGAAAATGTACTTGAGGCTTTTATGGTCCGTGTATATTTCACAACGGTTTCCGAGTAAAAAGTGCCTCCACTCTTTGAGTGCATGAATGACTGCTGCCAGTTCCAAGTCATGAGTAGGGTAATTTTCTTCATGCTTGCGTAGTTGTCTGGAGGCATATGCGACTACCTTGCCTTCTTGCATCAATACGCATCCGAGGCCCTTCCTGGATGCGTCACAATACACCTCAAAACTTTTGTGTATGTCTGGCACAACCAATACTGGTGCTGTTGTTAATTTTTCTTTGAGTTCTTGGAAACTTTTCTCGCAAGTTTCCGTCCAAACAAATTTCTTGTCTTTCTTGAGCAATTGCGTCATTGGCTTGGCTATGGTGGAGAACCCTTCAATGAACCTTCGGTAATACCCTGCCATTCCCAAGAAACTTCTTACATCCGTTAAGCTGGCTGGTGGTTTCCAACCAAGTAAGGCCTTGAGCTTTTCCGGGTCTACGGCAACACCCTCTTGTGTTAACACATGGCCTAGGAAACCAACTTGTCTTAACCAAAATTCACATTTGCTGAAGTTGGCGTATAATTGATGTTTCCTTAATTCTCCCAAAGACAATTCTGAGATGTTCGGCATGCTCTTCTGGTGTCTTGGAGTATACCAGAATATCATCGATGAACACCACAACAAATTTGTCCATAAATTTCATAAACACTTTGTTCATGAGGTGGACAAAATATGCGGGGGTGTTGGTCAGACCAAACGGCATCACTGTAAACTCATACAGCCCATATCTGGAGGTGAAGGCTGTCTTGGGAATATCTTCTCGTCTGCATTTCTTTTAATTGATGGTATCCCGACCTTAAGTCAATTTTTGAGAAAACCTTGGCTTGAGCGAGCTGGTCAAATAAATCATTTATCCGTGGCATCGGATATTTGTTCTTGATTGTGACCATGTTGAGTGCTCGATAGTCTATACACAATCTCAGTGTCCCATCCTTTTTCTTGGCAAATAAAACCGGTGAGCCCCAAGGTGAGGAGCTGGCTCGAATAAATCCTTTGTCCAGTAATTCTTTTATTTGCTTCTTTAATTCCACCAACTCTGAGGGTGCCATTCTGTATGGTTTCTTGTAAATGGGGGTGGTTCTAGGTGCTAGCTCAATGCTGAATTCTATCTCCCGGTCTGGTGGCATGCCTGGTAGTTCTTCGGGAAATACGTCTGGGAACTCACACACTACTAGAACTTTGCTTAACTCAGAAACGTCCACCTTGTTCAACCTTGGTTGCCGTGATATTTGTCTCTCTTGAGCTGAAACTTTTATTGTCTTCCCGTGATGATGGGTAAGAATCCCTGTCCGGTTGAAGCAGTCAATAAATCCTTTGTTGGTGGTTAACCAGTCCATCCCTAGGATGACATCTAGTCCCTTATTTTCCAATACAATAAGGTTGGCGTGAAACTTTAATCCCTCAAACTCAATAACCACACCTTGGCAAGAATCTCCGAGTAACTTGCTTAATCCCGGGTGACTTGATGATCATGGACTTTTCCAGGGAAGCATCGAAAAATCATTTTGCAAAGCAAATTTCTTTGAAATGAACGAGTGAGAAGCTCGAGAATCAAACAAACTGGCGGTGTATTGTGTTGACAAATGAACGTACCGAGTACGATATCCGGGGCATTCTGTGCTTCCTCCTTGGTCACATGGTTCAATTGACCCTTCTTGTGATTATTATTGGGGTTGAAGTTGTTACGCTTGGGTGCTGAATTATTCCCACCGTGGTTCGGCATGGGAGCCGAGTTCCTTTGATTTGGGCACTGCTTGGCATAGTGCCCTTCTTCTCCACAAGCGTAGCATGTAACACCTGGGCGGTATGTAAAATCCTTGTCCCTTGCATGAAAATTCTTGATCGAGCGCGGGATATTGGTTGTGGACTTGTTTGCTCCACTCTTCTGAAAGCCAGTCTTGCCTCGGTTGTTGCGAGCTTGAGTAGTTTGGTCCCTCTTGTGCTTGCGAAAATCTTCCAAACTGCGGTGCTCATTTTCCAGGATAATGGCCTTGTCCACAAGTGTTTTGAAGTCTGGAAAGGTGTGTACAACCAGCTGGCATTTAAGTGCTAGTGCAAGACCATCCAGGAATTTGTCCATCTTCTTATTTTCCGTCTTGTGCTCTTCGTTGGCATAACGAGATAACTGAGTAAACAGACTATTATACTCGGTCACCGTCATGCCTCTCTGATTGAGGTCATCAAACTCCCTCTTCTTTATTTTCATAACGCTTTTGGGGATATGCGCCCCACAAAAACCTTCTTTAAATTCTTCCGAGGTGATGTTATTCTCATTGGGGTGCATGTGTAGGAAATTTTCCCACCATGATGCAGCTGCTCCTGTGAGGTAGTGAGGTGCATATAGTACCTTCTCACGGTCTGAACACTGTGCAATAATCAATTTCCTTTCAATGTCCCGAAGCCGTTAAATCGGCCTCAAGAGGTTTGTCAGTGTGCGAGAAAGTTGGGGGACGTGTCTTTTGTAGTTCTGACAATTTGGATTGCTGCTGATACGGTCCATGGTGATTTCCCATATTGATGACCTGGTTCATCATTTCTAGGTGTTGTTGCTGGCTTTGCTCATAAAGGCGGCACACTTGAGAAAAAGCTGTCTCACTGCCCTGTTGACTTGACTGTCCCTGTGTGAAATTGTTGCTGGTTTGGTTGCCATAATTCTCTTCTAGTGGTTTTGGCATGGAACGAGTCCAAGGACGAGACATTTTCCACTCTGGAGATATATTTTGGAAAATTCATAAGAAAAAGGAATTTAGCCGCAAAAATAAATAAATACTCAAGGGCGAAAAATTCAACCACTCCAAAAATTTTCAAGAAAATATTTGATTGCGCATGGAGAAGGACCGCTTAGTACATATCTTACACGCAAGCAGTAATTATACAATACAACACTCAGGATGAGCGTACACATTCCTGACATGTTATTTAGGCTAGTGCACTTCTCCCAGTTCCTACATGATGCGCATGCAAACTACTTCTCACAACCTATATACATATAAACATATCATACAAGCTGGCACAACGCAGGGATGCTAGGCATACTCAGTCGGAGATGGTAAGGATTTCCCTTGGCCTACCGAGGGTGAGGCCCAGTGATGCTGGGGACTCAACCTCCTCCTCACTAATTGGCTCCAGGCATGAAGTGCTGCGCTGAGAAGCCGGAGCGGGCGCGAGAGGCGGTGCAACACGGACTGGGGCGGGCGCAATAGGTGGTGCCGCACAGACTGGAGTGGGCGCGATGACTTGGTCGAACTCCTCAGTGGTAGGCAGGCGACGAGCGGTGGCGAGGATGGCAGGTGAATAAGATGCTGAGGATGAGACGAAGGTCAGTGGTGGTGTTGTGTGGAGGAGCTCCCTCCTGTTGGCGGCACAGCCATGGACTGAGTCCATACGGGCAGCCACAAGGTCGTCCACAAGGTTATCGAAAGCTGCCTCAAGTGCCTGGAGGTATTCCACAAGCATCTCAATAGCCTCATCCCGCTCTCCCCTGGGGCAAGCGAATGCATAGTGGCAAGTGTATGGCACGTGGCATGGGAGGTTGCGGTAGCGGCGAGTCTTCATTGAAGGAAGAACATCCCGGAGACGAGCTATCGCCTCACGGGCAGCCATCTGCATGGCATGCCTCTCCGTAGGCATGGCCCTACCAACAAATCGGGATTGGCGTGACTCTGAACGTCCTCCCTTGAACTGCACCGCGGCCTGGTGCATAGACAGACTGTTGCTGATCTTGTGCTGGTAGAGTGTGAACACTGGGCGAATTGATGGCCCAATCGTGATCTTGACGATGTAGGTGAGGAGCTTGATAAATCCCTCAGGTACATTCGTGAACACCTGTGACTCACAGTCGCTGCTAGCCATCTACAAAAGTAGACAAAAATTCCGAATAGTCAGATCATAAATTTATGATGACTAACAGAGAAAATTGCTACATTTTGCAAAAATGCTAAAATCGCACTAAGACACTAATAACCGATTAGCGATCGCACCTAGTGGCTTCCTACAGTCAGCCTGGCTCTGATACGAAGTTTGTCACGATCGGTTTTTCAATAAAATACTTATTGAGAAACCGATCCTTTTATTTCCAGTATAGGAGAGTCCTCCTTACTGTTAGACAAATTCTTGATACAGAAATCCAGAAGTACTAAATATAATACAGGGTTGAGCTGAGGTTGCTCAACAATTTATTACAAGCCCATCAATAATATACATAAAGGCGGATATGACACAAGGGTGTGGTGGCATACTACTGACTCGTAATAAAAGTGGTGGTGGATATGTCACAGTGAAGTGGGTGACATTGACTCCAACTCTTGTGGCTCATCGAACGTCGGAGTGAGGCTCGAAGATTTATTCGGGTAGCGGAAGCGGATATGGTACAAGTGATAAATTCCAGGATCACACGGGACTGACTGGGACTCCTCTAGGCACCAGAATCGCTATCAAACTCTTCATCCATAAGATCGCCTTCGTCATCATCTAGCCAAATCAACAAGGCAGGTGAGTACTTTGAATGTACTCGCAAGACAGTTCGGACATAAGATATAACAAAAGTAAGCATGATGCATCATGAGCAATTGGCAATGCACACTCAAGTGAATAACTTGTATGACATGTTAAATAAAAGGAAGTCAGGCGGTAATCCTCCCGAAATCCCAACAAAATAACTGAAAATCAATCGAGTGTCTGAAGTGATACCTCGAATGGTGAATAAATAAATTAACATGCCGCAGTCGGGTGTCTAAGCGACACCACTTAAAGGGCTTATATTGGAAAAATAAATGACAGTGCGTGCCACAGTCGGACGTCAAAGCGACATCACATAACGGACTTATATCGAAAGTAATTAACAACAGTGCCACAGTGGGACGTCTGAGCGACATCACATAAAGGGCTTATATTGAAAATAAATAACAAGAGTGCCACAGTCGGACGTTTGAGCGACATCACACAAAGGGCTTATATTGAAAATAAATAACAAGAGTGCCACAGTCGGACGTCTGAGCGACATCACATAAAGGGCTTATATTGAAAATAATTAGCAAGAGTGCCACAGTTGGACGTCTGAGCGACATCACATAGAGGGCTTATATTGAAAATAAATAACAAGAGTGCCACAGTCGGACGTCTGAGCGACATCACATAAAGGGCTTATATTGCATTGTCGTATTCAAGCAGTATAGACCATTCCAAGTAAAGATACTAAGCACATAATAATAAACGGGTTAGTCCATCCACAGGATTAATCATGTAGCCGAGTTTACCACTCATGTCTGTTCACCAGAGATTTTTCAAGGAGATTGACAGTGAGACTGACCGGACAAGTGGATATCAGACAGTGACCATAGATACGGTTACTTGAATGGGTTTGACTCTGCAGAGTTTGTACTATTTAACCACAGCCAACGGATTTCAGTAGTCGCAAGGGACTAGTTCCATTCACGGTGTTTTAGAAGAAACACATCTAACCAGTACACACCCAATTCCACATTCCGCTGATAGGAATCACCCTAGGCAACGTTCAAGAAAAACTCTAAGACGGGGAGGTCACAACCTCGAATAGCATGGGATCAAATTTATCTCGCGCGCTCTAAGGGGTGCCCCCCTCTCGGTCCCAACCAGAAACACCCAAGCTCCCTGACCGAATGACGGGCTTTAATCCAGGGCCATGTAACCCTCATCCCGGCCCCTCTGTTTGGTGTGTACCAGCAAAGAGGTTTGCAACTTACTAAACCATGTTCCGTAAAGAAAACATGTGGTAGTACGAGAAAAGGAACGGATGGTAACGTGACTTTTCTCACGTTGACACTGGAGTTAAATAGTTTGGCATAAGACTGGCATGCTACAACAATACCATCTTACCACCATTCATGTCACCACATGATCATGTAAACTCACCTCGAATCACGCATCAAGTTTCGAGGCTCACTTGCAATAGCTTTGCATGTCAGATAACCTTTACTACTATCCATATAATCATGCCATGAACTGACTACTCAATTCAAACATGCAAAACTCTCATCATATCAAAGGTTCAAACATGCTTGCGTGGTTCGGAGTAGTCGGAGTCTAGCTCGGTGAAGTTCGCGGTTCCGTCACCTCTTCCGGTATCTACGGCATAAGGAAAATACGTACTAACATAAATACCGTGTGTGCACAAAAAGTGTACCATATATTTTTCAAATAAATATGATACGAAACTAGGCAAAAAAATAAAGGTGACAAAAAAAGAATCAATCAAAAATCATTTTCTGTTTAAAAGTTATTAAAGTTTTAGTCCAGGGACTTGTCTGTAATGAAACAGAAACTTTCCAGGGGCTAGCTTATAAAAACAGAAAACGGTTCGATCAAAAACCCGCCAACTCCAAAGGTAAACGTATCCTGCCCGAAGTCATTTTCAAAAAATGTTTCAAAAAGAAGAAAAAGCTGACGGGGGTCCCACCCGTCGGGTTTAAACTCTGAAACAGAGTCACCGGCGCCCGAAGGCTGCGGTGGTCGCCGGCGGCGATCCACGGCGAGTTAGGAGGAGTGGGTCGTACCTATGGGTTCCTTGGGTTCTTCCGCACCTGTGGGTGGTGGAGTTGGTCGATGGCGAGCACCACGTTGACGACGGCCTCAACTCCGGCGGGCGGTGGTTCGGGCATTGGTGGATCTCGTCGGGGGAGGGCTACAAAGGTTGAATTGAGGCTCGGGTTAGAATACTCAATGCACCAGAGGGCTGGTGACGTGGTTTGGGAGGCGGGGGTGGCCTCACCTGAGTGAATCAAGCCGGAGCCCGAGGTGGATCGGGGCGGCCAGCGTCGGGGAAGGAGACCTCCTCGGGGTCCTCCTGGTGGCTTAAGCGGGGGCTCGTGAGGGGAGTTGTCTTTGCGGGGTCGAGGACGAGCTCGGGGGCTCCTTTTATAGCTGATCCGAGGCAGTTGCCGTGAACGGGATAACTCCGGCGGCGATTACGACGGTGCAGCGGTTGGTCAGGTGGTTTAGGGGGCTAGGCATCACCGTGGGGGCCTACTGGTTCGGTTTAGGTGCTAAGCTTGGCCTGCCTTGGTTGATACTCCAAGTTCCGAATGGAGCAGGCGCCGGAGCTTCGTTGGCGGCGGGGAGCACGCTTCTGCGCCTTTCGAGCCATGGCGACAGTGCCGCAGCATGCGCAGGCAAGCAGACGGCCACACGGAGGCCTCGGGTGGCTTGGGCGGTGCTGGACGGCGCCGAAAGCTGGAGTTGATCCCTGCTGGCCGCCACGGGTGGCTCTACCACCGCAGAAGCTGCCGGCGTCGGCGGGACACGTCACCACCGACGATGGTGCATGTCGAAAGGACCGTGCAGTGCTCTGGATAAGATGAAGGAGCAGTGTGCATGGCTCCAGAGCGGGCACTGGTGAGATCGACGCCGTGTCTCTAAAGAAAACGACACTGACGGTCGAACTGAAACACTGAACTCTAAATATGTACAGCAACAGTGCAGGCCAGGTGCTCGATGAAATGATTTTGGCATGTGGAGAAATTTCCTGGAGCTGATCTTTGGTGGGGTGGCCTCTCAATGCACGTGGGGGCTGCCTGACTTTTGTCAGAATTTTTGGAGAAGAGAAAATATGAATTTCACTAAATTTGCCAAATCTGGTCCAAACTTGCAGTGAGTGAAACTTGAAAATTTTGAATTGTGGAAGAGGGGATCTAGATGGATCTAGGTTGGGGGTGCTAGGGACTAGCCAGAACAGTAGGTTTGAGATCAAAACTCAAAGGGAATCAGATACTTTCTTTATAAATCACCTAGGCCCAAAATAAAAGACAGAATTATTTTTGGGGACAAAATAAATGAAATAGAATTAAAAAATGGGTTGAACTTGTTGGAATAGAATATTTGGCTTGGCCCAAAGTGGAGGGAGGGGTTTTGGGAGAAATTTTGACATGAGGCATGGTAAAACAATGGGTGGTTGCACAACAAAAGAATAGCCCCAAAACCCATAGGATTTCTTTTTAATAAAAATTTAATTTCCAAAAATTTATTGTGATGAGTTAACATCAGAAGGAAAGTTTTTAAAACCAAACACCAAGGTTGAGGAAGACACAAATAAAATACTTGTCATAGGAGAAATTTTCTGAGAGGGAGGGGCTTTTGGAAAGATTTTAAATGGCCTCCTTCAAATCAAATAAATTGTTTGTCAAAAACCAAATAAAATTTTTGGAGTGTCACATCTGTCCCAAGCCCACCTATACTGGGTGCCACTTGGTAGACTACTAACACTACCTACAAACAACAGAAACTAGTTGGAACTCCTGGACAGAGATCATGTTGATTAATAAGTCGAGAGGGGTCGAGTTACTGGAACCCAATGTGTGGTAGTAACTGTTCATGGATCACAAACGCAGAACTCAGTTCCTGAGGACGGTTTCAATGAGACAACGCACCATGTACTCCTACATGGCCTCTCACCGCTACCTTTACCAAATCGTGTTCACACACTTAGCTCACACGCAGTAGGACATGTTCACACACCTTCGATTCATCCCCGATGAATCATACCTGACTCAACTCTAAGCGATGTGCATGACAAACAAGCATGAATGAGTAGGCAGATCAGGGCTCAAACAACTCCTACTCATGCTAGTGGGTTTCATCTATTTACTGTGGCAATGACAGGTCATGCAGAGGAAAGGGGTTCAGCTACCGCAGCATGTAACAGTTGAATCGGTGTTGTCCTAATGCAGTAAAAGAGAGCAGGAGCGAGAGAGTGGGATTGTATCGGAATGAACAAAGGGGTTTTGCTTGCCTGGCACTTCTGAAGATAATGTATCTCTTCACCGGTGTCATCGATCTCATCATCAGAACCCCGTCTATCGACAAGGGACAAACACCGGCAAACAAGGAAGAACACAATCAATGCAATGCAACAATATGATGCATGAATGTGACATGGCAATATGCTCTTGTTTGTGCTAATGCAACCAGCAACAAGTTCAATGGAGCTCATTTGAATCAAGGATTCAAATGCAACTCCAAACTTAAGCATTTTAAATGCGCTTTATATGATTTGTCCTAAACATCAGTCATAAGTTGTTCTAACATGCATGAAAAAGGTATAGATCGATAGTTTGGATTTTTCTGATCATTTTTCATATATAACTTGTTTCATTCGGAGTTATGGTTGAATTTCTATAATTTTTAGAAGTTTGGGCTATTTTCTAAAATTTATAAATCATTTATGATTTATTTAAAATCCCAGAAAACATTATCGCATCAAGAACACGTCATCTTGGCGTCCTTTGGTCAACAGACCGTTCGGTCAAACCTGACCTGTAGGTCCCGCATGTCAGTGTGACAAGGCCTAAACAGAGGCTGACCAGTGGGACCAGGTCAACGCTGACTGGGCAAGTCAACCCTGACAACCTGGGCCCACCGGATTAGATCTAATCCTAACCAAAGATAAAACATGTGGTTAATTAACGAGGTGGGGTCCACTGTCAGTGACTGTGGTGGGTAATTAGTGGGTGGATTATGCCTAATCTAATCACGCCACGTCAGCGTCGCCGGATCAAGTCGCCGGCGACCTTACAGGACGGCGGTGGCTCATCGGAGTTTCTATTCCGGCGACCATTCGCATGGCGGAGGGCATCTACGCGTTGCAGGTGCTCGGCCGCATCCATCTACGCAAGCGGGAGGGGTTGAGGTTAGCCGAGCTCGCCGGAATCAAGCTCACGGCGGCGGCCGGAGTTCGGCCTCGGTGGTTCGATGGCTAGAGGGCTGTGCGCGAGCAGGGTAGAAGGGGGAGATGAAGCAGCAGCTCACAGCGAGGTTGGCGGTGCAAAATCGAGGTCGGGGATGCGTTGTCAACGACGAATCGGCCGCGCTGATCTCCGGTGGCCGGGAGCGAAGACGACGATGGTGGCGATGATGCAGGGCCTCTGAGGATGCGTGGATCGTCGGGGGTGATGCAGACGACGAGGCGGAGCTGATGGACATGGCGGTTGCTCGAGAAACGGCCGGTGAGTGCAGTGGCAGTGGACGGCGGTGATGGCCGTGCTCGGGCTGCGCGGGGGAGAGAGCCAGAGGTGGCGGAGAGAGAGCAGCGAGTGAGGGAGAGGGTACACGGGCTTCGGGGCGTCGTCGTGACGTCGCTAGGAGGGGCCGGGGAAGCAGGAGGTGGCCAATGCAGCGTCGGCGCTCGCCACGCACCTGGTTGTCCTCCTGGCAAAGCAGGAAGAAGACGGTGCTGCCCCTTTGGGCTGGGCTGCTATAGTGTTCGGCCAGGTGGACTCCAGGTAAGTCCAGGTGAGTTCTCTCTCTTTTCTCTCTATTCCTTATGTTTCCTATTTATTCTGTTATATCTTGATTTAGTAAAAAATTACCAAACCATTTGATAAAATGCTGAAAATAACTGTGGGCACTTGTGAAATTATTCCCAACAGCCCTCAAGTAGTTTCAGAATTATTAGAATTTAAATGCCCTAATTCAAATACAATATGAGTTAATTCAAAAATCCAGAAATGATCTAAGAATATATTCATCATTTTTGGCAGAGGTTTCCACCTTAACCAGAAATCATGAACTTTTCTTAGGAACATTTTGGGTTTATTGAAAAAGATTTTATAGTTGACCCTATTTGATTTAATTTTGGTGCTAGGGTTTGTCAATCCCCATTTCAACTTAAATAAAATTTAAACATGATGCAACAAGATGCAAACACCAGGCAGTACCAGAAGCTAGGGATGTGACAGTGGGACCGATATGGTTAGGGTTAGGGCATAACGTAATCTCGGTGATACCGTTTACACAAACTCGGTGAGACCGATTTTGGTAATTAGCTAACCAGAGAGTTAGTCAGGCAAACTCAATGGGACCGATTACTTAAACTCGGTGGGACCGATTTTGGTAATAAGTTAACGAGAGAGTTTGCATTGTAATCTCGGTAGTACCGATAGCTCAAACTCGGTAAGATCGATTTTTATAATGGACATACACAGAGAGATTACAATCCCATCTTGGTGAGACCGAGATCCCTATTGATGATACCAAATTGCCTAGGGTTTGTGGCAGTGGCTATGACATCTGAACTCGGTGGCGCCGGATAGAAAGAATCGGTGGGGCCAAGTTGGACTTTAGGTTTAGGTCATATGTGGATGTGGGAAAGTAGTTGAGTGTTTTGGAGCATATCACTAAGCATTGTGGAGCAAGAAACTCATTAAGCAACACCTCATCCCTCCTTTATAGTATTGGCTTTTCCTATAGACTCAATGTGATCTTGGATCACTAAAATATAAAATGCAGAGTCTTGATCTTGAAGCTTGAGCCAATCCTTTCTCCTTAGCATCTTGAAAGGGTTCCCCATCCTTTAGTCCATGCCACTCCATTGTTGAACTTATCTCAAACATACTAGATAAAAGTGTTAGTCCAACAAGAGATATGTTGACATTAATTACCAAAACCACCTAGGGAGCACTTGTGCTTTCAATCTCCCCCTTTTTGGTAATTGATGACAACATACATCAAAGCTTTAGATAAAGATAAAGAGAATAGCAAGTAATGCTTTGGAAAGACATGTAACAAGCATAGGCTCCCCCTACATGTATGCAACCATGTGAATATGGAACATAGAAGCATTTGAGAGCATAACCATGACAGAGTAAGCAATGTGTTACATGTATCTTGGCCATATGCATCAGAGTGAAGAATATTAAAAGAATACCTTCATGCTCATGAGTCCTTCTTGCAAACAGTATGTACATCAGCAAGAACTCCTCATACACATGATTGTGATGCATATACTTACCTTGTGGTCTTGAGTTGGCTTAGGATGGAATGAACCTGCGTAAACACGATTAGATAACACAGATACACCTACTAGCCAGAGCAAACAGAAGAAACCACAAGAATACCAAGACTGGGATGACATGTAGAGAGTGAGTACTAAGTACCACATTGGATTAGACATGTCCCCAAAGGTAAAGATATGCAATGAATTTAAATGATTTCTTTCCCTTAGATGTCTTGCTTCCCCTGAATCTAGCATGGGATACTGGGAGAAGATAGGGAACAGAAAATCAGAGCTAAAAGATACAAATGAACAGAGCTAATTCAAATAAGCACATATGAACATGTCTTTCCCCTCAAGAACACATGTGGCATCTCTCCTCTTGAACACCAAGCATCTGGGATCCTTGAGAACTACTTTCTACTTGAGTATTCTCTCCCCCTGGAGATCTCTTTCTCCCCCTGTGGAAGTGAGTGATAAGCTTCTCTCTGAGTGATAAGCTTTCATGTGATATCTCTCTCCCCCTCTGACATCAATTTCCAAGAAGGGCTTCTGGAATTTCTCATGAATGTGTTTGGTCCTTGAGGGAGTCCCGGATTAGGGGGTGTCCGGTTAGCCGGACTACAACCTTTGGCCGGACTCCTAGACCATGAAGATACAAGATTGAAGACTTCGTCCCGTGTCCGGATGGGACTTTCCTTGGCGTGGAAGGCAAGCTTGGCAATACGGATATGTAGATCTCCTCCCATTGTAACCGATTCTGTGTAACCCTAGCCCTCTCCGGTGTCTATATAAACCGGAGGGTTTTAGTCCGTAGGACGAACAACAATCATACCATAGGCTAGTTTATAGGGTTTAGCCTCTACGATCTCGTGGTAGATCTACTCTTGTACTACCCATATCATCAATATTAATCAAGCGGGAGTAGGGTTTTACCTCCATCGAGAGGGCCCGAACCTGGGTAAAAACATCGTGTCCCTTGTCTCCTGTTACCATCCGCCTAGACGCACAGTTCGGGACCCCCTACCCGAGATCCGCTGGTTTTGACACCGACATTGGTGCTTCCATTGAGAGGTCCACGGTGCCGTCGCCATCAGGAAGGATGCCTCATCCCGTCTTTAAAGACGCCGCTGTTGCTAAAGGAGCTTTGGCTATCGGCCAAACTTTCTGGCTAGGCGGTTTTCTTATGACCGCATGTTCTGCCGCCGCGCCGACGATGACTTCTCGGGTCATCGAAAGCAATCTCCACGTCAACTCGGAACTCGCCGAGCAGTTAGATCCGATGGAGCTCTCTTCGTTAAACGAGCTCTTGGATCGCATCACCGCCCTGGGAGTCGCTACAGACTACGATCAGATTGGGCCTAAACCCGATCCGAGAGAGGTTAACTCTCCCCAGGTCACCCACCACGTCGCAGTGGTGGAGGAACAATGCGGCAAGCCTTCATCTATCTTAAGCCCTGAACCTAAAGTCTGGAAGCGGACTAGATTCATTGGACAACATCCAAGAACCCAAGCTTGCGAGTTCGGAAACTCCTTGGCCCCTGAGTCTCAGATTGGGCGAGGTTCCGGATTTAATTCCACCCGCCCACCCAAATATAAGGGATATATCCCAAATTCGGCAAGAGCCCATAGAAACAGTACACCATTATTGGGCCAGATTCCTCCTGGTTATGAACAGGATAGAGGACTGTCGCGAGGAGGATACAATTTCATTCTTCTGCAATAATTGCACGGACAACGGAATCCTCAACGCCATAAGTCACCGTGAAATTACACGCTTCACCGACTTGGCATCCATAGTACGAAAGTACTGTGCGATGGAAAGCGCCTGGAAAACCGAAATAAAATTTTGGGACAATCCGGCCCTGAATACAACCCCAGTCCAAAATAAAAGGGTGCATTATCGCCAGGCACCTGGGTTAAACACCAAAAAGCAAAAACCCTCTATAGGGCATGGAACCGTACTGGAGGGATGGCTCAATGGACCCTGTAAAATTCATAGTACAGAGGGCGCCACACCAACTCATAGCCTTAGAGCATTTTGGATACTCCGACAGGTGGCCAGAAATGGCGAGGAGCTTCTAACTCCAGAAATCACAGAGCACCAGCCCAGGGATACCAGTACGGTATTAATAGTCTTCGAGACTTACGCATCAAATAATATGCGAAAACGAACACTCCGCAGCCTTGCCGAAGTCTACCAAGTAGCAACTATAAACCCATGGAGTGACACGGCTATTACCTTTAATGCCAGTGATGAGCCTAAATTCCGAACAGCCAGAGCACCAGCCTTATTGGTCCTCAGTCCAATAGTGGACGGCTTTCGCCTTACCAAGGTACTCATGGATGGTGGCAGCGGATTAAACCTCATTTATGAGGAAACCCTTCGAAAAATGGAAATAGACTAGAGCCGCATTGAGCAAAGCAACACAACCTTTAGAGAAATAATCCCCAGCCGGTAAGCGTGCTGTACAGGAAAAATAACACTGGATGTGGTGTCGGCATGCCGAATAATTACAGGTCCGAGGAGGTCACGTTTCAAGTGGCCCCGTTCCGCAGCGGATACCACGCTCTATTAGGGCGAGAGGCATTCACAATTTTTCAAGCTATACCCCATTACGGGTACATGAAGCTCAAAATGCCCAGACCCAACGGAATCATCACTCTTGCTAGTGACCCGGACATAGCACTCCGCGCCGAAAATAAGACAGCCGCGCTGGCCCTTGAGGCACTATCCGAAGCCCTAGCGGCCGAGGAACTGACTGCACTGCGGTCGACGGTGAACAGGGACGACGTGATACTCGATAAAAGATCTAAGTCCACCTCCTTTAAACCGGCGGATGAAATAGTCAAATTCCAAGTCCATCCAACGGACCCTACAAAAACGGACTCCATCGGGGTGCAATTAAACCCTGATGTAGACGCCGCACTACGAGAATTCCTACGCGAAAATTGGGATATTTTTTCCCTGGCACCCTTCAGACATGCCAGGAATCCCACGCAAGCTGGCCGAGCACAGCCTAAACATCCTAAAAGGATTCAAGCCTGTAAAGCAGGCTCTTCGGCGTTTCTCTGAACCTAAGAGAGAAGCCATGGGAGAGGAGCTAGCCAAACTACTTGAGGCCGGATTCATCAGAGATATAAAACATCCAGACTGGCTAGCAAACCTGGTGATGGTACCAAAGAAGGACAAATCCTGGCGCTTATGCGTCGATTTCAAGGACCTCAACAAGGCTTGCCCAAAGGATCCCTTCCCCTCCCCCACATCGATCAAATTATCGACGCTACCGCAGGACACGATTCATTGTGTTTCCTCGATGCATACTCCGGCTACCATCAAATTAAGATGGCAGAGCCAGACCAAGCCGCAATGGCATTCGTCACCCGTACGGCCCATTCTGCTTCAACACAATGCCCTTCGGGCTCAAAAACGCCGGCGCAACATATCAGCGCATGATTCAGACATGTCTGGCAAACCAGATCTGCAAAACAGTGGAAGCATACGTAGATGACGTGGTCGTCAAAACCAAGCATGTCGAAACTCTAGTAGACGACCTGAGGCTCACATTCGATAACCTCCGAACATATGACATCAAGCTTAAACCGGAAAAATGCGTTTTTCGTACCCGGCCGGAAAGCTCTTGGGCTTCATTGTATCCGGTAGAGGAATTGAAGCAAACCCAGCAAAGATCCGAGCTCTGTCACAATTGGATATTCCAAAGGAACTCAAACAAATACAAAAATTGACTGGATGCATGGCGGCTATAAGCCGCTTTATCTCCCGCTTGGGAGAAAAGGCATTACCCATTCATCGCCTCCTCCGGCGCACCGAACACTTCGAGTGGACGGATGCCGCCACGGCCGGACTCGAAGAAATAAAAGCCATATTGGCAACAAACCTGGTCCTGGCCGCGCCTAACATCAGCGAACCAATACTATTACACATTGTGGCAACTTATCAAGGTGTAAGCGCAGTGCTCGTCGTCGAACGAGAAACGGACGGACACAAATTCCCCCTTCAAAAACCAGTTTCCTACGTGTCCACTATCCTCACTCCATGCAAGTCACGGTACCCGCATTATCAAAAGATAGCGTACGCGGTGTTTATGGCATCCCGGAAGCTGCGACACTACTTTCAAGAGTGTTCGATAAAAGTAGCCTCTGAAGTACCTCTTAACGATATTATAAACAACCGCGACGCGACGGGCCGGATTCCTGAATGGGCAATTGAGCTCCTCCTGTTCGACATAACCTATAAGCCACGGCGAGCTATCAAGTCGCAAGTTTTGGCCGACTTCGTCGCCGAATGGACTGAAGCCGAACTCCCTAAAGAGTACGTCACATATTCCAACTGGATCATGCACTTCGACGGCTCCAAAATGATAGCTGGTCTGGGGATTGGCGTCATTCTGAGGTCCCCAATAGGAGATACAGTTCAATACGTACTCCAGGTAATGTATACGGACTCGAACAACGCAGCCGAATTCGAGGCCCTTCTACATGGTCTCCGTATGGCAGTCTCCATGGGCATCCAACGCCTAGAGGTGCATGGGGATTCGAACCTCGGGATATCCCAACTAAATCGAGACTTTGATGCCAAGGATCCGAAAATGGTAGCTTATCGCAACGCCTTCCTACAAATGTCAGCTCGGTTCGAGGGGCTCGAATTTCACCATATAGCCCGGGAAAACATCAGGCGGCAGACATCTTGGCACGCATCGGCGCAAAGCACGATGCAGTCCCCCCCCCCCAACATTTTCTTGGAGAGGCTATTCAAGCCATCCGTATTATGCGAAGGGGAATCCGGAAATAACAGCCCGGACCCAACCGCACCGCCTGACACCGAACATTCTGACACAATGGGAGGCTCTGCCAACGAAGTAACATCCTCAGCCCATGTAATAATGGCAGTCATTGCCCCGTGGACAGAACCATTCCTAGCCTACCTAACTAGGCAGGAACTTCCCGAGGACCAAAACGAGGCACACTGCATAGTGCGGCGATCTAAAGCCTATAAAGTCCATGAAGGAGAGCTTTATAAGAAAAGCACCATCGGAGTCCTTCAAAGGTGTATATCTGAAGAGGAAGGGCGGAATCTTCTTGCTGAAATTCATGCCGGACTCGGCGGGCACCACGCCGCAGCCCGGGCCCTTGTAAGCAAGGCCTTCCGTACATGATTTTATTGGCCGACGGCCCGGGCAGATGCTCAGGACTTAGTCCAACGATGCGTCGGTTGCCAACTCTTTGCTAACCAAAGCCATATGCCACCCACCGCCCTCCAAACTATACCCATCACCTGGCCCTTCGCGGTCTGGGGGCTTGACATGGTTGGACCCCTTAAAGGAGGAACCCACAAGCAAAAATACCTACTGGTCATGGTGGACAAATTCAGCAAATGGATAGAGGCCAAGCCTGTTAAGACGGTCGAATCCGGACCGGTGATAGACTTCATATCACGGGCCGTACACCGTTACGGCGTCCCCCACAGCATCATCACTAATAACGGCACGAACTTTATGGCCGATGAGGTCAAACTCTGGTGCAAAAACATGGGCATCAAGCTCGAATACGCTTCAGTCTATCACCCACAAACTAACGGTCAAGTCGAGCGAGCGAATGGTCTAATCATGAGCGGCATCAAACCCAGATTAGTGCGGTCCCTAAAGGAATCTAACACGCACTGGCTAGAGGAGCTCGATTCCGTACTCTGGGGGCTGCAGACCACGCCGAATCGCACCACCGGGTTCACACCATTCTTTATGGTATACGGCGCAGAGGCAGTTCTGCCCTGCGACATAATTCATGAATCACCTCGTGTGCGCATGTATGAAGAAAGAGAAGCCGAACTCGATCGGCAGGACAGTTTGGACGCCTTGGAGGAGGAGCGTGACATGGAAAAAGCTCGTTCCGCATTCTATCAATAGCAGGCTCGAAGATATCAAAGCAGAGAAGTACGGGCCAAAACTTACAATGTTGGCGAGTTAGTTCTACGCCTGCCGGACAAGAAGAAGGACAAACTCAAGCCCAAATGGGAAGGTCCCTTCATTATTGACCAAGTCCTGACAGGTGGAAGGTACCATCTGTGAGATGCATCGGATAACCGACTCGAGCCGAACCTATGGAATGCAGCCCGTCTCCGAAGATTCTACGCCTAGTGCCGGACTCTGTGTTCGTCTCCTTCCTCTGTCTATTTTTTACACATTAGCTGTCTTATATTTCTCTCATTCTCCCTCCTTTTCTCTTACAGCCTTTAAGGGCTCATTCGTGGCTTGTTCGCACACAATTGACACGCTATCCGCGCTCATTATATGTCAGGACCCCGATCCTAAGTCACACCGACCTAGCATGTAACACATCATATCACTTTGCGGCCTCACGCACGGTATTCCCACGGGTGTCGCCTTACCATGTCCCGGGACCGTTTGCGTCTTTTGGCTCACGTATATGATAGTGTCGCTAGCATCCATATGACAAAGAACCCGGGCCGACATGGCTAGTCGTGAACCCAAAGCGGCGCTAACCTATGGGGACAGGCATACATGAATCACATCGAGCATGTCGGTCATCAACGTATGTATTCGGGCTGTAGCACTTTGGGCTATGAGGACTCCGGTATCCCGGGCTGTAGCGAGCTAAGCAGGACTCCGAATAACACCGCGTGACATTTCCCGAAGGACGGACATAGGAACGAAGTGAAACACATGCCGGCCGATCAAGTGTCCAAGCGGTAGTCTTTGGGCTAGCGGGACTCCGGTGAACCGGGCTGTAGCGGACTACTATCGCTCGAAGCACGAGACTACATTTCCCCATATGAGAGGCTGCCAAGGATAAACAACTAGTTTGTCGGATCCCACATACCAAGCATTTCAAACATACACACATTATACTTGATATGCGTAGATACAACATGGCATCACAACATAACTCTCGACTCAGATATTATTCATTAGGCTCCGAAGAGCGAGATATTACAAACATGGGTCTCATGACCCAACACTCGTGAGCATACAAGTCAAAGCACAAGCGGAAGCTAATCATGTCTCGAGTACGCATAACTATAAATGAAAAGGGCTGAGAAGCCCGACTATCTACCGAGATCTGCCAAGGCACAAGATCGTAGCTGAGGTAACAAGCTAAGCGTCAAGTCCACGTAGAACTACTAGCGAGACCGACGTCTCTCTCGCAAAACATAAAATAAGCAAACGTGAGTACAATTGTACTCAGCAAGACTTACATCGAACTAACTACATATGCATCATTATCAAAAGGGGTGGTGGAGTTTGACTGCAAAGCCAGCTTTGACTCGGTGGCTATCCTGAACTACGATTGCAAGTAACTCTTTTGAGGTGGCGCTTTACGAGTCCACATATTCACCATATCAATACACCACTATGGACCCGCTCCCGTCTCCCCTCGAGAACGCCATCCATAGCACTCACGCTTATCTTGCGCATTTTAGAGTATCCACTTTCACTTGTCTATGAACCGATGTAGGCAACCCGAAGTCCTTTTCCGTGGACACGGCTATTCGAATAGATCATATTAAACCCTGCAGGGTGTACTTCTTCACACGCTCTCACCACTTACCGCCGTTTACACGACATGTACTCGGCAACCTTCAAGCGGAAGCCCAGCGTGGAGTGTCGGCCACGGCCTACCTAAATACTCAAGTCCCTAGTCCAGGTTTATCGCCTATTCGGGTTCCATCCGCAGGAGTCCGCCGAGGTTTCCCATACAGCCCGAGCGATGTGTGCGGGGTTCCCGAGATACCAAAGCGGGCACTTTCGGTACACCGGCCCACGGTGCCTACCGCAACACAACCCACCCCTACGGTCAGCGTTGCGTGCGGCCCCAAAGATGCTACAAACACCAAACTACTTGCAACTCCGGACTAAGAACAAGGGTGGTTAAGAAGCCGAGAGGGTCCATTGGTTTCGGGCCCAATGCGTGGTAGTAACTGTTTCATGGATCACAAACACAGAACTCAGTTCCTGAGGGCGGCTGCAATGAGACAACCCACCATGTACTCCTACATGGCCTCTCACCGCTACCTTTACCAAATCGTGTTCACACACTTAGCTCATACACAATAGGACATGTTCATAACAATTCCAATTCATTCCCGATGAATCAGACCCGACTCAACTCTAAGCGATAGCAGGCATGACAAACAAGCATAAATGAGTAGGCACAACATGGCTCAAACAATTCCTACTCATGCTAGTGGGTTTCATCTAATTCTTGTGGAATGACAGGTCATGCAAAGGATCAAGGGGTTCAGCTACCGCAGCAAGTAACACATGAGTCGTTGTTGTCCTAATGCAATAAAATAGAGCAGGAGCGAGAGAGTGGGATTGTATCGGAATGAACAAGGGGGTTTTGCTTGCCTGGCACTTCTGAAGATAATAGTTCTTCATCGGTGTCATCGAATAATCATCGTCGGTACATCGTCTACCGGGAGGGGACAATTACCGGCAAACAAGAGAGAACACAATCAATGCAATGCACATATATGATGCATGATCATGTTAAGGTACTGAATTCACCTAATGCAATAATAATCCAAGTTAGTTGAAGTGGAATTCAAACAAGGTTGAATTCCAACTCCAAATGCTATTTCATAAATTACCCTAATCCTGATTCATAATATTCAGTGATGTTAACTTGTTCAAACATGCATGATCATGGCATAAACAGATTCTTCATATTTTTCTGATCATTTTTCATATATAAATTATTTCCATCCGAGTTACGGTTGAATTTATATGATTTTTAGAAGTTTAGGACATTTTCTGAAATTTACTGAATTAAAATAATTCCAGAATCATTAATGCGTCAGCATGACATAGGCGTGACGTCAGCGGTCAACTGGGTCGCTGTCCAGGTCAAACCTGACGTGTGGGGGCCACACGTCAGTGACTAACTAAACTAACCTAGTTAATTAGCACTAACCTAGGTTAGTTTAAATTAGTTTAAACCTAAACTAGAGTAGTTAGCCGGGCGGGGCCCGCATGTCATGGACCCAGGGGAGGTCAACCCCCTGGTCAACTGAGGCTAACTCGCCGGCGGCTCGACGCCGGCGACGATAAATCTTGGCGGAGAGGCTCGGGTTCGCTCTGAGGCACCTTTTGCTCGTGGTTTGCGGCTACTGAGTTCTTTGGGCTTCGCGCATCCGGGGTGGCAACAGCTCGGCTGGGGTGGCCGAGCTCACCGGAATGGAGCTCAAGGCGGCGCCGGAGTTCGGCAACGACGGCAGCTCTGGCGCTGCGGTGCACGGCAAGGCGAGCTAAGCGTCTGAGTTCGAATCACTGGGAGCAACCCGAGCACGATGACGAGCTCAGGAAGCTACGGTGTCCGTAACCGCACGGCGCGACAGAGCATGGCGCCATGAGCCGAGCTTCGTGGGGATGGCACCTACGGCGAGAAGCAGACCACGGGGCTAAGGGGAAACGGTGGAGGAGCTCACCGTGAACTCGAGGAGGGGCTCGGCTTGCTCGTGGACAACCTGGAGGCGGCGAATTTGTTGATGGCGTCCGGCGGGTCCGGGAAGGGGAAAAGTGGCGGGGCGGCGACTCGGGGCTCCTCCGGTCGTGTGTGATGGCGGGGAGGGCGAGGATGGAGTGGCGGAGCTGGTATGCTAGTTGGGGAAGCGAGGGAGGCCACAGGTCATGTGGTCGCGAGCGGCGGCGACGGGCGGCTCGGGCACGAGGCGCAGAGCGAGAGAGAGGAGGAGAGGGGTACGGGAAGAGTGAGGGGGTCCAGGGGGTCGGGAGGCGCGTGGCATCGCAAGGAGGTCGGGAGGCCAGGCAGGCTGGAAGGGAGGAGGTGGCGGCGTCTTGGCGTCGACACGCCTCTGCCCGATGGCGAGGTTGAAGACAATGGTGCCCACAGTGGGCTGGGCTGCCTAATGGGCCGGCCAGCGGGGAAGGAGGTTGGGCCGGTTGGGCGCCAGGTAGGTCAGGTGAGCTCTGTTCCTTTTATTGTTTTCTGTTTTCTAATATTCTGTAGTTTTAGGGCTTTATTAAAAATACCAGGGCACTTCTAAAAATCCTGAAAATAATTGTGGCACCTTCTGAAATATATGCAACAGCCCACATTTAGTTTCAGAATTATTTGAGCATTTAAATTATTTATTACATTCGAATGCCCAAATTCAAATACTTCATGAATTAATTCAAAAATCCATAAATGTCTTGGAAAAATATCCATCACCTCTGGATATGGTTTTCACCTTTTTCCATTAATCATGAACATTTTTGCAAACCACTTTGGGTTCTTTGAAGATATTTTGAAGTTGAACCTATTTGAATTGCTTTAGTGCTAGGGCTTGATCATCCCCATTTCAAATTTCATGGAAATTAAACATGATGCATGGATGCAATGCTACTAGTTACAAGCAAGCTCTAGGGCTGATCTGGGGCTGTGACATTATACCTAGGGGCTTCTTTAACAGAAGCTTGTTTATACGAGCCTCATGCCCAACACATGTGTCACCATTATATGCATCGATATGACTTAAGTTTTGGCCAAGCTGGGTTGCCTCGCTCCTGTGCTTACCCCTACATTCCCGATTGTTCGGCTAGGCGGTAAAGGGAGCACCTCTGCGATTGTTACTGCCGGCTCAGCCGGATGTGTACCTCAGACTGGGTGAAGCCGAAAGCTAGCGTTCTTAAGGGAATATTCGGTCGGTGAACTAAAGATGATTTCCTAGTAATTTATTTATCCGGCCCCAGATGCTTTTCTGCTTTTTTCGCAGTCCCGACATGCACTTTATGGCATGCCTCCCAGGGAAAGGAACTCCTAACGGAACTATTCTCCCTGGAAGATGTTTCTTACTAACCATGTAATATAACATAACTAGTTGGGCACTTATGCATTAAAGCACTAATGACCCCTACGCCTGGTCTCCACGCATGCCCCGGTTCTTACATAACCGAGAGGGTATTCGGACACACTCTGGACTATCGGGTCCCGAGGTTGAAGCAAAAAGGTCCGCCATGACAAACGATCTACAATCCGGCTAGAAGTCATTTTATATGTCATCTTAAATTACATAGTCAATTTGACTGGGTATATTCCTCTTCAATACCACCCAACAGGCTGTCTAGTTTATAGTCCTGTTGGGAATATTTGGCGGCCAACTCTACCTGGCCGTACACTAAACTCACAGGGATCTCCTTCCCATCGGGCCCCACAGGTCCCACCTCGGCCATGTGGTTTGGGTCAGCCTTCGTGTACCGCGTCTTCACCATGGCCCAGGCCTCCCTGGCGCCTTGACGGCAGCCGATATCTTCCATAATCGGAGCGCCACGCGCTCCCTTCAGCTTCTCTGCAAGCTCTCCAAGGCCTTCGGGCATGGGGACGGATGGCCACAAGGCCTGGGCGACGCCTTGCATTACCTGCCGAACTCGTTCGTGCAGTTGTGAGAGCTCGGCAAGAAGGTCACCCGTAGAACCGGGCATTTGCTCTGCAAGCCGACCTGTCAGCATACCTACAGACATAACTCTGTCAATCGACTTCCTCGCCGAACTCTATTTTGAAGTTCGTTCAAGCACTTACTAAAAATGTCGCGTCGAAGCCGCCGATTCTCCTTCACGGAGTCAAGCGGTGAGCACGAACATCCTTTAGTTCCTCGCCCAGCTGGGTGTTGGCATCTTGGAGATTATTATTCTCTTGCCTCACCCTCGTAAGCACGCTCTCGCCGGCCTTTAACCGGCGCAAGAGTTGTTGCTTGTCCGGATCCACTCCGGTGCCATCTGCAATGTTATTGTCAGATTTGCACACCTGCCGCACTTCACAACATACTTATCTTTTGAAGCATATATTACCAGAGGGGGTCTCCTTGGCCTCCCCTGTCACGGCTAGTGCGGCCTCAAGTTGGGCTTTGCACTCTTCCAGATCCTGGGACAGTTGGCTATTCTTTTCTGTAAGATCCTGCATAACAAATGATCCTTAAATCAGTTATTCTAACTGTTTCAAGTCTCGGGGGCTACTGACATATATAACCATCAAATTTTCTCACCTGTATGTCTTTTACATACTGCTATGTGGCTCTGGCTAGACCACTTTGAGCGGCACGGAGGTACGCATCTCCCGTATTGAAGGCATCCAATGCCTCTTGGGAGAAACAAGCGTCACGAAGAACTGTCCGGCGACGCCTGTGGTTCATGGCACTCTCCGCCTCGGAATTTGTGGCAGATAGCCCGTCTGCATCCTCTGTCGGAGGAGCGTCCGGTACGCGCCTCGTGTTTGCCTCTTCTTCCGGACCCGGCCTTGGAGCCTGGATGGTGGAGGCGCGATTGGCAATCTCTCCAGATATAGTCCGGCGAGCGCTCTTTTCCCTGACGAGAGCACGAGCATTAGTATGCCTTGAGGGAATAAAACCTGGGAATAAAATGGCACGCCATACCGTTGTGCCGGCGTCTCAATCTGGACCGCATTTCTTTTCAGCCTGCTGGGCCTTGATGCCCCTTGTTGGCTAGCCACCGCAGGCTCGGCCCTCTGCCTCAAGGACTTCCCCTACAAAAACGCCATTGGTATACGGTGATAAAAAATAAGCATGGATGGATCATCTTAAAAGTACTGGGACTTCGGTCTCGGTTACCTGTGAGGCTGGAAGTAGTCCGGGATAATCGTCCGTAATGGCCACTAAGGTGTTGTCCTTGCTCAATTGATGAAACACCCCATCGATCCGCTCCACAGATAAGTCCGAGTCCTCTTGGGAGTCCGGGTCGAAGGACCGTTCCGGGTCCTCGGGTTGTGGAGGAGTTTTGTTTATCTCCTTTACAGCCTGGCGTAGCTCCTGCATTGAAATTGCTAGACTGAATACTTAACTATGGGAATATGAAATGGTTGGGCGAGTGAAAGTGTCCGCTTACCCAGCTTGGAGGATTGTACATAGAAAATCCACCCCGTGGGTTGACGCGGAGGAATTCCTCCTCTTCCCCCTTGTACAAAGCGGACAACATCTTTATTAGAGCGGCAACCGATTCCGGCCCCTTAAGGCCGCACCGGGTGGTGTCGTCCTCCCGGTTGAAATCCCACCTGGGGTGGCCTCTATACTGAAGCGGCTGCACCCCCCGCATAATGCATGTGGCCATGACCTCGATCATGATCAGTCCGGAATGAGCTAACAACCTGATCCGGCTCATGTAAAGGACGTCCTTGTCATTTTCCTTCTGAGGGCTCCGTGGACGCCAGCTTAGGCGCTTCTTCAAAGGAGCATTATCGAACTCAGGGAGGCTGATCCGAACAGGGTCCGGCAGGGGGGCATCTTCTATATAAAACCATTCTGAAGGCCAGTCTTCGGACGCCTTCTTTGGGGTTCCGGATAGATATCCGGTCCCGGCGATGCGCCATAGTTCGGCTCCGCCCACTTCATATATCGACCCCTCTTGAGAACGGGGCACAAGGCAGAACAGCTTCTTCCACAGCACAAAATGAGCCTCGATGCCCAAAAACAGCTCGCAAAGGGCTACGAAGCCCGCAATATGCAATATGGAGGCAGGCTTAAGGTTGTGCAACTGGAGGCCGTAGAACTCCAGGAGCCCCTGGAGAAACGGATGAATTGGAAATCTGAGCCCTCTTATCAAATAAGGGACAAGGCATACCCGCTCTCCTTTGGAGGGATTGGGGCGCTCTCGCTTGCTCTCCACCATTATAGGTGGCAAGCCCGGCTCGAACCGGGACCATGTAGGCTGGGGGGAGAAACACCTTGGCTTGGAGCGCCACTAGCTCGCTGTGCGGGACGGAGCATCTCTCCCAATCTCCAGGCTGAGGGTTGGGGGGCGAGAGGAGGAGCTGCGTCGACTGGCCATGATGGAATGGATCTCTGTTGAATGCACTCCGATGGATGCTCGCAGAGGGAAGATGGTGTGGTTCGGATCTAAATCCCCGTCTCTTTTATAGGCGGCTTATTTGCGCAGCTAGGGCGGTAAATGAAAAAACACCCTGGCTTTTCGCATTTGTTTGACACGTGGAAGATGGCCATTATTGGGCGCAGAAGCCAAGGAGCGCAACATTCACCAGAAGCCGGACACTATTCAACAGGTATATGGAATTTGGAGAAGAACCCGCCTTGCAATGCCGAAGACAAATCTTCGCGACGGACTCATCGTCATTGAAGCCTAGTTCGGAGACTCTTGAGGGAGTCCGGATTAGGCGGTGTCCGGATAACCGGACTATAACCTTTGGCGGACTCTTGGACTATGAAGATACAAGATTGAAGACTTAGTCCCGTGTCCGGATGGGACTTTCCTTGGTGTGGAAGGCAAGCTTGGCGATACGGATATGTAGATGTCCTCCCATTGTAACCGACTACATGTAATCCTAGCCCTCTCCGGTGTCTATATAAACCGGAGGGTTTTAGTCCGTGGGGACGAACAACAATCATACCATAGGCTAGCTTCTAGGGTTTAGCCTCTCTGATCTCGTGGTGGATCTACTCTTGTACTACCCATATCATCAATATTAATCAAGCAGGAGTAGGGTTTTACCTCCGTCCAGAGGGCCCGAACCTGGGTAAAAACATCATGTCCCTTGTCTCCTGTTACCATCCGCCTAGACGCACAGTTCGGGACCCCCTACCCGAGATCTGCCAGTTTTGACACCGACAGTCCTTGAGTCACAACACAAAGCACTCATAAAAATGTGATGCTTGTGGATGACAAGATTCATTGAGTGAAGCTGGATCAACAGATAAAGATGTATAAGTAGAAAAAAAAAATTCCTGTTGTGAAATCGGTGGCACCGAGTGGTATGCTTCGGTTGCACCGAAAGGATTTGTTGGGCCAAAAATAACAAACCAGTGAGACCGAATTCATCGCAGAGAAAACACTTGTCACCTCAGCTCACTAGACTAGTAAGATCTCACAAAGATTTGCAAGGAATTTACTGAATGATATGCAATGAATGGATGCAGGGAATGCAGAGCAAACAGAAAGAAAATAAAGAAATCTAGATGAAGTTTTTTTTGAAAGGGGAAACAGACATGCATGAGACAAATGCAAGAGCACAGAAAAAAACACAAGAGAACTTCATCTAGATATGGTCGGCGACAAAGTCACCTATGTTAGAGTATATTGACTTAGGGGTCAAGTGAGATCACTTGATCATAGGTCATACTCATCGTTTAAGCTCAAAATGGGGTTACCATTTTTTGTTTAAGCATCTTGATGTATTCACATCTTGTCGAGTTGCTTTAGCTCATGTCTCGGAGTAAAGCTTCTCTAAGATGGAATAACATACCTTGGGTGGTGGTGCTGATCATGTAGTCGAATTTGTGTGGGTTGCTCAAGATTGATGTAGCTCATCAAGAGTTGGGAGCACCACTTGGAATTTGAGTTCATCTACCTGCATGGGTTAGTTTTTGCAAGGAAGGGCACTTGTGTATCCAAAATGACAATCATGAAGCTTAACACAGAATTTCTCAAAGGATATGGTTGACTGGTTTCGTGCTTCCTTGTTTTCAACCACCATGGTGTAGAGACTTGGTGATGTAGAGATTGCTCAAGATGTGAGTGGGTTATAATCTCATGGGATTTGATTCAACCAAGTACCTACATGGGTTAGATAACATGCAAGATGCAAATATGTCCAAGACATAAGATTATCATCATAAGAGAAATATCAAGGATTAGTCATAAGCTCATGTCTTGCATGTATCCGATGGAGTTTCTACTCCAAGTTTGAAGCATCAATGATGTTCAATTCTCCTCTCAACCTGCAAAACACTTTCTCATCAAGAGGTTTAGTGAAAATATCTGCTAATTGCTTTTCGGTGCGAATATGCTTAAAATCAGTGTCACCCTTAACAACATGATCTCGAATAAAATGATGACGAACTTCAATATGCTTAGTTCGAGAATGTTGCACGGGTTTATGACCAATTTTGATAGCACTTTCATTGTCACAAAGCAATGGAACATGTTTCACATATATCCCATAATCTTTAAGAGTTTGGGTCATCCAAAGTAATTGAGCACAACATGAACCAGCGGCAATGTACTCCGCTTCGGCGGTAGATCAGGATACCGAGTTTTGTTTCTTGGAAGACCAAGACACAAGGGATCTACCAAGAAATTGACAAGTACCCGAAGTGGAGTTTCTATCAACCTTGTCTCCGGCATAGTCTGAGTCGGAGTAGCCAACAAGATCAAAAGAGGCCCTCTTAGGATACCAAATGCCAAAATTTTGTGTATGAATTAAATATCTCACTATCCTTTTCACGGCCTTAAGATGACATTCTTTAGGAGCAGCTTGATATCTTGCACACATGCACACACTTAGCATAATATCGAAACGTGAATCACATAGATATGACAATGAACCAATCATAGAGCGATAAGCCTTTTGATCAACTGGTTCACCATCTTTGGTCAAATCAAGATGTCCACTAGTAGGCATGGGTGTAGACATACGTTTGCACTCTTGCATATTGAACTTCTTGAATAAGTCCTTAGTATACTTTGTTTGAGAGACAAAAGTACCTTCCTTAGTTTGCTTGATTTGCAAACCAAGAAAGAATTTGAGTTCACTCATCATTGACATCTCAAACTTCTCCGACATTAGCTTTCCAAACTTCGCACTAAAATGAGGGTTAGTTGATCCAAATATAATATCATCAACATAAATTTGGCATACAAATAATTCTCCATTTACCCTTTTAGTAAAAAGTGTAGAATCAATTTTCCCAATTTCAAATCCTTTTTCAAGAAGAAACTTGGTCAAGCATTTATACCAAGCTCTTGGAGCTTGTTTAAGACCATAAAGAGCTTTGCGAAGTTTATAGACATGATTGGGTTTCTTAGGATTGATAAAGCCGGGAGGTTGTTTAACATAAACTTCCTCCTCTATTTCACCATTAAGAAAAGCAGTTTTAATGTCCATTTGGTATAAGGTGATATCATGGTGATTAGCATAGGCCAGTAAGATGCGAATGGACTCGAGTCTAGCAACGGGAGCATAAGTCTCACCATAGCCCATACCTTCGACTTGTGTGTACTACTTGTCCATCTTCATCTTGCTTGTTGCGAAACACCCATTTGGTACCGATGATATTGTGGTTGTTGTCGGGCTTCTCAACCAATGTCCAAACTTGATTTGTCTCAAAGTTGTGTAGCTCTTCATGCATAGCATTTATCCAATCCGGATCTTCCAATGCTTCTTCGACCTTCATGGGTTCAATGCTAGAGATGAAAGAATAGTTTTCACAAAAGTTAGCTAAACGAGCACTACTAGGAAAAGGCCTACTAATGGCGCACCGGTTTTGCCTACTAATGGCGCACTACCGGTGCGCCATTAGTAGCACGCCATTAGAATTTTTTACTAATGGCACACCACTGGTGCGCCATTAGTATCTGGTATACTAATGGCGCTTTTGGCGATCGCCATTAGTATGTAACTCCATGCGCCATTAGTATGCCTCCGAGGGCCATATGTAACCATGTGCTTTGTCACACTAATGGCACACTCTGCCTTGATGCGCCATTAGTATCCTTTGGCATACTAATGGCGCACTCTCTATGATGCGCCATTAGTATGAATATTTGGTTTTTTGCTTTTCTGATTTTGCACGAGGTTACAAAATATATTATTGGACGAGAATATAGACAGCAGCACACAGCAACATCGATTCATCGAATACAATAGAAGATTAGTCTCGGAATACAATTCATCATATTAGTCTCCGAATTCAAAAGACCGAACAAAGATAAAACATTAGAAGTCTCAAGACCGCGAGTATCGAGTTTGTCTTCACATTACAAGTCGATATCGATCATCTAAACTGCCATCATCAGTGTGTGCGCCGCCATCATCAGTGGTGGCATCCTTGGCGGCACCATTAGTGGTGTCATCCCCGATGCCACTAGGGGTTGTGTAATCAGGATCGGTGTCTTCCGCGGCGTCCTCATAGCGGTGAGGTTGTTCCTCCATCTCCTGGGACAGCTCCCAGAATTGCTTGCCGCCCGAACCACCGGCCTCATCGTTGTGGGCCATGTTTCGCTCTAAATAGGAAAAAAGTTTGGTCAAAAGTTGGTTATTGTCAAGGAACAATATCATGGTCTCATTATTTAGGGTTTGTAGACATCGATGCACCCTAAAAGCCTAAGCTTTCATCATTTAGGGTTTGTCGACGAGGCACCCTAAAAGCCTAAGCGAACATCATTTAGGTTCTCATCGACACCGAGGCATCCGGGGAAGCCAAGTTAAGTTTTCATCATTTAGGGTTTATCGATGCCGAGGCACCCTAGGTTGGGCCTAATAACTTGGCACTAATCACTTGGCTCTATTGCCACCTATGCTGGGTTTATCATCTAGGGTTTATCGATGCTAAGGAGAATTCTAAGTTGGGCCTAATCACTTGGCTCTATTGCCTCCTATGGTTTAATGCAGCATGAATGGCGGGGCAGTTGATCCTACTTAACTAAGTACTATGATACCCCGGCCCATGCATTAGTCGCAAGTACCCCATATGTCCTATTTTTAGCAAAGTCATGCTAAAATTCACAGAAAATTTCAGCATGACCTTTGCTGAAAATAGGACATATGGAGTACCAATTCTTGAACGGAAGTTAATCAACATTCCGAGCAAACTCAAGGGCCTCTCGGGTACTGCAAATTCATCACGACACGATGGTCGGAGACATGACCTTTGCAAAATGGTCGGAGACATGATGGTCTTTCTCAATGTGATCAATTGATGGATCAACACATAAAACATGTCCAATAAGTATGATTTATAGAGTCAACATCAGTATGAATATATATATATATTTCTTCATCAGACAGGCCCATGCAAGTAACTGCATCCAGCAACTATTTCTGCTACTCTGTAACTAACTACACTCTGTATTTATATATTTCATTTCAGATGAGATCAGATTGAGCTCCAACTGTTGCTGCAGCTGAGGGATCCATGAGGCATCATGCCAGCCAGCCAGGAAATAAACTTTACTTTCCAAAGGAAATAAAAATACAATGCATACATACATACTTAAGCAGGTAGATAGATAGATAGATAGATAGATGAGCATGTTCAGTTTACAAGAATGAATATAAACAAGCAAAGAATGCATGCAAGTTTAAAGTAAAAGCGTTTGATTAATGCAAGTACTCCTCTTGCTCTCTACTTTCTCTCTTCTCTTCTTCAGTTAATTAACTGAATTTTACTGATGTTGTTGTTAATTGAATTTTAATGAGCTGCTGAAGAACACCTTCAGTTTCGTCACATATAGGTGTAGTTTTCAGTCTCTGTCAGTTTCATCAGAGAAGTTTGCTTTCAGTTTCAAATAATCCGACCATGGGATGGCACGAACTAGGTTTCTCCAGCGGCCCGACCCGACCATGGGATGGCACGAACTAGACGGTCATGGCTGCATCGCGGGTGACGCCTTGAGGCGCTAGGATGGCGATGCTCACGACCGGAAGTGGCCTAGTTTCTCGTTTTACATTAGCTGTGTAATCGTTGAACAAGAAGAGAAATAGATAGCAGAAAAAGCTGTGAAGTTGAGCAGCGGGACAAAGGGCGGGGCGTTTGAGTTTTCGAGGCAACTCCCCACGTCTCCCCTCGAGTTTTCGAGGGCCCACGTCTCCCCTCAAAGGGCGGGACGTTTGAGTTTTCGAGGCAACTCCCACATCTCCTCCACCGCAACTCCCCACGACGCAGAGGGGTTTTTTTTTCCCACGTCCAGGTAACTCCCCTCCTATTCCATTGCCGCTCCATCTTCCTCCCTCTGCCTCCCTCCTCATTCCATTGCCGCTCCATGTTCTTCCCTCTACCTCCCTCTGCCTCCAGCATTAAGCAACTCCCCTCTGCCTCCACCATCACTGGCCAGGAGGGCAATGGCGGAGGAATCGTGGAGCAACTCCCCTTCGTCTGCCAAGAGAATGGCGGAGGCATCATGGGGCAACTCCCCTCCGTCTTCCAAGCATCACCGTGGTGAGGCGTTTGGCAAGGAGCCGCTGGTGTTCGACGACGACGTTAGGTCCCCGAGCGGGCTGGACTACACCGTGCCGCTCAAGGTTGATATCCACCTGAAGGAGCCGGTGGATGTTGTATGCACCAGCAATCAAGACGAAGCCGACAAGATGATCCGCAAGATGAGGAGGAAGCTCGGTTTGTAGTAATGTGGTTGAACAAGTTTGCTTTTGTTATGTTGAACAAGTTTGCTTTTGTCATGTTGAACAAGTTTGCTTTTGTAATGATGAACAAGTTTGCTTTGGTTGTCAGTTGACATCATCTCATCGCTGAGCATGGTTTAGTTTTATCTTTATCTATTTATTATTTAGGCAGAGCTATTCAGTTAATTAACTGAATTTTCTTGATGTTGTTGTTAACTGAATTTTACTAGTTAAACACATTATAACTTGAGTGTAACTCAGGACAAGTTAAACTTAAGCTAGAAGATACAAGTTGAACACACAACGGGCAGTTTTTATAATATTATCGAGAAAAATATCTTGATGTAACTCGGGACAAGAAAAATCTCCACCAGAATAGGACTAGCATTTAAGAGTAATTTCCTCCAGTCAAACAAAGTTCAAACAAAAAGCTGACAACAGTCTTTTATTAAGAGCCAAGTCACAACACTCTTTGAAGTTCAAACAAAAACTGACAACACTTGTTTGATCTGTCTCCTCCAAGAAAGAGCCAAGTCAGTCTCACCCAACTAGGGAAACATCAGTTAGACCACTAGCAATTGGGAATACACAACTGGGGCTAGGTTTGTGCTCTAGCTAGGCAGTAAAAACAGAGCATATAGAGGCATTGCCTGCCTCTGCTGCAAGTGGGGATGTGAGCAAGATTATCACAATTAGATCACTAATTTGCTGGAATCTTATTTACAATTTTCTTCAAACTAGTTACCACTCACTAGTACAAAGTTTTCAAAACTGGTTGCCATCATCTCCCTTTTTATCATTTTGGTTATGTGAAATTAATTGTAGTGAGTGGCCAAGCAACCACTAGCAATTTGTGCATAACAATTCCCGGTAGTTTTACCTGTAAGCCCCCTCTTACGGCAACCTAGTAAAAAAATTATACTACAGGAAGCATCTGTTTCCATCTCTACGTATAAAGGTTTAGCATTTGGCTGAATTGGTGAGCGAGAAATGGGAAAAACTAACAACTCAAACAGCAAATGTCATGTATACGTTGGAAATTGCGGTGATAAGCGATCGGCGTGTTCCATTTGTCGATTGGTATTTACAAACTAATTCTCTTCGTTTTCTTGGGGAAAAGTTGCTCTTTGCTTAACTACTAGAAAAATCATTGTGCATTGTTTTTGTAATATTGTATCGATTATTTAAATGCTTGTGCCATCATGGCCCTAACTATACCCCAGAATGATGCCACTGCCGTTCGGCGCTACTGTTGGATTGAAATACTACAGCCGGAATCAACAGGATTATCGCTGATTTGCTGGACAAACAGAGTGTTTGCGAGAAGGAAGAGGGGAGAGGAGGCGGAGCTCACCGGGGAGGCGCAAGGAGGCCCTACGACAGCTTAGTAGCAATAGAGGTGGCCGAAGTTGAGGAAGACAGCGGCGACCCGAGGAAGAAGAGGTGGAGAGGGGGTGGAGGGGTCGAGCACCGTCGCGCCCTGGTTCCACGGCTCGCCGACCTGGTGTTGAAGCAGATTCTGCCCGCCGCCTTGCCTGTCGCCTCGCACGGTGGAGCTCGAGGGCTGGGAAGGCGAGGAGGGTGGGTGGGTGCGGTGAAAGGCGGGGAGGGTGGATTGGGAGCGGACGGCGATGGGGGGCAGGGCAGGGGCTGACTGGGGGCGGCGACGGAGACGGAGGCGCGGGGGCGGCGGCGGCGTGGGTCGGGGCAGCGCGCGGGTGGATCTGGTGGCGAGGGAGAGAGGGTCGAAGGGGAGCTGGCGAGAGGGAGTGAGGATAGCTAGGGGGAGGGTTCTAATGGCGCACCGTCCTGTCATGCGCCATAAGTATGACTATTCTAATGGCGCACCAACCCTCGGTGCGCCATAAGTTTTAATCTAGCCCACTAACCATATCTACAACCTAACCCTATCTACAACAGAACCCACCCACTAGCCCGACTGGTCAGCACGCAGCACACACACCGGGAGGTCACTGTGTTCGATTCCCTGTGCACCCCAATATTTTTTATGCATTTTAGATGCTGTTTTTATATTTATTTGTGTTTAAATATGTTCAAACTTGTTTCAATCATAACAGTAATATTTTTTATAAAAACAGTAATAATTTTTAAAAATATGTTCAAATTTCTTACTTGAAAATATCATGTTGGCGGTGGAGGCGGGGAGGTGCGGGGATCGAGATCGACATGGAGGGGGAATCGAGATCGAGATGGAGGGATCGAGATCAAGTGTCCTCATGAATTCAAAAAGTGCCCATGAAATTTAAAAATATTCATGATATCAAAAGTGCCCATGAAATACAATCGAGAAATGAAGACTACGATTTAAATACAATCGATCTTAGCTAGCTATCTGTTCACAATCTTCTTGCCCTTCTTTTTACGCAAATGGAGTTCTTACGTGGAGCGGACGTCCTTTAGGTAGGTGGTCCTGCTTCTTCTTGTGGTGTGTGCTGCTACTTCATCGTCATCGTCATGTTCGATCTTCGGGTCGCCGTACTTGTCGAAGTCTTGCTCATTGGCTACTCCATCCATTACGATGATCTTCCTTTTGACTCTCATCACGACAACACGATGGGCTTTGGCGGGTCGGTAATGAAGAAGCATTGGTCCACTTGGGAAGCCAGTACCCATGGCTCATTTTTCGGTGGCGTTTGCCCATGATCTTGGATTTGGCTTCGGGTATAAACACGGTAGGCTTTGGCATAGTGCGCCATTAGTAGGTTTGGAAAAAGTAAAAAATTATATACTAATGGCGCCTTTGTCTTGGTAAATGCGCCATTACTAGTTCTAACTATTATTGGCGCACTTTGCCATCCCTGCGCCATTAGTTTGTATGGAAAATGGGAAAAAAAATCAATAGTAGTGGTGCACCGTGAGCAACGTGCGCCATTAGTGTCTTCCACACTAATGGTGCACGAGCAACCGGTGCGCCATTAGTATATAGTAGTGGCGCACTACTTACCTGGTGCGCCATTAGAATCAGTCCTATCTATAGCCCTTTTCCTAGTAGTGGAGTTTTAGAGAGAGTGATTCTCCCGGGTTGAATATCATTGTAGATTTACTCGACGGGATGGTCTTTAGCAATTCTTGATCGAACTCGTGAAAGCTTTTGCTTGGGTCTTGGTTGAACATCTTCTTCATCTTGTTCTTCTTCTTCTTGGCCTTCTTCATTATGGGCGTTGTCGTTCTCTTGTCGTGGTGGAGAAGGAGGTAGTTGACGTTCTTGATGTACTTCATCGTTTTCTTCATCTTGTTGTGTCCCACTTGTGGATGCTTCCATATCAACTCTTGGTTCACCTTGTCGTGAAGTAGAAGCTTCCACTTGGACTGATGAGGTACTCTCCTTCACCTCCCTTGGACGGATCTTGCCAATAGACAAGTCTTGGATTGCTTCCGAGGGATCTTTGTCTCCTACATCAATTGGCAATTGCTCTAATTGCGAGCCCTTAGATTCATCAAACTTCACATCTACCGTCTCTTCAACCTTTCGGGTGAAATTGTTGTAGACACGGTAAGTGTGAGAGTTTGAAACCATAACCTAGTAGGAAACCTTCATGAGACTTAGGAGCAAATTTAGAGCGACGATGCTTATCAAGAATGTAGCACTTTGAGCCGAATACTCGAAAGTATCCAACTTGGGGTTTGTTACCGGTGAGAAGCTCGTATGCCGTCTTGCCAAGTAGCTTGTGAAGATACAAGCGATTTGTTGCATGACAAGCTGTCTCAACCGCTTCTGCCCAAAAGTGCTTCGGTGTCTTGTACTCATCAAGCATCGTTCTCGCCATTTCGATGAGCGTCCGGTTATTCCTCTCAACAACTCCATTTTGTTGAGGTGTGTACGTAGCCGAGAACTCATGTGAAATCCCTTCTTCGTCAAGAAAGGTGTCCACATTTGCGTTCTTGAACTCCGTTCCGTTGTTACTGCGAACCTTCTTGATCTTCACTTCAAATTGATTTTGGGCCTTCCTGGTGAAGTTTTTGAAGATCTTTTGGACCTGTGATTTGTCATCGAGAAAGAACATCCACATAAATCTTGAAAAATCATCAACTATAACTAGACCAAAAGAATTTCCACCGAGACTTTTGTAAGCGTTGGGACCAAAGAGATCCATGTGAAGTAGCTCAAGTGGCCTCCTTGTGGTCATGATGTTCTTCACGGGATGCCTCCCTCCAACCTGTTTACCTGCTTGACAAGCACTGCAAAGTCTATCCTTATCAAATATGACATCGTTAACACCAAGGATGTGATTCCCTTTAATAAGCTTGTCAAGGTTTCTCATGCCAACGTGACCTAGTCGTCTATGCCATAACCAACCTTTTGAGGATTTAGCAATGAAGCAAGTTTTAGGTTGAGCCTTTTTAGAGAAATCAACAATGTAAAGATCACCTCTACATATACCGGTAAAGACCATTTTATGATTGTCTCGACAAAACACTTGGCAATCTACTTCAGTAAATAGGACATTGAAACCAAAATCAGCAAGTCTAGATACTGAAAGTAAGTTGTAGCCAAGAGATTCGACGAGCATAACATTTTGAATGGAACTATCATGTGAGATGGCCACCTTACCGAGGCCAACCACCTTACCCTTTGAGTTGTCATCTAAAGTGACATACTTTCGAGGACCATCATTTTCAGCAAGCTCATGAAACATGTCTTTATCTCCGGTCATACGATCGGTATATCCACTGTCAAGAACCCATTCCTTTCCTCCTGCCATATATCCCCGAAGATTTGCCATAAGACCAAAATGTCTCATTGCATCATCAAGATCGAAGTCACTATCATCATCCTCATCATAGTATCCATGTTCAACATCGTCATGTGGTGGATCAAGTCCTAGAGAGGGTAATTCGTTAGAGTGAGTTTGACAATGATCTTGCTTATGAATTTTTATAGCTTCGGAAATAATATCGCTAATAATTCCAACATCTCCTTTGGCACGCATAAGGTTTGTATGCTCAAATAGATAGTTGCCAAACATAGGATCACTAGTATTCATCTTACTCAAGGCAATAGACTTATGAAAAATTTCATCCAGATTTTTCAAGGAATAATTAGGAAATCGTTCCTCAAGAAATTTCCATATAGTGTAGGCACACTCAAGAGTAGGCAAATTTCTAATCAAGTTTCTAGGCAAGCATCTAGTGATAAGATTAACAGTTCTAACATTCCTAATCATGCCAATTGATTCATCAAGGGTAGGATGCATAGGATCAACATGAGGTGCACAAGGGCTAGCAATGTACTTGTTCAAATGATATTGATTGAAAATTACAAGCATCTCATGTTTCCACTCATGAAAATACTCTCCATCAAGTATAGGCACTCTATGTCTAAGACTCCCCAAAGTAGACTCATCCATCTTCCTCCAATGGTGATTAAACCAAAGCAATGGAGACCAAAGCTCTAATACCACTTGTAGGACCTTGATAAGAGGTGTCTAGAGAAGGGGTGATTAGACACTAAGTACCAAAGTTGCAGTTTTTAACTTCTTTAGGTTTAAGTGGAGTTTAGGCACAAGTTTAACATTCACAATACATAACAAGCAAGCATGCAAAGAGTATATGAGCAGCCGAAATTAAAGCATGCAACTTGCAAGAATGTAAAGGGAAGGGTTTTGGAGGATTCAAACGCAATTGGAGACATGGATGTTTTTTTCGTGGTTCCGATAGGTGGTGCTATCGTACATCCACGTTGATGGAGACTTCAACCAACGAAGGGTAATGGTTGCACGAGTCCACGGAGGGCTCCACCCAAGAAGGGTCCACGAAGAAGCAACCTTGTCTATCCCACCATGGCCGTCGCCCACGAAGGACTTGCCTCACGAGTGGTAGATCTTCACGAAGTAGGCGATCTCCTTGCCCTTACAAACTCCTTGGTTCAACTCCACAATCTTGTCGGAGGCTCCCAAGTGACACCTAGCCAATCTAGGAGACACCACTCTCCAAGAAGTAACAAATGGTGCGTTGATGATGAACTCCTTGCTCTTGTGCTTCAAATGATAATCTCCCCAACACTCAACTCTCTCTCATAGGATTTGGATCTGGTGGAAAGACGATTTGAGTGGAAAGTAACTTGGGGAAGGCTAGAGATCAAGATTCATATGGTAGGAATGGAATATCTTGGCCTCAACACATGAGTAGGTAGTTCTCTCTCAGAAATGGTAAGTTGGAAGTGTAGGTTTGTTCTGATGGCTCTCTCCACGAATGAAGAGGAGGTGGAGGGGTATATATAGCCTCCACTCAAAATCTAACCGTTACACACAATTTACCAATCTCGGTGGGACCGAATCAACAAACTCGGTCAGAGTGATTCAGTAAACCTAGTTACCGTTAGTGATTTCGGTGGGACCGATATGGTTAGGGTTAGGGTATAACGTAATCTCGGTGAGACTGATTACACAAACTCGGTGAGACCGATTTTGGTAATTATCTAACCAGAGAGTTGGTCAGGCAAACTCGGTGGGTCCGATTACTCAAACTCGGGGGGACCGATTTTGGTAATAAGTTAACCAGAGAGTTTGCATTGTAATCTCGGTAGTACCGATTGCTCAAACTCGGTAAGACCGATTTTGATAATGGAGATACACAGAGAGATTACAATCCCATCTCGGTGAGACTGAGATCCCTATCGATGATACCGATTTGCCTAGGGTTTGTGGCAGTGGCTATGACATCTGAACTCGGTAGCGCTGGATAGAAAGAATCGGTGGGGCTGAATTGGACTTTAGGTTTAGGTCATGTGTGGATGTGGGACAGTGGTTGAGGGTTTTGGAGCATATCACTAAGTACTGTGGAGCAAGAAACTCATTAAACAACACCTCATCCCTGCTTTATAGTATTGGCTTTTCCTATAGACTCAATGTGATCTTGGATCACTAAAATATAAAATGAAGAGTCTTGATCTTGAAGCTTGAGCCAATCCTTTGTCCTTAGCATCTTGAAAGGGTTCCACATCCTTTAGTCCATGCCACTCCACTGTTGAACTTATCTGAAACATACTAGATAAAAGTGTTAGTCCAACCAGAGATATGTTGACATTAATTACCAAAACCACCCAGGGAGCACTTGTGCTTTCAGGCGCTTCAAGCCCCGGCTTAGAGCCACTACAAAAAGCCTAAACGAAAAGCAGAAACAGCTTCAAGCTGATCAAGATCTGCTAACTGATAGATGGATCGAGGTCCTGGCTGCCGAGGAATACGGACTCGAGCGCCCTACAAAAAGTTACCCAAAGCGCAAGTTGCTACCTCAGCTCGAGGATGAGGCGTTAAAACCCACACTACCAGCGCATGATGCGGCTGACCGGCCACCCCGTGGCCGAGAGAAAGCGGCGTACTAGCCCAAAGTCCAGACCGCACCCTGTCGCCAATCAAACAATAATACTGAGGCCCGGGGCTACACGGAGGACCTGGGAGACGTATTGGGAAACAAAGCAGGACAGTCAAGATCGATCTACGGATCACGGGGGCGCGCCACAACGCGTGACGACGACCGTCATGCCGGATACAATAAACAAAAGTCCGGCCGGGACGACTACAACAAACCAGACTCATTTGAACTATGTCAGGATGTAGCCCGGCATAGAGGCGTCGCGCACCCCCTATGCATCACTGATAAAGTAATGGATCATGTATTCCCAGAAGGGTTTAAACCCATTAACATTGAATCATATGATGGCACTACAGACCCCGCGGTATGGATAGAATATTTCTTCCTCCACATTCACATGGCCCGCGAAGATGATCTACACGCCATCAAGTATCGCCCACTAAAACTAAAGGGACCGGCTCGGCATTGGCTGAATAGCTTGCCAGCAAACTCCATCGGGAGTTGGGAGAACCTGGCAGATGCATTCCTGGACAACTTCCAGGGCACTTATGTGCGACCGCCGGATGTTGACGATCTAAGTCATATAACCCAACAGCACGGAGAGTCAGCCAGGAAATTTTGGACTCGGTTCCTAACTAAAAAGAACCAAATTGTCGACTGTCCGGATGCCGAAGCCCTAGCGGCCTTTAAGCATAACATCTATGACGAGTGGCTTGCCCGAAATCTCGGCCAAGAAAATCCAAAGTCCATGGCAGCCCTGACAACACTCATGACCCGCTTCTGTGCAGGCGAGGATAGCTGGTTGGCTCGTAGCAACAACACAACAAGCAATCCTGGCACATCAAAAACCAGAGATAGCAACGACAAAACACGACGCAACAAACACAAGCGTCACAAAAACAGTGATAGCACCGAAGACACGGCAGTCAATGCCGGATTCAGTGGCTCCAAGTCCGGTCAGTGGAAAAAACCATTCAACAAAAACAATTCAGGTTCGTCTAGTTTGGATCGCATACTCGACTGCCCATGCCAAATTCATGGCACCCCAGAAACACCAGCCAACCATACCAACAGAGAATGCTGGGTCTTCAGACAAGCCGGCAGGTCAGGTGCCGAAAACAAGGGGAAGGGGTCCCAAAGCGACGTTGACGACGAAGAGCCCTGATCACTCAACACTGGAGGGCAGAGGAAATTCCCTCCCAAGGTGAAAACGGTGAATATGATATACGCAACCCATATTCCCAAGCAGAAGCGTGAACTAAGGGACGTCTATGCAATGGAGCCAGTCGCCACAAAGCTCAACACATGGTCCTCTTGTCCGATCACTTTCGATCACAGGGACCATCCTACCAGTATCCGTCATGGCGGTTCAACCGCATTGGTCCTCGACCCCATCATTGACAGATGCCACCTCACACGAGTCCTCATGGACGGTGGCAGCAGCCTGAACCTGCTCTATCAGGATACAGTTCACAAAATGGGCATCGACCCCTCAAGGATCAAGCCCACAAAAACCACCTTCAAAGGTGTCATACCAGGTGCAGAGGCCTGTTGCACGGGCTTAATCACACTGAAAGTGGTCTTCGGATCTCCGGACAGTTATCGTACCGAAGAGTTAGTCTTCAACATCGTCCCCTTTCACAGTGAGCATCAGGCATTGCTCGGACAAACCGCATTCGCTCAGTTCAACGCGGTGCCACATTATGCCTACCGTACACTCAAGATGCCCAGTCCGCGCGGCGTCATCACGGTTAAAGGCACGGCCAAGCTCCCGGACACCGTCAAAGGAGTCCGAACTACTGCGCGACAGGATAGCCCGGATCGTCCGGGGCTCAATTAAAACACTCTGGCAAAAGTTAAGACAGGCCACATACTGCGGCTCAACCGCTCTGTGGCACAAAACCATTTCTTGCATTTTCTTTGCAGGTTCACCTTTGCGTAGGCCAGGACGGATGGCATGGAAACAGTTCGAGCGCGTAAGGGAACATCTAGATATTCCCCTCGATGATCATCCGACTACACTCCGGATCTGCATGCACCGTCCTCCCGCCTGGTCTCAGCAGGTTCCGCAGTCATATTTCTTTTTATCACATTACCTGTACTCATACGCTATCTCTTATTGAAACTCTTTTGTTAAAAGGCAGCTGCATATCGCGATATGCCTTAATATGACAGGGGCTTCGTTATACCCATATTACGGCAAAAAAGTCCGAACACCTTCACGGCAGTTCGGCACCCCGAACTTATATCATTATATGCATCAGCTCCGAATCATGTCTTGGGTCAATAGTTGGGTTTGCCCGGCTCCTATGTTTTGGTACCTTACATTACGCTATATCGGCTAAGGTAGCACAGGGAGAACTACTGCGATTGTGTCCCAGTTCTTCCGGAAGAGCACCTCAATAGAGAAAGCCGAAAACAGACTGTCATGATGCAACGAGAGCTGGTCAGCTGGTTGAGAGGTTGTAAAATCTTTAAGGATTTCTTCCGCATAATGCCATAACCAATGCAGCGTGCGGGGCAGAAGCCGACGACTAGCCAACTCCCAGGATTAGTATATAAAACGACCGCACAGGAGGAAAAACTTTCAAACAACAAGTAATAAATGATAGAAATGACCTTGTTCAAACATTACAAAGGACAAACATGACCGTATTCACGGAAATATAACGTCCTTGGTGCATTGCTCCGCTGCAAGGCAGGCCCCTTTCAAGACACCTTCGTAATACAGCTCGGGCTTGCGGTGCTCCTTTCCCTCTGATGGTCCCTCGGTCATTAGTTTTTTCCAATCCATCTTCCCCAATGCACCTTTGCGCGGGCGAAGGCCATTCGCGCACCTTCTATGCAGACCGACCGCTTGATGACTTCGAGTCGAGGGCAGGCACTCACAAGCCGCTTCACGAGCCCTAAGTAACTGCTCAGAATCAGCTCGGCGGGCCACAGCCAGATAATTAATTCCTTCATGGCTAGCTCGACCGCCTTATGCAGTTCGACCAGCTATTTCAGTTGATCGGAGAATGGCACTGGATAATTCGGCGCTAGATACTGCATCCAGAAAAGCATATCCGCAGTATTCCTCTCTTCGGCTCGGTAGAATTGGGCGGCATCAGATATGTTGCGCGGCAGCTCCGCAAATACCCCTAGAGAAATCAGAATTTAAACTCTCAACTTGATTTTCTCCTTTCAAATACCTGCTTTGCATAAAAAAAGCCTTACCAGCCACAATCTTCCTTGCCTCCTGGATTTCCTTCAGGGCACCTTCGGCTTCCCCCCGGGCATCACTCGTGGCTTGGCGAGCCTGGGAGAGTTCAGATTCTTTCCCTGATAAACTCTGCTCCAAGGTCTCACATTTCTTCACGGCCTCCAGAAGCTCTCGCTCATCTTCAATAACTCTGGCCTCGTGCTTCTCACGGAGCGCCTGCTCTGTAGCTTCCTTCTTCTCGGCTTCGGCCACGACCATCTTAAGAGCCTCAATTTCTGACAGCGCCCCTATAGCACATCATAAAAATATTTTACTCATACACACTTATTCATTTGTGATAAAATAACTAGGTTTTTGCATACCTTGGTTATCCTCCAGCTGTTTCTTCACTTGGCCAAGTTCTCCTTTGGCACGCTCTAGACTATGCTTCAGTCCGGATAGTTCCACAGCATGAGAGGCGGCAGTTGCTACAGGCACATGCTTATTAAAAAGAGTGATAGATTTCACCAAGTGAGTCTCCTGTGAACGTAAATTTGATCCTCTGGACAGTGTATCAGGGGCTGTTACTATACCATGACACTCTTCCAAACCTCATAAAACATACCTCAAAGCCTCTTATGAGGCTGATACAGGATTCATTCAGTCCACTCTCAGCGGACTGAATCTTCTCAATCACAGCACCCATAAGGGCACGGTGTTCATCAACAATGGAGGCGTCCCTCAGCACCGCCAGTAAAGCATCCGGCACCTCTGGTTGGACAGAGGTTGCTGGTGGAACAGATACACCCCCTCCAGCTGACGGAGGCCACCTGCCTGATCCTGGTGCCTTATGGGTCTCCGGAATCGTGTCCGGCTGGGGTCCGGATTCAAGATGACCCCTGCCGTCGACGTCCACGGGAGCCTTCTCTCCTGTGTGTCCGGACCCTGAAGTCTGGCCTCCTGGCGCCGCCTTTGCGATCTCACCCCCCCCCCCCTCCGTGGCCAGGGTCCTTCTGGGACGAAACCTTAGTGTCATTCACATGTTTGGGGGAGGGGGCCTTCGGGGGTGTCCCGCTCTCCATTGCATCCAAACCCAGCAAATCCTCTGACACAGATTGTTCAACGCGGGTTCGGACTAAAAATATTACGCCATGACAGGTCAGGACGCATGAGCATGTTCGGGTTTTATAATTACGAGTTCACTAGGGGCTGGGCCCTGGGGTCCCACTCCGGGCTGCTATCGGCGGCGGCGGTGGACTCCTCTGTAAGAGGAATTTTTCCCCTCTTAGGTGACTCGGCCTCCAAGGATGTGGAGGCCGTCCTTTTCTTTCTTCCCCCCGCTGGGGATTCGTCTTCCTCCTCCTCCTCCTCCTCCTCCTCCTCTTCGGAGGAAGAACGGGCATTGGAGTCTTTGGATTTTGTGTCCGAAGCACCACGGCGATGGAGGCCGTCCCTGGTCTTCTTGGCCTCCTTCTCAGCCTTCTTCTTCAGCCCTTGTAAGGCGCCGGGACCAGCATCTTCGTCAGAAGTGGGCCGGCTGGTTCTTCTGGCAGTGGGGCCGGACAATAGATCTACCTCGCCTTCTTCGCCCAGCCCTAGGAGTGTTGTGGGAAACGCATTAAGCATTTTCCTAAGGATATGTGAATACAACACATGAATAGTCAACGTACAGTGACTTACCGAACTTGCAGGGCGGGAAGTTGGTACCCGCGGTCCTCGGCGGAGTCCGGCCATGATTTGCCGGACTTGAAAAGTACCTTCTAGATGTCCTTGTACGAGGAGCCGAAGAGCTCTTGCAGTGTCTGGTGCTTGGCCGGGTCGAACTCCCATAAATTGCAGGCTCGGTGTTGACACGGTAGAATCAGGCGCACTAACAACACCTGGACCACATTGACGAGCTTGATGTTCTTGTCTTCCATGTCCTATACGCGCGTCTGGAGCATCGACAGTTCATCGGACGTGGCCTAGTTCAAGCCCTTCTTGGGCCAGGGCGTAAGTCGCAGGGGGCTCCGGATCTGAATTCCGGAGCAGCGGCCCATTCCTTGCCGCGCGGCTCAGTGATGTAAAACCACTGCTGCTGCCACTCTTTGACGGAATCATTGAAAGTACCTGCTGGCCATGTGACGTTGGGCATCTTGCTCACCATGGCGCCTCTGCACTCAGCATGATCGCCGCTCACTACCTTGGGCTTCACATTGAAAACCTTCATCCATAAGCCGAAGTGTGGCGGGACACGGAGAAAGGACTCGCACACGACGATGAATGTCGAGATGTTGAGGAAGGAATTTTGGGATAGATCATGAAAATCAATCCCATAATAAAACATGATGCCGTGGACGAATGGGTGGAGGGGAAACCCTAGCCCGCGGACAAAATGCGGGAGGAATACCACCCTCTCGTGGGGTTCCAGGGTGGGGACGATCTGTCTCGCCGTCGGAAGATGGTGGCCGATTCTCTTGGCCAAATACCCGGCCCCCTGAAGCTTTTTGATATCCTTCTCCCGGACGGTAGAGGACATCCACTTGCCTCCTGCTCCGGATCCGGACATTTTTGGGAAACCTTTTTGGCAGAGAAGACAAACGCTTGGGCGCTCGGGCTCGAGCGAGAAGGAATGGATGAGCAGAGGAAGAAGGCATGGGTGAAAGAGGGAGTTCTTATCCCCTTATAAAGGCAGCAGAGATCCTGCGCCTCCCCACTTGCCCGGTAAATTCGCTTATTCCCCAAGCGCCACGATTGATGGCACGGTTGGGTTACCCACACCCGTAGTGATGAGAATCCCGCGAAAAGGGGACACGATCTCTACTTTGACAAGACGTGCCGATAAAACCGCCTCGCAATATGTGCGGTGGCTAGTTGTGAAAAAATGGTTTGAATAATGACCGGGCCGTGGCGTGATGTCATGCTATGAAAAGCTGTTAGCAGATTAGATTTGTGGAGTATTGTGTTCTCTACGGTGGTATGTGGAATTTGTTTTGCAGAGCCGGACATGTTTCTTGTGTTCAAAATCTCCTATGGAGTATTTGGAGAAGGAACCCGCCTTGCAATGTCGAAGACAATATGCACGCCGGACTCATCGTCATTGAAGCCTGGTTCAGGGGCTACTGAGGGAGTCCGGGATTAAGGGGTCCTCGGACATCCGGACTATATACTTTGGCCGGAGTGTTAGACTATGAAGATACAAGATTGAAGACTTCGTCCCGTGTTCGGATGGGACTCTCCTTTGCGTGGAAGGCAAGCTTGGCAATTTGGATATGTAGATCTCCTTCTCTGTAACCGACTCTGTGTAACCCTAGCCCCCTCCGGTGTCTATATGAACCGGAGGGTTTAGTCCGTAGGACAAGAACAATCATAATCATAGGCTAGCTTCTAGGGTTTAGCCTCTATGATCTCGTGGTCGATCAACTCTTGTAATACTCATATCATCATGATCAATCAAGCAGGAAGTAGGGTATTACCTTCATCGAGAAGGCCCGAACCTGGGTAAACATCATGGCCCCCGCCTCCTGTTACCATTAGCCTTAGATGCACAGTTCGGGACCCCCTGTCCGAGATCCGCCGGTTTTGACACCGACATCCACCATGCTCTCCATGGACGCATCTTCCCCTCGCATCTATTTTGCCTCCTCCTGCCGTGCTTGGGAGGAAAGGGGCAAGAACAGGAATTACGGGGCAATTATCTTTTTTTAACTTGTAGGCACTTGCCAAATCTTAATTTTCAAATAATGTAATCTCTCGAGTCCATGCTTATGTTCTATAACGCTGGTACTTGCATCAGCATGTCAATGAAAAAGATGAGCCTTGCTGGGAACCCGTGCATGTATATGTCCATGTACAGGCGAAACGCCTCTTTAATATAAGTAAACGAGTTTTCCCGACAAGCTACCTTGCCGGCGCCCTCTGTGTCTGCCGAAGATTCATATCTGCCGGGTTACACACAAAGGGTCCAGCCCCCTGCCGATCTCTTTTAACAAAAGGCCACTGCGACCATTCTGACTGAAGAAGCGTTCGGGTCAGGGATGGGAGCACCTATGTTTAAAAAGAGTGGTGAGGTTTTCTAATGCACAAGTTATAGGTTATGAACATGAATGGACAAGAGGTAAACTTTATCTGTTTGGTTTCTCGGGGATTGTCACATCCCTAGCTTCTGGCAATGCACTAGTGCTAGTATTTGGTGATGCATCATGTTTACTTTTACAGAAAGATGAAATGGGGATTGTCCAAACCCTAGCATTAAAGGAATTCACTAGGTTCACCTAAAATATTTTCAGTAAGTCCAAATGGCTTTCAAAAATGTTCATCATTTATTGGAAATACTGTAAATAGTAGCCAGAGGTGATGCACATTTTTCCATGACATATTTGGGCTCTGAATTAAATCATACTCTATTTCAATTTGGGCATTTAAATATTATAAAATATTTAAAATTTCCAAATAATCCTAAACCGAAATGTTCCATGTTGGATATATTCCAAACAGTGGCCATGAGCAGTTTGGTGATTTTTGAGTGTGCCTAAGTATCTATTATCTTCTATCCATCCATTATATACTTAAAACAAGAGTCAAATAATCCATCACGTTTGTCCACATGTATTGGATTATCTCAATCGTCAATTTAAGAAATTAATGGTTAGGATTTAAAAGATATAGCGTTACGTACAAATATAGGTATGTACAAGCAATTTGGCATGACACGTGAAAATAGTTGAACACGTTTTCATCCAAGTCTTATGTTTTGTTAAAAAATCTGTCCAAGACAATCAAATATGAACCTCATGTTGGCATTGCAAAGTACGACTGCCACATAATATAAAGAAAGTACTCCTGCCAACTTCCGTTAATAAAATATTACAGCTGCTCCTAAACACGTACGGCTACGAATTATAATGGAAGGAGTCCGAGCTGGCCCAAGAAAGACAAGAGTCCGGTCACAATACTACATCTGATCTGTGTATGAGTTCAGCAAAAAAAAGGTAGGATATGGTTTTCCCAAATTAATCAATCCACACAATTATTTTGTGTTGGGATTAAAATAAATCTTGACCACTACATAAAATAAAAAACTTTCTCTACTCATGGAAAAAAGTAATACTTTCTCTGCCTAGATAAAAAAATGTACATGTGTACGTACATAAAATAGAGTGTGTGCCGCAAACAAATTACCAATGTATTTTTTTCAATAATAAAGTATGGCCACAATAGAATGTTAGTGGTAATAAATCATGAATGGGCATCTTATACTGAAAATACGTGAAAATCTATGTGCCAGAAAACTATATTTCTATTCTCACAATTTCTTTTACAAATGAGTCATGACATGTTTTTCTAATTACAATGGTTGATAGTAAATTAAGCATTTTCCATCAATAATAGTGAAGAGAAGTACCCGTGAAAATATACCCCATACACATGCAAAATCAAATACGTCAACCCTATAAAATGTATATATACTTAAAACAATAGGTAAACAAGACATCACGTTCTTCCACACAAATAAAAAATTCTTGAGCATTAACTTTAGAAACAAACGACTATGATTTAAAGATGTAAACTGTACATACAAATATTATGTATACGCACTATTTTTCCCATGTAAAGTTTGTCACATACATATATGCATGATGGGAAAACACTATGACAAATCACGTGCGTACATACAAACGACTATGATGACCAACTGATATTCTTTTGAGAAATCTCTTAGGTATTCTATTCATCGGAAAAAAATTGTGAGCATCAATTTAAAATGATTTGAGTCAGCAAGAATTTTTCTCTGAAATAGTTAGTTCATGGTTTTAATTAAAAATGATTTGAGTCACTGAGATGATTTTTTAAATAGTCTCAAATAAATACCTATCTATAAACACATCATGCATGTTCTATTGGCAAATCGGCCATATATACTTATAGATAAACTCTTTAAAATATGGATGTGCATAGATCCACCCTAATTACAACGATCCAAAAGCATGATCTGGGACTATAGGTGACAACAGACAACACACAATGAAAATAGAACAAAGTCAATCAAGATCTTACAGGATTAAAAAAATGTGACGTATATAGTGTCACAATGTATGGCAACTGAGATACAATTGGGTCACATAACCAAGTATATTATGTTGTATAAGGTTGGTTTGTATAACTGTGTAAAGAGAACTATAAGTGAATAAAAAAGAGTAGGTGAGCCATGCAGCAGCAAGAAACTATACACGTTGATGAATGGCCACCTGTGTATGGCATAGGCTAGACAGAGGTTGATGACAGGGAAAAAGTGAAGGGTGGGTAAATCTTTTTTGGGATATGCAAGCAATTAAAATAAATGAGAATATAAGAACACGCATCTATGCGTGGATAAGTTTGCACAACCTATCCAGTCAGTTAATAGAAAAAGTGTGATTGCTTCTTGACCTAAGAATTAGGATTACTACATAGATGACAGGTAGATAAAAATGTATTATTATAAAACATATATTTCTATTATTTCAAAAGTAAATACTACTAATTAGTAGAGAACAAAGGTCCTATATTGTATATTTCTGTGGTAGTTTTTATAAGATAATCGTATACATTTAAAATTTTACTTACATTTCTATCTTATGTTCACATGTGAATATTAAATGCCTGCACACGGTTAGCATGAACAAATGAGTTTCCTAATATACAATATGTATTTTAAGATCTAAACACATATTTTAGACGTCAAACAAAGTATAGAAAATAAGTACCTACCGATACTAGCCGCGCAAATGCGCGGGTTACTCCGCTAGTTTTTAATAAAGCCATCAAGTTGCAGAAGAAATAAAAAGAGAAATAAAAATAGGAAAAGAACCGAGGCTCACCTGGAACTTACCTCGCGCCCACCAAAGCCCACCTGGCCGGCCCAGCTGGCAGCCCACCTGTGCGGCCCAGCCCACTGGCCTTCCCCATGTCGTCTTCCTCACGATAGAAGGACGCCGGGCGTGTGTCCCGTGCGCGCGGCCACGCGCCGCGGCCACCTCCTGCTTGCCGCTTTCCCTCGACGCCCTGGCCTTCTCTGGTGGCGCCATGCACCCCCTGGGACCCTCCCTCTCACTCCCTCGTCCCCGTCGCCGCCGAAGAGCACTGCCGTGGCCACAGCCACTGCCTCACCTCGCCATGCGCTCAGAGGCTTCGCCGCAACCTCTTCTCCCTCCTGGCCGAGCTACACGAGCCAGGACGGCCCCAAGACGACGCGTGTGGCCATCTTCCCCGACCACGGCCGCCAGATGCCGCCGTCCGATTTGTCGTCTCCGCCGCCTCCCCGAGCACGCCGACCTGCTCTTCGACCTCACCGTGAGCCCCTGCTCCAAACCCCTCTCCCTCCCTCGCGTTCATGCGCTCTAGCCCCATAACCCGCCGGACCGGGAGCTAATCGCTACCGTTGCTCCTCGCCGCCGTGGCCAGGGCCACCGCAGCTCACGCCTGAGCACGTCACCGTGCTCGGAGAATCCCCAAGAGCACGTAGCACCCGTTAGTTTCTCCCCTAGTGCCCCATAGCACCGAACCCGAGCTCGCCCGAGCTCCGACCGCCGCCTCTGTGCTCGCCGTCATCATCTCCGGCGACCCCAAGGCCTCTCGATCGCTCTGTTAGATGCGGTCAAGCATGGGCTACCTCCTGGTGGCCTTCGCGCGTCGAGACGCTGCCTGTAGCTCAACTCCGGCGAGCCTCCGCCGTTGGTTTGGTCGTGCCGGCCGAACTCCGGCGACTGATGACGTGGCCGTCATTAGCCACTAATGACCCAGCTAAACCACCCCTAGAGTCACTGCCATGTGGGCCCAGTGCCTAAACTAATTAGTTTTATTTCTCTGTTAGATTAGCACTAACCATGGTGGGTCCCGCCTGTCAACGTTGACCTAGCCACGTCAGCTTTGAACGGGTCCCACATGTCAGCCTCTGTAGCTGACTCTGTGTCACTGACCAGTAGGCCCCACTAGTCAGGTTTGACCTAGACGGCGCCTGTTGACCTGCTGAGGTTAGCATGACCTAATGCTGACGCAATAAGTCAATTTCTCGATTAAACTTAATTCAGGAAATTTCAGAAAATGCCCTAAACTTCTAAAATTCATAGAAATTCAACCATAAATCCAAATGAAATAAGTTATATATGAAAAATGATCAGAAAAATCCAAAGAATCTGTTTATGGCATTATCATGCATGTTTGAACAACTTTAAGTTGCTATATACAACAATTTGAGTTAATGGCATTGGAAATGTCATATATGGAGTTTGAATTTGAATCTTAGATTCAAGCCAACTCCATTTAACCTACTGCTAGTTGCATTAGCTCAAACCACAACATACTGCCATGTCATGATCATGCATCATATTGTGCATTACATTGATTGTGTTCTTCCTTGTTTCCCGGTATTTGTTCCCTCTCAGTAGACAAGGTTCCGACGATGAGTTCGATGACACCGATGAAGAGCTATATTATCTTCAGAAGTGCCAGGCAAGCAAAACCCCCTTGTTCATTCCGATACAATCCTACTCTCTCGCTCCTACTCTCTTTTACTACATTAGGACTACAACGATTCATCTGTTACTTGTTGCGGTAGCTGAACCCCTTTATCCTCTGCATGACCTGTCATTGCCACAGCAAATAGATGAAACCCACTAGCATGAGTAGGAGTTGTTTGAGCCCTGATGTGCCTACTCATTCATGCTTGTTTGTCATGCACCGCTTTGCTTAGAGTTGGGTCAAGTCTGATTCATCGGGGATGAATCAGAGGTGTGTGAACATGTCCTACTGTGTGTGAGCTAAGTGTGTGAACACGATTTGGTAAAGGTAGCGGTGAGAGGCCATGTAGGAGTACATGGTGGGTTGTCTCATTGAAGCCATCATCAGGAACTGAGTTCTGTGTTTGTGATCCATGAAACAGTTACTACCACGCATTGGGCCCGAAACCAATGGGCCCTCTCGGCTTCTTAATCACCCTTGTCCTCTGTCCAGCAGTTGAAAGTAGTTTCTGGTGTTTGTAGTATGCTGGAGGCCGTGGGAAGCACTGACCCGAGGGGTGGGCTGTGATGCGGTAGGCACGTGGCACGGTGTACCGGACGCCCTTTTGGTGTCGCGGGAACCCTGCACAGATCGTTCGGGGCCGTATGTGGAAACCTCGGCCGGACTCCCTGCGGATGGAACCTGAATAGGCGATAAACCTGGAATAGAGACTTGAGTGTTTAGGTAGGCCGTGGCCGACACCCTCGTTGGGCTTCCGCTTGAAGGTTGCCGAGTACATGTCGTGTAAACGACGGTAAGTGGTGAGAGCGTGTGTGAAGAAGTACAACCCTGCATGGTTAACATAATGTATTCGAATAGCCGGGTCCGCGGTAAAGGACCTCTGGGTTGCCTATACAGTTCATAGATAAGTGAAAGTGGATACTCTAAAATACGCAAGATAAGCGTGAGTGCTATGGATGGCGTTCTCGTAGGGAGACGGGAGCGGGTCCATAGTGGTGTATTGATATGGTGAATATGTGGACTCGTGTGCGCCACCTCAAAAGAGTTACTTGCAGTCGTAGTTTAGGATAGCCATTGAGTCAAAGCTGGCTTGCTGCAGTTAAACCCCACCACCCCCTTTGGTTGATAATGATGCATATGTAGTTAGTTCTGATGTAAGTCTTGCTGGGTACATTTCTACTCACGTTTGCCTATTTTATGTTTTTGCAGAGAGACTTCAGTCTCGCTAGTAGTTCCATGTGGACTTCGATGTTTAGCTTGTTACCTCAGCTACGATCTTCTCCCTTCGGCAGGATCTGGTAGATAGTCAGGCTTCTCAGCCTTTTTCATTTGTAGATGTCTGTACTCAGACATGTTAAGCTTCCGCTTGTGCTTTGACTTGTATGCTCTGAATGTTGGGTCGTGAGACCCCATGTTTGTAATATCTCGCTCCTCAAATCCTATTGAATAAATACTTGAGTTGTAGAGTCATGTTGTGATGCCATGTTGTATTTGCACATATCGAGCATATTGTGTGTATGTTATTGAAATGATTGGTATGTGTGGGATCTGACTAACTAGTTGTTTATCCTTGGTAGCCTTTCTTACCATGAAATGTCTCCTAGTGCTTCCACTGAGCCTTGGTAGCTTGCTACTGCTCCGGAACAATTAGGCTGGCCGGCATGTGTCCTTCTTTGTTCCTGTGTCTGTCCCTTCGGGGAAATGTCACGCGATGTCTACCGGAGTCCTATTAGGCTGCTACAGCCCGGTTTACTGGAGTCCTTCTAGCCCAGTTGCTACAGCCCGGATTAACTCGCTGATGACCGACACGTTCGTTGCTGGGTCATGTATGCCTGTCCCTATAAGTTAGTGTTGGGGAACGTTGCAGAAAATAAAAAATTTCTACGCTTCACCAAGATCAATATATGGAGTCATCTAGCAACAAGAGAGAGGAGTGCATCTACATACCCTTGTAGATCGCGAGCGGAAGCGTTCAAGAGAACGGGGTTGAGGGAGTCGTACTCGTCGTGATCCAAATCACCGAAGATCCTAGTGCTGAACGGACAACACCTCCGCGTTCAACACACGTATGGTTGGGAAGACGTCTCCTCCTTCTTGATCCAGCAAGGGGGAAGGAGAGGTTGATGGAGATCCAGCAGCACAACGTAGTGGTGGTGGAAGCAGCGGCGATCTCGGCAGGGCTTCGCCAAGCGCAGCGAGACGGAGAGGTGGTACGGGGGGAGAGGGAGGTCCAGGGACAAGGGTGCGGCTGCCCTCCCTCCCCCCTCTTTATATAGGGGGCCTAGGAGGTGCGCCGGCCCCTAGAGATCCCATCTCAAGGCGGGGGGGGGGGGAGGCCTAGGGGGGGACTTGCCCCCCAAGTCAAGTGCCCCCCCCACCCCTAGGGTTTCCAACCCTAGGTGCAGGGGAAGACCAAAGGGGGCGCACCAGCCCACCTGGGCCTGGTTCCCTTCCCACTTCAGCGCATGTGGCCCTCCGGGATAGGTGGCCCAACCCGGTGGACCCCGGGACCCTTCCGGTGGTCCCTGTATCGGTGACCCCCGAAACTTTCCCGATTGCCGAAAGTGGACTTCCTATATACAATTCTTCACCTCCGGACCATTCCGGAACTCCTCGTGACATCCGGGATCTCATTCGGGACTTCGAACAACTTTCGGGTTACCGCATACTAATATCTCTACAACCCTAGCGTCACTGGACCTTAAGTGTGTAGACCCTACGGGTTCGGGAATCATGCATGCCTGACCGAGACAGCTCTCCGGCCAATAACCAACGGCGGGATCTGGATACCCATGTTGGCTCCCGCATGTTCCACGATGATCTCATCGAATGAACCATGACGTCGAGGATTCAAGTAATCCCGTATACAATTCCCTTTGTCAATCGGTACGTTACTTGCCCGAGATTCAATCGTCGGTATCCCAATACCTCGTTCAATCTCGTTACGGCAAGTCACTTTACTAAATACCGTAATGCATGATCACGTGACCAAACACTTGGTCACATTGAGCTCATTATGATGATGCATTACCGAGTGGGCCCGGAGATACCTCTCCGTCATACGGTGACAAATCCCAGTCTCGATCCGTGTCAACCCAACAGATACTTTCGGGGATACCCGTATTATACCTTTATAGTCACCCAGTTATTTTGTGACGTTTGGTACACCCAAAGCACTCCTACGGTATCCGGGAGTTACACGATCTCATGGTCTAAGGAAAAGATACTTGACATTGGAAAAGCTCTAGCACACAAACTACATGATCTTGTGCTATGCTTAGGATTGGGTCTTGTCCATCACATCATTCTCCTAATGATGTGATCCCGTTATCAATGAAATCCAATGTCCATAGTCAGGAAACCATGACTAATTGTTGATCAACGAGCTAGTTAACTAGAGGGTCACTAGGGACATGTTGTGGTCTATGTATTCACACATGTATTACGATTTCCGGATAACACAATTATAGCATGAATAATAGACAATTATCATGAACAAGTAAATATAATAATAATCATTTTATTATTGCCTCTAGGGCATATTTCCAACAGTCTCCCACTTGCACTAGAGTCAATAATCTAGTTACATTGTGATGAATCGAACACCCATAGAGTTACGGTGTTGATCATGTTTTGCTTTCATGGAAGAAGTTTAGTCAACGGATCTGCGACATTCAGATCCGTATGCACTTTGCAAATATCTATGTCTCCATCTTGAACATTTTCATGAATGGAGTTGAAGCAACGCTTAATGTGCCTGGTCTTCTTGTGAAACCTGGGCTCCTTGGCAAGGGCAATAGCTCCAGTGTTGTCACAGAAGAGAGTGATCGACCCCGACGCATTGGGTATGACTCCTAGGTCGGTGATGAACTCCTTCATCCAGATTGCTTCATGCGCTGCCTCCGAGGCTGCCATGTACTCCGCTTCACATGTAGATCCCGCCACGACGCTTTGCTTGCAACTGCACCAGCTTACTGCCCATCCATTCAAAATATAAACGTATCCGGTTTGTGACTTAGAGTCATCCAGATTTGTGTCGAAGCTAGCGTCGACGTAACCCTTTACGACGAGCTCTTCGTCACCTCCATAAACAAGAAACATATCCTTAGTCCTTTTCAGGTACTTCAAGATATTCTTGACCGCTGTCCAGTGTTCCATGCCGGGATTACTTCGGTACCTTCCTACCAAACTTACGGCAAGGTTTACATCAGGCCTGGTACACAAAGATGGCATACATAATAGACCCTATAGCCGAGGCATAGGGGATGACACTCATCTTTTCTCTATCTTCTGCCATGGTCGGGCATTGAGCCGAGATCAATTTCACACCTTGCAACATAGGCAAGAACCCCTTCTTGGACTGATCCATATTGAACTTCTTCAATATCTTATCAAGGTATGTGCTTTGTGAAAGACCTATGAGGCGTCTCGATCTATCCCTATAGATCTTGATGCCTAATATGTAAGCAGCTTCTCCAAGGTCCTTCATTGAAAAACACTTATTCAAGTAGGCCTTAATGTTGTCCAAAAGTTCTATATCATTTCCCATCAAAAGTATGTCATCTACATATAATATGAGAAATGCTATAGAGCTCCCACTCACTTTCTTGTAAACGTAGGCTTCTCCATAAGTCTGCATAAACCCAAACGCTATGATCATCTCATCAAAGCAAATGTTCCAACTCCGAGATGCTTGCACCAGCCCATAAATGGATCGCTGGAGCTTGCATACCTTGTTAGCATTCTCAGGATCAACAAAACCTTCCGGCTGCATCATATACAGTTCTTCCTTAAGATAGCCGTTAAGGAATGCCGTTTTGACTTCCATTTGCCATATCTCATAACCATAGTATGCGGCAATTGCTAACATGAGTCAGACGGACTTCAGCTTTACTACGGGAGAGAAAGTCTCATCGTAGTCAACCCCTTGAACTTGCCGATAACCCTTAGCGACAAGTCGAGCTTTATAGATGGTAACATTACCATCCGCGTCCGTCTTCTTCTTAAAGATCCATTTATTTTCTATCGCTCGCCGATCATCGGGCAAGTCTGTCTAAGCCCATTCTTTGTTTTCATACTTGGATCCTATCTCGGATTGCATGGCTTCAAGCCATTTGTTGGAATCTGGGCCCGCCATCGCTTCTTCATAGTTTGAAGGTTCACCGTTGTCTAACAACATGATTTCCAAGCATGGTTGCCATACCACTCTGGTGTGGAACGTGTCCTTGTGGACCTATGAAGTTCAGTAGCAACTTGATCCGAAGTACCTTGATCATCATCATTAATTTCCTCTCCAGTCGGTGTAGGCACCACAGGAACATCTTCCTGAGCTGCACTACTGTCCGGTTCAAGAGGTAGTACTTCATCGAGTTCTACTTTCCTCCCACTTACTTCTTTCGAGAGAAACTCTTTCTCCAGAAAGGACCCGTTCATGGCAACAAATATCTTGCCTTCGGATCTAAGGTAGAAGGTATACCCAATGGTTTCCTTAGGGTATCCTATGAAGACCCATTTTTCCGACTTGGGTTCGAGCTTTTCAGGTTGAAGTTTCTTGACATAAGCATCACATCCCCAAACTTTTATAAACGACAGCTTAGGTTTCTTCCCAAACCATAATTCATACGGTGTCGTCTCAATGGATTTAGACGGTGCCCTATTTCAATTGAATGTAGCTGTCTCTAAAGTGTATCCCCAAAATGATAGCGGTAAATCGGTAAGAGACATCATAGATCGCACCATATCCAATAAAGTGCAATTACGATGTTCGGACACACCGTTACGCTGAGGTGTTCCAGGCGGCGTGAGTTGTGAAACGATTCCACATTTCCTTAAGTGTGTACCAAATTCGTGACTTAAATATTCTCCTCCACGATCTGATCGTAAGAACTTTATTTTTCGGTCACGTTGATTCTCTACCTCATTCTGAAATTCCTTGAACTTTTCAAAGGTCTCAGACTTGTGTTCCATCAAGTAAACATACCCATATCTACTTAAGTCATCAATGAGGGTGAGAACATAACGATAGCCACCGCGAGCCTCAACGCTCATTGGACTGCACACATCAGTATGTATAATTTCCAATAAGTTGGTTGCTCGCTCCATTGTTCCGGAGAACGGAGTCTTGGTCATTTTACCCATGAGGCATGGTACGCACGTGTCAAATGATTTGAAATCAAGAGACTCCAAAGTCCATATGTATGGAGCTTCTTCATGTGTTTGACGCCAATGTGACCAAGGCGGCAGTGCCACAGATATGTGGGACTATCATTATCAATCTTACATCTTTTGGTATTCACACTATGAATATGTGTAACATCACGTTCTAGATTCATTAAGAATAAACCATTGACCAGCGGGGCATGACCATAAAACATATCTCTCATATAAATAGAACAACCACTATTCTAGGATTTAAATGAGTAGCCATCTCGTATTAAACGAGATCCAGATACAATGTCCATGCTCAAAGCTGGCACTAAATAACAATTATTGAGGTTTAAAACTAATCCCATAGGTAAATGTAGAGGTAGCGTGCCGACGGCGATCACATCGACCTTGGAACCATTCCCGACGCGCATCATCACCTCGTCCTTCGCCAGTCTCCGCTTATTCCGCAGCTCCTGCTTTGAGTTACAAATATGAGCAACCGCATCGGTATCAAATACCCAGGAGCTACTACGAGTACTGGTAAGGTACACATCAATTACATGTATATCACATATACCTTTAGTGTTGTCGGCCTTCTCGTTCGCTAAGTATTTGGGGCAGTTCCGCTTCCATTGACCCTTCCCTTTGCAATAAAAGCACTCAGTCTCAGGCTTGGGTCCATTCTTTGGTTTCTTCCCGGAAACTGGCTTACCGGGCGCGGCAACTCCCTTGTCGTCCTTCTTGAAGTTCTTCTTACCCTTGCCTTTCTTGAAACTAGTGGTTTTATTGACCATCAACACTTGATGCTCCTTTTTGACTTCCACCTCTGCTGATTTCAGCATTCAAAATACTTCAGGAATAGTCTTCACCATCCCCTGCATATTGTAGTTCATCACAAAGCTCTTGTAGCTAGGTGGGAGCGGCCAAGGATTCTGTCAATGACCGCCTCATCTGGGAGGTTAATGTCCGATTGGGACAAGCGGTTGTGCAACCCGGACATTTTGAGTATTTGCTCCTTGTAACTATTTTCCTCCATCTTACAAGCTGTAGAACTTGTCGGAGACTTCATATCTCTCGACCGGGCATGAGCTTGGAAAACCATTTTCAGCTCTTGAACATCTCATATGCTCCGTGTTGCTCAAAAGCGCTTTTATAGCACCAGTTCTAAGTCATAAATCATGCCGCACTGAGCGAGGGAGTAATCATCGTACGTGATCGCCAAGCGTTCATAACGTCTTGGTTCTCTGGGATGGGTGCTTCACCTAGCGGTGCTTCTAGGACATATGCTTTCTTGGCAGCTATGAGGATGATCCTCGGGTTCCGGACCCATTCCGTATAGTTGCTTCCATCATCTTTCATCTTGGTTTTCTCTAGGAACGCATTGAAGTTGAGGTTGACATGAGAGTTGGCCATTTGATCTACAAGACATTTTGCAAAGGTTTTTAGACTAAGTTCATGATAATTAAGTTCATCTAATCAAATTATTTAATGAACTCCCTCAGATTAGACATCCCTCTAGTCATCTAAGTGATACATGATCCGAGTCAACTAGGTCGTGTCCGATCATCACGTGAGACGGACTAGTCATCATCGGTGAACATCTCCATGTTGATCGTATCTTCCATATGACTCATGTTCGACCTTTCGGTCTCTTGTGTTCCGAGGCCATGTCAGTACATGCTAGGCTCGTCAAGTTAACCTAAGTATTTATGGATGTGTAAATCTGTCTTACACCCGTTGTATGTGAACGTTATAATCTATCACACCCAATCATCACGTGGTGCTTCGAAACAACGAACTTCCGCAACGGCGCACAGTTAGGGGGAACACTTTCTTGAAATTATTATGAGGGATCATCTTATTTACTACCGTCGTTCTAAGCAAATAAGATGCAAAAACATGATAAACATCACATGCAATCAAATAGTGACATGATATGGCCAATATCATATTGCTCCTTTGATCTCCATCTTGAGCGCCATGATCATCTTCGTCACCGGCATGACACCATGATCTCCATCATCGTGTCTCCATGAAGTTGTTCGCCAACTATTACTTCTACTACTATGGCTAACGGTTTAGCAATGAAGTAAAGTAATTACATGGTGTTTATTCATTGACACGCATGTCATACAATAATTAAGACAACTCCTATGGCTCCTGCCGGTTGTCATACTCATCGACATGCAAGTCGTGATTCCTATTACAAGAACATAATCTCATACATCACATATATATCATTCATCACAACCTTTTGGCCATATCACATCACAAGGCATATGCTGCAAAAACAAGTTAGACGTCCTCTAATTGTTGTTGCATGATTTTTACATGGCTGCAATAGGGTTCTAGCAAGAACGTTTCTTACCTACGTAAAAGCCACAACGTGATATACCAATTTTTATTTACCCTTCATAAGGACCCTTTTCATCGAATCCAATCCGACTAAAGTGGGAGAGACAGACACCCGCTAGCCACCTTATGCAACTAGTGCATGTCAGTCAGTGGAACCTGTCTCACGTAAGCGTACGTGTAAGGTCGGTCCGGGCAGCTTCATCCCACGATGCCGCTGAAACAAGATAAGACAAGTAGTGGCAAGAGAATTGACAACATCTACACCCACAACAAATTTGTGTTCTACTCGTGCAAAGAAACTACGCATAGACCTAGCTCATGATGCCACTGTTGGGGAACGTTGCAGAAAATAAAAAAATTCTACGCTTCACCAAGATCAATCAATGGAGTCATCTAGAAATGAGAGAGAGGAGTGCATCTACATACCCTTGTAGATCGTGAGTGGAAGCGTTCTAGAGAACTGGGTTGAGGGAGTCGTACTCATCGTGATCCAAATCACCGAAGATCCTAGTGCTGAACGGACCACACCTCCGCGTTCAACACACGTACGGTTGGGAAGACGTATCCTCCTTCTTGATCCAGCAAGGGGGAAGGAGAGGTTGATGGATATCTAGCAGGACAACGGCGTGGTGATGGAAGCAGCGGTGATCTCGGCAGGTGAGGGAGTCCTTGACTAGGGGGTGTCCGGATAGCCGGACTATCATCACGGCCGGACTCCAAGACTATGAAGATACAAGATTGAAGACTTCGTCCCGTGTCCGGATGAGAGTTTCCTTGGCATGGAAGGCAAGCTTGGCGATACGGATATGTAGATCTTCTACCATTGTAACCGACTCTGTGTAACCCTAACCTATCCAGTGTCTATATAAACCGGAGGGTTTTAGTCCATAGGACGAACAACAATCAGACTTTAGGCTAGCTTCTAGGGTTTAGCCTTTACGATCTCGTGGTAGATCTACTCTTGTACTACCCATATCATCAATATTAATCAAGCAGGAGTAGGTTTTGACACAGACATTGGTGCTTTCATTGAGAGTTCCTCTGTATCATCACCGATAGGCCCGATAGCTCCTTCGATCGTCAACAACGACGCAGTCCAGGGTGAGACCTTTCTCCCCGGACAGATCTTCGTATTTGGCGGCTTTGCACTGCGGGCCAATTAAGCAGCCATCTGGAGAAGATCGAAAACTTCGCCCCTGGCCATCAGGTCAGATTTGGAAGTTTGAACTATACGGCCAATATCCGCGGAGACTTGATCTTCGACGGATTCGAGCAACCAAGCGTGCCGCCTTTGTCTCGATGGGCATGATCTAGCTCTGCGCAGCGAGCGGTGCCACGGAGGCCGCACCGGATCCGCTCCGTCCCTCAATCCGGAGCCGGATTCCCCGATCGAGGACGAGTGGTTGGACACCGCCTCGGGGGCTACAATCTCTACGGCGATTGAGCCGAACTCTATCACTGTTCCCTGCGAAGACCGTGACTCCAAGGTGCCGGACTCCTCTCCGGACTCCGAACCCTCCACGCCCCTACCAATCGAATCCGATTGGGCGCCGATCATGGAGTTCACCGCCGCGGACATCTTTCAGCACTCGCCCTTTGGCGACATCCTGAATTCACTAAAGTCTCTCTCCTTATCCGGAGAGCCCTGGCCGGATTACGGTCAGGAAGGTTGGGATGCGGACGACGAAGAAATTCAACGACCACCCACCACCCACTTTGTAGCCACTGTCGATGATTTAACCGACATGCTCGACTTCGACTCCAAAGATATCGACGGTATGGACGACGATGCCGGAGACGACCAAGACCCAGCGCCTATAGGGCACTGGAAGGCCACCTCGTCATACGACATACACATGGTGGACATCCCAAAAGATGGGAATGGCGATGGAACAACGGAGGATGACCCCTCCAAGAAGCAACCGAAGCGCCGACATCAGCGGCGCCGCTCTAATTCCCGCCATAGCAAAAACGGTGATTCCGGCACGGGAGATAATAACACCCCGGACAGTGCCGAAGAAAACCCCCTCCAGCAGGACTCAGCGCAGGAGGAGGGAGAAGCAAGTCCGCCTGACGGTCTGTGCGGAAAAGGAGGTCGAGGCGATAATTATGCGCCTCCCTCACGAAGATGAGGCAAGCCTCGGCGACGATGAATTTGTCGTGCACGAGGATCCCGCCGAATAGGAGGCGTTTCAAATGCAGGCTTATAGCCACGGCAAGAAGCCTCCGGAAAAAGCAGCAATAGCTTAGAGCTGATCAAGACACCGCTAGGCGGCGGATGGACTGAAGTCCTCGCAGCCGAAGAGTATGAACTCGAACGCCCCTCCAAAAGCTACCCCAAACGCAGGCCGTTGCCTCGATCAGAGGAAGCACCCAAGTCACCAGCGTACAACATGGCAGACCGGCCACCTCGTGGCCGTGATAGAGAGGCCTCTAGACCCTCCGTTCAAGCCGTACCCCGACGCCGTTCGGAAAGTACCAGGGCACGGGAAAACGTGCCGGACTTGCGAGATATATTGGAGGATAAGGCAAAACATACCGTATCGATCTACGGATCACGTGGGCGCACAACGACGTGGGATGATCACCGTCATGCCGGATACAGAAACTCCAGCAGGGCCGAACACAGTAGACAAAGCTCATTTGAGTTGCGTCGTGATATAGCCCAATACAGAGGCGTCGCACATCCACTATGCTTCACAGATGAAGTAATGGATCATCAAATCCCTGAGGGCTTTAAACCCGTAAACATCGAATCATACGATGGTACCACAGATCCTGCGGTTTGGATCGAGGATTATCTCCTCCATATCCACATGGCCCGGTGATGATCTACATGCCATCAAATACCTCCCCTCAAGCTTAAAGGACCAGCTCGGCATTGGCTTAACAGCTTGCCGGCCAGAATCAATTGGTTGTTGGGAGGACCTGGAAGCCGCATTTCTTGATAACTTCCAGGGCACATATGTGCGACCACCAGACGCCGATGACCTTAGCCACATAATTTAGCAGCCATAAGAATCGGCCAGACAATTCTGGACACGGTTCCTAACAAAGAAAAATCAAATTGTTGACTGTCCGGATGCAGAGGCCCTTGCAGCCTTCAAACATAACATCCACGACGAGTGGCTTGCCCGGCACCTAGGACAGGAAAAGCCGAAATCTATGGCAGCCCTCACAACCCTCATGACTCGCTTTTGCGCGGGAGAGGACAGCTGGCTAGCTCGAAGCAACAACTTGGCCAAACACCCTGATAGTTCGGATACCAAGGACAGCAATGGCAGGTCGCGTCACAACAAGAACAAGCGCCGCATTAACGGTGACAATGCTGAAGATACGGCCGTCAATGCCGGATTCAGAGGCTCTAAACCTGGTCAGCGGAAGAAGCCATTCAATAGAAATACCCAGGGCCCGTCCAACTTGGATCGAATACTCGACCGCTTGTGCCAGATACATGGCACCCCCGAAAAATCAGCCAATCACACCAACAGTGATTGTTGGGTGTTCAAGCAAGCAGGCAAGTTAAGTGCCAAACTCAATGACAAGGGGCTGCATAGCGATGACGAGGAAGAGCCCCGGCCGCCCGAACAATAGAGGATGAAGGGTTTTCCCACACAAGTGCGGACGATGAACATGATATCGCAACCCATATACCGAAAAGGGGCGGAAGCGTGCACTAAGGGACGTATATGCGATGGAGCCATCGCCCAAGTTCAACCCATGGTCTTCCTGTCCGATCACCTTTGATCGAAGGACCACCCTACTAGCATCCGTCACGGCGGTTTCGCGCATTGGTTATTGACCCAATTATCGACGGATTTCACCTCACCGAGTCACGATGGGCCGGCGGCGGCCTGAACCTGCTTTATCGGGATACAAAGGCACAAAATGGGGATAGACCCTCAAGGATTAAACCTACAAAGATGACCTTTAAAGGCGTCATACCGGGTATAGAGGCCAATTGTACAGGCTCGATTACACTCGAAGTGGTCTTGGATCCCGGATAACTTCCGGCGAAGAGTTAATCTTCGACATAGTCCCGTTCCACAGCGGCTATCACGCCTTTGCTTGGACGAACCGCATTTGCAAAGTTCAATGCGGTGCCGCACTACGCATACCTCAAGCTCAAGATGCCAGGCCCTCGAGGAGTAATCACGGTCAATGGAAACACCAAACGCTCTCTCCAAACGGAGGAGCACACGGCGGCCCTCGCGGCGGAGGTGCAAAGCAGCCTCTCACGGCAATTCTCGAGTCCGGCCACTAAGCATCCGGACACTGCCAAGCGCGCCCGGAGTAACCTACAACAAGACCGCCTGGCACGATTCAAGCACGCGTAGCAATCCGGCCCCAGCCCCAGCCCTCGCGAAGTTGGGAAGACAGTACTACGCGTACATAACTACGCTCTGGAGATACCATGTGTCGGGGATATACCCCGCGGCGTAAACCGGCCGGAAGTATAACCCGGCCGGACTTGGCGGTTTACCTGAAGAACCCGCTGACACTTGGCGGTTCACTGGCGACCCGGCGGTTTACGGTTCATTGGTAATCCGGCAGCCGGGTCAGAGGAGCCACAAGAACCGGTGGCCCGGCGGAGGTTCATGAAGGCGGTTCAACTACGGAGGGCCGGTTTAAGAGGAAAGACATAAGGAATATTTGTCTTACAAGGAGTTAAGACCTGGACTTGTGTCCGGTTTGTATTAGAGATAGACTAGTCCTAATCCTAATAGGACTCCACATGTAACCCACCCCTTCAACATATATAAGGAGGGGCAGGGCTCCCCAAAGGGACATGCTACAAGGAAACAACAATATCTAGGGCTAGATACAACTAGAGGAGAGCCGGTTTACGGCGACTCCCTCATGATCATAATGAGACCTAGCCTCAAACAGCACGTAGGGCTATTACCGGATGATGTTTCCCAGGGCCCGAAGCTGTCTAAATCCCTGTGTTGTGTTGCGTCTCTCGATTCCGCTCAACCCCTCTCAAGCTACCACATAGATGCGTTGGCCTCGCGACTAAGTCCTGACACTAAGGACATCTGGCGTGTTAAATCCACGACAGTTGGCGCCCACCGTGGGGCCTGCGCATAGTGGTGTTGAGTTCTTGGAGGGATCTCTCCCAAAGGTCGAGAAGTTCGTAAATTTCCGGATAAAGAAGAATCGGTTTGGAAGGGTCTACGTTTGCAATCCATGAGATATACGTTTGATGAAAATTAGGGTTTAAATGCGATGCGACGGTTGATCATGATCCGGCAATCCGTTGAGTCAAAAAACGAATCGGTATCTGCTGCATTGAAAATATGGCTGTTGTGACCTGCCGTTGTGGTGACCCTTGGAGCAAGAGCCTCTGTTAAAACTGCTGAGTCGCCGCCGGGTCAAGCCCCTGCTTCCTTCTTTGGGAAATACATGGACTGCAAGTTCATCGGAAATTTAAGGTTTTGCGTTCTTGTGTACCTCACCGGCCAGCGACGATGCGTCGAATCCGAATCAAAATCAGTTTTTGCGATTGCGATCGTGGGTTGCCGAGACCGACAAAAATTGTGTTGCAGCCGCCGTATGCACAGATCGTACAAACCACGATTATCTGACAAACAAGTCCCGAGGCGGCGTGGCTGGGACTACTTGTGTCGACATCAAATCGGAGTTAAAGTACTACAACAAGCTGCAACGCCACTAACGCGGTCTGATTGCTTGTTGGAGCGATTCACTAGCACTCCATAAATGTTAATTGAAGACTACTCCACGTGAAATCCCGGAGGGCCACTAATGCTTGCACAAGGATTGAGGTCTAATTGCTCACGAAGTTTAAGTAGCACTATCACGTACATGCACATGAAGCCAGCTAATCGATCGGCGGGGGCCACGACACGCGGAACCGCGGATCGAGGATAGTCAAACAAACAACGACCGGGGAGGCGTGGTCGCGGACTCGGGACTCGCTGGAATCACCGCGCCCTGCGCCATGGCTCACTTCGCCCGGTTTGACCGGCGACTTCTTGGCCTCGCTCTGAGCTGCCCACGCGGCCAGCGCCGCCACTCCTCTTGTCCGAGCCGCCACGGTTTCGCTGCTTCAAGTCGCCAAGTTGATCACGTGCCGGGCGGGCTGCTGCTCATGACCACCTTGTTGTCGCGAGCTTCGCCGGCCCTCGGTCATGACTTCGACTCCGCCGCTGGGCTTTGCCCACACCAGCATCTGTGCCACAAGCCGCTGGCCGCTTTGCTTCTCATCTTTCGCGTCGCTTTTAAGCCGCGTCAACCGACCATGCAACTTGCGATTATGCCTATCCTTACGGGCAAGATGATCTTGAGTGCCATTGTTCGCGAAAGTGAACCGCTAGGAATTAGTCTCTAAAAAGAGCTGGGACTGCGGCCTGTGCTACTTATACGTGGAGATCAAGAGCCACTACCGTTTCTTCATCACATCAAGACAAAGAAAAAGAAAGAGACAAAACAAGAAAGGTCACGTGGAGCGCGGCGTCCGGTGTTACTTAGAATCAGCATTCACATTCTTCTGACAAATATATCAGGTGCTATTTTTTCTATCTATTTTTACGTATTGTTTCATCAAGGGACAATTACTTGGTCCGCAATATATTTTGTGCAGGACAATGTTTCATTATGAAGCTGGTGCCATGTTGTGCCTATGGAGCGTGCGTTAGCACCATCATGCACTGGCGTTCGCACCAGTTTGAATGGATGTGCGCAAGCTGCCTCCCATGCAGCTTGATCTACATCAACTCGCTGGAACCACGCCCGCGATCGACTCGCCGTCCGCACGGTTTACCGCTCCTACGATTGACTCGCGATGCAGCAACCGCTTACAACGCCGTGGCGACTCACTTTGTCCGTCTTTGGCTTACAAGCGCCGGCCGACTCACCCGTTTGCACGGTTTACCATGCCGCGGCGGTTCACCCATGAACGACTTCAACTTCACCTAGCGATCATCAATTTCATGGCGGATTATTTCCGGCTGGCACATCGGTGATATCCATCTAAAATATATTTTATTGGTACATATTATTTTGTCAAAGAGCGGTTTATCTTTGTCTTGGTCTGCAATATTGTTGATGCAGGACAATTGTTCACTACATCAAAGCAGCGTGATTAACTTGCCTGTCTGCGCGGTTTACAACACCGTGGCGGTTCATCTGTCCAAGCCACCTTTAATCTTGTGGGCGTCTCTACCGTCCATTTATTGCGTCTGGTCTACATCAACATACCAGGCCGCATCTGTCTGCATGAGCAAGTCACAGCTTGGGTAGCCCGGTTTTCTTTCAAAATGGAGGCAAATTATCATATACTATCAACCGCCGTCTACACCGCATGGCTCAATGGGCAGGCGCACAAGTCGCCGCCACTACAGTCTAGTTAACTTCAAATCACCAGTTGGAAGGAACCATTGGCGAGATTCTTGACCACGGCTCATACGGGATCATTTATAACCCGCTGCAGTCATCACAACCTTCGTGGATTCACATCGTGTTATCAACACCAATGATATACAAGTTATGCGGTTTATATCGCGGTCAAATATGGAGAGTTTCAAGCCAACTCCTCGAGTCACCTTGAGACTCGGGGGCTATGATGACATGACTAAGCAAATCTTGCCAGTTTCAGCAAATTTAAGAACCCCAGGACGATGGAGGGAAAGATAACCCGGTCACGGAGGCTGCTGTTATTTGAAGGCCGTCAGAAAATTTCCGGCTTAGTAAGTGTATGACAGTTACAAAATCCCGGCTCAATGAAGAAGTTCCGGACCATCAGAAAGGATTCCGGTTTAAAATCCGGTTGAAGGGAAATATATTCTCCCACTAAGCTCTCAAGCGCTCAAATCCGGTTTAAAAATGTCCGGTTCAAAAAGGAATTAACTTCTCGCAAGTTCGAGTTGAAAGGCCATCACAAAATTTCCGGCTGAAAATGAAGATTCCGGTTTACAATCTGGTTCAAGGGAAAGATGTCTCCCACAAAGCTTTGAAGCTCTCAATATCCGGTTCAAAATCCCGGTTCAAGAAGAATTTATCTCTTCCAAAAAAGTTAAAAATCGCCAAAGAGGACCGGCTGCCATGATGCGCGGTTCAAACATGGGTATCCCGCCTTACTGGCCTGACATATTATTGATCACATGGGGGCTTCTGCTTCATAAAGCGGGGTCTCTGTTCTTTTACATCATGTGATGTTACACGGAGTTGCTCTAAAGCGGCCTCCGGTTTACCCTTGAGTTCGCTTTGCTAAAAGCATCATGTTATATCACTTGGGGGCTTGGTCGTGTCCGAACCAATGCAACACCTTTGATAGGCGAAAGCCACCAGATCACTTGGGGACATGGTCAAGTCTGAACGATCACGCCTCTTGATCGGCCTAAGGCAATAGCATCACTTGGGGCTTTGGTCGAACCCGAACCATCGCTACACCTCTTGATCGGCGTAATGCCAAAGCATCATTTGGGGACTGGCTGACTCGAACCATAGCTACACCTTTTTGGGAGCTTGGTCGGGTCCGACCATGGTAATGCCTCTTGATCGGCTCAAAGCCTCATTTGCAATGGTTTTATCTTTGCCTTTGCTTGAATTCTGTTTTCTTTTTTGATAAACATTTCTTTTGTTGTGTTTACAAACCGACATTATTAAACCGGTTCATTTGTCAATTAAAAATTGACGGAACATGCTCAAATCTTAATCCGGAGACTATCAACCCGGTCTGGCTTTGACTCAAAGTCACCAGTATTATATATGGTTAATCCGGTGTTTATCACAACCCGGCATGGTTTTATCATAAACCGGCACAATATGGAAGGAGTTATCAGTACTCAAGATTGGGGTTATCACCCTTACCACAAAAAGTTGGTAAACCAATGATGTGATTCAATGTCACAGGTATGATATATTTCATTGATTATTCTTAAGTGCAGCCTTGGTTATAAACCTGGGTTATATGTTGGGCATGATGACCCGTCCGTGATAAACCGCCAGGACACTTTCAACTTGTTGTATGCAGAGACAAGTTGAATAAAGCATGATGATAAAGTATCCGGTGTTTATTAAACCGGCCTGGCTTTAAGACGATAAGTCGCCAGTATATGATCAGAAATTATCCGGTGTTTGTTAACCCGGCCTGGTTTTGGACTATAAGTCGCCAGTACATATTTGGATTGCGCTCATAAATCATTGGATTATATTATTCAAATCTTCAAATAGCCAACATGGCTGGATTTTATTATGGTTATCAGTAACCAATATTATGATTAAGGTTTTCAAAGTCGCTTTAAGCGCAATGGCTATTATATTATCAATGGATATGATTTATTTTATAATTGAAGGAATAGTCCCAAATCGCTGCAAGCTTACGACCCGATACTTGGGGGCTAATGCAAAGTCATTTTTTAGTCTTATGGAAGACCCGACTCATCGCATCATAATGAGCCGGCCCTTGGGGGCTACCAATTGCTCTGTCGACAATTCAAGTATATATAAAGTCCCAGCTCAATATTATCTTCTTGAGCCGGCCCTTGGGGGCTACTGCGTTCTTTGTTACATTCTACATGATCATATTTTCAAAAGTCCCTGCTCATTATTTGCATAATGACCCGGCCCTTAGGGCTACACTGGTTGAAGTTTTTATGAGCATCAGGAAATTACAAGTCCCGAGTTCTTTGTAAGCATGACAACCCGACACTTGGGGGCTACATATATGGAGTATTCAGTTTTTACTAGTGACTGAGATGAACAAAATGGATTTCTTCAATGTGGCAGTAATTATATGGAAACAAGTCCTAAACCATCACTTTGTTACGCTCAAGACTTGGGGGCTACAGGTAATATGGATATAAGGGAGAAAAATTTCTATTCTCAGTTACGAGCAAACCAGATTGACCGATTATGCGCAACAATTATGAGCCAGCGTTGATAACAATTATGACTCGGTGCCATCCATATTTACAAACCGGCAAATTTGGCAATGATAAACCGCAAGTTCTACATTTTCAAACCGGCTGGTATCGGTGGAATATCTAAAGACCAATATTTTTGTCAAATCGAGCATTGAAGGCCGACTCAAGTGTATTATTCTTCACAAATTTTCTCTGTGAGAAATCAACGTCGACAAATTGAGTATGAAGCTGGCTTGTTGACCAATTTTCTAGAAGGAGGAAATGACAAGGATTTAAGGATGATCAGATGCCGGTTTACAAGAATTCTTAACCCGGAGCATAATCTGTCAAGTTTGTTCTTGTATTTATTTCACAGGATCAGTTTAACATGGATAAATCCAAATTAAACTGGGGGCTAATGTCGGGGATATACCCCGCGGCGTCAACCGGCCGGAAGTATAACCCGGCCGGACTTGGCGGTTTACCTGAAGAACCCGCTGACACTTGGCGGTTCACTGGCGACCCGGCGTTTTACGGTTCATTGGTAATCCGGCAGGCAGGTCAGAGGAGCAACAAGACCGGTGGCCCGGTGGCGGTTCATGAAGGCGGTTCAACTACGGAGGGCGGTTTAAGAGGAAAGACATAAGGAATATTTGTCTTACAAGGAGTTAAGACCTGGACTTGTGTCCGGTTTGTATTAGAGATAGACTAGTCCTAATCCTAATAGGACTCCACATGTAACCCGCCCCTTCAACATATATAAGGAGGGGCAGGGCTCCCCAAAGGGACAGGCTACAAGCAAACAACAATATCTAGGGCTAGACACAACTAGAGGAGAGCCGGTTCTGGCGACTCCCTCATGATCATAATGAGACCTAGCCTCAAACAGCACGTAGGGCTATTACCGGATGATGTTTCCCGGGGCCCGAAGCTGTCTAAATCCCTGTCTCGTGTTGCGTCTCTCGATTCCGCTCAACCCCTCTCAAGCTACCACATAGATGCGTTGGCCTCGAGACTAAGTCCTGACACTAAGGACATCTGGCGTGTTAAATCCACGACACCATGGGCATAAGGGGAGGGGCACGACCACGGCACGCCAAGAATGCGGCTCAACTGCACCAGGGGCTCCCGATTGTGTCATTCTTTTTCTTCTTTCTTTCCTTTTTTTTTCAGGACTCCGTGTTCCAGAAGTCCTGTCCGGCACTAGAATCGCCGAACTCACGATGCAACAGTCAGGGAAGCAGAAAGCTACGTCGAATGTTCAGGTGGTCCCTATTAAGAGCATTATACCTGTTTTACATACCATCCTGTAGCTTACCCCTGGAGGGGGACATGTTAGATAGTACCATCCCTTCCTTATCGCACTATTTGTATCGTTCTGCCTTCATTGCAGTACCTTTTTGAAAAAACAATGCATAGCTTCTGCCTATTATTGCACTCTTTTTTATCTATACATATGTTCATATCATGACATGTTGCACCCGTGCACTTTGGTACGGCCAATACACCAGGGGCTTAAGTACCCCACAATTATGGTGTGATAAGTCCGAACACTTTCACAAGTGCGGCACCCCGAACTTATAGCATTATATGAATCGGCTCCGAATCATGTGTTGGGTTTGCCCGGCTCCCGTGTTTTGGTACCTTACGTTCCGTTATATCGGCTAAGGTAGCACCGGGAGAACCACTGCGATTGTGCCCCAGTTGAGCTGGGTCGAGCACCTTAGTGGAGAAAGCTAAAACTGACCGTCATGATAGGGCGAGAGCGATCGCTGTTCGAGAGGTTTTTGGGTCCCTAAAGACTTATGCCGCTTAGGCGAGGAACCGGAGTTGTCCGGCCAAAGGCGTGGATAGCGCCCGAACTCGGTCTTCGAATACTAGGGGCTTCGCCGAAATTTAAAATTATAGAATTCTATGGCTAAATGAGGCGTTCAAGCATTATAAGTCCGATTGCCTTGTTAGATTGCGTTGAGTGCCTCCCTAGATGGACCCAAGAATGGGAACAAGAGTGCTCAAGTTTATCCTGAACACCCCGGACTTTTCGTGGCATGGGGGCTGAAGCCAACGACTTGCCATCTCTCAAATTTGATAAGCGGCCGCCTGAGAATGTAATATTTTAAATTAACAAGCGTTGCTTAGTGCATATGAACAAGTTTTCAGTGTACAGGATAACAAATGCGAGTCTATTCCAAAATTACATCTTTGGAGCACTCATCCGCTATTCGGCGGGCACCCCTCAGGAGGCCCTCATAGTACATTTCGGGCGTGCGATGCTTCTTGCCCTTTGGTGGCCCGTCCGTCACAAGCTTCTCCGCATCCAGCTTGCCCCAGTGCACTTTAGCACGGGCAAGGGCCCGACGGACACCTTCAATGCAGACGGAGTGCTTGATGACTTCAATCCGTGGACAGGCGTCCACCAGCCGCTGCACCAAGCCGAAGTAGCTCCCAGGCATGGCCTCCAATGGCCACAGCCGCGCTATAAGGCCCTTCATGGTCTGTTCGGCGACCTTGTGGAGCTCGACCAGCTGCTTCAGCTGGTCGCTCAGGGGCACCGGATGTCCGGCCTCAGCATACTGGGACCAGAACACCTTTTCCGTCGAGCTCCCCTCCTTGGTGCGGTAGAATGCGGCTGCGTCAGACACACTACGGGGCAAATCTGTGAATGCTCCTGGAGAGCTCCGAATCCGGGTAAGTAATAGGTAATTCACATTCACATGTCTGCTTTGCATAAAGAATGCCTTACCCGCCGCTATCTTCTTTACGGAGTCAATTTCTTGGAGGGCTTTTTGGGCCTCGACCTTAGCAGCTTTGGCACTCTCAAGAGCCGAGGCGAGCTCGGACTCTCGAGTCTTCGAGTCACGCTCCAAACTCTCGTGTTTTTCCACGAGAGCTTGGAGCTCTTGTCGTACCTTGGCCAGCTGCGCCTTCCCCTTCTCTCGCTTGGTGCGTTCCGCAGCCGCTTTGTTTTCGGCCACGGACACCGCTTCCTTCAGGGTTGCCACCTCATTCGTGGCCCCTGCAGTACCCACGTTATCCCTGTTATTTTTTGGCAACCAAAACCTTTTCTATAAGTATTTTTCTTAATAAGGTATTATTTACCTTCCTTGTCCTCGAGCTGCTTCTTGGCTTGTCCGAGCTCGTTCTCGGACCGCTCGAGGTTATGCTTCAGTGCATTGACCTCCGCAGTCAGTGTGGCAGAGGTCAACAGCGCAGCCTGCATTCCCATATTGACATCCTTATGTTAGACTCATGCGTATATCTTTTTAGATCCTTAGTCTCGCTTTTCTTTCCGAACACCGAACTAAGCATCAGGGGCTATTGTTCTAAACTTACCTCAAAGCCTGTTAGAAGGCTGGTACGGACTTCGGTCAGCCCGCTCTTGGCGGGCTGAACTGTTCGGATCACCGCACTCATAACAGTGCGGTGCTCCTCCTCGATGGAGGCGCTGTTAAGCGCCTCCAGTAAGCTATCCGGTGCCTCCGGTTGGACGGAGGACACCGGCGTCTTACCCTTCTTACGAAGGACCGCTTGCGGACTCGGAACCATCAAGGTTCGGCATGGCGTCCGGACAAGGGTTGGGCTTAGAGCCTGGGGTCTTGCCCCCCCCAGCGCTGAGTCAGGAGGTCACCTTGTGGCGCCTCCTGCGCCACCTCCGCTTGACCAGGCCCCCCTTGTGGCGCCACCTCGGTGTCGTCCGCAGCGTGAGGCGAGGAGGCGGTCGGAAGCGAAGTACTCTCCATTTCCAACGAACCCAGGGACCCGCTCGTCGAAGCGGCTAGATCGCTCTTGGGCGGGCTGCATGATTGTTCGACATTAGAGAACACTATGCAATAATGAAAAAGCCATAGGCATCCGGACACTTACGATCTCGCAAAGGCTTGGCCCTTGTTGGCCAATCCTCCTCGTCGTTGTCGACGTTGGTGGAGAAATCCAGAATAAGGGTTCTTCCTTTCTTGGACCCTCCGGCCTCCCTAGTTGGGGCGGCCTTCCTTTTCCTCTCCTCCCTCGCTGGGGGAGAAGCTTCTTTTTCCTCCTCCTCGTCCTCAGGAGAAGATTACGCCCGTAATCTGACAAGACTGGCGTCGGGAGCTCCTTCGAGTTCCCGTGGCCTCCTTCTTGGCCTTCTTCTCCGGCAGCACATGGGGTGCCGGAGCCAGCAGCCCCGTCAATCGGGCATCCGCTGGGTCTTCCGGCAAAGGAGCCGGACAGTTAATCTGTCCGGACGTCTTCAGCCAGTCATTGGACAAAGATTAGGGAGTTTTTAGATCCCACAAAGAGTCAATCTATGAAAAAAGAGTCCCATAAAGGGCAAAATAACTTACCTCGCCGGCTGGATGTTGCGAGCTGTACCCGCGATCTTCAGTAGCGGATGAGGGATCCTCGGCGCCCTTGAACAGCCCCTTCCAGGCGTCTTCGTACGTAGTGTCGAAGAGCCTTTTTAGAGTCGAGTGTTGTGCCGGATCGAACTCCCATAATTTGAAGGCCCATTGTTGGCATGGGAGGATCCGACGGATGAGCATCACCTGAATTACGTTGACAAGCCTGAGATTCTTGTCCACCAGGTTTCGGATGCATGTTTGGAGTCCGGATGTATCGTCCGAATTCCCCCAAGTCCGGCCCATCTCTTTCCATGACGAGAGCCGTGTGGGGAAGCCAGATCTGAATTCGGGGGCCGCCACCCATTTGGGGTCGCATGGCTCGGTGATGTAGAACCACCCCGATTGTCACCCCTTTATCGTCTCCACAAAGGAGCCCTCGAGCCATAGGACTTTGGCTATCTTGCCAACCATGGCGCCTCCACACTCCGCTTGACGGCCGCCCACTACCTTCGACCTGACGTTGAAAATCTTCAGCCATAAGCCGAAGTGGAGCTGGATGCAGAGGAAGGCCTCGCACACGACGACAAACGCCGAGATGTTGAGGATGAAATTCGGGGCCAGGTCGTGGAAGTCCAGGCCGTAGTAGAACATGAGCCCCCGGACAAATGGGTGAAGTGGAAAAGCTCGTCCGCGGAGGAAGTGGGGAGAAACACCACCCTCTCATGGGGCACTGGGGTTGGAATGAGCTGCCCCTTGTCGGGAAGCCTGTGCGATGTCGCGGACAAGTATCGGCCTCCGCAGTCTTGTGATGTGCCCCTCCGTGGCGGAGGAGGCCATCCACCTGCCTCCCGCCTCGACATGGTTGGAGAAAGGTTGAGGTGGGATGTGCGGACTTAGGCGCTGCAGCTCAAGTGTCTGAAATGGATGAGCAAAGGAGGAAGAAGGCGTGGGTGAGAAGGTGGATCCTTATCCCTTATATGGACGGACGAAGCTATCGTCCCCACCACTGGTAAAACTCGCTTATCTCCCAAGCGTCGTAATCAATGGCGCGGATGGGTTACCCACGCCCGTATTGATGAGAATCCCGGAATAAGGGGGCACGATCTATGCTTTGATAAGACGTGCCTAGGAAACCGCCTCGCTAAATGCGCTAAGGTGGAACGGTAAAAAAACGATTCATATAAAGGCCTGGCCGTGGTGTGATGTCACTACGCGGAATACGTCAGCGGATCTGTGCAAAAGTTATTCTCTTACGGTGGTATGTGGAACTTGTTTTGCAGAGCCGGACACTATCCTGGTGTTCAAAACCTTCTATGAAGTATTCGGAGGAGGAACCCGCCTTGCAATGCCGAAGACAATATGCGCCCGGACTACGTCGTCATTGAAGCCTGGTTCGAGAGCTCTTGAGGAGTCTGGACTAGGGGGTGTCCGGATAGCCGGACTATCATCACGGCCGGACTCCAAGACTATGAAGATAGAAGATTGAATACTTCGTCCCGTGTCCGGATGGGACTTTGCTTGGTGTAGAAGGCAAGCTTGGCGATACGGATATGTAGATATCCTACCATTGTAACTAACTCTGTGTAACCCTAACCTATCTGGTGTCTATATAAACCGGAGGGTTTTAGTCCATAGGACGAACAACAATCAGACCATAGGCTAGCTTCTAGGGTTTAGCCTTTACGATCTCGTGGTAGATCTACTCTTGTACTACCCATATCATCAATATTAATCAAGCGGGGAGTAGGGTATTACCTCCATCGAGAGGGCCCGAACCTGGGTAAAAACATCGTGTCCCTTGTCTCCTGTTACCATACGCCTAGACGCACAGTTCGGGACCCCCTACCCGAGATCCGCCGGTTTTGACACTGACAGCAAGGCTTCGCCAAGCTCAGCGAGACGGAGAGGTGGTACGGGGGGAGAGGGAGGCGCCAGGGACTAGGGTGCGGCTGCCCTCCCTCCCCCCCTCTTTATATAGGGGGCCTAGGGGGTGCGCCGGCCCCTAGAGATCCCATCTCAAGGGGGAGGGGCCTAGGGGGTGTTGGGTTCTACGGTAGGGTGCGTCGACTGCAAATTAAAAATTCCTACGAGCAGAACATCCAGGAACATGCTATGGGAGATGGATCACAGTTTCTTACCACTAGACGCCTTGCGCGTGCAGCGAAAAGAAGAGTTGGGGCAGCGGCGTCTGCGTGGATCGTCTCCTCCTCGTTCGATCTCCCTCGGCGGCGGTCGTCCGATCCCACGTCACGAGTTCGCGGAGCGGCACAAGTGCACCGCCTCTAACGGTATCCGGCGTCGTGCGGGAAGGCGTCGTGCGGTGGACTGCTAGGTCCGATCACCACGATCGGCGAGTGGAGGTGGCTATTCGCAACACATGCAAACCCTAGTCGCAGCGTCGAAGCGATCAACTACCTGAGTGTGCCGCACCTCCACTTTATATAGGCGTCCGTCGTGGGCTCAACACTTGGGCCTCGCATGGACCCTAAAGCCCAAAGTCTATTCGGTCACGTTCCTAGTCCAGTTCGGATCACATCCGACCAGTGTCCTACAAACTGACCTCATAGGTTCCTTCCCTTAAGCGCGCGACCCCTTAGGTTCAAGTCGGCTTGGTCACAGTTCGGATCACCTCCGACACATGCGATTAGTAGCGGCCTCTAGCAAGGCGTGCTGACCACCACGCAGCGATGAAGCTGGTTAAGCGAACACTGTACAACGTGTCACACTTCATTTCCCTTTGCCGCCACGATATATGTTGTCGGGCTCAAAGCGAAGGCTTGTCATCCTTGTGCTAACCCGACCTCTTTCTCGTTCGGTGATACCGACCACAATCCGGATTATCTCATAATCCTTGTCGCATGGCCATGCTATTCCTGGTTAGATCACCACGAGGGGCCCAGAGTATATCTCTCCTGATCGGAGGGCAAATCCCATCTTGCTTTCGATCGTGTCTCATGACATGGGGTGGACAAACCCGAAACCTACCTTTGTAACTACCCGATCCGCGAGTAGCGTTTGGTCGTCCCAAAGCAAGTCTGTCACCATCCAGTACATGTGTCAGCTCAGGTCTTAGGACATAGAGCGTATGTTGTACTAGAGACTCACAGATGACATATCGCTGCGTCTCATAGTTGGAGTCCATCCGACTCGGACCTTATCTCGACTTCGGATCCGACTATGTCGAATCCGACCAGACCTTTCAAGTCCATATTATCCGTTAGCATCCAATGCTCCATGGCTAGTGAAACCAAGCCATCGACCGTGTCATATGCCGGTCTAGTCGGCTGGCGTCCACACAGCCCTTTTGACTAGGGACCTTTTAGGACAGTCATCATACAATGCATAGTCCCACAAACAAGTCACATACTTGCTGATACACATCATTGATAATGTCCAAGGACTATCTTTATTCATAAACACATAGGAAATATCATCATACATGATTGCCTCTAGAGCATATCTCCAACAGTCTCCCACTTGCACTAGAGTCAATCAAATAGACATCGAATGCCCATAGCTCTAACTTGCCCCTCATGCTTGGGTTGTGGAAGCAGCTTAGTCAACGGATCTGCAACATTTGCATCCGTGTGAATCTTGCATAACTCTACATCACCATTCTTTACGATCTTTCGTATCGGTGATATTTCCGGTCTATGTGTCGACCTTGTGGTGATTCCTCGGCTCCTTGGCTTGTGCGATGGCACCAGAATTATCACAATAAAGGTCCAACGGTTTCACCGAGGCTGGGAAAATACCAAGATCATCCAGAAAATGCCGGATCCAAACACCTTCTTTTGCAGCTTCACAAGCCGCAATGTATTCGGCTTCTGTGGTAGAATCGGCCACCGTATCCTGCTTGGAACTCATCCGATTACCTTTGCTCCTCCGTTCGGGGCGTACCGAATCCGGCATGATCGACAATCATCTCTGCCGGTTTGGAAACTAGCATCGGCGTAACCCCTTACGACGAGCTCTTCCTCACCTCCATAAACTAGGAACATCTCTTTAGTCCTTTTCGTGTACTTCAAAATAGTCTTTACCGCTGCCCGGTGACTCTCACAGGTTGGCCTGGTATCTACTTGTTAGGCTTATTGCAAAAGCAACATCGGACCTTGTACATATCATGGCATACATGATGGATCCGATTCTTTGAGGCATACGGAATCCTGCTCATCCCGCTTCGCTCATCGGATGTCGAAGGACTCGAAGTCTCGCTTAGCCTTATACCATGTGAGAGCGGCAAGAACCCTTTCTTCGCCTCACTCATGTTGAACCGCTTCAACACTTTATCTATGTACGTGCTCTAGCTTAAGCCGAGCAGCCTCCTCGATCTATCTCTATAGATCTTAATGCCTAAAATATAGACAGCCTCACCAAGGTCCTTCATTGAAAACTTGCCATTCAATGATTCCTTGACCGAGTTTAGCATCGAAACATTATTTCCGATCAGTAGTATGTCATCCACATACAAGATCAAAAACACTATCGAGCTCCCACTTAACTTCTTGTATAAACAAGAGTCCTCTTCGCTTTGATGAAACCGAGATCGGTGGCGACTTCATCAAAGCGAATGTTCCAACTCCGAGATGCTTGCTTCAACCCATAAATGGATCTCTTGAGCTTGCATACCTTACTAGTGCTAGTCGGATCGACAAAACCCTCGGGCTGTATCATATACACGTCCTCGGTTAAATTTCCGTGAAGGAAAGCCGTCTTGACATCCATCTGCCATATCTCGTAATCGAAATATGCAGCTATAGCTAGTATGATCCTCACCGATTTCAGCATCGCTGCCGGCGAGTAAGTCTCGTCATAGTCAATTCCTTGAACTTGTCCATAACCTTTTGAGACAAGCCGAGCTTTGTAGATCTGAACATTTCCATCCACATCGATTTTCTTCTTCAAGACCCATTTGCAACCAATGGCAGTTACGCCAGGTGGCGGATCAACCAAATCCCAGACTTGATTCTCATCCATGGATTTTAACTCGGATCTCATGGCCTCCAGCCATGCCTCGGAATCTGGGCTCACCATCGCTTCGCATATGTGGCGGCTCGTCGCTTTCTAGCAACAATACATCACGCACTCTGCGCCAATCTTTCCGACCTTCGAGGTCGGTGCCGCTTCCACTACAGGTTCCCTACCGGACCCCGGTATGATCTCATCACCAGCCGAGCCGTCCCCGAGTGGTCCTCGAATTTCTTCGAGTCGAACCGTCCTCCCACTGGCCTCCCGACTGAGAAACTCTTTCTCAAGGAAAACCCCGTTCCGAGCAACACACACTTTGTTCTCTTCCCGGTTGTAGAAGCTATATCCCAAGGTTTCCCTCGGATATCCCACGAATATGCATTTATCCGACTTGGGTGTAAGCTTGTCTGACATAAGTCGCTTGACAATTGCTTCACAACCCCAAATCTTTAGAAAAGACAAAGCGGGACTCTTCCCGGTCCACATCTCATCACGGTGTCTTGTCTACAGATTTTGATGGTACCCTATTAAGTGTGAAAGCTGCGCTTTCTAGGCGTATCCCCAAAATGACAAGGGAAATCCGATTTGCTCATCATAGACCGGACCATGTCCAACAAGGTCCTATTCCTCCGCTCGACACGTCGTTTCTCTGTGGCGTGCAGGAGGTGTGAGCTGAGGTACTATACCTCGACTTTTCAGATGATCATCGAACTCCTGGCTCATGTACTCACCTCCACGATCAGATCGCAGAAGCTTTATAGTCTTGCCGAGCTGATTCTCAACCTCGTTCTGAAACTCTTTGAATTTTTCAAAAGTCTCCGACTTGTGCCTCATCAAATATATATATCCATATCTACTCAAGTCGTCGGTGAAAGTCACGAAGTACTGATAGCCACCTCTGGCAGTTGTGCTCATTGGACCACACACATCACTGTGTATAAGCTCCAATAGCTCGGATGCCCTCTCGCAACTCTTTGCGAAAGGAGACTTAGTCATCTTGCCGAGCAATCATGATTCACATGTCTCTAACGATCCGAAGTCGGACGAAGTTAGGAGCCCATCATCATGGAGCTTCTTCATGCGTTTCAGACAATGTGTCCAAGCGGCAATGCCGTAAGTATGTCGGATTTATCTCATTAGGCTTATGCCTCTTGACATTTACGTTATAGACCGGTTCATGTTCTAGATTCAATATAAATAGCCCATCAACAATGGGTGCATAGCCGTGGAACATACCATTCAAAAATATCGAACAACCATTGTCCTTTAAATTGAATTCATAACCACGACTCATCAAACATGAGGCAGAAATAATGTTCGACTAAGTGCAGGAATGTAATAAAAATTATTAGATTCCATAATGAATCCGGAAGGAGCTGGAGCTGCATCGTGCCGACCTCCAACGCAGCAACTCTTGCTTTGTTTCCGACCACGATGTCAATCTCCCTTGTGCCACATGCCTAGTTCTTACCAGCCCCTGCATCGAGTTGCAAACATGAACAACCGATCCGGTACCAAATACCCAAGAGCTACTAGGTATGTCGGCAAGGTAAATGTCTATAACATATGCAACAAGTGTACCTTTGCACGAAGAAGCATTTCCGACCTTCTTGCCATGCTCGCAAGCCACTTGCTACAGCTTCCTCTTCCGGTGACCGGTCTCCTTGCGGTGATAGCAAAGCGGTCTTGAGTCCGTCCGGACTTGGCGCAGCGGCAGAGGTTACCATCTCCGTGCCCTTTGCCTTAGCCTTTTTCTTGGACCAACTCTTCTTGAACTTAGCGATTTACGCACCATCAACACTTGATGCGTGCCTTTCTTAATATCCTGCTCTGCCACCTTGAGCATCCCATGCAATTCACTGAGCTTCTTATCCATGCCATGCATATGATAGTTCGAGATGAACGTCCCATAGCTGGGCGGAAGAGAACCCAGAACAGCATCAGTGGCCAGCTCATCCAAGAGCGGGAAGCCCAAACGATCCAAAGCTTGCACATATCCGATCATCTTGATCACATGTGGGCTCAGTGGATCACCTTCCTTCAGACTGCAATCCATCAAGTATCGCCAGACGTTGAACCTTTCGGTCCTAGCACGTATGCGAAACATGCTCTTGAGACTCTCGATCATATCGTAAGCCTCAACGTTTTCGAAATGCTGTTGCAAATCGGGCTCCATACAAGCCAGCATCAGACAACAGATCTCCGTTGATTCATCAACGAGTTTCTGGTAGGCATTTTGAGCTGTGGCACTAGCATTATCAGCAGGTTCCTCTGGAAGTGGATCCTCTAGAACATGTTCCTTTTTATCGTGCTTGAGAACAATTCTCAGATTTGTCTACCAGGTGGTAAAGTTTGTTCCATTCAGTTTATCCTTTTCGAATTGATTTCAATGCAAAGTTGGGTTGAGCAGGTGGTGCCATTGATCTACAACAGAAAACATGCAATCACTAAGCAATGTGTTTATGTAGAGTAATTCTAGCCTAAACAGAAATACTCCCACTGAAGTCAGCATCCCTCCGCAAACTCTCAGTGATTCAGGATCCGACTAGCGCATGCGACTAGTGAGCTTTAGCATCACTGCTAGCCAACATACCTATTCAGTAAGCAACTCCTTGCTAATCGCGTCTCTATACGACACCTGTCGATCGGGAAGGTATCTCATACCCCGGCCCCCAACCTTCTTTGCCACAAGGCCCAAAACCATTTTGACACCCAGCAGCACCCCAATTTTATGAGCCAACTACTAGACGTACTTGACGTGCGAAGGTGCAACATCGGGGATGGCAATTCACTTGATATTCGCGAGGGATCTTTCTACCATTCTAACATGCATAGAAACAAAGAAGCATAACAATCACAAATAACACATATTGTGAAATAGTATGGCTCCTTCATGGACGTTCTTCTAGGTCGGCTCCGACTCCGATGACCATCTACGAACTCCATCTTGTTTGTCACGCCGGGACGCCAAGCCGCCAACCTGATCTCTATTATCCAACTATTACAACTAGTAATGAATTTTACATAGAGTCACAAGTCGACACGCAGGTAATTATACAATATAATGACAGCACTTTGGCTCCTGCCGGTTGACAAACATGACACGCAGGCCACGTATAAATTACACACATGCATCACATACACATGAGCCATACTATTCACATCAAACCTGCAAAACAAAGTTATGCATAGAATCGCATTCTACCGGTTTGTGTGTCGGTCTGAATACACGGCGCTTCGCTTTGCGGTGCTATGTTTTCAGAAATCACAGATCACATCTGAACTCCGATCACGCGAATTCTACGATCGACCGATCTTATCGATCATCGCGAATCCGATTCGGATTTACGTTTCACCGTTAACCCGATGGCGGATGACCGACCGGTAGGGGTAGATCGTGTCACAACCTCATCGATCCCGATTTACAGAAAACATAGCCTCAACGATCCCCATGTGCAATTGATCATATCAACCGTGCACATAGCCGATCTCTTCAAGGACAACAGATCTCATCTGCCGCCTCCACATATCTAATATGCATACGATCTGAATACAAATCCTATAACAGAGGCTCTAATACCCTTTGTTGGGTTCTCTGGTAGGGTGCGTCGACTGCAAATTAAAAATTCCTACGCCAGAACATCCAGGAACATGCTACGGAGATGGATCACGATTCGTTACCACTAGACGCAGCAGCGTGCAGCGTGAAGAAGAGTTGGGGCAGCGGCGTCTGCGTGGATTGTCTCCTCCTCGTTCGATCTCCCTCGGCGGCGGTCGTCCGATCCCATGTAACGAGTTCGCCGGAGCGGGCGCAAGTGCACCGCCTCTAACGGTATCCGCGTCGTGCGGGAGGAATGTCGTCTTGGCGGACTGCTAGGTCCGATCACCACGATCGGCGAGTGGAGGTGGCTATTCGCAACACATGCAAACCCTAGTCGCAGCGCTAAGCGATCAACCGCACGAGTGTGCCGCACCTCCACTTTATATAGGCGTCCGTCGCGGGCTCAACCCTTGGGCCTCGCCACGGACCCTAAAGCCCAAAGTCTATTCGGTCACGTTCCTAGTCGATTCGGATCACATCCGACCGGTGTCCTCTGGTGACCTCATAGGTTCCTTCCCTTAAGCGCGCGACCCCTTAGGTTCAAGTCGGCTTGGTCACGATTCGGATCACCTCCGACCTGTACGGTTGGTAGCACCTCTAGCAAGGCGTGCCGACCACCAAGCGAACAATGAAGCTGGTTAAGCGAACCTGCATAACGTGTCACACTTCATTCCCTTTGCCGCACGATATATGTTGTCGGGCTCAAAGCGAGGCCCATCATCCTTGTGCTAACCCGACCTCTTTCTCGTTCGGTGATACCGACCACAATCCGGATTATCTCATAATCCTTGTCGCATGGCCATGCTATTCTGGTCGAGATCACACGAGGGGCCCAGTATATCTCTCTGATCGGAGGGCAAATCCCATCTTGCTCGACCGTGTCTCGCAAAGATGCGACCGACAAACCGAAACCTACCTTTGTAACTACCCGATCCACGGAGTAGCGTTTGGTCGGCCCAAAGCAAGTCTGTCACCATCCAGTACATGTGTCACTCAGGTCTTAGGACATAGAGCATTATGTTGTACTAGAGACTCACAGATGACATATCGCTGCGTCTCATAGTTGGGTCTATCCGACTCAGACCTTATCTCGACTCGGATCCGACTATGTCGAATCCGACCAGACCTTTCCAAGTCCATATTATCCGTTAGCATCTAATGCTCCATGGCTAGTGAGACCAAGCCATCGACCGTGTCATATGCCAGTCTAGTCGGTCAGCGTCCACACAGCCCTTTTGACTAGGGACCTTTTAGGACAGTCATCATACAATGCATAGTCCCACAAACAAGTCACATACTTGCTGATACACATCATTGATAATGTCCAAGGACTATCTTATTCATAAACACATAGGAAATATCATCATACATGATTGCCTCTAGGGCATATCTCCAACAGGGGGGACTTGCCCCCAAGTCAAGTGGGGCGCCCCCACCCCTAGGGTTTCCAACCCTAGGCGCGGGGGAGGCCCAAGGGGGGCGCACCAGCCCACCTGGGGCTGGTTCCCTTCCCACTTCAGCCCATGTGGCCCTCCGGGATAGGTGGGCCCACCCGCTGGACCCCTGGGACCCTTCCGGTGGTCCCGGTACAATACCGGTGACCCCTGAAACTTTCCTGGTGGCCGAAACTGGACTTCCTATATACAATTCTTCACCTTTGGACCATTCCGAAACACCTCGTGACGTCCGGGATCTCATCCGGCACTCCGAACAACTTTCGGGTTACCGTATACTAATATCTCCGACCGGGACAGCTCTCCAGCCAATAACCAACAGCGGGATCTGGATACCCATGTTCGCTCCCACATGTCCCATGATGATCTCATCGAATGAACCATGACGTCGAGGATTCAAGTAATCCCGTATACAATTCCCTTTGTCAATCGGTACGTTACTTGCCCGCGATTCGATCATCGGTATCCCAATACCTTGTTCAATCTCGTTACCGGCAAGTCACTTTACTCGTACCGTAATGCATGATCCCATGACCAAACACTTGGTCACATTGAGCTCATTATGATGATGCATTACCGAGTGGGCCCAGAGATACCTCTCCGTCATACGGAGTGACAAATCGCAGTCTCGATCCGTGTCAACCCAACAGATACTTTCGGGATACACGTAGTATACCTTTATAGTCACCCAGTTACGTTGTGACGTTTGGTACACCCAAAGCACTCCTATGGTAAACGAACTACACGATCTTGTGCTATGCTTAGGATTGGGTCTTGTCCATCACATCATTCTCCTAATGATGTGATCCCGTTATCAATGACATCCAATGTCATGACTATCTTTTGATCAACCAGCTAGTCAACTAGAGGCTCACTAGGGACATGTTGTGGTTTATGTATTCACACATGTATTACGATTTCCGGATAACACAATTATAGCATGAATAATAGACAATTATCATGAACAAGGAAATATAATAATAATCATTTTATTATTGCCTCTAGGGCATATTTCCAACAGTTTGTGCCACTTTGGGTTCACGACTAGCCATGTCAGCCCGGGCTCCTTGTCATATGAATTCTAGCGACACTATCATATACGTGTGCCAAAAGGCGCAAACGGTCCCGGGCCTAGTAAGGCGACACCCGTGGGAATACCGTGCATGAGGCATAAAGTGATATGAGGTGTTACATGCTAGATCGGTGTGGCATTGAGTCGGGGTCCTGACAGCTTTGGTATCAGAGCATGACTGCCTGTAGGATTACCAAGCCAAACTGGTCGAAGTTGAGTCTAGAAATGCTTTAATTACATATAAGGGAATTGATTGTGGGATGGAACATAAGGCTCTTTTTACTTCTTATCCCTTATGCCTTCTGATCTAAGTCATCATATCTTTCCTACGGGGTTAAGGAACTAGGGTTTCTCTTCTTTCTATCAGGGTCACGTGTTACTAATCAGTAGACTCATAAGATTGTTGGTTTCAAGCCCGAGTTCAGTTCCTACTACCTCTGTGTGTTGACAGTTGATCTCAGAACTTTGATATTGTGATGTTGAGTGGTTACGCCACCAATTTGCAGGATGTCTCAAATATCTTTGAGCATTAAAGTCGTTATGTTGTCCGAGTCATCCCAGGTTTCGAAATAGTCTGATGCATTTGCAAAATTCTTTCCCTCTGTTCCGATGTCCTTTTGGGTCAGATTAACCACACTACCCAGTGTGTTGAGGTACTTCATTGCCTTGGTATATAAATTGGAGCTATTATTATGACCCTAGGTGTCTTAGTTAACCGTCTAGTAATCTAGTCATGTTTTGCGTCCCCAGTGTGATGATTCTGGCCTTCATTTTTGAAAGCATCCCGTGATGCCACTTAGTATGTAGGTATTCCACTTCTGGGTTTTGAACCCGTGCTTCACCCTACTAACCACATGTTGATAGTGCTTGCTAGTTCCTTTAGGATACTAGTAACCTTTGCATTAGTCCTCGAGGTTCGTGGTATTTCCTTCTTCCAAGTACTATGAACCACTTGTGGCAGAAGTTCGTTGAACCAAAAGATCACAACAAGAGTGCTCTCGATGAGTTCCTCATTCTATATTGTGACTCTGCCAATCCTAGCTCTCTGCATGTGTTATCCGGAAGAAATATGCTGAATTTGTTCGGCATACTAATCCATGCATCCACAACTCAGAAAGGCATATGTTCCTTTGAGTTGTCCCTCTTTTGTTGTCTTCTGACCTTCACCTATCAATTGATAGTCAAGAGTATGCGTGCATTCGTTCATCGATGCCTATCATTCTTATGGTCCGTCAAGCCATTCTATCCCGGAATGACTAGGACAAACAAACTCCAGAACCTCATCCATATCCAGGATTGGGTCAAAGCAGTTGTATTTCGCAGATCAAATGCAATCAAGCTTTTGGTCTGTTCTACCTTGGAGTATTACCATCTTTATATCAAGGATAACGTGGGAATTGCACACCAGCTTACGAACTCTTGATACAGTGATACTTCTCGCCCTCATTATTCATTTCTCGGTCCCCGTGTTGTTGCAACCAGAATACTAACAAGTGAATCGTGATGTGTGGAATCTATACTCCTAGCAACTCTGTTGCTTGGTAGTTAAAGGACAATAACCTCATTCTTAGCATGTTGATTATTGAATCATCACCCTAAGTATGATTGTGCTACCTAGTCCTTATTTCCGGTGCACTCTCTGATCAATGAGTTAGGATAGTGCCAATCCTTGCTTATTTGATCATATCGTCTTGCCCTGAAAAGCAAAATTGTTCTCGAGCTTAGTAACATATCAGTGGTTCGTGATTTTCTGAATATCTTCCCGGAAGTATCACCAGGTTGTCACCTAACCGCTATGTTGAGTTCGTGATCAAGTTAGTTTTCTTGTAACCACCCTTTCTCCAAGAATCTGTGTCGGATACCCTGAGCTAGTTGGTTAAGCTAAACAACAACTTGGAGAGTTGGAAGATGAAAGCTTGTCCGACTCAGTTCGTTCCAAAGGGATGTCTTTGTGTGTGAGTTGAAGAAAGATGATATTCGTTGGTTTATCCTCGTGATCAGTTGTTGTGTCTATTGTAATGTCAAACTTTGATTTGAGAGTGGGCTATCGTAAAATCAAATCTGAACCAACAATGTTCTTCATGTTGTCTTACTCGCGGTTGATCCCTCGAGCATACACCATTATATCCTTTGGTCTGACCAATACTATCACTTGTTCTCATAATTATGGAATTCCATTTTTATCGAAACCTGGATGAATTGTTATTGAGCCCATCGACAACATCCTAATCTCCTCCATGATTTTGTTGAACATTAAGCTAGTGTTGGAAACTTTTGAAAGCATCTCTTCATGCTAGCTCATGAAGCTTATGTTCGGATGAAAGAAGTGACCCCCACTAATTTATGTGCATTTGATGCAAGTTGCCGCCATGAATTCGAGAAAGTTAATGTTGTTTCCTCTGGAATCATCCCAAGTCAGTCATGCACGTGCGAAGTATACCATGGCTTGAGAGATTAGCTACCTCCAATCCATCGGTATTTCCTAGCACACCAAGCCACTGATTGATTTGTTCAAGCATAATATGTTCTACGTGCTAGTCCTCAAGGTACCAGACAGATTTGTACAAGATTTCGTTATCCTCGAAGATGGTTCCCAACCAGAACTCGGTAGTGTTTTGTCGTAAGACTACCATGTGATCATGCTTGTCTGGGACAACGTGTTCACATGTTTGTAGCAGTACCAGCTCATATTTTGGAGCTTGCTATCGTAGTTCATTTCCCGAGAATCTCGCAACGCCATCTCGTCGATTTGTGTTGCAAACTTTAATTTATTTTTCTTTCTAGACTTGATGAGTCTGGATTATTCTTACACAAACCAGATCTGAATCTCAGGCAGATATGATGGTTGGAACATTTCCCAAGAACTATAATATTGGTCCCTCGATAACCGGTAAAGTGGATGCCGTGGCCAACACACCCAGCCGGAAGACCTATTATTGTAGTATCTTGATTGAGGAAGTTGGCCAACTCCCCATAAGGATTTCATAGGACTTACTCCCTAGTTGTTCCTTATGGATTTTTGTGCTCCTGAAGTCCGACCTTTTACTTGATGCTCTATATATCAAACCATTTTAATAAATGGATTACGCTAGCACATCAAGGAGAACATTGGAAGCGGGGTGCTAAATGTCTCTCGGTCGATCATCCAAATTCGGTTTCCTTGGCCTCACTAAGCTCAAATCTGAGAAGGTGTTATCCTCGTTTGCATCTGAATCGACCATCACTATTCATCATGGTGGTATGTTGTGTTGCCAGGATCCTTGACACGGATATTGGTAAAACCTTGATGAATATGGAAATGCTCAAGTTCTTGAAAGCACGCACCAGCACTAGGTGTTATCATCAACACTAACTGGGATTGCTCCTAGTCTCTTTGGTTATGCTATAACTTTTCAACAGTGGACTCACTCTCTACTGTTGGGTTTCTCCCCAGTTACTAGAATCATTCCCAGCATTTGCCTTTTATTCCATCTTGCACCGCCGTTGTGCCATCCTACCATGGGTCCCATCCATCTCCGATGATAAGCAAAATCATCTATGGCATTGATCCTGAGTTGCTCGATCTTCGAGATAATTGATCCTTCTAGAGTTTCTTTTCGCTCTCGATGTCATATTGGTAGGACTTCCTGGAGCAAGACTTCGAGACAATAATGGTGGTCGAATCAACGCTCTTATGAAGTGCACCCTGGATCGTGAAGATTGTGTTAGTTTGCGTTCCCCCTTCATCTTACCCTACGCTTGAATCTCGGGACGAGATTCTTGCTTAGTGGGAGTGAGTTGTCACATCCCTAGCTTCTGGCAATGCACTAGTGCTAGTCTTTGGTGATGCATCATGTTTACTTTTACAGAAAGTTGAAATGGGGATTGTCCAAACCCTAGGATTAAAGAAATTCAGTAGGTTCACCTAAAATATTTTCAGTAAGTCCAAATGGCTTTCAAAAATGTTCATCATTTATGGGAAATACTGTAAACAGTAGCCAGAGGTGATGCACATTTTTCCATGACATATTTGGGCTCTGAATTAAATCATACTCTATTTGAATTTGGGCATTTAAATACTATAAAATATTTAAAATGTCCAAATAACCCTAAACCGAAATGTTCCATGTTGGATATATTCCAAACAGTGGCCCTGAGCAGTTTGGTGATTTTTGAGTGTGCCTAAGTATTTTTAATAAAGCCATCAAGTTGCAAAAGAAATAGAAAGAGAAATAAAAATAGGAAAAGAACAGAGGCTCACCTGGAACTTACCTGGTGCCCATCAAAGCCCACCTGGCCGGCATAGCTAGCAGCCCAGCCCACTGGCCTTCCCCCCTGTCGTCTTCCTCACGACAGAAGGACGCCGGGCGTGTGCCCCGTGCGCGCGGCCACGCTCCCCGGCCACCTCCTGCTTTCCGCTTTCCCTCGACGCCCTGGCCTTCTCTGGTGGCGCCACGCACCCCCTGGAACCCTCCCGCTCACTCCCTCGTCCCCATCTCCTCCACGGGCTCTCTCCCTCCTACGCAACCGAGTGCAGCCGTCACCGCCGAACAGCACCGCCGTGGCCACAGCCACTGCCTCGCCTCGCCGATGTGCTCATAGGCTTAGCCGCAACCTCTTCTCCCTCCTGGCCGAGCTACACGAGCCAGGACGGCCCCAAGACGACGCTTGTGGCCTTCTTCCCTAACCACGGCCGCCAGATGCCACCGTCTGATTTGCCGCCTCCGCAGCCTCCCCAAGCACGCCGACCTGCTCTTCGACCTCACCGTGAGCCCCTGCTCCAAACCCCTCTCCCTCCCCTTGCGTTCATGCGCTCTAGCCCCATCCCTCGCCGGACCGGGATCTAATCGCCGCCGTAGCTCCTCGCCGCCGTGGCCAGGGCCACCGCAGCTCATGCCTGAGCACGTCACCGTGCTCGGAGAATCCCCAGGAGCACGTAGCACCCGTTAGTTTCTCCCCTAGTGCCCCATAGCACCGAACCCGAGCTCGCCCGAGCTCCGGCCGCCGCCTCTGTGCTCGCCGTCGTTATCTCCGGCGACCCCAAGGCCTCTCGATCGCTCTGCTAGATGCGGTCGAGCATGAGCTACCTCCTGGTGGCCTTCGCGCGTCCAGCTGCTACCTGTAGCTCAACTCCGGCGAGCCTCCGGTTTGGTCGTCGTCGACCGAACTCCGGCGACTGATGACGTGGCCGTCATTAGCCAGTAATGACCCAGCTAAACCACCCCTAGAGCCACTGCCATTTGGGCCCTAGCGCCTAAACTAATTAGTTTTATTTCTCTGTTAGATTAGCACTAACCATGGTGGGCCCCGCCTGTCAACGTTGACCTGGCCACGTCAGCTTCGACCGGGTCCCACATGTCAGCCTCTGTAGCTGACTCTGTGTCACTGAACAGTAGGCCCCACTAGTCAAGTTTGACCTGGACGGCGCATGTTGACCTGCTGAGGTCAGCATGACCTAATGCTGACGCAATAAGTCAATTTCTAGATCTATTATATACTTAAAACGATAGAAAAAGAACGGTGATGATTTAACGCTCTAAAAACTAAGATGTATCAACGGTGAGGATTAGGCTAATACTACACGTAAAATCTTCTATCTATTATATACTTAAAACGATAGAAAAAGAACGGTGATGATTTAACGCTCTAAAAACTAAGATGTATCAACGGTGAGGATTAGGCTAATACTACACGTAAAAAAATAGAGACCCGCTTCTTATGTCCTCCCTAGCAAGAAAATAGAAGGAAACTCAAAAAAAGGTACACGCATGACCAAGAAAACAAGGGAACTAAAAAACAGTAACACATACGATCTTTCTGCAGAATCCTAACAGAGCTCCCTTTAAAAAAAAGAATCCTAACAAGACAAACCATCACCAAGATAGGGCCGATCGTACATATAGCATCATGGCGGAATCTCTATGTTAGCAGGATTATATACTTAAAACAATAGAAAAAGAACGGTGATGATTTACCGCTCTAAAAACTAAGATGTATCAACGGTGAGGATTAGGCTAATACTACACGTAAAAAAATAGAGACCCGCTTCTTATGTCCTCCCTAGCAAGAAAATAGAAGGAAACTCAAAAAAAGGTACACGCATACGACCAAGAAAACAAGGGAACTAAAAAACAGTAACACATACGATCTTTCTGCGAGAATCCTAACAGAGCTCCCTTTAAAAAAAGAATCCTAACAAGACAAACCATCACCAAGATAGGGCCGATCGTACATATAGCATCATGGCGGAATCTCTATGTTAGCAAAGCGGCGCCGCCAGCGGTCGGCCGGTGCAAGGCACATGGATGCGCGTATCTCCGTTGTCGGTGCTCAGCTCTCACAAGAAACACACAGCACACACGCATGTATTGGAGCCTTTGTGCGGCGTAATCGCCGATGAGGATCTACCGTCGCCGAGTAGGTCGCCGCCGTTGTGCTTGATGGAGATGTGGATTAGAAGGGAGGATATCATGATCAACTATGCATGCTAGGAAGAAGCTCTCTCGGAAAAAGATCGTGTGCCTCATGCCGATAGATGATGGCGATTAGCCCTCCCCGATCTCTCCGATTACATCGTCACCGACCGCATAATGCTAATCCAATAATTCCAGTGTGATCCATTGCAGTCTTTCAAGCAAAACAAAAAATCGTGGATGTTTGGGACATGCTAGCATGCATATAGATGGAATCCAATTCTACATGCACGATCCATGGTTCCAGTTCTACATGGACGCATGCATTGACTGCTCCCCGCTCGATTGCTCAATTGCAAATTCCCAGAAAATTAAATTAGGATTATGGGCAGCAGACGCAGACACTGACCGTTGGTATGCTATTTCCTACCTCGCGTTCGTGCAGACATGCTTCACCTTGCATCACAAGGGCACAGGGCTGTCGTTGCCCTACGATGTCTGATCGGCGGCGTCCCATGAGGCTATACATTGCACAAGGAACGACACTCTACATGTTATAACATTCAGAGTTTCAATTGACTGTACGCAAGAAACTGGGGGATCGTCGAAAAAAAGAAGGCGCGAGTATGAAGAGCGGGGCATGGGATTCAGAGATTTTCCTTATTGTTGGTAAGAAGCTGGATGGATGTGTATGCATGCATGATCAAATGGGATTTGGCAGAAGTACATAAGTTGCACCATGATAAGTTGATCGGTAATGTGAATGAGAGATAGGCCACTTGCAAGAGTTTGGTATTAACTAATTTCAGTGTAGATTAATTATGATTGCTCGTAGCAGAAGACATGGCACTTTTTATTTTGACTGTAGGCATGAAACTGGGTGTCATCGGAGAAAAGAAGCCGCGACTATGACGAGCAAGACATGGGCTTCGTAGATTTTCATTATTGTTGGCAAGAGCTGGATGGATGTGTATGCGTGCATGACCAAATGCGATTCGCGTAAATCTGAAGGTGCATACCGATAACTCGATCAACAATGTGCATGAGATATAGGCCAAATTTGGTATTAACTAATTTTAGTGTATATTAATTATGATTGCTCGTAACAGAAGACTTGGTTTTTTTTGTTAATCCTTAGCTGCTTGAATTTCACAAAATACCATTCGCATAAAATTGCAGGTCGCGTTCCTAACCTTGTAGTATTGAATGTGTGTATTTCTTACTAGCAGTTTTTTATAGTTCTAAATTAAATATGAAAAAGGGTTGAGACAAGGATGGTTGACGGTTGAATGTTGATCCAAATTAAGGCTTAGAAAGATGAAATATATAGGTGCAGAATTCATATTGGAAGGCAACTTCTGTGAGGTAACTATCTAATTTTTTTTGAGCAATGAGTATACAGAAATTGTGTACCACAATTTAAATTAGGCTGATATATTGTAGTTTTATCCATAGTTAAAATAGTTTGTTACCTCCGTGTTTTTTGATATAAGATTAAAGATGTGAGTATTATATGCCTTGCTGAAGATTTCTTATAGGTATTGTGATCAATGTTTTCCGGCCAAATCAAGTCTATATCTGTATTACCCTGTTGCAACACATGGGCATATGTGCTATATATCACATAATAATTCAACCATAATTTTACAAGAAGACATTCATGATAAAACTCTTGGGTTTGATCCAGGACGCACTTCTTCAATAGCTTTTTTTTAAAGATGGGCGTACGATCAAACACACAAGACGCTAGGCAAATCAAAGGAATGGAATAACTCCAGCAACTTGCATCGAATATATGCCGAGACACTGAGACGATCAAGGCACCAACAAACATCCAACAATCTGAAGTCACGACATCAACAACATCAACCCTGGGTGATATTCGCATGCAATTATTCATGTATGCGTTTGCATTTTTTGATATCATTTGAATAGCTCAACCTCAGCTTAAAATATTAGAAGCAAGGTTGAGCTATGGCAAAACTCTTGCAATCAGTAATGTCAAAGGTACAAAAAGAGAAACACTATTAGTCTAGGCTTTGGGAGAAAAGTGCAACACTACATCCGTGGAAGTATGCCATTGCTGCTTTCCCCAATTAAGGTCACAACAATTAGTGTTCACATTTAGTAACCACATAAAGAAATTTTTGAAGAAAACAAGAGAAGTACAACCATGATATCTTGGGATTAGTTTCATGAATGCTAGCAACATCTTCCTTGCCCAGCTGCCAATCGGAAGTGATGGCGCATCCATGCATGTGGATGAGCTACCAAGGGGATCGGCCGAGACGAAAGGGTGGTATGCTTTTTTTTGGACAGGGAATGGTAGTATGTTCTATCCAGTATGCTCTATGCACCAGTGTTCTACTTTCAAGAAATGATACGCGTCAAAATGGGCCTCCATCGCATCCTGTTGACCTATATCTAGCTAGGCTTCATACCTGGGCTGCACATACCCATAAGAAAAATGTGGGCTGCACAAAGCTAGGGAAACATCATGCTATACAAAAAAACATTAATCAGGTTCACAATTGTGAGAACTAAGTGACAAAAATTTGAGGAATTTTAAATGTTTCCCTTGAAAGTTAGAACATGGGTCTATCTGGTATATGATTTGGTAGAATGAATAATAGATGGAGAAAATAAATATGACCATATATGAAGCTGAATAAATGAATACTGAGTTGCCCGATAGAAAATATATGAGCTTACTGACATTAAATATTCAAATCTTAAATTAAATACACTTGAAAATTCAATAAATAAATATGACCAAAAGAAGATACACAGATGAATAAAGAAGTGTTTAATACACAACAAAATAAAGTTCCTTATAAATTTGAAAACATATATCCACTTCTAGCCGCGCGAATGCGCGGGTGCACCTGCTAGTTAAACTTAATTCAGGAGATTTCAGAAAATGCCCTAAACTTCTAAAATTCATAGAAATTCAACCATAACTCCAAATGAAATAATTTATATATGAAAAATGATCAGAAAAATCTAAAGAATCTGTTTATGGCATTATCGTGCATGTTTGAAGAACTTAAAGTTGCTATATACAATAATTTGAGTTAATGGCATTTGAAATTTCATATATGGAGTTTGAATTTGAATCTTAGATTCAAGCCAACTCCATTTAACCTACTGCTAGTTGCATTAGCTCAAACCACAGCATATTGCCATGTCATGATCATACATAATATTGTGCATTACATTGATTGTGTTCGTCCTTGTTTCCCAGTATTGGTTCCCTCTCAGTAGACGAGGTTCCGACGATGAGTTCGATGAAACCGATGAAGAACTATATTATCTTCAGAAGTGCCAGGCAAGCAAAACCCCCTTGTTCATTCCAATACAATCCTACTCTCTCGCTCCTTCTCTCTTTTACTGCATTAGGACAACAACAATTCATCTGTTACTTGCTGCGGTAGCTGAACCCCTTTATCCTCTGCATGACCTGTCATTGCCACAGTAAATGGATGAAACCCACTAGCATGAGTAGGAGTTGTTTGAGCCTTGTTGTGCCTACTCATTCATGCTTATTCGTCATGCCTGTTACTGCTTAGAGTTGAGTCACGTCTGATTCATTTGGGATGAATCAGAGGTGTGTGAACATGTCCTACTGTGTGTGAGCTAAGTGTGTGAACACGATTTGGTAAAGGTAGCGGTGAGAGGCCATGTAGGAGTACATGGTGGGTTGTCTCATTAAAGCCGTCCTCAGGAACTGAGTTCTGTGTTTGTGATCCATGAAACAGTTACTACCATGCATTGGGCCCAAAACCAATGGACCCTCTCGGCTTCTTAATCACCCTTATCCTATGTCTAAGAGTTGCAAGTAGTTTCTGGTGTTTGTAGTATGCTGGAGGCCGTGGGCAGCGCTGACCCGAGGGGTGGGCCGTGATGCGGTAGGCACGTGGCACGGTGTACCAGGCGCCCGTTTGGTGTCGCGGGAACCCTGCACACATCGTTCGGGGCCGTATGTGGTAACCTCGGCCGGACTCCCTGCGGATGGAACCTGAATAGGCGATAAACCTGGACTAGAGACTTGAGTGTTTAGGTAGGCCGTGGCCGACACCCTCGTTGGGCTTCCGCTTGAAGGTTGCCGAGTACATGTCGTGTAAACAACGGTAAGTGGTGAGAGCGTGTGCGAAGAAGTACACCCCTGCATGGTTAACATAATCTATTCAAATAGCCGCGTCCGCGGTAAAGGACCTCTGGGTTGCCTATACAGTTCATAGACAAGTGAAAGTGGATACTCTAAAATACGCAAGATAAGTGTGAGTGATATGGATGGCATTCTCGTAGGGAGACGGGAGCGGATCCATAATGGTGTATTGATATGGTGAATGTGTGGACTTGTGTGCGCCACCTCAAAAGAGTTACTTGCAGTCGTAGTTTAGGATAGCCACTGAGTCAAAGATGGCTTGCGGCAGTTAAACCCCACCACCCCCTTTACTGATAATGATGCATATGTAGTCAGTTCTGATGTAAGTCTTGTTGGGTACATTTGTACTCACGTTTGCCTATTTTATGTTTTTGCAGAGAGACTTCAGTTTCGCTAGTAGTTCCGTGTGGACTTCGATGTTTAGCTTGTTACCTCAGCTACAATCATGTGCCTTTGGCAGGATCTGGTAGATAGTCAGGCTTCTCAGCCTTTTTCATTTCTAGATGTCTGTACTCAGACATGTTAAGCTTCCGCTTGTGCTTTGACTTGTATGCTCTGAATGTTGGGTCGTGAGACCCATGTTTCTAATATCTCACTCCTCGAAGCCTATTGAATAAATACTTGAGTTGTAGAGTCATGTTGTGATGCCATGTTGTATTTGCACATGTCAAGCATATTGTGTGTATGTTATTGAAATTCTTGGTATGTGTGGGATCTGACTAACTAGTTGTTTATCCTTGGTAGCCTTACCAGGAAATGTCTCCTAGTGCTTCCACTGAGCCTTGGTAGCTTGCTACTGCTCCGAAACACTTAGGCTGGACGGCATGTGTCCTTCTTCGTTCATATGTGTCCCTTCGGGGAAATGTCACGCGGTGTCTACCGGAGTCCTGCTAGCCTGCTACAGCCCGGTTTACCGGAGTCCTTCTAGCCCAGTTGCTACAGCCTGGATTCTCTCGCTGATGACCGACACGTTTGTTGCTGGGTCATGTATGCCTGTCCATGTAAGTTAGTGCCACTTTGGGTTCACGACTAGCCATGTCAGCCCGGGCTCCTTGTCATATGGATGCTAGCGACACTACCATATACGTGTGCCAAAAGGCGCAAACAGTCCCGGGCCTAGTAAGGCGACACCCGTGGGAATACCGTGCGTGAGGCCGCAAAGTGATATGAGGTATTACATGCCAGATAGGTGTGGCATTGAGTCGGGGTCCTGATAGGGATCGCTGTGTCGGGCAGCCTTCTCAACCTCTTGCTGAAGCCAAGTCCATGATAGGAACGGCGGAACCGAGCGTCTTCGTTGTGGCTAGAAAGAAGAGAGGATAGGAGCATGGAACCTTGGCGGTTCATCAGTATCTGCTAGGATCAAGGGTAGTACAATATCCTGGACAAGCATGCGTATACGTATATACATAAACATGGAAATCAACAGGAAACTGTACATACTAAAAGTTATGTACATAGGGTTACATGCCTTGCCGGCAAGGCTAGTACAAAAGGGGGTTGCCTGGGCTCCCGGCAACCGCGCCTCACGAGTAAAACTTGCGAAGATGTTCTATATTCCAGGAGTTTCTCACTGGATACCATCTTCGCTCTCTAGGCGAATTGCGTCGGGCCTGGTGACTCGTATTACCCAATAAGGGTGAGGGAGTTCCGGACTAGGGGGTGTCCGGATAGCCGAACTATCATCATCGGCCGGACTCCAAGACTATGAAGATACAAGATTGAAGACTTCGTCCCGTGTCCGGATGGGACTTTCCTTGGCGTGGAAGGCAAGCTTGGCGATACGGATATGTAGATCTCCTACCTTTGTAACCGACTTTGTGTAACCCTAGCCCTCTCCGGTGTCTATATAAACCGGACGGCTGTAGTCCATAGGACGAACAACAATCATACCATAGGCTAGCTTCTAGGGTTTAGCCTCTTTGATCTCGTGGTAGATCCACTCTTGTAACACACATCATCAATATTAATCAACCAGGACGTAGGGTTTTACCTCCATCAAGAGGGCCCGAACCTGGGTAAAACATCGTGTCCCTTGTCTCCTGTTACCATCCGCCTAGACGCACAGTTCGGGACCCCCTACCCGAGATCCGCCGGTTTTGACACTGACAAAGGGTCTTCCCACTTTGGCGTCAACTTGTTTGAATTCTTGGCGGATTGAACATGCCAAAGAACAAGGTCACCTTCCTCAAGGCTTCGGGCATGAACCTTGTGGCTATGGTAGCGGCGCAAGGCTGCTGGTAGCGCGCGGCTCGCACAGCAGCCTGAAGACTATCTTCCTCAAGGAGCGTAGCATCATCTTGGTGCAACATCTCTTGCTCAAGCTCATCATAAGAGAGCACTCGAGGTGACCTGTATATGAGTTCTGCGGGGAGGACTACTTCTGCCCCGTATACTAGGGAGAAAGGCGTCTAGCTAGTGGCTCGATTTGGTGTCGTTCTGATTGACCAAAGAACCGTTGGCAACTCATCAATCTAGCGTCTTCCGCACTTGTGTAGCCTATCGAAAGTTCTTGTTTTGAGGCCTCACAACACCTCAGCATTTGCCCTCTCTGCCTGGCCACTGTTTCTTGGATGAGCAACAAAAGAAAAACAAACTTTGATGCCGAGGTCTTGGATATACTGCATGAAAGTGCGGCTCGTGAACTGTGTGTCGTTGTCGGTGATGACCCTGTTTGGCACACGAAAACGGCAGACTAGTCCCTTGAAGAACTTGACGGCTGATTGTGATGTCACCTTTCTCACTGGTTCCACTTCTGGCCACTTTGTGAACTTTTCGCTCGTGACATACAAGTACTCAAAGACCCCGACAGCATAGGGAAAGGGGCCCAGTATGTCGAGCCCCCAGACTAAAAATGGCCAGGAAAGAAGGATTGTCTGAAGAGCTTGAGCTGGTTGATGAAGCTTCTTTGAATGGAACTGGCACGCTTCACACTTGGTTACTAGTGTAGTTGCATCGTGGAGAGCGGTTGGCAAAAAGAAACCTTGCCAGAATGCTTTGCCGGCAAGGGCTCTTGACCCTATGTGGGAGCCACATATGCCTCCATGTATCTCTGCCAACAGCTCCAATCCGTCCTCCTGAGGAATGCACTTCAATTTCACGTCGTTCGGTCTCCTCCTGTATACGACATCGTCCACAAGCTGGTACATGCTGGACCGATGGGCTACTTTCTTTGTCTCTTCATGTTCCTCAGGGAGTTCCCATGTTTGGAGGAACCGAATGGTGTGTTGTGCCCATGCCGGAGCCTGAGGCTCGACGGCAAGGACTAAAGGCACGTCTTCTACCGTGGGGGCAGCTGTCTCTATGGCAAGGGCTTGAGGCCCTGCCGGAGCCTGCTGCTCCCCGACAAGCTTGGGGTCCCCGGCAACTTCCTTGCCGGCGGCTCCTGGGAGCTCCGCAGGAAAGTACTTGCCAGGGCCCGCCATCCTTCACTTATTCTATCCTGCTGATGGTTCAACAGATGGCTGGGTCAATTGGAGTACAAAGGTACCTAGTTCCATAGGCAACTTGAGGGCAGCGCGTTTTGACAAGTTGTCGGCAATGATGTTCTCTGCTCGAGGAACATGCTCTGCTTGCAGACCGTCAAAATGCTCCTCCAACTTCCTCACCTCATCTACATAGGCATCCATCAACGGGCTCTGATAATCTTTGTTAACTTGCTTAACGACAAGTTGTGAATCACCTCTGATGATGAGCTTCCTAATTCGAGGTCTGACGCGATCCTGAGACCGGCAAGCAGTCCCTCATACTCTGCAGTGTTGTTTGCTGATTTTTCCTGGGGAAAGTGCATCTGGACTACGTACTTGAGGCGCTCTCCAATGGGCGCGATGAGTAGCACGCCGGCACTAGCACCTTGCAGCGAGAAATCCCCATCAAAGTACACAATACAATCACGGCTTGCCTCCATGCCGGGAAGAGTGGTCTCGTGAATTTCTTCGTCAGATGTTGAGGTCCATTCTGCTATGAACTCCGCGAAGGCTCTACTCTTAATTGTGGACGTGCTTTCAAACTTCAGGCCCAAGCTTGAAAGTTCCAACGCCAACTCCACAATCCTCCCGATTGCATCTAGGTTGTGCAAGAGCCGTTGCAATGGGAAGCAAGTGACGACAGTGATCATGTGCTTGGAAATAGTGACGTAGCTTTCTTGAGGCCATAAGAAGGCCGAAAAGCAGCTTCTACATAACAGAATATCTTATCTAGCCCCCGGCAAGAGGGAGCTGACAAAATAAAGAGGGAGTTGCACCACCTTCTTCTTCTGTTCTACTTCGCTTGCTTGCGCAGATCCTGCCTCGCCGGGACCGGGCTCTACGGGGGTCCTGCTTTGCCGGCATCAGGCTCTACCAGGGAGGGCCCCGGTTCATCATCTGGCGGCCTCACCGTTGCACTGCTTTTTCCTCAACTTCTCTCTGTGCCACTAGGGCGGCACTGACCACTTGATTCGTCGCCGCTAGATATAGCAGTAATGGTTCTTGTGGTTTAGGCGCGACTAGTATTGGCGTAGAGGAGAGGTACCTCTTCAAATCATGCAGCGCTGCCTCCGTTTCCCGAGTCCATTTCATTGGAGGGTAGGGCGCACTCAGTAGATTTGGAGATGAACCTACTCAGAGCAGCAACGCAACCGGCGAGCCTACGCGTCAAGACCTCGATTCTATGCCACACCGACCTGCCATGTAACACCTCATATCACTTTGCGGCCTCACGCACGGTATTCCCACGGGTGTCGCCTGCCATGCCCTAGACCATTTGCACATTTTGGCACACGTATATGATGGTGTCGCTAGCATCCATATGACAAAGAACCAGGGCTGACATGGCTACTCGTGAACCCAAACTGGCACTAACTTACAGGGACAGGCATACATGACCCAGCAACGAACGTGTCGATCAACAGCGAGTGAATCCGGGTTGTAGCAACTGGGCTAACAGGACTCCGGAGAATCCGGACTGTAGCAGGCTAACAGGACTCCCGTAGACACCGCGTGACATTTCCTCGAAGGGACAGACATAGGAATGAAGAAGGACACATGTCGGCCAGCCTAAGTGTTCCGGAGCAGTAGCAAGCTACCAGGGCTCAGTGGAAGCACTAGGAGACATTTCCCGGTAAGAGAGGCTACCAAGGATAAACAACTACATAGTCAGATCCCACACATACCAAGCATTTCAATTATACACACAATATGCTCGATATGTGCAAATACAACATGGCATCACAACAAAACTCTACAACTCAAGTACTTTATTTAAAGGCTCAGAGAGCCATACATATCATTCACGAAGATACGGGTTACACGACCTAGCATTCAAATCATACAAGCATACAAGCCATAAGCGGAAGCAACATGTCTGGGTACAGACATCTAGAAAATAAAAAAAGCTTGAGGAAGCCTAACTATTCTACAATGGTCCACCATGTGCAAAGGATCACCACCTGGGCCTCAGGCTACTCGTCGACATCAAGGTCTATGTAGAACCCATTAGAAGGGGTTGCAGCATCTTCTATAAAATGTAAATTAAGCAAACATGAGTACAAAGGTGCTCAGCAAGACTTACATCAGATCCTACATACATGCACATTATCAAGAAGGGATGGTGCGGTTATTGCAGCAAGCCAGCTTTGACTCTTGGCTAAACTATCTTACGAGACACCAACTTGTAATTGTTTTGGGCACTCTAGTCCACTACACACCACTTCAATACACTACCAAGGATCCACCCCCGTCTTCCTACAGAAGGGCCATCCACGCACTCACACTTATCTTGAGGCTTTTAGTAGTTTCCATTTACTTGTCTATGAACTATATAGGCAACCAAGTAGTCCTTTACCGCGGACGCGGCTATTCGAATAGATGATGTTAACCCTGCAGGGGTGTACTTCGTCATACATGCTTCCACCACTTATCGTCGTTTACACGACATGTACTTTGCAACCTTCAAGCGGAAGCCCAGCATGGGTGTCGGCCACAGCCTACCTAAACACTCAAGTCTCTAGTCCAGGTTCATCGCCTATCCAAGTTCCATCCGCAGGGAGTCCGGCTAAGGTTTCCACATACGGCCCCGAACGATGTGTGCAGGGTTCCCGAGATACCAAACGGGCATCCGGTACACCGAGCCACGTACCTACCGCATCACAGCCCACCCCGAGGGTTAGAGCTGCCCACGGCCTCCAGTATACTACAAACACCAGAAACTACTTGCAACTCCTGGACAGAGGACTAGGGTGGTTAAGAAGCCGAGAGGGTCCATTGGTTTCTGGTCCAATGCATGGTAGTAGCTGATTCTTAAATGACACATACAGATCTTAGTGCTTAAGGACGTCTCCAATGAAACAACCCACCATGTACTCCTACATGGCCTCTAATCTATACCTTTACCAAATCGTATTCAACACATCACTCTCATTACCGACATGATCATTTCACTCTAGCCCATCACCCAGATGAACCAGACCTGACACGTCTCTAAGCATAGCAAGGTAGGAAACACAATCATGGCTCAATCAACTCCTACACATGCTAGTGGGTTTCATCTAGTTACTGTGGCAATGACAGGTCATGCAGAGGAAATGGGTTTAACTACCGTAGCACATAGCAGTTTGAAACGCGTTCTCTTAAATGCAATAAGGGAGAGTAGGAGCGAGAACATGGATTGTATCGATATGATCAAATGGTTGGTTGCTTGCCTGGCATGTCTGTAGTCTGATATTGGTCTTCGTTCGGGTACTCGCGGTATTCTTCTGGGGCAGAACCTACCACAGAGAGCACCGATATACAATCAATACCAAACGATGTGCAAAAATATGATGCATGCATGAGACATGGCTAAATGAGTGTATTGGGCTAATGCAACTATGACCAGATGAGTTTGAGCCATTTTGAACCAAAGATTCAAATTCCAAACTCATATGTGATATTAAATAGTGCTTTATCATGTTTTTCACTAAACAGCAAGTTAACTTGTTTAAACATGCATGACACCAGTACAGATGGATAGATTGGATTTTTCTGATAATTTTTCATATATAAATCTTTGCATTTGGAGTTACAGATTAATTTCTATGAATTTTTGAAGTTAGCACTATTTTCTGGAATTTCCCGAATAAGAATAAATCCAGAAAAGTGAATTACTACGTCAGCATTGCATCAGTAGGTCAACAGGGTCGTCCAGGTCAAACCTGACCAGTGGGACCCACTAGTCAGTGTCTCTGTTAATTAACTAAGTTAATTAGGATTACTTTAGCACTAACCCAGGTTTGACCAAATGACAGGGCCAACATGTCAGTGACCCAGGGGAGTCAAACCCCTGGTCAAACTATGCTGGCTCGCCGGCGTTTAGCCACCGGCGACGTCCAGATGCGGTGGAGGTGCGGGTTTCTCCCTCCGGCGACCAAATGGACGGCGGAGGCCTTCTACGTGAAGCTGGGAGTGAGCCGCGTTGAACGGTGGTGGTGGTTGAGCTCAAGGTCGCCGGAAGCGACGCCGGCGACGAGCTGTGCGGATGCCGGAGTTCGGGTGAGGTTGAACTCGTTGCTGTGGTGGTCTTGGAGGCACAAGGCCAGCTCCTACGTGTCCTATGCGGTGCTGTGAAGTTAGTGGACATGGTGGTGTGGCCGTTGGGTGGCCGGAGCTACATCGGCGACGAGCTCAGGCGGCGGCGCATGCGGTGTAGCTTGTTGTAGTCGATGCAGTGGACGACAGTGAGAACGGGAAGGATGGGGAGAGGAAGAAGCTCACGGCGGTCATGATGGGCTAGGCGGCGCGGTCGGGTACGAGATGGAGCAGCGGTGACGGCGAAGGGGATCTCCAGCGACGACGGAGTAGGGCGAGCTCGGTGCAGTGGCTTCGGGGCGAACGAGCGCTCGGGGCTTGGTCTGCTTGATGCAGAGGAGGACGGCGGAGGTTCTGGACACGGCGAGGCGGCGCAGAGACGATAGTGGCCGCGTCTATGACGGCGAGGCGGTTGCAGCTGCGTCGGCCATGGCAGAGGAGAGCGAGAGAGAGGCGTTGGGGGAGAATGGAGATGTCCAGGCTGTCGAGAGGGCGACGTGGAGGTCGACCAGGCGTCCAGGGGCCGAGCGACAAGCAGGTGGCGCCGTTGCGAGCTCGCGCTCATCGGCATTACCTCCCTGCCTGCCTCACAGGGACGAAGCAGCTGGCTGGCATGGGCCAGCATAGTGCTGGGCCGCCAGGTGGGCCGGGTGGTGGAATCGCCAGGTAAGTGAGCTTTTCCTTTTATTTCTGTTTTTCTTTTCTTCTGTAAGTTTCTGGCATTTCTAAAAATACCTAAACACTTTCAAAAATCACCAAACTGCACATTCCCACTGTTTAGAGTATATCCAACATGGAACATTTTAGTTTGGGATTATTTGGACTTTTAAAATATTTACTAGCATTTAAATGCCCAAATTCAAATAGCATATGATTTAATCCAGTGAACTTAGGATGTCCTAGAAATTTGTGCACCATTTTTGTCAGAGATCTAAGACCAAGGCAAAGATGATGAACATTTTAGAAGGGCATTTCAGGTTCATTGAAAAAAAAATTAGTAAACCCTAGTTGGTTTCAGGGGGTGCTGGGGGTTCTGTCATCCCCATTTCCAAGTTTCTGATGAAGATAAGCATGACGCCATCACTCTAATGCATGAACTAGCTAGGGTGTGACAACTCACCCCCACTCAGAAAAATCTCGTCCCGAGATTTAGGATCCTTCGGGAAGAAGGTGGGGTACTCAACTAGAAGACGATCCTCCCTTTCCCAAGTGGTTTCTTTCTCGGAATGGTGTGACCATTGAACCTTGAGAAACTTGATGTTATGGCGTCAAGTGGTACGCTCGGCTTGATCAAGGATATGAATGGGATACTCTCGATATGTGAGGTTATCTTGTAGACCAAGCGTTTCGTGGTCCACTCCACGGGTAGGATCCGAGAAGCAACGCCTAAGTTTAGAAACATGGAAGACATCATGGACTCTGGAGAGGTGCGGAGGTAGTTCCAATTGGTAGGAAACTTCTCCTCGTTTGGCAAGAATGCGAAACGGTCCAATGTAGCGAGGAGGCAATTTGCCTTTTTTACCGAAGCGTTGGGTTCCCTTCAGAGGAGTAACCTGAAGGTAAGCCTTCTCGTCAACTTCAAAAGTAATAGCCTTATGTTTACGATCATATTGGCTCGTTTGACGGGATTGGGCTGTTTTCAGCTTTTCACGAACAACGCGAACTTGCTCTTCTGCTTCCTGATCATATCCGGGCCAAAGAATTGTCTTTCCCCGGTTTTTGACCAGTTAAGAGGCGTTCGACACCTTCGTCCATAGAGAAATTCGAAGGGAGCTTTGCCCAAGCTAGCTTGATAGCTGCTGTTATAAGCAAATTCGGCAAATGGAAGGCATTTCTCCCAATCCATTCTGAATGAGATAGCAGAAGCTCGAAGCATGTCTTCTAGGATTTGATTTACGCGTTCTACTTGACCACTTGATTGAGGGTGAAAGGCGGTGCTAAAGGAAAGACGAGTTCCCATAGCATTTTGGAAACTTTCCCAAAATTGAGAGGTGAAGAGACTTCCACGATCCGAGTTAATTTCCAATGGAACACCATGGAGAGACACTATTCGGGAGATATACAAATATGCTAGCTGACTAGCTGTTATACTCTGACGAACAAGCAAGAAATGAGCTACTTTGGAAAGATGATCGATAACGACGAAGATAGCATTATTCCCTCTCTTGGTCCTCGGAAAAACCGGTGATGAAATCACTACCAATTTTATCCCATTTCCATTCAGGAATAGCTAAAGGTTGAAGGGTGCTAGCAGGCCGTTGATGCTCTGCTTTAACATGACGACAAATGTCGCAATTAGCAATGTACCGAGGAATTTCTCACTTCATCCTAGTCCACCAGAACCTCTGGCGTAGGTCCTGATACATTTAGGTACTACCGGGATGAATGGTGAGAGGGGATTCATGAGCTTCCTTAAGGATTAAACGCCTCAGGTTTCGTACCTTGGGAACCACTAGGCGGTTTCCGAAGTATACGACTCCTTGATCATCAATGGAGAAACAATCCACGACTCATTTCTTAAGTTTCTCTTGATATGGGAGATTCCCGGATCTACCTTTTGAGCTTTGAGGATCTGATCCGTAAGGTAGGTTTCGCCACCAAGGTGGAAAGGAATCCTTGAGGAACAATGTGAAGGTTAAGCTTCCGAAATTCCTCATGGAGAAGTGGTTGACTTTGTTGTAACATCAGATTGTTACAATTAGATTTACGACTTAGTGCATCAACCATGACATTGGCTTTTCCTGGGGTGTAAGTTATTCCTAAGTCGAAATATATGATCAACTCTACCCAACGTCTTTGCCTGAGATTCAAATCCGGTAGGGTGAATATATATTTCGACTTTGGTGATCGGTGAAGATTTTGCAACGGTTACCAAGAAGGTAATGTCTCCAGATTTTGAGTGCATGGACTATAGCTGCAAGCTCTAGATCACGTGTAGGATAATTTTACTCATGTGGATGCAATTCCCGTGAAGCATAGGCAATTACATGATGATCTTGCATGAGAATGCAACCTAGTCCTTGTCGCGAGGTGTCGCAATAGATAACAAAGTCCTTAGAGAAATCTGGTGGTACCAGTATGGGAGCAGATGTCAGGCATCTTTTCAGTTCCTAAAAACGGTGCTCACATTGTGGGGTCCATGCAAACTTTTTATCTTTCTTGAGGAGTTCAGTTAGAGGTTTAGCAACTTTGGAGAAGTTCTCGACAAAGCGGCGACAGTAGCTCGCTAAGCCAAGGAAACTTCGTACTTGCTTGACTGATTTAGGTGGAGTCCAATTAAGAACGGCTTGAACTTGCTCGGGATTGACAGCAATACCTTTACCAGAGATCACATGGCCTAGGTAGGTCACTTCTGGCAACCAAAATTCACATTTAGAGAATTTGGTATAAAGGCGATGCTCTCAAAGTTTCATCAACACTAGCCTTAGATGCTCGGCATGTTCCTCCTCATTCTTAGAGTAGATGAGTATGTCATCGAGGTAAACCACGACGAACTTATCCAAATACTCCATGAAGATCAAGTTCATTAACAGAGAGAAAGTGGTTGGGGCATTGGTTAAGCCGAAGGACATGACGGTGTACTCCTATTGGCCATAAAGAGTAGCAAAGGCCGTTTTGGGAATGTCCCCGTTCTTGATTTTGATTTGATGGTAGCCCAACCTCAAATCCATCTTAGAGAAGAGGATCCAGTGTGCTGATCATACAGGTCGTTGATCCTGGGGAGCGGATACTTGATCTTTATTGTGACCAAGTTGACGGGTCGATAATCTACAACCATCCGATCCATACCGTCCTTCTTCTTGACGAAGAGGACGGTACAAGCCCATGGAGAGGAACTAGGACAGATGAAACCCTTTTTCAAGGACTCATCAAGTTGTTTCTTAAGCTCAACTAGTTCTTGTGGTGCCATCTTATAGGGTCTCCTAGAGATTGGGACAGTTCCTGGGATAAGATCTATCATGAACTCAACATCTCTGTCAGGTGGAACACCTGGCAGTTCTTCTGGAAAGACATCCGGAAAGTCACGGACTACCGGAACGTCTTCTAGGTCTGGCAAAGGACTGGCATTAAGAGAGTATAGTTGTCACTTAGCTACTCGGGTCAAGACATTGACTACCTTGCCTGATGGGTGTTTAAGTTGATTAGTCATAGAGAAACAATCAATCTTAGCATGATGGGATGACATCCAGTCCATATCCAAGATGATATTAATGTCCGAGGATTTGAGAGCTATCAAACTCACAAGAAAAACAAGTCTATCAACCTGAATTTCATTTCCATGTCTCACTCTAGAAGTTTGCCATTTGGATCCCGGGGTTTGAATTACCATGGAGGTGGGCAAATCACAAAATGTGGTGTTATGCAAAAGAGCATAGCTCTCAGATATAAATGAATGAGATGCTCCAGTATCGAAAAGAATAGATGTCGGATGGCAGTTAACAAGCAGCGTACCAAGAACGACATTTGGATCATCCTGAGCCTCTTCAGCTGAGACACAGTTCACATGGCCACATGCAGCGGTGGCCAGCTTGGCATAGTACACCTTCCCTGTTGGCTTGCCATGGCCAACAGCCTTTCCGGACTGGTTGGGATTGGGGTTGATCTGGGGACACTCTCGAATGTAGTGACCCGGTTCTCCACACTTGAAACATGTCACAGTGCTGGTACGTGGGGGAGCATTGTTGGTTGAACCACCATAAGACTTGGCCGGTGCATACTGCTGGGTTGGGCGAGGCTTTTGATAGGGTGGCCTCGGTGTGAACTTGGGTGGAAGAGCGGTCAGGGAGTCCTGGATTAGGGGGTGTCCGGATGAGCGGACTATAACCTTTGGCCGGACTCCTGGACTATGAAGATACAAGATTGAAGACTTCATCCCGTGTCCGGATGGGACTTTCCTTGGCGTGGAAGGCAAGCTTGGCGCTACGGATATGTAGTTCTCCTCCCATTGTAACCGACTCTGTGTAACCCTAGCCCTCTCTGTGTCTAAATACACCGGAGGGTTTTAGTCTGTAGGACGAACAACAATCATACCATAGGCTAGCTTCTAGGGTTTAGCCTCTCTGATCTCGTGGTAGATCTACTCTTGTACTACCCATATCATCAATATTAATCAAGCAGGAGTAGGGTTTTACCTCCATCGAGATGGCCCGAACCTGGGTAAAAACATCATGTCCCTTGTCTCCTGTTACCATCCGCCTAGACACACAGTTCGGGACCCCCTACCCGAGATCCGCCGGTTTTGACACCGACATTGGTCCTTTCATTAAGAGTTCCTCTGTGTCGTCATCTTTAGGCCCGATGGCTCCTCCGATCATCAACAACGATGCGGTCTAGGGTGAGACCTTTCTGCCCGGACAAATCTTCGTATTCGGCGGCTTTGCACTGCGGGCCAATTAAGCAGCCATCTGGAGCAGATCGAAAGCTACGCCCCTGGCCATCAGGTCAGATTTGGAAGTTTGAACTACACGGCTGACATCCGCGGTGACTTGATCTTCGACGGGTTCGAGCCACAGCCGAGCGCGCCACACTATCACGATGGGCATGATCTAGCTCTCCGGCCGAACAGTGCCCAGGAGGCCGCCCCAGTGACCGCTCCGACCCTTAGCTCGGAGCCGACTGCGCCAATCGAGGACGGGTGGCTGGACACCGCCTCGGGGTCTGCACCAATCGAGCCGAACACCAGCCTTTTCCTTGGCGAAGCTCGTAACTCCAAGGTGCCGGGCTCCTCTCCGGACTCCAAACCTTCTGCGCCCCTGCCGATAGAACCCGATCGGGCGCCGATCATGGAGTTTGCCGCCGCGGACATCTCTCAACACTCGCCCTTCGGCGACATTCTGAATTCACTAAAGTCTCTCTCTTTATCAGGAGAGCCCTGGCCGGACTATGGTCAGCAAAGATGGGATGCGGATGACGAAGAAATTCAAATCCCACACACCACCCACTTTGTAGCCACTGTCCATGATTTAACCGAAATGCTCGACTTCGACTCCGAAGACATCGACGGTATGGACGATGATGTAGGAGACAAACAGGAACCAGAGCCTATAGGGCACTGGGCAACCACCTCATCTCACGATGTATACATGGTGGACACACTTAAAAGAAAAGACGATGAGGAACAAAGGGACGCAACGAGGGATTGTTCCCTTGAAAAGCAGTCAAAGCGGCGGCGTAAGCGCCGCCCCAAACCCCACCTCGACAGAAACAACAGCCATACAGACCCAGCCATAGAGCAGGGCGAACCGGCGGACGACGAACATGCCATCGAGCAACCATCCGAACAGGGCAACTTGGATAAACAAACCGAACAACCCGTCCCCGGCGAAGATAATTGTCTGGATGACCGCACGCCGGACAAGTTGCTAGAGCAGAAGAACCTCCACAAAAGGCTCGTCGCCACTGCGCGTAGCCTGAAATAGCACAAGCGGATGCTCAAAACAGCGGAAGATGCACTCATAATTAGATGGGGCAAAGTACTCGACACTGCAGACAAATACGGCGACAGTCGCCACACAAAGAGCTATCCGAAGAGAAAATTACTGCTGGAATTTGATGAGGAGGCCTTAGAGCCCCCGCAATCAAAAAATAAGGAAGCCACCCGGTTGGATAAACAACCCCATGGCCAACATAGAGCAGCAAATGGCGCCGCACACAAGCCGGCACACGATCCGCGCAAGGATTCGTATCAAAAAGACGGCCCAGCCAGATCTATCGACGGGCCAAGAAAGCAAGCTCTAGTAAGCAACGCAACGCAACAAGTATCTGAACATCACGACACACCCAAATATAGGGGTGCTGCACACCCCCTATGTTTCACCGATGAGGTGTTGGACCACGAATTTCCAGCGGGATTCAAGCCCGTAAACATAGAGGCATACGACGGAACAATGACCACAGAGTCTGGATTGAGGATTATATCCTCCGCATACACATGGCTAGAGGAGATGACCTCCACGCCATAAAATACTTACCCCTCAAGTTCAAAGGGCCAGCCTGGCATTGGCTTAAAAGCCTTCCCGAAAACACCATCGGAAGTTGGGAAGAGCTCGAGGATGCTTTTTGGGCAAATTTTCAAGGGACCTATGTCCGACCTCCGGATGCAGACGATCTAAGTCATATAACTCAACTACCCGAGAGTCAGCCCGGAAACTCTGGAACAGATATCCTACTAAAAAGAACCACATAGTCGACTGTCCGGACGCCGAAGCCTTAGCAGCTTTCAAACACAGCGTTCGAGATGAATGGCTCGCCAGACACCTCGGCCAAGAAAAGCCAAGAACAATGGCCGCATTAACAAGCCTCATGGCCCGCTTTTGCGCAGGAGAGGATAGCTGGTTGGCAAGAAGCAGTACCAACGACCCAAGTACATCCGAAGTTAGGGATAGAAACGGGAAACTGCGACGTAGCAAGGACCAGCGCCGGACCAAGGGAAACAGCCCGAAGAGCACGGCAGCCAACGCCAGATTCAAAAGCTCTCGGCAGAATCAAAAAAAGCTGCCCCTCAAGGATAACAGGGACGAGCTATCTAACCTAAACATAATCTTGGACAAAATATGCCAAATCCACAGTACTCCTGGGAGGCCTGCAAACCAAACCCACAGACATTGTTGGGTCTTCAAGCAATCCGGCAAACTCAACGCCGAACACAAGGGGCTCGACATACCAAGCGAGGACGATGATGAACCCCACAAGCAGAGCACTGGAAAACAAAAGAAGTTCCCCCAAGAAGCCAAAACAGTAAACTCACTTCACGTGACAAAAGGGAAAAACAGAGTGGCGCCTATAGAGATACGCGCCATACGGCCTGTCCCAGAGGTGTCCCGCCACTGGTTGTTAAAACCAATCACCTTCGACCATCAGGATTACTCTAGAAGTATCTGTAACGCAGGCTGGACTGCTTGATATTAGATCCGATAATCGATGGACTCCACTTTACACAAGTCCTAATGGACGGTGGCAGTGGTCTAAACCTGCTATATCAGGAAACAATCCGCAAAATGGGGATAAACCCAACAAAAATTCGCCATGGCAACACTTCCTTTCAAGGGGTAACGCCAGGCCCAGATACCCATTGTACGGGTTCTCTCCTGCTAGAAGTTATGTTCGGTTCCCCCGACAACTTCCGCCGCGAAAAGCTAGCCTTCCACATCGCCCCATTTACAAGTGGCTATCAAGCACTACTGGGACGCGAAGCTTTCACCCGCTTTAACACAATACCGCATTATGCATCCCTTACGCTTTAAATGCCCGGTCCGTGAGGCATCATCTCATTAAAGGGAAATATCGAGTGTTCCTCGAGCGCGGAAGACTGTGCGGCTGCCTTGACAGCCACACACTAAACCGGCTTCACTAATCAAAGCACCTAAACAGGTCGTTCAGACCTCGGGCATGGCTAGACGAGTCCGGCAAAAACATACAAGGGCTTACTAGCCACATACCCCCATACAAGGGGCTCCGCGCGTGTACAACAAGGGACAATAAAGCTCAATTCTACCCATTTTCTGAATTATACTTTGTTTATTTAATAGAACATAGATTTTCATATAAGATAGATTTTAGCACGATCTTTTTCAACTAAGTTCCTCTCTTTTACAGATGAACATCGTGCTACACCCGTCCAGGATACGGCACAACGGAGACACGGGCGCAGACGTGCAGTAGGGACCCGTTCCAAGGATACTTTTCAGATTAAGACCCTGCATAAACCTTTTTCACTGTCTCTTGTTGATACACATCCCCCGATTTCTTGTTATAACTGAGGAGGAGGCTGGCCTCTTGGCATGTGGCCACGTCAGAATTTTGCGCGCACCTGGATACCAGGGGCTTCTTACCAAGGGTGGTGTTCAGCCCGTTTTCATAAAGACCCAATACCTTCGGGAGTGTTCGGCGTCGCGAGTTTGGGCTTATATGCATCAGCTCTGAATCATGTCTTTGGTCAAATGTTGGGTTTGCCCGGCTCCTGTGTTTTGCAGCCTTACATTCCGCTCTATCGGCTAAGGCGGCACCAGGAGAACTACTGCGATTGTGCCCCGGTTCGGCCAGGCGAGCACCTCAGTAGAGAAAGCCGAAAACTTACTGCCATGATATAGCGTGTGACTAGTCAACCACTTGATGACCAACCGGAATCTTTAGGATTCCTCCGCATTAACGAAGGGACGTTTCCCGGCCAGGCACACACGCGCCCCGAATTCGGGTGAGCGCGGTGCCCCTAGGGGCTATATAGTAGCCCCACTGTCAAACTCCTCTGGCTAAGTGAAAGTGATAAAGCATTATAGTCCGGTTGCCTAGTTCGCTGCGCTATCACCTCCTTTATAGTACCAAGACGTTGGATTAAGTGTGAAAATGCGCCTGTCATCGGGACCCGATTCCAAGTCACATCGACCTAGCCGGTAACACCTCATATCACTTTGCGGCCTCACGCACGGTATTCCCAGGTGTTGCCTTACCATGGCCCGGGACCGTTTACGCCTTTTGGCTCACGTATATGATAGTGTCGGTAGCATCCATATGACAAAGAACCGGGCCGACATGGCTAGTCGTGAACCCAAAGCGGCGCTAACCCATGGGGACAGGCATACATGAATCACATCGAGCATGTCGGTCATCAACGTATGACTTGAGGGCTGTAACCTTTGGGCTAACAGGACTCCGGTATCCGGGCTGGCAGGCTAGGCGAGGACTCGAATATCACCACGTGACATTTCACGAAGGGACAGACATAGGAACGAAGTGAAACACATGCCGGCCAATCAAGTGTCCAAGCAGTAGTGCTGGGCTAGCAGGACTCCGGTGAACCGGGCTGTAGCGGACTACTATCACTCAGAAGCACGAGACTACATTTCCCCATATGAGAGGCTGCCAAGGATAAACAACTAGTTTGTCAGATGCCACTCATACCAAGCATTTCAATCATACACGCAATATGCCCGATATGAGTACATACAACATGGCAACACAACAAAACTCTACAACTCAAAGTACTTTATTTAAGAGGCTCCGAGGAGCCATACATAACATATCCATACAGATAGGGGTCACATTACCCAAAGACTCAAGTCATACAAACATACAAGCACATGCGGAAGCAAACTAGTGCAGTCTGAGACTCTACAAAGAAAGAAAGCTTGTTGAAGCCCTTCTATCTACAAAGGGCCCTTCACAGGCCTTGGATCACCACCTGGGTGGCTAGTTCACTCGTCGATGTCAAGGTCTACATAAAACCCATCGGAGGGGGCGGTGTTGTCGTCTAAAAACATTAATTAAGCAAACATGAGTATGGAGGTACTCAGCAAGTCTTACAACAGAATCCTATCATACACGCACATTCTCAATAAGGTGGTGGAGTTATTTGCAGCAAGCCAGCTTTGACTCTTGGCTAAGCTATCCTACGTGACACCGCTTGAAAAGCATTTGTCGCACACGAGTCCACTAATCACCATCCAATACTCCACCATGGATCCTCTCTCGTGAACCCACGAGAGGGCCATCCGCGGCACTCACACTTATCTTGAGGCTTTTAGTAGTATCCATTTACTTGTCTATGAACTGTTATAGGCAACCCAAGTCCTTCTCCATGGACACGGCTATTCGAATAGATCATATTAAACCCTGCAGGGGTGTACTTCTTCACACATGCTCTCACCACTTACCGCCGTTTACACGACATGTACTCGGCAACCTTCAAGCGGAAGCCCAACGTGGGTGTCGGCCACAGCCTACCTAAACACTCAAGTCCCTAGTCCAGGTTTATCGCCTATTCGGGTTCCATCCACAGGGAGTCCGGCCGAGGTTTCCACTAACGGCCCCGAACGATGTGTGCAGGGTTCCCGAGATACCAAACGGGCATTCGTACACCGGCCACGGTGTATCTACCGCATCATAGCCCACCCCTAGGGTCAGCGCCTTCATACGGCCTCCAACACATATCCTACAAACACCGTAAACTAGTTGCAACTCGGACAGAGAACAAGGGTGGTTAAGAAGTCGAGAGGGTCCATTGGTTTGGGCCCTATGCATGGTAGTATCTGTTTCATGGATCACAAACACATAACTCAGTTCTTAGGGACGGCTTCAATGAAACAACCCACCATGTACTCCTACATGGCCTCTCATCGATACCTTTACCAAATCGTGTTCAACACTTTCACTCTCGAACCCGACACAACCTTTCACTCCGGTTCATCATCCCGATGAGCCAGACCTGACACAACTCTAAGCATAGCATGGTAGGAATCACAAACATGGCTCAATCAACTCCTACACATACTAGTGGGTTTCATCTGAGTTCTTGTGGCAATGACAGTCATGCAAAGGAAGTGGGTTCAGCCTACCGCAAAGACACAACAGTTTGAATCGCGTTGTCTTAATGCAGTAAACAAGAGCAGAAGTGAGAACATGGTTTGTATTGGAATGATCAATGGGTTGCTTGCCTGATGTAGTGGTGGTAGGATACTGCCCTTCAGACGGATATTCGAGATTATCCTCGAGGCGTAACCTATCACGAAAGACACAATCGAAAATAAACACACATGGCAATATGCAACAATATGATGCATGCTATGACATGGCAATATGAATGTGTGTTGGCCTAATGCAAGCTGGAACAAAAAGGGATGAACTCATTTGAATCAAAGATTCAAATGTTAGCTCATTTAACATAGCTATAAAGGTGCATTATATTAATCTGCTTAAACAGCAAGGTTAGCTTGTTCTATCATGCATGAAACCTTTACCAATGGATAGAATGGATTTTTCTGATCATTTTTCATATATAAATCTTTGCATTTGGAGTTACAGATTAAATTCTATGAATTTTTGAAGTTTGAACTATATTCTGGAATTTCCTATATGAATAATTCCAATAATTCATTTCTTTGCGTCGAGAATGCGTCGAGATGACGTCGGAGGTCAACGGGGACGCCAGGTCAAACTGACCCGGTGGGTCCCGCATGTCAAGAATTAGTTTAACTAATTAAAATTAGTTTAAGCTAGCTAGGTTAATTAGCAGGGGGGGCACCTGTCATAGACTCAGGAGAGTCAACCAGGGCCCGCCCTGGTCAAAGTCAGCGCCAACTACACCGGCGTTTAGCCGCCGGCGAGCCAGACGCGGCGGCGAGAGTGGGTTTGGTCGTTTCGGCGACCAAATGAGCCGCGAAGGGCGTCTAGGTGTAGCTGGGAACAACCCGCATCTCTTGGTGGCATTGGCTGGGCTCGGGGTGGCCGGAAACGGCGCCGGCGACGACCTTGGCGGCCGCGGGAGTTCGGGTGATGACGAACTCGAGGCTACGGTGTGCGGTGAGGTGCGTGAAGTGGTGGGTTAGATGCTACGCGGTGCGGTGAGCATGTTGGACACCGAGGTGACCGGTGGATGGCCGGAGCACGCGTCGGCGACGAAGCTCCACGGGCGGCGTTGCAGGCGGTGAGCTCCGTGCAGTCGCTACGAGGCTAGGGAGCAAGAAAGGAAAGGAGGGGGAGGTAGCTAGGCTCACGGAGAACTCGAGGAAGCACACGGCACGGTCGGGGATGAGTTGGTGCGGCGGTGACGTCGAAGGGGATCTCCGGCGACGGCGGGGTCGGGCGAGGTCGGTGCAGAGGACTCGGGCCACGCGAGCGCTCGGGGCTCGGCTAGCTCGAAGAATAGGAGGGCGGCGGAGCTCCTAGACACGACGGGGAGGCACAAGGACGACGGAGAGTGCGACTACGGCGACGGTGCGGCTGCGGTGGCGTCGGCCATGGCGTGGGCGAGCGAGGGGGGGAGCTGGGGAGGAGGAGAGGTGTCTGAGGGTTCGGGGGGAGAGAGAGAGGGTATTTCGCGTCGGCAGCTCGGTTATGGAAGCGGCGAGGCGGCGGCCAGCTGCGTGGCACGCATGCGGTGCACGCCGTCGAGCACACTACTACTGGCCAAGCCAAGCAGCTCGCCATGGCCAAGGGCTGGGCAGCGGCAGTGGGCCGTTGGGTGGCACCTGTAAGTTTTTATATTTCTGTTTCCTTTTTCTATTTTCTCGTAACTTTGTGGACTTTCTAAAATACTTAAACAACTCCAAAATTCACCAAACCGCACCTGGTCCGTAGTTGGAATATTTCCAAGATGGAACATTTTAGTTTAGGATTATTTGGGCATTTGAAATATTTTATATAGTTTAAATGCCCAAACTCAAATACTTATGATTTAATTCAAAAACCTTAGGATGACCTAGAAAATTGTGCACCACTTTTGGCGGAGGCTCAACCAAAGCAAAGGTGATTAGCATTTTAGAAGGGCATTTCAGGTTCATTGAAAATAATTTTAGTAAACCCTAGTTGGATTCAAAAGGGGTTACGGGGTTCTGTCTTCCCCATTTCAAATTTCGATGAAAGTTAAACATGATGCAACACACTAATGCATGGACTAGTTAGGATGTGACAACTCACCCCACTCAAAAGAATCTCGGCCCCGAGATTTAGGATCCGTCGTGAAAAAGGTGGGATACTCAAGTCGAAGACGATCCTCCCTTTCCCAAGTTGCTTCTTGCTCGGAATGGTTTGACCATTGAACCTTTAGAAACTTGATATTCTGACGTCGAGTGGTACGGTCGGCTTGATCAAGGATATGGACGGGATATTCTCGATAGGTGAGGTTATCTTGGAGATCAAGCGTTTCGTGGTCCACTCCACGGATAGGATCCGAGAAGCAACGCCTGAGTTGGGAAACGTGGAAGACATCATGGACTCTGGAAAGATGCAGAGGTAGTTCCAATTGGTAGGCAACTTCTCCTCGTTTGTCAAGAATGCGAAAGGGTCCAATGTAACGAGGAGCCAACTTGCCTTTGATACCGAATCGATGGGTTCCCTTCAAAGGAGTAACCTGATGGTAAGCCTTCTCGCCAATTTCTTAAGCCATAGGCTTATACTTGCGGTCATACTAGCTCTTTTGACGAGATTGGGCTGTTTTCAATTTCTCACGAATAACGCGAAGTTGCTCTTCTGCTTCCTGAATCATATCCGGGCCAAAGAGTTGTCTCTCCCCGGTTTCTGACCAGTTAAGAGGCGTTCGACATTTCCGTCCATAGAGAACTTCGAAAGGAGCTTTGCCCAAGCTAGCTTGATAACTATTGTTATAAGCGAACTCGGCGAATGGAAGGCATTTCTCCCAATTGATTCCGAAGAGATGATGTAAGCTTCAAGCATATCCTCTAGGATTTGATTGACTCGTTCTACTTGACCACTTGATTGAGGATGGAAGGTGGTGCTAAAGGAGAGACGAGTTCCCATAGCATTTTGGAAACTTTCCCAAAATCGAGAGGTGAAGAGACTTCCACGGTCTGAGTTAATCTCCAATGGAACACCATGAAGAGACACTATTCGAGAGATGTACAAATCAGCTAGCTGGCTAGCGGTTATACTCTCACGAACGGGTTGGAAGTGGGCTACTTTGGAAAGACGATCGACAACAACGAAGATAGCATTATTCCCTCTCTTGTTCCTGGGAAACCCGTTAATGAAATCCATACCGATTTTATCCCATTTCCATTCAGGAATTGCCAAAGGTTGAAGGGTTCCAGCAGGCCGTTGATGCTCTGCTTTAACTCGACGACAGACGTCGCAATTAGCAATGTATTGAGCGATTTCTCTCTTCATCCTAGTCCACCAAAACCTCTGGCGTAGGTCTTGATACATTTTAGTACTACCGGGATGAATGGTGAGAGGAGATTCATGAGCTTCCTTAAGGATCAATCGCCTCAGGTTGCGCACCTTGGGAACCACTAGACGGTCTCCAAAGAACACAACACCTTGTTCATCAATGGAGAAACAATCTGCGACTCCTTTCTTGATGTTTCTCTTGATGCGGGAAATTCCCGGATCTACCTTACGTGCCTTGATGATCTGATCCGTAAGGGTAGGTTTCGCCACCGTGGTGGAAAGGAATCCTCGAGGAATAAGGTGAAGGTTAAGCTTACGAAATTCCTCGTGGAGAAATGGTTGACTTTGTTGTAACATCAGATTGTTACAATAAGATTTCCGACTTAGTGCGTCAGCCATGGCATTGGCTTTGCCTGGGGTGTAAGATATACCTAAGTGTAATCTGTAATCAACTCGACCCAACGTCTTTGCCTGAGATTCAAATCCGTTTGGGTGAAGATGTATTTCAGACTTTGGTGATCAGTGTAAATTTCGCAACGATTACCAAGAAGGTAATGTCGCCAGGTTTTGAGTGCATGGACCACTGCTACAAGATCTAGATCGTGTGTGGGATAGTTATCCTCATGTGGACGCAACTGTCGAGAAGCGTAGGCAATCACATGACGATCTGGCATGAGTATGCAACCTAGTCCCTGTCGCGAGGCGTCGCAATAGATAATAAAGTCCTTAGAAAAATCTGGTGGAACAAGTACGGAGCGTATGTCGGCGTCTTTTAGTTCCTGAAAGCTGAACTCGCACTGTGGCGTCCATTCGAACTTTTTATCTTTCTTGAGGAGTTCAGTTAGAGGCTTAGCAACCTTGGAGAAATTCTCGATGAAGCGGCGGCAATAGCTCGCTAAACCGAGGAAACTCCGAACTTGCTTGACCGATTCAGGTGGAGTCCAGTCAAGGACGGCTTGAACTCGCTCGGGATTGACAGCAATGCCCTTACCAGAGATTACATGGCCTAGATAGGTCACTTCTGGTAACCAGAACTCACACTTAGAGAATTTTGCATAAAGGCGGTGCTCTCGAAGTTTCATCAATACTAGCCTTAGATGTTCGGCATGTTCTTCCTCATTCTTGGAATAGATGAGTATATCATCGAGGTATACCATGACGAATTTATCCAAATACTCCATGAAGATTGAGTTCATTAACCGAGAGAAGGTGGCTGGAGCATTGGTTAACCCGAAGGACATGACAGTGTACTCGTATTGGCCATAACGAGTAACAAAGGCCGTTTTAGGAATGTCCCCGTTCTTGATTTTGATTTGATGGTAGCCCAACCTCAAATCCATCTTGGAAAAGACTGAGGATCTAGCGAGATGATCATACAGATCGTTGATCCTGGGGAGCGGATACTTGTTCTTGATAGTGACCAAGTTGACAGGTCGGTAATCCACAACCATCTGATCCGTTCCATCCTTCTTCTTTATGAAGAGGACGGGGCAAGCCCATGGAGATGAACTAGGACGGATGAAACCCTTTTGCAAGGACTCATCGAGTTGTTTCTTAAGCTCGGCTAGTTCTACGGGTGCTAGCTTATAAGGTCTTCTAGAGATTGGAACGGTTCCGGGAACAAGATCTATCACGAACTCGACATCCCTGTCAGGTGGAACACCTGGCAGTTCTTCTGGAAAGACATCCGGAAAATCACGGACTACCGGAATATCTTCGAGGTTTGGAAGGGGGTTGGCATTTAAGGAGTAAAGCTGACGCTTAGCCACTCGGGTTGAAACATTAACTGTCTTGTCCGAAGGATGGGTGAGTTGAACAGTTCTAGTAGAGCAATCAATCTTAGCATAATGGGCTGACATCCAGTCCATACCCAAGATGATGTTTATGTCCGAGGACTTGAGAGCTATTAGATATGCAAGAAAGACTAGTCTGTCGACAAGAATTTCATTCCCATGACTTATTCTAGAGGTTTTCCATCTAGAACCAGGAGTCTGAATTTCCATGGAGGTGTGCATGTCACAGAATGTAGTGTTGTGCAATCGAGCATAGCTCTCAGAAATAAACGAATGAGATGCTCCAGTATCAAAAAGAACAGTTGCCGGATGACAATTAACAAGGAGCGTATCGAGGACGACGTTGGGATCCTCATGGGTTTCCTCAATTTGAAACATAGTTGACGTGGCCACGAGAAGTGGCGGCTGGTTTGGCGTAGAGCACCTTTCCTGCTGGCTTACCACGGCCAACAGACTTTTCGATCTGACTGGGGTTGTTCTGGGGACAGTCACGGATGTAGTGGCCTGTCTCTCCACACTTGAAACAGGTTATCATGTTGGGGAGTGGAGCCGCATTAGCAGCGGGGCCACCATATGTCTTGGGCGGTGCATTGCTGGTTGGGGCGAGGCGCCTCAAAGGATGGCCTCGGAGTGAACCTGGGTGGCAGAGCAGTGTTTGGAATCCAGACCCAGCGCTTCTGAGATCCAGAGCCGGATGAAGAACCAAAATCACGGGGGTGCTGCACTGATAGCCTTGTTGACTAACTTCTGGAAGGAGGTGCACTCGTGCAGACGAAGATCACGGCGAAGCTCGGGGCTAAGTCCCTTGCGGAACCTTGCCTGCTTCTTGGCGCGGTAGAAACCTCTTCAGGAGCATAACGTGCTAGATTTCCAAACTCAAGGCTGTATGTATCCACAGTCAGCCTACCCTGGGTGAAATTGCAGAACTCTTCCCTCTTACGATCCATGAGACCTTCCGGGATGTGATGCTCACGGAAAGCGGCACTGAATTCAGCCCAAGTAGTGATTTGGCCAACCGGGCGCATAGACTCATAATTCTCCCACCAAAGGCTAGCGGTGGCCTTCGAGGTGATAGGCGGCAAAGGTAACCTTATCAGCTTCAGCCACGTTGGCAGAACGTAGCTTGTGGGTGATGATGCGAAGCCAGTCATCCGCATCGAGAGGCTCAACAGAATATTTGAACTTCGGTGGATACAGCTTGACAAAGTCATTGAGTGACACCAGATCATACCTTGGCTGGTGTGCGGTATTCTGCTCAATCCGCTCCAGCAAGCGATTGGTCTCACGCTTGTTGCGTTCTGCCTCCAACATAACCTCGGCCAAAGAAGGCGGTTGAGGCAGATTTACATTCCTAGCTGCGCTGGCTTCTCCCTGCTCCGGAGCAGCAGGATTGTTGCGGGTGTTAACCATCCTAGGAAACAAAACAACGGTTTAAACCAGGATGGCAGAATTTAGCAAGGAAGTGCGGAATGTAATGGATAACACGGAATGCAGAGATGTTCATCCGTATGACATGGTAATATAAAAACTGCCATATCTATACCAACGGTCATACACACCATTCATAGTTTAGTACAAGCCCAACGGAGTACAACTACGGTGAAAGGCGTTACATCTCATCGGAAGCATTCCAAACTCCTATACATTATTTTTCTACACTTCCGGAATGATACACACTAAGTCATATTCCACAGGTCGCGTAGGACGGTGGAAATACAACTATTACAATACTAGGGATACTACTACTAACTCAGACGGCTCCGTAGTAGTCCTCATAGAAGTCACCACCCAAGCCTGGAAGCGGAACATGATCATCCGGAAACAGACGGTCCTATGGAGCTTGCGGACCATAGGGACTCGGATGTGGCCGTGGTCCAACAAACGGCGGCGCATTTAGTTCCACGAGGAGGTGATGCCTCCTACCTCACGCCACTCCATAAAATCTGGCGAGACCAGCCCGCACAGGTACAAGTCCCTCATGTCCATGTATCCGCTTGCACACAGGTGCAAACCGAGTCGAGTGGCCCAGTGATCAGGCGGGCATTAAAGAGCTCCATACGCAAGGCCCGTTTCCACGGTCCTTGTCTTCCAAAGCATCTCTCAGAGTGGTGAGGAGAGAGTCCTCATGGGATGCGTCATTGTACATACCACAGAAGGTAACCATGCGCCCCGTGGAGGGATGCTGGCATGTAGCGGAAATCGGTGTTGCACAGCAAGGCAGTTTTGGCTCGAATAATAGTCATCATTGAGTAGGCTGCATCCTGCACGGACATCCCAATAGTGATCCCAAGTCCATAAGAACAGTGGAGCGGTTCAGTAGCTCCGGGATAAGATGGATATATCCTGACCGTGCACAGATATTGGCTTTGATTAAAATCTCTAAACTGCTCCTCGACGGTATATTCGGGATACCATCGGTAACCGATCTCGACCATCACCCGAACCAACATGGCCGTGTGACCACACACATCAATGCAACGGGTCAGATGAACCACTTGGTTCTGGGAACGGGTGGCCATCTGAAAGCACAGCCACAATGCAAAGACATTAGAATTTCTAGGGAAAATCGGGCAGCATAACATCTGTAAATGCTCAAGAACAGATTTGAGACATTCAAAATCAGATTGCAAAGCCACTCAACAACATCATATCAAAGTTCTGGTTCAACTGATAGCATACTAAAAGTAGTAGAAACGGAACTGAGGTTGTAACCAACAATCCTATAAGTTACTAAGGATTAGTAACACGTGAACCTGATAGAGAGAAGAGAGCCTAGTCCTATACCCACGTAGAATGAGAAGAGGATGACTCAGATCAGAGGGCATAAGGTAAAGGAGAAAAAAGAGCCTTACGTTCCCTCCCACAATCAATTCCCCTACATATAACTAAAGCATTTCTAGACACAACATCGACCAGTTTGGCTTAGCGAACCTACAGGCAGTCCTGCTCTGATGCCAACGCTGTCAGGACCCCGATTCCAAGTCACATCGACCTAGCGGTAACACCTCATATCACTTTGCGGCCTCACGCACGGTATTCCCATGGGTGTCGCATTACCATGGCCGGGACCGTTTAAGCCTTTTGGCTCACGTATATGATAGTGTCGCTAGCATCCATATGACAAAGAACCCGGGCCGACATGGCTAGTCGTGAACCCAAAGCGGCGCTAACCCATGGGGACAGGCATACATGAATCACATCGAGCATGTCGGTCATCAACGTATGACTTCGTGCTGTAGTACTGGGCTAAGAGGACTCCGGTATCCCGGGCTGTAGCAGGCTAGGCAGGACTCCGAATATCACCGCGTGACATTTCCCCGAAGGGACAGACATAGGAACGAAGTGAAACACATGTCGGCCAATCAAGTGTCCAAGCAGTAGTGTTGGGCTAGCAGGACTCCGATGGCAGGCGATGGCGGACTACTATCTCTCAGAAGCACGAGACTACATTTCCCCATATGAGAGGCTGCCAAGGATAAACAACTAGTTTGTCGGATGCCACTCATACCAAGCATTTCAATCATACACGCAATATGCCCGATATGAGTACATACAATATGGCAACACAACAAAACTCTACAACTCAAAGTACTTTATTTAAGAGGCTCCGAGGAGCCATACATAACATATCCATACAGATAGGGGTCACATGATCCAACACTCAAGTCATACAAACATACAAGCACATGCGGAAGCAAACTTGTCTGAGTACAGACTCTACAAAGAAAGAAAGCTCGTTGAAGCCATTCTATCTACAGTGGCCCTTCACAAGCATTGGATCACCACCTGGGTGGCTAGTTCACTCGTCGATGTCAAGGTCTACATAAAACCCATCGGAGGGGGCGGTGTTGTCGTCTGAAAATATTAATTAAGCAAACATGAGTACAGAGGTACTCAAAGCAAGTCTTAGCAATGTAATCCTATCATACATGCACATTCTCAAGAAGGTGGTGGAGTTATTTGCACAAGCCAGCTTTGACTCTTGGCTAAGCTATCCTACGTGACACCACTTGAAAAGCATTTGTTGCACACGAGTCCACTAATCACCATCACAATACTCCACCGTGGATCCTCTCTCGTCAACCCACGAGAGGGCCATCCGCGGCACTCACACTTATCTTGAGGCTTTTAGTAGTATCCATTTACATGTCTATGAACTGTTATAGGCAACCCAGAAGTCCTTCTCCGCGGACACGGCTATTCGAATAGATCATATTAACCCTTCAGGGGTGTACTTCTTCACACACACTCTCACCACTTACCGCCATTTACACGACATGTACTCGACAACCTTCAAGCGGAAGCCCAACGTGGGTGTCGGCCACAGCCTACCTAAACACTCAAGTCCCTAGTCCAGGTTTATCGCCTATTCGGGTTCCATCCGCAGGAGTCCGCCGAGGTTTCCACTAACGGCCCCGAACGATGTGTGCAGGGTTCCCGAGATACCAAACGGGCATTCGTACACCGGGCCACGGTGTATCTACCGCATCATAGCCCGCCCCTAGGGTCAGCCTTCATACGGCCTCCAACACATATCCTACAAACACCAGAAACTAGTTGCAACTCCTTGACAGAGAACAAGGGTGGTTAAGAAGCCGAGAGGGTCCATTGGTTTCGGGCCCAATGCGTGGTAGTATCTGTTTCATGGATCACAAACACAGAACTCAGTTCTTAGGGACGGCTTCAATGAAACAACCCACCATATACTCCTACATGGCCTCTCATCGATACCTTTACCAAATCGTGTTCAACACTTTCACTCTCGAACCCGACACAACCTTTCACTCCAGTTCATCATCCCGATGAGCCAGACCTGACACAACTCTAAGCATAGCAAGCATAGCATGGTAGGAATCACAAACATGGCTCAATCAACTCCTACACATACTAGTGGGTTTCATCTAGTTATTGTGGCAATGACAGGTCATGCAAAGGAAGTGGGTTCAGCTACCGCAACACACAACAGTTTGAATCGCGTTGTCTTAATGCAGTAAACAAGAGCATAAGCGAGAACATGGTTTGTATCGGAATGATCAATGGGTTGCTTGCCTGATGTAGTGGTGGTAGGATACTGCCCTTCAGACGGATATTCGAGATTATCCTCGGAGGCAGAACCTATCACGAAAGACACACCAAAAATAAACACACATGGCAATATGCAACAATATGATGCATGCTATGACATGGCAATATGAATGTGTCTTGGCCTAATGCAAGCTGGAACAAAAAGGGATGAACTCATTTGAATCAAAGATTCAAATGTTAGCTCATTTAACATAGCCATAACGGTGCATTATCTTAATCTGCTTAAACAGCAAGATTAACTTGTTCTATCATGCATGAAACCTTTACCAATGGATAGAATGGATTTTTCTGATCATTTTTCATATATAAATCTTTGCATTTGGAGTTACAGATTAATTTCAATGAATTTTTGAAGTTTGAAATATATTCTGGAATTTCCTATAACAGAATAATTCCAGTAATTCATTTACTGCGTCAGCAATGCGTCAGGATGACGTCAGAGGTCAACGGGGACGCCCAGGTCAAACTAACCAGTGGGTCCTGCATGTCAGCAATTAGTTTAACTAATTAAAATTAGTTTAAGCTAGCTAGGTTAATTAGCAGGGGGGGCACCTGTCATAGACTCAGGAGAGTCAACCAGGGCCCGACCTGGTCAAAGTCAGCGCCAACTACACCGGCGTTTAGCCGGGCGAGCCGACGCTGGCGATTTAGAGTGGGTTTGGTCGTTTCGGAGACCAAATGAGCCGCGGAGGGCGTCTAGGTGTAGTTGGGAACAACCCGCAGCTCTTGGTGTCATTGGCTGGGCTCGGGGTGGCCGGAAATGGCGCCGGCGATGACCTTGGCGGCCGCCGGAGTTCGGGTGATGACGAACTCGAGGCTACGGTGTGCGGTGAGGTGCGTGAAGTGGTGGGTTAGATGCTACGCGGTGCGGTGAGCATGTTGGACACCGAGGGGTGACCGGTGGATGGCCGGGAGCACGTCGGCGACGAGCTCCGCGGCAGCGCGTGCGGGTGAGCTCCGTGCAGTCGCTACGAGGCTGGGGAGCAAGAAAGGAAAGGAGGGGGAGGTAGCTAGGCTCACGGAGAACTCGAGGAAGGACACGGCGCGGTCGGGGACGAGTTGGTGCGGTGGTGACGTCGAAGGGGATCTCCGGCGACGGCGGGGTCGGGCGAGGTCGATGCAGAGGACTCGGGCCACGCGAGCGCTTGGGGCTCGGCTAGCTCGAAGAAGAGGAGGGCGGCGGAGCTCCTAGACACGACGGGGAGGCGCAAGGACGACGGAGAGCGCGACTACGGCGACGGTGCGGCTGCGGTGGCGTCGGCCATGGCGTGGGAGAGCGAGGGGGAGGAGCTGGGGAGGAGGAGAGGTGTCTGAGGGTTCGGGGAGAGAGAGGGCGTTTCGCGTCGGCAGCTCGGTGAGGGAAGCGGCGAAGCGGCGGCCAGCTGCGTGGCACACATGCGGTGCTCGCCGTCGAGCACCTGCCTGCCTGCCTGGCCAAGCCAAGCAGCTCGCTACCGTGGCGGCTGGGCTGGGCCGGCAGGTGGGCCGGTTGGGTGGAGCCAGGTAAGTTTTTATATTTTTGTTTCCTTTTTCTATTTTCTGTAACTTTGTGGACTTTCTAGAAATACTTAAACAACTCCAAAATTCACCAAACTGCACCTGGTCCTTAGTTGGAATATTTCCAGCATGGAACATTTTAGTTTGGGATTATTTGGGCATTTGAAATATTTTATATAATTTAAATGCCCAAACTCAAATACTTATGATTTAATTCGAAAACCTTAGGATGACCTAGAAAATTGTGCACCACTTTTGGCAGAGGCTCTGAACCAAAGCAAAGGTGATGAGCATTTTAGAAGGGCATTTCAGGTTCATTGAAAATAATTTTAGTAAACCCTAGTGGGATTCAAAAGGGGTTCTGGGGGTTCTGTCTTCCCCATTTCAAATTTCTGATGAAAGTTAAACATGATGCAACACACTAATGCATGGACTAGCTAGGATGTGACATCTGCGAACACCCCCCGCATTATATGCGTGGGGGCTGAAGCCGAAGACTGCCATCTTTCAGGTTATATACACATATACATTAACGGCCGCACAGGAGGTATTCTAATTCTTGAAAGCACAAGTATAAAAAGCTTTTATATTCCATTGAAACATTGTTTTACAATAATACATGTTATTCGAACATAACATCCTTCGAGCACTGCGTCTCTATTAAACGAGCGCCCTGCAGAACTTCCTGAAAATAGTACTCGGCTTTCGTCCGAATCTTGCGATGCAATAGCAATGGCCTTCATCTCTGCCCAGTATGTCTTGACACAGGCAAGAGCCATCTGCGCATCCTCTATGCACGCTGACCTCTTCATTGCATTAATATGCGGCGCCACACCGAGGTACTGCTGCACCAAGCTAAAATAACTCTTCGGCTCGGGCCTTTTCGGCCACAGATGACTCACGACATACTTCATGGCCAGTCCGGCTAACCTATTCAGCTCCGCCCATGCGGCCAAACGAACGGTTAATGGAAGTGGGCACTCTGGATTGTGGAACTGCGACCAAAAAAGCTTGTCCACTTCGTGGTCCTTTTGATCGCGGAAGTGTTCAGCCGCGTCCGCGGCACTCGCCGCTAAGTCCAGATAAGTGTTCGCCGCACTCCACTGCTGGTCCAACGGAGCGTATTTAGGATCCCCAAACTTCATCCGCAGCATAAAGGGCTTTCCAGCCGTGATATCTCCGGCCTGACGTAGCTCCTCCTTCATAGCTCTCATCACAGAGCGAGTATCCTTGGCCTCGGTAGTGACCTTCTCTAGGTCCTTCTGTGCCACCAGATCTTCTTTTTCAAGAAGCTTATAGCAGGCGGCAGCATTCTTCAACTTTACAGCCATCTCGGCCATTTTCTTCTTGCTTTGGCAGTGAGCAGTCTGTTCGGCTTTCAGCTCTTCAACCGCCTTTAGGGTAGCCGCATCGCTTTTCCTGGCCTGCTCCTTCGCTCGGGCAAATTCCGCCCGAAGGTTCTCCATGGCAGCGGCACCATCTGCATCAAGCACACATGTTGCAAGGTACAGGCATCAAGCTCCTCTTACCAGGTGGCTTCAGAGAAATTACATACCTTGTGCCTCGTCCAGCCGCTTGTTGACAAGCGCGACGTCGGCATCTGCCACGTCAATTTGCCGCTTTAGTTCGGCAAATTCATCAGTCCGGCTAGCCACCAGACACTTCGCCACCTACATAGGAAAGGTGACATATCATACCTGGGATTATGATCCTCGGCGCGCCGTAATTTTTGACAACGCACCGAGTCTCAGGGGCTACTATCTATACAGGGCGCATCTTATATATGCGGATCTGTCAAAAGGTACATCATTTCGTGTACCTCAAAACCTGTCAGTAAACTCCTGACGGCCTCGTACAACCCGCTCTCCGCGGATGAAATCCTTCCAATCACCGTATCCATCAACATACGGTGTTCTTCTGAGATAGACGCTCGCCCGAGCAGATCCTTCAGCTCCTCTGACCGTGCACCGGACGGTGCCGGACTCGTCCGATTGCCTTTTCCGAAGGCTGGTCACGGAGGGCCTTGGGGCGGCCATACGACTGCCTTCCGGCCCTGCCGGATTCGGAGAAACCCTCCATGACGACACCTCAGGGTCGCCCGCCTCGCAAGGCGGTACGGCAGGAGGAGGCGTTTCGCTCTCCATCATCTCCGGACGAAGATCCCCTGAAGATGAGCTCTGCTGAGAGGGGCTGAGATCCGAACTACAAGGTAAAGTTTCAGTTATCTTCCTCAGAAATAGAACAGGGATGTCTCTCATTTTAAAACCCCCCTCTTTACTTACGGCTCGGTGGAGAGCTGATCCCCTTGGGGGCGCAATGTGACCGAGGCACCCCCCGGCGCTGGACCCTCTGACAAAGATTCCTTCCCCCGCTTTGAGACCATGGCCTCCGGGTCTTCAGAGGCGGTCCTCTTCTTCCCCTGGTTAGAGGAATTCTCGATTCCTCCCTTCCTGACAGCCTCCTTCGGGGAGGCGGTAGCTTCCTTGTTCCCCTCTTCGCCTTCTTCCAAAGGCGCAATCTCCAGCATCCTGGTTAACACGGGATCCGACGTAGTCTCAGGGAGGGGGGCTGGACACCTGATTAGCTTTGCTTTCGCTATCCACTCCTGTTTAAGAGACAGCTCTTTTAAGGGCAATTTTATGATAAATATACGGATAGCGTGTCCGGGTACAGGGCTATACGGGCGATTGCAGCTCAGACCTGCGTCCTCGGACGAGTCCGGACACATTGCTTGTGATCCGGAAAAAAATTTGTACATCTCCATGGGCGTCGCGCCCACAAAATGATGGAGGGCTCGTGGTCCTTCCGGATTAAACTCCCACAGGCGGAGGGGGCGATGTTTGCAGGGCAGGATGCGGCAAATCAACATAACCTGCGTCACTACGGCCAAATTGATATCTCTTTCTAGGAGATCTCGAACGCGGCCCTGCAACAAGGGCACGTCCTTGGACGGCCCCCAGTTAAGCCCTTTATTGACCCATGACGCTAGCTGTGGTGGGGGACCCGAGCGAAAGGCAGGTGGCGCCACCCATTTGGTGCCCCTGGGAGCTATGATATAAAACCACTCTCGTTGCCATAAGCTGAACTCCTCTTGAAAAGAGCCCTCGGGCCATGGAGCGTCGGCATTCTTGCTTATAACAGCAACTCCGCACTTTGCATGCTGCACCTCGATCGTCTTCGGCTCTACTTTGAAGGTCTTAAACCACAATCCTAAGTGAGGACTAATACGGAGGAAGGCCTCGCACACGACGATGAACGATGATGTCAGGACCCCGATTCCAAGTCACATCGATCTAGCCGGTAACACCTCATATCACTTTGCGACCTCACGCACGGTATTCCCACGGGTGTCTCCTTACCATGGCCCGGGACCGTTTGCGCCTTTTGGCTCACGTATATGACATTGTCGCTAGCATCCATATGACAGAGAACCCGGGCCGACATGGCTAGTCGTGAACCCAAAGCGGCACTAACCCATGGGGACAGGCAAACATGAATCACATCGAGCATGTCGGTCAGCAGCGTGTGAATCCGGGCTGTAGCACTGGGCTAACAGGACTCCTGGAACCCAGTACAGTAGCAGGCTAAGGCAGGACTCGGATGTCACCGCGTGACATTTCCCGAAGGGACGAACCACGAGGCGAAGTGAAACACATGCCGCCATTCAAGTGTCCCGAGCGGTAGTGCCGGGCTAGCAGGACTCCGGTGAACCGGCAGAAGCGGACTACTATGGCTCAAGGAAGCACTAGACTACATTTCCCCATAAGAGAGGCTGCCAAGGATAAACAACTAGATTGTCGGATCCCACACATACCAAGCATTTCAATCATACACACAATATGCTCGATATGTGTAAATACAACATGGCATCACAACATAACTCAACGACTCAAGTATTTATTCATTAGGCTCCGAGGAGCGAGATATTACAAACATGGGTCTCATGACCCAACATTCAGAGCATACAAGTCAAAGCACACGCGGAAGCTTAACATGTCTTAGTACAGACAACTATAAATGAAAAAGGCTGAGAAGCCTGACTATCTACCAGATCCTGCCGAGGGCACAAGATCGTAGCTGAGGTAACAAGCTAAACGTCGAAGTCCACGCGGAACTACTAGCGAGACTGACATCTCTCAAGAAACATAAAATAAGCAAACGTGAGTACGTATGTACTCGGCAAGACTTACATCGTAACTAACTACATATGCATCATTATCAACAAGGGGGTGGTGGAGTTTGATCGCAGCAAGCCAGCTCGACTCGGTGGCTATCCTAAACTACATTTGCAAGTAACTCTTTTGAGGTGGCGCTGCGAGTCCACATATTCACCAAATCAATACACCACTATGGATTCGATCCCGTCTTCCTACGGGAACGCCATTCATAGCACTCACGCTTATCTTGCGCGTTTTAGAGTATCCACTTTCTCTTGTCTATGAACTGTACAGGCAACCCAGAAGTCCTTTACCGCGGACACGGCTATTCAAATAGATCATTTATAACCCTGCAGGCACTACTAGGGAAAAGGCTAGCAGCAGCGCGGATTTTAGATGTATCAGTAGCGCGGGTATAGGCGCTACTAATAAGGCGCTGCAGCTATTGCTTAGCAGCGGCGTACGCCCCTCGCCATCGCTAGGACAAATATCTGCAGCGTTTGTTTGTTACCACGCTGCTGCTAAGGTAACTACTTGCAGCGTGTTTTCTGCCCATCGCTACTAGTACTTTTTTTATTGTATTTATGCGCCATCATACAAATATTGGTACAACACTAGTTATGAGGTTTACATCATTATGTCCATAACAGTGTGTCAAATGAAGGTGGATTAGGTTCAAGTGGAGGCAATATGTGGTGCATGTCAAAAGTATACTACTAATCCAAACTTGATCTAGTTTGGACTAGTAGTACTTTCGATGTGCACCACATGTTGCCTCCACTTGAATCTAATCCGCCAAAGACAAGATATTTAATCATCATCATGGTCATTACCACCAATAGTATTTATTTAATCACCACTAACACTAGCTAATAATAATCATCATAGTCATTATCACCAACACTAGCTATTTTATCATCATAGTAATAGTGTAGCACATCATCATCATGAAACTCATTTCTAGCTAGCTAATCACTCCTGATGCTCTCTCTTAGGTAAAACAACATAAAACATGTGTAGCTCTCCTCCTTGATCAAGTTGGAGCATGCAGATGAACCTGTCTCCTAATCGTGGAAAGCGCCTCTGTTTGCTGCCCCCTAGTACTTCTCTGCGCTCCCCAACACATATTTGGTCCAGTCTTGCACTATTAAGCATCCGTCGCTAATCTTGAATGCACTACAAGAATCTATAGGATATCTTGGCCGTGGCTGATAATACTCATGGTACCTTTAGTCTCGATCCCATAAGGCACAACATTCATCGGGAGTCCCTATTGAAGAACATCGTATGGTAACATACTTAGCAATGAAGTTTAGCTTCAAAAATAATGTATGGAAAAGATGCAATGAGGACAAATAGTAAAAATCTTACCATCCTTCCTAAATGGATGTGACCGTAGTTCATTACGAACACTATTGGTCGCACGTTTTCAGTACTAACATTTCTAAATCCAGGAAGAAAATTTTCCTTGACAGTATCAAGATCCTCAAGCCATGAAACATAATGACTTAGCTCCTCGCAGTTTAGTTCAGCCTTGGGACAGTAGTAGGTCATGTCTACCAAGCGTTGGACATGTTTGCTTGCACCGAAATAAGCTGACAATACAAATTAATTGTCAACTATTTTTGAATAAACAATATCAAAGACATAAATATGGTTGAGAAACTTACATAATGGTATAACTGGAGGCGTCTGCAAATCGACCCAGATGTCGGTATTACCTTCAATATCATCTTCCGGACGAATATCAAAGGTGATAACCATATCAGGCTCAAATGCATAAGTCTTGCATAGTGCTCGCCATGTTTTGCATCCAAAATAGGTGTAGTCGTCTTAATTGTATAATTTTGCATGGAAAATATAACCATGCTCGGTCTTCAAATAAACTTTCTTTACCTCCGCAGTATGACTGAAACCTATCTTATCCAATACAAAAACTCTTGCATGGCAGGGGATACGCTAGTAGAATAGTAAAAAAATTAAGTTCAAGCAAATGAAGCAGATGTCATGCTTAATTACGAAAAAAGACTTGTCGCTGTGACTTCATCAGATCCACTTGAAGTTCTCGTCCAGCTTGATGCTGAAGCGCCTATCATCATCTAGAAAGATTCCGTCAAGACAAAGCCGCCATTGCCTTCGCAGTATTTGCAAATACCGAAATCCTTTTTGTCGTCATACATTTCCTATGTTCATAGTTAATACATTAATTGAAAATTGATCGAAGACAACTACCAAGATACTCAACACACAAATCCGGGGCACTCGATATTTCCTACATATTTTGGCAAAAGTCATGACAAAATTCACGGAAAAATCCGGCATGACCTTTGCTAAAATAGGACATATCGAGCGCCTGAAATTTGCCGGAACGGAAATGAATCAACACTCCGGCAAAACATAGGCCACTCGGAGGTGTAACCTGCAAACATGACAGGCCACTTGGATATTGAGCAATACAAGATATACCTTTCAAAATATGTTATAGGACTCAAATTAGCATGCATTCAATAAGCAAAAGTAAATCATCTCATACGTCCGTACATCGTCGAATATTATCACTAATACATCACGAATAGTGTCATACATATAACATCACTAATAGAACTAAAACCATAGCACACGACGGGTATCGGCGCGGGCGGTGGACACACACAGAGAAGGAAGAATCACGGGATCATAGCTCCGATTAGATCCTCGAGCACCTGCCGGTATTGGAGAACGGCCTGTGCTCCAACGCAAACAAGTAGCGACGGACGCGGCGCGTCCTCCTCATCGACACGGTGGCGCACCACCTCCAGAGTCCTCGAGCCTCTCGATCACATCGCCCACGCCGACCGCCACCAAAGAAGGTTTGGGTCATCGGCAGTGGCTCCTCACCAACCTGCGCCCCCGGTGAGTAGCGCCTCCAGTACCACCCGGAGCCAGGTCCCGGACATGGCCGATCTGGTCAAGAAGGTGTCGTCCTCCGCCGACTCGGCAGCGAGGATGCGGATAGGCATCGCCCACGCCGAGGCGGGAAAATTGCTTTAACTAAAAATAGAAACAAGTTCTTACTAACTAGTTCTATTAATTCAACTAGTTCTTACTAAAAATAAACTTACTATAAATAAAAATATTCTAGTACCTAATTAGAACCTAGTTCTTAATATGCAACTAAAATAAACTAACTATAAATAAAAATAAACTTAATATGCAACTAAAATATAAAGAAACCCTAGGCAGATCAGGTAGGGGAGAGGGAGGAGCGGGCGTGCTCACCTCGGGTGCCTGCGACGAGGGAGGGGCAGGGCGGCGTCGAGGTCGGGGTCGGGGCGGGGTCGGGGCGGCGTCGGGGCGGCGTTGAGGTCGGAGGCGGGGCGGCGTTGAAACCTGGGTCGGGTGGCGTTGAGGTCGGGGCGGCGGCGTTGAGGTCGGGGTCGGGCAGCGAGAGGGTGCGGAGATAGCAAGCTGGCCGTCGACGGGCGGCGGCGAGAGTGGAGAGAGTCGGATTTGGGGGAAAGTGGCGTGGGGAAGGATGAACCGGCCCGTGGTTAAGTCAGAAGTAGCAATAGCGCGTTTAGAGAAAAGCGCTCCTGCTACCTTAGCTACAGCGCGTTCGCTGATACACGCTACTGCTACTCCTTTCTCTTTTTTCCCTTTTTCATTTAGTTTCCTTCACATTTTAATTGTTTCCTTTCACCTTATTCTATTTCTTTCATTTTCAATTACCTTTCCGTTTTCTTTCCATTTAATTTTATAACCTTTAGCAGCAACGAGTTTACATTAAAACGCGCTGCTACAAACAGCGTAGCGGTAGCGCGGTTCGTCATAGATCGCTACTACTATTAAGCCGTGGGAATTTTAGTAGTAATGTGTGTACAGCAAGACGCGCTACTGCGAGATCTTTATCTGCAGCGCGGTTACCTCAGGCGCGCTACTGCTAATTAGCACCTGCGTGCTTTTTTGACCCACGCTGCTGCTAAAGTTCTGTGTATATGGTTTTCCCTAGTAGTGAGGGGTGTACTTCTTCACACACGCTCTCGCCACTTACCACCATGTACACGTCGTGTATCTCGGCAACCTTCAAGCGGAAGCCTGGCGAGGGAGTCGGCCACGACCTGACTAACCACACAAGTCTCTAGTCCGTGTTTATCGCCTATTCGGGTTCCATCTGCAAGGATATCCGGCCGGGTGTCGCCACGGCCCCAAACGATGTGCAGGGTTCCCGAGACACCAAGCAGGCGCTGGTACACGGGCCACGGTGTATCTACCGCATCATAGCCCACCCCTAGGGTCAGCCACGCACGGCCTCCAACACATATCCTACAAACACCGTAAACTAGTTGCAACTCCCCGGATGTAGATCAGGTTGATTAATAAGTCGAGAGGGGCACTTAAGCATTCCAATGCGTGGTAGTAACTGGTCATGGATCACAAACACGTAACTCAGTTCACGAGGGCCGGCGCAATGAGACAACCCACCATGTACTCCTACATGGCCTCTCACCGCTACCTTTACCAAATCGTGTTCACACACTTAGCTCTCAATAGTAGGACATGTTCACACACCTCCGATTCATCCCGGATGAATCAGACTTGACACAACTCTAAGCAATAGCAGGCATAAAAAACAAGCATGAATGAGTAGGCACATCAGGGCTCAAACAACTCCTACTCATGCTAGTGGGTTTCATCTATTTACTATGGAATGACGGGTCATGCAGAGGATAAAGGGGTTCAGCTACCGCAACAAGTAACAGATGAATCATTGTTGTCCTAATGCAGTAAAAGAGAGCAGGAGCGAGAGAGTGGGATTGTATCGGAATGAACAAGGGGGTTTTGCTTGCCTGGCACTTCTGAAGATATTATAGTTCTTCATCGGTGTCATCGAACAATCGTCGGAACATCGTCTACTGAGAGGGGACAGTCACCGGCAAGAGAGGAAGAACACAATCAATGCAATGCGACAATATGATGCATGATCATGACATGGCAATATGATGTGAGTTGAGCTAATGCATCTAGCAACGGTTGAAATGAAGTTGGTTTGAACCCAAGGTTCAAATTCAAACTCCATGTAAGGCATTTCAAATGCCATTTATTCAAATTGTCTTATACAACAACTTTAAGTTGTTCAAACATGCATGAAAATGGTACAGATGGATATATTGCATTTTTCTGATAATTTTTCATATATAAATTATTTCATTCTGAGTTACGGTTGAATTACTATGAATTTTAGAAGTTTTGACTATTTTCTGAAATTTCCTGGATTTATTTTAAATCCAGAAAATTGTTAATTGCGTCAGCATTGCGTCAGGGTGACGTCAGCAGAGTCAACAGGGCTGCCCCGGGTCAAACCTGACCAGGGGGTCCCACTGGTCAGTGTCACGGTGCTGGTTAGGGTCACGACGCGTGTGGGCCCGATCAGCGACCACGTCGGTAGGTCAACTCAGACATGTGGGTCCCGCTGGGTTTTAAACTAATCTAAACAGAAACAAAATTGTGATTAATTAGGGCGTGGGGCCCACGCATCAGTGGCCCAGGGGGTTGGTTAGCAGTGTGATTAGGCCCTAATCACGGCCACATCGGTAATCCTCGGAGTTCCGCCGACGGTGACCAAAACGTGGCGGATGTTCACCGGGGTTGCGCTACGGGCGGCGGCTGGACGCGTGAAGACCACCAGAAGGTAGCCCGTACACGGCCGCACCTAGCTGGTTGCATGAGAGACCGTGGGGTGGCCGGAGACGACGGCGGTGAGCGCATCCGCGGCGGCCGGAGCTCGGACCTCAACGGGCATGGCACTAGGGAGCTCGTGGGAAGGAGCTGGTGGTGGTGTTAGGCTCCTAGAAGCAAGATGAACTCGGGGCAACGCTCAGGCGCAAGCTTCAGTGGTTGCAGCGGTGGCGGTGACATGGCCGGCGGTAGGAGCGGCGGTAGGAGCTCCCGGGCGCGGCGGGGAATGGGGCTAGAGTGCACAAACGCAAGGGGAGGAAGAGGGGTTTGGAGCAGGGGCTCACGATGAGGTCGAAGAGCAGCTTCGTGGGCTCGGGGAGGCTTCTGCGACGGCGAGTTGACAGCGGCGATCTCCGGGCAGAGGCGGCGAAGATGGCGGGGCAGAGGGTGATGCAGGGCGTCCGGCGTCGGGCGGCTCGGTGAGGAGGAGGAGAGGGACTAGGCGGAGCTCATGGACTTCTCGAGGGGACGAGGGGGAGGCGATGGCCGTGGTGGTGTTCGTCGTCGGCGGCGATAGTGCTCGGTGGTAGCGTGCAAGAGAGCCAGAGGAGGAGAGGAGCTCGGGGTGAGAGTAAGAGGCCTGGGGGGTGCGTGGCCGTCTCCGTGGCGCTGAAAGGGCCTCGAGGGCGTAAGGCAGGCAGGGAGGAGGCCACGGCGATCGCGCGTGTGTCGACACGCCTCTGCCTACTGGCAGAGGTGGAAGAAGACCAAGGCGCCCCTGGTGGGCTGGGCCGATCTGCTGGGCCACCAGGTAAGTGGGCCTCAGGTGAGCGCCAGGTTAGTCCTTTCCTAATTGCATTTTCTTTCTGTTTTTCTATTTTCTGCAACTGTGTTTGTCTTTATTAAAAATGCTAGAGCATTTCTAAAAATCTTGCAACTGCTCATGACCACTGTTGGAAATATATCCTACAGTAAACATTTCAGTTTGGGATTATTTGAGCATTTAAAATATTTTATAGTATTTAAATGCCCAAATAGAAATAAGTAATTATTTAATTCAAAAATCTAGAATGGCCTAGGAAAATGTGCACCATTTTTGAGAGAGGTTCTAGACCAATTCAAAAATGATGAACTTTTGTGAAGGGCATTCTGGGTTCATTGAAATGTTTTTCGCTTGAACCTCGTATTTTTCGAGGGGGGGTCTTTGGGGTTTGTTGCTCCCCATTTCAGGTTTAAGAGAATTTAAACATGATGCAACACAAGACTAGCTAACCCAGAGCAAGCCGTAACCGAGGATGTGACAACTCACCCCCACTAAACAAGAATCTCGTCCCGAGATTCAAGTCGTGAGGTAAGGAGATAGAGGGGACACAAAGCTAACACGATCTTCTCGATCCAACTGTCCTTCTCGAGGATGTTGATTCATGGCATCATCTTGATCTCGACGTCTTGCTTTGAGAACTTCATCCAACATGACCAAGAGAAGAAAGGAAAAACTTCGAGAAGAATCGATCTTCTCAAGATCGAGCTATTCACGATGATCGCTTGAAGGGGTTCAAAGAATGACATACTCGGACTAGAATGGATGATGTGGACTACCTTGTTGAAGACAACGCAATGGATGATTTTGCTTATCATCGGAAATGGATGGGACCCATGGTAGGACCACTTTTGAAGATGATCCTAAACAGTAGCTACTGAGGTGCAAGCTGGAAACAAAATGGGAATGATTCTGGTAACTGGGAATAACTCAACGAGAGTGATTCCACCATTTGAATGGTTATAGCTTATCGGGGAAACCAAGAGCACAAGAATCCCTAAGGAACAACTTATAGAATAAGCCGCATGATAACCTCATGGAGAAGATGGACAAATTGCCCAATCAAGATACTATAGTGATAGATCCTCCGGCTAGGTGCGTCGGCCAGAACATCAACCTTGTCGGGACCTACATCATAGATCTTGGAGAAGTTCCAACCATCATATCTGCCTGAGATTTAGATCTGGTTGGTAACAGGATATTTCGCATAAAGCATGTCCGAAAAGAAAATTTGCAACACAAACCGACGAGATGACGTTGCGAGATTCTCGGGAAATGAACTACGATACCAAGCTCGAAAACATGAGTTGATTCTGCTACAAACATGTGAACACGCTGTCCAGACAAGCATGGCCACGTAGTAGTCTTATATTAAACACTACCAAGTTCAGGTGGGGAACCATCATCAAGGATAACGAAGTCCTTGCATAAGGCATGCTCTTAAGAAGGAACTTCTTCGCCTTGAACAAATCAGTTAGTGGCTTGGTGTGCTAGGGATTACACACGGAGTGGAGGTAGCGAGCCTATCAAACCATGGAATACTTTGCACATGCATGACTGACTTGGGATGGTACCAGAGGAAGCAAAAACAAACTTTCTCGAATTCACGGCGGCAACTTGCACCAAATGCACGTGAATCAGAGAAAGTCACTTCTTTCATCCAACATATTCTTCACGAATGGGACATGAAGATAATGCTTATAAAAGTTTCCAACACTAGGTTGATGTTCAACATGAGTCATGGGGAGACAAAATGTCACCGATGGGCTCAACAAAGAACTCATCGGAATTTCCATATCACTGGACTTCCGCCATCATGTGAACACGATGATAGCATTGGTCAGACCAAAAGATGTAATGGTGTATGCTCGAGGGATCAACCACGAGTAAGACAACATTACGAATGTCGATGGTACTGATTTGATTTGGTGATAGCCCATACTCAAATCAAAGTTTGGTAAGACAATAGGTTCAACAACTGATCACAGGGACCAATCGATGAAGATATCATCTTTCTTCAACTAACACACAAACACTAGGATATCCCTTTGAATCAAACTAAGTTAGGTAAGCTTTTATCTTCCAACTCTCCAAGTTGTCGTTTAGCTTAACCAACTAGCTGAGGGGTATCCAACACGGATTCTTGGAGAAGGGGTGGTTTAGAGGAAAACCAACTTGATCACGAGCTCAACATAGCGGTCAGGTGAAACCTGGTCATACTTCCGAGAAGATATTTGGAACATCACGAACCACCGATATGTTACTAAGCTCGAGAACAATCTTGCTTTTCAGGGCAAGACGATGTGACCAAACAAGAGAGGGATTAATGCAATCCTAACTCTTGATCGAAGGGTGCACCAGGAAAAATGGACTAGGTAGCATGATCAGTCTTAGAATGATAATTCAATAACCAGCACGCTAAGAATGACAGTATTGTCCATTAACTACCAAGCAACCAAGTTGCTAGGAGTATTGATCCCGCACATCATGGTACACTTGTCGGCATTCCGGTTACAATAACAAGGAAACCGAGGAATGAACAATGATGGCAAGAAGTATTACTGCGTCAAGAATTCATAAGAGGTGGTGCAATTCTCATGACAATCCTGACATAAAGGGGGTAATACTCCGAGGTAGAATAGAATCAAAAGCTGGATTGGCATTTGATTTGTGAATTACAACTGCTTTGACCCAATCCTGGATATGGATGAGGTACTGGAGTTTGTTTCTCCTAGTCATTCCAGAATAGAATGGCTTGACGGACCACAAGGATAATAGGCATCGATAAACACGATCGCACACATACCCTTGACTATCAATTGATAGACGGGGGTCAGAATACAACTAAAGAGATCAACTCAAAGGAACATATACTTTTCTGAGTTGTGGATGCATAGATTAGTATGTCGAGCGAAGCTCAACATTTCTTCCGGATAACCCATGCGGAAAGGTAGAACTGGCAGATGCACAATTATGAATGGAGAACTCCTCAAGAGTACTCTGATTGTGATCCTTCGGTTCAGCGAGGAACTTCTGCCATAAGCGGTTCATAGTATTTGGAAGAAGCAAATACCACGGACCTCGAGGACTATCGCAAAGTTACTAATATCCTAAAGGAACTAGCAAACACTATCAGCAGGAGGTAAGTAGGGTGAATCTCGGGTTCAGGAACCCGGGAATAGAATACCTACTACTAAATGGCATCACGGGATGCTTTCGAAAATGGTGGCCAGAATCATCACACCGGGAACACAAAACATGGCTGGATTACTAGGTGACTCCCTAAAACACCTAGGTCATAATAATAGCTCCAACATATATGTCGGGGCAATAGAGTACCTCGACTGATTGGTTAGTGTGCTTATTCTGACCAAAAGGACATCGGGAACCGAAAGAAAGGATTTGCAATGCATCAGACTATTTAGAGACATGGGATGACTCAGACAGCATAACGGCTGTAAATGCTCAAAATGATTTGAGACATCCTGCAAAAATGGTGGCATAACCACTCAGAAGCACAAAATCAAGGTTCTGAGACCAACTATGAACACACGGAAGTAGTAAAAACTGAACTGAGATTTGAAACTATCAATTCTATAAGTCTATGGATTATTAACACGTCATCCTAATAGATAGATAAGAAGCCTAGTTCTTAAACCCCGTAGAAGAGAAGAGGATGACTCAGATTAGAAGGCCATGAGGTATAAGGACTAAAAAGAGCCTTACGTTCCCTTCCACAATAAATTCCCTTACATAACTAAAGCATTTCTAGACACAACTTCGACCAGTTTGGCTTGGTAATCCTACAGGCAGTTAGGCTCTGATACCAAAGCTTTCAGGACCCAGATTCCAAGTCACATCGATCTAGCCGGTAACACCTCATATCACTTTGCGACCTCATGCACGGTATTCCCACGGGTGTTGCCTTACCATGGCCCGGGACCGTTTGCGCCTTTTGGCTCATGTATATGACATTGTCGCTAGCATCCATATGACAGAGAACCCGGGCCGACATGGCTAGTCGTGAACCCAAAGCGGCACTAACCCATGGGGACAGGCATACATGAATCAACTTCGAGCATGTCGGTCAGCAGCGTGTCAATCCGGGCTGTAGCACTGGGCTAACAGGACTACGGGAACCCGGGCTGTAGCAGGCTAGGCAGGACTCCGGATGTCGCCAAGATGACATTTCCCGAAGGAACAGAACCTGAGAGCAGAAGTGAAACACATGCCGCCCGGTCAAGTGTCCCGAGCGGTAGTGCTTTGGGCTAGCAGGACTCCGGTGAACCGGGCTGTAGCGGACTACTATGGCTCAAGGAAGCACTAGACTACATTTCCCCATAAGAGAGGCTGCCAAGGATAAACAACGAGATTGTCGGATCCCACACATACCAAGCATTTCAATCATACACACAATATGCTCGATATGTGTAAATACAACATGGCATCACAACATAACTCAACGACTCAAGTATTTATTCATTAGGCTCCGAGGAGCGAGATATTACAAACATGGGTCTCATGACCCAACATTCAGAGCATACAAGTCAAAGCACACGCGAAAGCTTAACATGTCTGACTAGAGACAACTATAAATGAAAAAGGCTGAGAAGCCTGACTATCTACCAAATCCTGCCGAGGGCACAAGATCGTAGCTGAGGTAACAAGCTAAACGTCGAAGTCCACGCGGAACTACTAACGAGACTGACGTCTCTCTGCAAAAGATAAAATAAGCAAACATGAGTACATATGTACTCAGCAAGACTTACATCAGAACTAACTACATATGCATCATTATCAACAAGGGGGGTGGTGGAGTTTGACTGCAGCAAGCCAGCTCTGACTCGGTGGCTATCCTAAATTACGACTGCAAGTAACTATTTTGAGGTGGCGCACACGAGTCCACATATTCACCAAATCAATACACCACTATGGATTCGATCCCGTCTTCCTACGGGAACGCCATTCATAGCACTCACGCTTATCTTGCGCATTTTAGAGTATCCACTTTCTCTTGTCATCGGTGTCATCGAACAATCGTCGGAACATCGTCTACTGAGAGGGGACAGTCACCGGCAAGAGAGGAAGAACACAATCAATGCAATGCGACAATATGATGCATGATCATGACATGGCAATATGATGTGAGTTGAGCTAATGCATCTAGCAACGGTTTAAATGAAGTTGGTTTGAACCCAAGGTTCAAATTCAAACTCCATGTAAGGCATTTCAAATGCCATTTATTCAAATTGTCTTATACAGCAACTTTAAGTTGTTCAAACATGCTTGAAAATGGTACAGATGGATAGATTGCATTTTTCTGATAATTTTTCATATATAAATTATTTCATTCTAAGTTACGGTTGAATTTCTATGAATTTTAGAAGTTTTAACTATTTTCTGAAATTTCCTGGATTTATTTTAAATCCAGAAAATTGTTAATTGCGTCAAGATTAAGCGTCGAGGTGACGCCGCCAGAGTCAACAGGGCTGCCCGGTCAAACCTAACCAGGGGTCCCAATCGGTCGGTGTCACAAAGGTTGGTTAGGGTCACGACGTGTGGGCCCAATCAACGACCACGCCAAGGATCAACTCAGGCATGTGGGTCCCGCTGGGTTTTAAACTAACCTAAACAGAAACAAAACTGGGATTAATGAGGGCATGGGGCCCACGCATCAGTGGCCCAGGGGGTTGGTTAGCGGTGTGATTAGGCCCTAATCACGGCCACGTCGGCAGTCGCCGGAGTTCCGCCGGCGGTGACCAAAACAAGGCGGATGTTTACCGGGGTTGCGCTACGGGCGGCGGCTGGACGCGTGAAGACCACCAGAAGGTAGCCCGTACAGGGCCGCACCTAGCTGGTTGCATGAGAGGCCGCGGGGTGGCCGGAGACGACGGCGGTGAGCGCATCTGCGGCTGCCGGAGCTCGGACCTCAACGGGCATGGCACTAGGGAGCTCGTGGGAAGGAGCTGGTGGTGGTGTTAGGCTCCTAGGAGCAAGATGAACTCGGGGCAACGCTCAGGCGCAAGCTTCAGTGGTTGCAGCGGCGGCGGTGACATGGCCGGCGGCAGGAGCTCTCGGGCGCGGCGGGGAATGGGGCTAGAGTGCACAAACGCAAGGGGAGGAAGAGGGGTTTGGAGCAGGGGCTCACGGTGAGGTCGAAGTGCAGCTCCGTGGGCTCAGGGAGGCTTCTGCGACGGCAAGTTGACGACGGCGATCTCCGGGCAGAGGCGGCGAAGATGGCGGGGCAGAGGGTGATGCAAGGCGTCCAGCGTCGGGTGGCTCGGTGAGGAGGAGGAGAGGGACTAGGCAGAGCTCGTGGACTGCTCGAGGGGACGAGGGGGAGGTGATGGTCGTGGTGGTGTTCGTCGGCGGCGGCGATAGTGCTCGGTGGTAGCATGCGAGAGAGCCAGAGGAGGAGAGGAGCTCGGGGAGAGAGTGAGAGGCCTGGGGGGTGCGTGGCCATCTCCGTGGCGCTGGAAGGGCCTCGAAGGTGTGAGGCGGGCACGGAGGAGGCCACGGCGATCGTGCGTGTGTCGACACGCCTCTGCCTACTGGCAGAGGTGGAAGAAGACCAAGGCGCCCCTGGTGGGCTGGGCCGATCTGCTGGGCCACCAGGTAAGTGCGCCTCAGGTGAGCGCCAGGTTAGTCCTTTCCTAATTGCATTTTCTTTCTGTTTTTCTATTTTTCTGCAACTGTGTTTGGCTTTATTAAAAATGCCAGAGCATTTCTAAAAATCTTGCAACTGCTCATGACCACTGTTGGAAATATATCCTACAGTAAACATTTCAGTTTGGGATTATTTGAGCATTTAAAATATTTTATAGTATTTAAATGCCCAAATAAAAATAAGTAATGATTTAATTCAAAAATCCAGAATGGCCTAGGAAAATGTGCACCATTTTTGGGAGAGGTTCTAGACCAATTCAAAAATGATGAACTTTTGTGAAGGGCATTCTGGGTTCACTGAAATGTTTTTCAGTTGAACCTGGTATTTTCAGGGGGGGGGGTGCTGGGGTTTGTTGCTCCCCATTTCAGGTTTAAGAGAATTTAAACATGATGCAACACAAGACTAGCTAACCCAGAGAAAGCCAGAACCAGGGATGTGACAGATGAGATGTGGAGGATGGACTCCGGAGCTAAGTCGTGAAATTCCAGCCCGTAATAAAACAGTAACCCCCTCACGAAGGGGTCCGTCGGGAAGCCTAGCCCCAGAAGGAAGTGAGACGCGAACACCACGCTCTCACCAGGCTTGGAAGTGGGAATGACCTGCCCTTGAGCAGGCAGCCTATGCGAGATTTCGCCGGTTAGATACCTGGCATCTCTTAGCTTTCGCACGTCTTCTTCCGTAACGGAGGAAGGCATCCACCGGCCTTGAAGGTTGGAGCAGGACGTCATCGGAGGTCCGAAGCGCCTGAATCTGGAGCTTTGGGTGTTGGAACTCAAGGTGAGAGGCGGATTTGATTGAGATTGAAAGAAAGGACTCGAGCCTTGGTCTCTTTATAAAGAGGTTGAATACCAAGAGCCCTCCCCGTGACCGTTTGGGACTCGCCTTCGATTGAGGAGACATACCAACAGGCACGATAGGGTTACCCACGCCCGTATTGATGAAAATCCCGGAATAAGGGGACACGATCTATGCTTCGACAAGACGTGCCAAGGAAACCACCTCGCTAAACGCGCTGGGGTGGGACAGTAAAACGATTCGAATAAAGGCTTGGCCATGGCATGATGTCACACTGCGGAATACGTCAGCAGATTAGATTTGTGCAAATATTATTCTCTCTACGGTGGTATGTGGAACTTGTTTTGCAGAGCCGGACACTATCCTTGTGTTCAAAATCTTCTATGAAGTATTCGGAGGAGGAACCCGCCTTGCAATGCCGAAGACAATCAGCCCGCTGGACTCGTCGTCATTGAAGCCTGGTTCAGGGGCTACTGAGGGAGTCCTGGATTAGGGGGTGTCCGGATGACCGGACTATAACCTTTGGCCGGACTCCTGGACTATGAAGATACAAGATTGAACACTTTGTCCCGTGTCTGGATGGGACTTTACTTGGCGTGGAAGGCAGGCTTGGCGATACGGATATGTAGATCTCCTCCCATTCTAACCGACTCTGTGTAACCCTAGCCCTCTCCGGTGTATATATAAACCGGAGGGTTTTAGTCCGTAGGATGAACAACAATCATACCATAGGCTAGCTTCTAGGGTTTAGCCTCTCTGATCTCATGGTAGATCTACTCTTGTACTACCCATATCATCAATATTAATCAAGCAGGAGTAGGGTTTTACATCCATCGAGAGGGCCCGAACCTGGATAAAAACATCGTGTCCCTTGTCTCATGTTACCATCCGCCTAGACGCACAGTTCGGGACCCCCTACCTGAGATCCGCCGGTTTTGACACCGACAAGCGGTGTTAGGCACCCACACCCGGCGCTTCTGAGAGCCAGAACCGGATGAGGAACCAGTGTCACGGTCATGCTTGTGTGTAGCTTGGAAGTCAGTCTGGCCTGTCTCAGCACTGATAGCCTTGTTCACTAACTTCTGGAAGGAGGTGCACTCGTGCAAATGGTGATCACGGCAAAGCTCGGGGCTAAGTCCCTTGCGGAACCTTGCCTGCTTCTTGGCACCGGTGGAAACTTCCTCGGTTGCATAACGTGCTAGGTTTCCAAACTCTCTGTTGTATGCATCCACAGAGAGTCTACCCACTGGCTAAAAAGCCTCACTGAAAATTCCATCGGAAGTTGGGAGGAACTTGAGGATGCTTTTCGGTCCAACTTCCAAGGGACCTATGTCCGGCTCCCGGATGCAGACGATCTAAGACACATAATCCAACAACCCGGAGAATCAGCCCGTAAGCTTTGGAACAGGTTTCTCACTAAGAAGAACCAAATTGTCGACTATCCGGACGCCGAAGCCTTAGCGGCCTTCAAACACAGTGTCCGAGATGAATGGCTAGCCAGACACCTCGGCCAGGAAAAGCCAAGGACAATGGTCGCCTTAACTACACTCATGACCCGCTTTTGCACGGGCGAAGACAGCTGGTTAGCCCGTAGCAGCACCATTGATCCCGGCACATCTGAGGTCAGGGGTGGCAACAGAAAACCACGGCGCAGCAAAAACAAACGTCGAAAGAGTGAAGAAAGTCCAGACAATACAGCGGTAAATACCGGATTCAGGGGCTCCAGACCCAGTCAACAGAAGAAGCCATTTAAAAGAAACAAGGACAGTCCATCCAACCTGGACAAAATCCTAGACATGCCCTGCCAGATCCACGGTACTACCGATAAACCAACTAACCATACCAACAGAGAATGTTGGGTCTTCAAGCAAGCCGACAAACTCAACGCCGAACACAAAGGGAAGGGACCTCAGAGTGAAGACGGGGACGAACCTCGCCAGTCAAACACGGGGGGGGGGGGGGGGGGGGTAGAAGAAATTTCCACCGGAGATCAAAACAGTGAACACGATCTATGTCACTCATATCCCAAAGTGGGAGCGCAAGTGCGCACTACGAGATGTCTGCGGCGTTGAGCCCGTCACCCCCAATTTCAACCCATGGTCGGCCTGTCTGGTCAACTTTGATCGCAGGGATCATCCGACTAGTATCCGTCACGGGGGTTCGGCTGCCCTAGTCATCGACCCAGTAATCGACGAATACCACCTCACTCGAGTCCTCATGGATGGCGGCAGCAGTCTCAATCTGATATATCAGGACACTGTCTGCAAGATAAGGATAGACCTGTCAAGAATCAAGCCAAGCAGCACTACCTTTAAAGGATTTATACCGGACGTCGAAGCCCGCTGCACGGGCTCTCTAACATTTGATGTTCTATTCGGCTCCCCCGACAATTTTCGAAGCGAAGAACTAATCTTCGACATTTCCCCGTTCCGAAGTGGCTACCATGCACTACTCAGAAGAACGGCCTTCGCCCGTTTTAACGCAGTCCCGCATTATGCTTATCTAAAACTCAAAATTCCTGGACGACGGGGCGTCATTACGGTCAGTGGAAATACGGAGTGTTCTCTTCATACAGAAGAATACACGGCGGCTCTAGCAGTCGAAGCACAAAACGGCCTATTCAAGAGGAGCAGCTCATCAGTCATTAAGACCACTGACACAGCTAAACGTTGATGACACACGAACACGTCACGTGTACCCTCGACGCCGGGGGTGATGCACCGCAGCTCACGTCGAAGGAGACCCGACCGACAAAGGCGATCGCAAGATACCGACGGGCGCTTTTGCAGACCCGAAACCCCACACCCCTGGGAGGGACCCCGTCAGGGAGTGCGGCGGCTATGGGCTGCCCTAGGTCGATTCGCTCGCACCTAGAGCCTCGAGATTCGCAGCTCTCAAACACGAAGAACAGCGAAGAACGAGAGAGAAAACGGTGGAGAGATAAAACATAGATAAAAAAGTAGTATATTGATTTGTTCGATTGTGTGTTGTTCAATCGGCCGTCACCCCCAACATATATAAGAGGCGGCTGGACTTCCCGTACAAGTAAAGGATTCATCTAGGCTTTCCTTACAAGAAAAATTACATCAATTCGCGTCCTACAGTCCTAGTTCTATTCCAACTCGGATTCAGTCTGAATCTGGCACAAACTCTGTCTTCCTTCTTGTGCGGGCCGCTGAGCTTGCATATGATCTCTGATCAAGACGGCCCAAATATAAAACTTGTGCGCCTCGACAATACAAACAACTCTCATTTTTATCACTTTTTCAAATAAGGCTTTCTTGAATACTTTTCGAGGTCATCTGTACCTTCCAGTCTCGTAGTAAATTTGTAGGCCATATACTATCTCTGATGATGATGACTCCAAAACCAAAGTTTACCTTCTTGATGATATGCACAACTTATGTATTTAACACTTCTTCATCCGAGGTCATCTTGATAAACTTCCAGGCATATGTTCAGTTTCACTCGGATTCGAGCTCATCCAGTCGGGTATTAGAGGCTTTCACTTGGAACGTCCGACTGGACTTTTTCACTCGGAAGACAATCTTTCACTCGGATAACTATATTTCCACTCGGAAGGAAATACCTTACTCGATCGGCAAGTTTTTACTCGAAAGTTAAGCTTTCACTCGACCGGTAAGTTTTTCACTCGACCGAAAACATAGCCTGATCTTGATTTGTCTCCTCAGGTCCCATACGACCTCGGATTGAGACGAATTACATACGAAAATCGATCGGCTCGACGAGACGAAACTTTTCTATGTTAAAGGTTTTTCGATTCAGGGCCGTTGTGAGAGCCGAATTTCTCACGCATTGCATCAGACACTCATCAGCATATGTCTGGTGTCAAGCGTAATATTTTGGTCTTTGGTCTATCCAAACCATATTGACTGTAACTTTTGCATATGAACTCGGATTAAGATGTTTCATATATGAAAATCAATTGCCTCGATGAGACGAAGACAATTCCTTTAGAGGGCTCCTTCATCTGAGGTCATTTTGAGGGCATAATCGGCCGAAAAGCACTCAGAACACTAAATTTTGTCACTTCTAGTACAACTTCGGCCACTGAGATGATGTCGAATGGCGATAGCCTAAATATCAAAGTTGTTCCACTCGACGTTGTAAAACTTTCTCATACTGAAAACCGTTTCACTCTGTATCTTGCCAAAATCAGGCGTCAACACATGCCCCCTGTTTTTCGGCAAAGCTTGCACGCAGAAAAATAATATGCATAGTGTTCGTTCTAGGGACGATGTCAACACTCCATCGGCCATTTATTTTCCTCAGGGCGATAATTATGTATCGGCCATGTTTGCGCTAAGGGCGATAATCATATATCGGCCATTGCCTCCTCAGGCCTCCTGCCACACACTTGGGTGGTACTTCCTCAAATATTTTCCATTGAGAGCTCGGGGTAACAATGCCCCTTGTATTGATTCCACCAAATATGAATTTCCGGGAACAACTCTTGTAATCCTAAAAGTACCTTCCCAACTTGGAGACCACTTCCCGGATTTTCTATCTCTTGAACCAATCACGTAATCACTTTCCGACGAGATCACCAACTTGAAAATTCTTCAACTTAACTTTCTTATTGTAAGCTCTTGCAACCCTCAACTTGTCTCTCTCTATGGACTTCAAAGCAACCAAACGTTTATCGGCAACTTCATCAATATTGTCCATCATCAAGTTATAAAATTCTACTGCCGATAAATCATTTTGTTTGGCTATTCTCAAAGCATTCAAATTTACTTCCACTGGTAAAACGGCATCTTGACCATATACTAGCTCATATGGAGTTACCTTCGTAGCACCATGCCTTGAAATTCTATGTTCCCATAAAGCTTCAGACAACAACTCATGCCATCTCCTCCGATTATCCTCAATCTTCCTCTTGATGAGCTTGATTAAAATTTTATTGCTAGACTCGGCTTGTCCATTAGCTTGGGCATAATACGGAGAGGAATTGAGCAATTTTATATTATAAAATTCGGCAAACTCTCTGACTTGGTGTGACATAAAAGATGAACCTTGATATGTAGTTAACGTTTGAGGAATACCGAATCTATGAATAATGTGTTCGATTATGAATTGAATTACCTCCGTATGTGTCATGTTCTTGAGAGGTACTGCTGCAGACCATTTAGTGAAATAATCAGTTGCCACCAATACGAACCGATGCCCTTTGAGGAAGACGGGTGGATTTGTCCAATGAAATCTAAACCCCAACCTCTGAAAGGCCACGGTTTGATAATATGATGTAACATAGCAGCAGGAGCCAATTGAATATCACCAAACTTTTGACAAGCTTCACACCCTTTATAATATCTGAAGCAATCATTAATCAGAGTCGGTCAATAAAACCCAAAGACGCCGCAATAACCATTTCATCTTGGGCGCCGGCTGGTGAGTGCCACAAATACCTTCATGTACTTCTCCCATAGCAACTCTTGCCTGGTCCTCATCCAAACACTTTAGAAGAACATCATTGACTGTTCGGCGATAAAGACCATCATCTCTCATTGTATACTTGAAAGCATACGCCGAACAGCCCTGTCCACCCTTTCACTCGGATTGCACAAGTAATCAACAATGGGCTTTCTCCAGTCGGAATTACCACCTGCACTAGATTTTTTGTTAATGGCCAAATCAGTGGGTTCAGGTTCGGCTTCTCCCATATTGGCAAGACAAGACATCGGTCTTTGAGAGATATGAAAGATGCAATGATCAACATGATATCCAGATGCTTGTTGTGCCAACTCATTTGCTTTCCAGTTGTCATGTCTAGATATATGTGCAATGCTAAAACAATCCAAAGTAGAAATTATATCTAGACATTTATCAAGATAAACATTAAGTGATTCGTCCAAACACCGAAAGACTCGGATATTTGCTGCACCACTAGTAATCTAATCACCGTAAGCCTCAATATGTGTAACACCTATAGCAAGTAACATCTCTAGACCGAATAACAATGCTTCATATTCGCTTGATTGTTTGTGCAAAAATATTCTAAGCGGCATGAGGCTTCAAAAACAGCACCATGAGGAGATATATAAACAATACCAACACCTTGGCCATTGCTACAAACTGAACCATCAAAGTATAATCTCCATGGCACTAATGAAACAAGGTTCATATCAACATCATGCTTGTCATTAATACGACGTTCAACAATGAAATTAGCAACAATTTGGCCTTTAATGGATTTTAGAGATTCATAAGCCAAATCATATTCAATCAAAGCATAAGCCCACTTGCCAATTCTACCACTAAGAATTGGCCTATGCAACATGTACTTAATGACATCTGTTTGACAAGCTACTACACAAGCACTCGGCACTAGGTAATGTCTCAATTTTGTGCAAGCATAATATAAGCATAGACATAGTTTTTCAATAAATGTATACCTTGTCTCGGCGTCCAATAAGTGTCTGCTCAAATATGTAATGGCATGCTCTTTTCCTTCGGTGTCTTGATTCAAAACAACACCAATAACACCTTCCTATGCTGTGATATAAAGCTTAAAAGGCTCTCTATGCTTGGGTGCTTTCATCACCGGAGGAGTGCACAAATAATTCTTGATCATATCAAAGGCTTCTTGCTGTTTTACCCCCCAAGTGAAATCAACATCATTCTTTAACCGAAGGATAGGAGTAAATGCATCAACTTTCCCTGACAGATTAGCTATGAACCTTCTCAAATAATTGACCTTGCCAAGGAACTTTTGCATATCTCTCTTGCATGTTGGAGCCTCCACTTTCTGTATGGCCTCTATCTTTTTGGGATCAATTTCGATGCCATCTTCATGAATAATGAAACCCAAAAATTTGCCAGCTGACACACCGAATGCACACTTCAAAGGATTCATCTTCAGTCCATACTTTTTCATTCTTTCAAAAGCTAAACGCAAATCGGCCAAGTGAGATTCAAAAGCATCCGATTTGACAACAATATCATCAATATAAACTTCAAGTATGATACCGAGTAAATCATGAAAAATCAAATTCATAGCCCTTTGATATGTGGCTCCAGCATTTTTTAATCCGAATGTCATCACTGTCCACTCGAATAAACCAAGGAAACCAGGACATCGGAAAGCTATTTTGTACATATCTTCTTCGGCCATAAAATTTTGATTGTATCCGCCATTACCATCTAAAAGCTAATAACCTTATGTCCAGAAGCATCATTAATAAGCATATCGGCTATTGGCATGGGATACTCATCTTTGGGTGTAGCCCTATTCAAATCTCTGAAGTCAATGCACACCCTCAACTTGCCGGATCCCTTCTTCTCCATCGACAATGTTAGAAATCCACTCGGCATACCTGCAAGTTCGAATGAAATTAGCTTCAAGCAATCGACCGATCTCTTCCTTGATCCGGTCATATGTTTTCGGATTAAACTTTCCGGCCGATCGCTTATAAGGTCTAAAACCGGCCTTTATAGGCAACCGATGCTCCACCAGCTTTCGGCTCAACCCTGGCATCTCATGATATTCCCATGCAAAGCAACAAACATATTCTTTCAATAGCTCGATTAATTAGGTTTACAATCGGCTTTCAAATTTTTGTTTACAAATGTCGGTCGACTGACTGATCCGTCTCCGATATCTACCCCTTCTAACGGATCGGCCGATGTAAAACCTTGTCCAAGTTTATCCATGTCATCCAACTCCTCAATAGATTCATACATATCGTTCTCGCTGGTCCGATACTTTACAAGACGTTTTCGTAACCACTCGGAACTAGAATCCATTGAAACATATCAAACCTTGGAGCCGATTGCATTCAGTCGGCTTTAAAGACACGGGCACAAAACCATTCTTGGTCGCGCTGAGAAAATCAAACTCTTATAAGTCACGTCCCGTCAAGCAAGTAGCATTGGGATGTTGCCAATCCACCGATGCATCGGCCAAAGCAACACAGGCTGAGTTATCCTCACGAATAACTTCCACTTCATCATCAACCCACTGAATCAAAAACTGGTGCATAGTGGATGGCACGCACTGATTTGCATGAACCCAATCACGGCCTAGTATGACGTTGTAGTTACCTTGCACCTCAGCGACAAAGAATGCAAGAGCTAAAGTTTTGCTTCCATCGTAAGCTCCACATACATTACACCTTTGGCTTCAGTTTTCTCTTTGCCTTCAAATCCGTTGAGCACCATATTCGTCTTCATCAGCTCTTCATCAGGCAAAACCAATTTCTTGAAGACCGAATAGGGCATAAGATTTACCACAGCACCACCATCAACAAGCATTCTACTGAGTGGCGATCCATTGATATGACCTCTGAGATACAACGGTTTCAAATGTGTTACTGGTTCTTTTGGCTTCTCGAATATTGCGTTTTAGGGCCAAAATCCAGCCGAGCCACTTCCCTTCCTCATCTACAAGACGAAACTCAGCAGGTAAGTAATATACCATATTGATATCCATACCTTCATGAACCGGTGTAGACTCATAGTCCAACATATCAGCCTCCTCCTCGAGTGCATCCACCGAGTCTGAAATCTGTCCGAGTGAAGGAGAATTAAGAAGTGTCGCAGACGATGTAATAGCTGTCGCATCGTCCTCCTTGGGTGGTGTAGGTACTTCTGTGATACATGTAGAAGCTGATGTATCTTGTATTTGTTTAGGCCTCCACACTTGTTTTGCTGGAACCATGGGCCAAGTGTCATTGAACAACTTATCCCTTTGCTTCTCGGCCTCTTGCGCTGCCATCTCTTGACTCCTTAATCTCTGTAGTTTCCTCTTCTGTGTCTTTTTTAGCCCTGGAGGACACCACTTTGGTCGAGTGTATTTAGCATCTCTCACCTTTACTTGGCTGGTGCCTGCTTCATGGTCATTAGCCGAGTGCTTTGGCGCGATAGCAAGTATCGGCTCAGTCGGATTGCTATGCACAATCGGCTGCTGTATGGCGAATGTTTCGGTGCCCAAGATAAGTGAGTCGGCATCCATTTTCTCCTTGCCTTTTCCCGACTCAACTACTGCAACACTTGGTGATTTAACACGCCATTCTTTTCGACTTTCCAGATGCATGAAATTTCCACTCGGGCGCACCTTTTTACTCTGATGGAATCCATTCGGATGGATATCACTCGGATGGAGTTCAGTCGGATGGAATCTACTTGGCCACATTTTTTCACTCAGATAGCTTCCACCTGGGTGCATTCTTACACTCGGATAATTTACATTCGGTCGCATGTTTTGACCAGCCGACGATAGTTACCGATGTTCAGTCGGCCATTATATGAGTATTCAAGTGGATCCCAAACAGTTTGCCTTTGCTCTTCTGGAAACAACGCCTTTGGTCCACTTGGTTTCATATACTGACTGAACATATCATCTGATGGCGACCTTGGTCGTTTCAAGTATGATGGCCGGTTAGAGCTGGAACCAGCCAACTGGTTGGCGTACTTGGACAGGAACATGTCAAAAGTTGGTTTGATTCGTTTGCGCTATACTTTAGCTTTGTTCATCTTCCACTTGCCAACATCAGGACTCTTGGGCTTAACAAATTTAACTCGAGTGTCATGTTGCACCTGTGTTTGCCCCCCAGGTGTAGGATTCTTGATGGTGATCTTGATCACTTCCTTGCCATCGGGTTGCTTATCAAGCACAACATGTCTCCCCAAGACCTTGTCGCCCTCCTTGTCCTTCTTGGGCTCACCAACAATGACATTAGCTTTATTAGCAGATTCGGCTACCTCCGGCCGAATGAGCAGCTTCTTCCCTTCTAAATCCATGGTTTTCATTGGAAAGGGCTGTTTATCAACTTGCATCTCAGAAAAGTTCAATCGTCCGTCATTAATGGCCGATTGTATCTGTCGTCGAAAAACATTGCAATCGTTAGTAGCATGAGAAAAAGAATTATGATACTTGCAATAAGCACGCCGTTTCAGCTCTTCAAACGGCTGTAAAGTGTGAGATATTCTAATAATCTTAGCCTGCAGCAAAGCATCAAATATTCTATCACACTTAGAAATGTTAAAAGTAAACTTCATATCTTCATCACGATTCTTATGAATCGGTTTTAGATCATTGCAAGTAAAGGGTTTGGCCTTAGATGGCCAAAGGAATTCAGTAGCAAAAACATCACCCTCATCGTCCCAGTGATCACTATGATATTCCACCATATTCATCTTTGGACGATCGGCTTTGTATCTATGCACTTCTTTGAGTTCTTTGCTTCGGCTTTCCTGAGCCAAAGCCCTTTGTTAGACTTGGTTAATATTTAAGAACACATAGCCTTCTAGCTTTTCTCTAATGGGAGTTCTCAAACCACTCAGCACTAGGTCTGCCAAGTCTCTCTCGGTTATCACCAAACTAAAACATCGGTTTTTCGTTTCTCTGAATCTCTTGATGTAATCTGAGACCGATTCATCATGCTTCTGTTTAACCGATGTTAGATGTGACAACTTGAGTTCATTGTCGCTGCTGTAAAAGTGATCATGAAATTTCTGCTCTAGCTGCGACCAAACTCGAATGGAACCATGTGGTAAAGAAGAAAACCATGAAAATGCGGTACCAGTTAATGATAAAGGAAATAAACGTACTTTCAACTCATTTAGTGAGCCTGCTTCACCTAATTGTGCCAAGTATTGACTAACATGCTCCCATGTGGTTTTTGTGCCCTCTCCATTGAACTTAACAAAATCTGGAATTTTATATCCTGGAGGGCACTGAATGGCATCAAAGTACTCGGGGTACGGCTTTTGGTAAATCCTATTCTGAGGTAACTCAACCCCAAAATTCTCTCGAAGCATCTTATCCATCTCCTCTCTAAGATTAGCTAGACCATCATCCATAGTGGACGATGAAACTTGTGGCAGTGGCATAGGAGGAGTAGGACTACTAGTTGTAGGTAGGAACTGTGGCATGTATGTCGACCCATAATTTGATAGTGGTTGAGTGGTTGTAGCTGTAGGTAAGGTTGGGTTCGGTGTTGCCACCGAACCTGGCATGCTCATAATAGGATTAATGGGTGCAGCCACAATCTGATTTGTTTGGGAAGGATAATAAGTCATCGGCACGGGAGGCGCCGATGAGATAGGTAAAGCCAGATTAGGGTTTTGCACACTAGTTGCTACACCATCATTACCACTAGACGATTGAGATATATTCTTCTGAGCATTAGTATTTTCTATGAAAGTTTGATAGACTAGATTGTTACCATCAGCAATACGACTCTCAATCTCAGCCCACTACTCAGGAGAAAAGGTAGTACTCACAGAGGGTTTAACCTGCTCGGCTTGAAGAGGAGGGAACTTGATTTCTTCAATCAGAGTGATGTTGCCTTGGCGATCCTTCTTGAACTTTTCAAGGAACTCCTGCAAATCCTTCTCTTCACGTGCCTTCTTGTACTCCTCATAGACTTGGCGATGATCAGCCGATATCTCATCAAGACTGGGCTTAATGATGTTATCGGCGTCTACCTCGGATGGCTTGGGAAGATCGGACATGGTGGATGATGATGATTGATCTTCGTTCCCCAGCGGAGTCGCCAAAAAGTGTGTTGACACACGAACACGTCACGTGTACCCTCGACCCTGGGGGTGATGCACCGCAGCTCGCGTCGAAGGAGACCCGGCCGATAGCGCGATACGCAAGACAGTCGACGGGCGCTTTTGCAGACCCGAAACCCCACACCCCCGGGAGGGACCCCGTCAGGGAGTGCGGCGGCTATGGGCTGCCCTAGGTCGATTCGCTCGCCCCTAGAGCCTGGAGATTCGCAGCTCTCAAACACGAAGAACAGCGAAGAACGAGAGACAAAACGGTGGAGAGATAAAACATAGATAAAAAAGTAGTATATTGATTTGTTCGATTGTGTGTTGTTCAATCGGCCGTCACCCCCAACATATATAAGAGGCGGCTGGACTTCCCATACAAGTAAAGTATTCATCTAGGCTTTCCTTACAAGAAAATTTTCATCAATTCGCGTCCTAGAGTCCTAGTTCTATTCCAACTCGGATTCAGTCTGAATCTGGCCCAAACTTTCCTTCTTGCACTGGCCGCTGAGCTTGCATATGATCTCTGATCAAGACGGCCCAAATATAAAACTTGTGCGCCTCGAAAATACAAACAACTCTCATTTTGATCACTTTTTCAAATAAGGCTTTCTTGAATACTTTTCGAGGTCATCTTTACCTTCCAGTCGGACTCGGTCTTGTAGTAGACTAGATTATCCGAGTCTCGTAGTAAATTTGTAGGCCATATACTATCTCTGATGATGATGAATCCAAAACCAAAGTTTACCTTCTTGATGATATGAATAACTTATGTATTGAACACTTCTTCATCCGAGGTCATCTTGATAAACTTCCAGGCATATGTTCAGTTTCACTCGGATTCGAGCTCATCCACCCGGATATTAGAGGCTTTCACTTGGAACGTCCGACTGGACTTTTTCACTCAGAACACAATCTTTCACTCGGATAACTATATTTCCACTCGGAAGGCAATACCTTACTCGATCGGCATGTTTTTACTCGAAAGTTAAGCTTTCACTCGACCGGTAAGTTTTTCACTCGACCGAAAACATAGCCTCATCTTGATTTGTCTCCTCAGGTCCTATACGACCTCGGATTGAGACGAATTATATATCAAAATCGATCGGCTCAACGAGACAAAACTTGTTAATATTTTTTCGATTCAAGGCCGTATTGAGGGCGGAATTGCTCACGAATTGCATCAGACACTCATCAACATATGTCTGGTGTCAAGCGTAATATTTTGGTCTCTGGTCTATCCAAACCATATTGACTGTAACTTTTGCATATGAACTCGGATTAAGATGATTCATATACTAAAATCAATGGCCTCGACGAGACGAAGACAATTCCTTTAGAGTGATCCTTCATCTGAGGTCATTTTGAGGGCGTAATCCGCTGAAAAGCACTCAGAACACTAAATTTTGTCACTTGTAGTACAACTTCGGCCACTGAGATGATGTCGAATGGCGATAGCCTAAATATCAAAGTTGTTCCATTGGACGTTGTGAAACTTTCTCATGCTGAAAACCCTTTCACTCTGTATCTTGCCAAAATCAGGCGTCAACAAACGTGTCCGGCGCACATCTCAATGCGGCAGCTCAGGTAAACCTGAGCTCGATTAGCAACTACACCCCCTTCGACGGCCCCATAAGGAGATACACTCAAAATACCTTGGACGGCTTCGGGGGCACTCTGCACGCAAAAGGTCCATAGTTCGGCTTGACCCTATTAGGACCCTAGTAGTTATCCTTCACGGTTCATTAAAACGAACCAGCTTTACTTACGGCCACACCAGATTATTTTACCTGGTTTTTTTTCCTTTTTTTACAGATAGCCATCATACTATACCCTTCAAGGACACTTCACAACGGAGACAAAGGCGCAGACGTGCAGCAGGGCCCCACATTAACGTTTCTTTTTCAGATTAAGACCCTGTGTAAACCTTTTTAATCTCTTGTTGTTTTATACTTTCTTGGCATGTAAAATGTCCAAGAAAGATATCGGCATTATCTGTAAACATACGGCTCGCCGTACCAAAGTGGATGTTATAGAAGCAGCCCAGTTCGTATTGTGTTTTGAGATTTATGCTCTCATCACCTGCGCTCTTTCCCCACATTGGATTGCCACATGTGCCTTGATACCATGGGTCTATCACCAGGGGCTGTATTCAGCCCGGTGTACATTGTAAAGTTGAAACACCTATAGGGAGTGTTCGGCGTCGCGAGTTTGGCCTTATATGCATCAACTCCGAATCATGTCTTTGGTCAATAGTTGGATTGCCCGGCTCCTGTGCTTACTACCTTACGTTCCGCTATATTGACTAGGGTAGTAAAGGGAGAACTACTGCGATTGTGCCCCGGCTAGCACAGACGAGCACCTAAGTAGAGAAAGCCGAAAACTGACTGTCATGATGTGGTGAGAGCTGGTCAACCACTCAATGACTCATCGGAATCTTCGCGATTCCCTCTGTATCAAATGAAGGAGCATTACTCTGGTCACGTATGTAAACGCACCATATTCGGATAACCGCAGACATACCAGGGGCTATATAGTAGCCCCACGGTCAAACTCCTCTGGCTAAGTGAAAGTGTTAAAGCTCTATATTCCGATTGCCTAGTTCGCCGCACTAACACCTCCTTAACAGACCAAGATGTTGGGTCAAGTGTGATCAAGTGCTTTTTCGAACACCCCTGCGTTATACGCGAGGGGGCTGAAGTCGGCGACTGCAAACTTTCAGATTGTATATATAAAAAGACGGCCGCACAGGAGGCAGCAAAACTTTTCGGGCAAAAAGTATAAAAACATAGCCTTAAATATATCATGATATTGTTATTACAATTTTGATACACTTCACTCGAACATAATATTTTTCGAGCACTGGCCCTCTATCAAGCGGGCACCCTCTAGGACATCTTCAAAGTAATTTTCTGGCATGTTAAGGTCCTTGCCCTCAGGTGGACTCTGGCGCTGCAATATCGGTGGCCTTCATCTTTGCCTAGTACATCTTGACATGGGCAAGGGTCATCCGTGCACCTTCTATGCACGTTGACCGGTTCACAGCATCGATACACGACACCGCATTAACAAGTCGCCGCACCAAACCGAAATAACTATTCGGAATGGGTTCAGTCCCCCACAGCCGGGCTATGACGTCCTTCGTGGCAGTGCCTGACATCTTGTGGATCTCGGCCCACTGAGCCATCTGTTTGTTCAACAACGGACGCTTTGGCGTGTTAAATTGCGACCAAAATAGCTTTTCCGCCGCATGTCCTTCTTGCGCATGGGAAAATTGATTCGCAGCAGCAGCACTCTTCGGCAGGTCCATAAAGGCGTCTGGAGAACTCCACAGTTGATTAAGCGGGGCATACTTTGGATCGCCAAACTTAGCTTGCAATAAAAAGGGCTTACCAGCCGCGATCTCCCCAGCTTGTCGGATCTCCTCCCGAGCTGCTCTAGACTCAGACCGGGCTTCCTTCGCCTCATGTAAGGCCTTGACAAGATCGGCCGCTTTGGCTTTGTTATCCTTCTCAAGAACCTTGCATTGGCTAGTGGCATCCTTCAGATCAAGTGCCATAAATGATATTCTCTCCTCGCACTGATGCCGAGCAGTTTGCTCGGCTTTCAATTCGGCGGTTACCTTCTCGGCAGCCGCATTGCTCATCCTAGCTTGTTCCTTGGCCCGTGCAAGTTCGGCCCGAGGGGTCTCAACTATGGCGGCACTATCTGCAGTTATGCATAAACAAAATTTCAGTATCACGCTCATTTCACAAAACTATCATGTACTGAGTGCCCCAGAGACATACCTTGCGCCTCGTCGAGCCGCCTGTTAATAAGCGTGATGTCGTCATCTGCTACATCAACTTTTTGCTTCACATGTGCTACCTCGGTAGCTTGGGCCGTTGCCACAGATGTAACATCATGTTTTTCAAAATAGTCAGATAATTTCCTGGGCATATAATTTTGATCCTCTGATCGCCTCCCTCTGGGATGTCAACCAGAGTCGGCTACTATCTATACACAGGTGCAATTTGCATTTATAACACAATTCAAAATTACCCTACGTACCTCAAAGCCTCTTAGTAGGCTCGTGAGAGCTTCATTCAATCTGCTTTTCGCGGACCGAACTCCTTCAACCACCGTACCCATCAAGGTACGATGTTCCTCTGAGACGGAGGCATGTTGCAATATGCTCATCAGAGTATCCGGCGCCTCCGAATCCGGAACGGGCTGCGTCGTCCCTCCGACATTGGATACTCCGGGACTTTTGGTGTTCCTTGAAGGGGCCGCACGCCCCAGACCCTGGGCGGCTGAAGTATTACCTTCGGCCCCGGTCCTCACTGCCTCTTGCGCCACTCATCGATCGGGAAAGATCCTCCGGGGCAACACCTCGACGTCGTCTGCCTTATCAGGCAGGGAAATCTATGGAGGCATCTCGCTCTCCATCATCTCCGGAAGAAGATCCCCCAAAGAGGAGGACTGTTGAGGAAGGCTGCATGCCGGACTACAAACATGTGTTTAAAATGTTACCCTTACAGTCAGGAAAGAACGGGATATGTGTAAAACGCCCTGATTCACTTACGATCCGGCTAGGGGCTTATCTTTGGGGAGTGATTGCATATCAGCATCCTCCCCTGACTGGGTTGTCTTCCCCCGCTTAGAAGCTTCTCTCTTCAAGTCTTTGGAGGCGGTCCGCTTCTTCCCATGAGGAGAAGGGATGTCAGCTTGCCTTTCCCTTCCACTTTTGGAAGGAGAAGTTCCGGTCTTCCCGGACAAATTGCCTAGTGTGTCTTCGGAATGAAGGTTGCCTTGAGCCTCTTCGCTATCCTCCTTATCTTCCCCCGCCGGCACTTGATATGGCGCCGGAGCCAGCATCCTTATTAGCACCGGATCGGCATAGTCTTTGGGAAAAGGAGCCGGACACCTGATTCTCTCCGCCTTCTTTAGCCAACCCTGGCTGAGTGGAGTTTTATCAATACATTGTTATGAGTAATCTAACTAAATTGTGTTCGGGAGTCAAGTACTTACCAGAGTATCCGGATGATTGCAGTCAAGATCAAGGTCTTCTGTTGTATTCGGCCACTGTTTTCGTGCGCGGAAGAACAATTTCCACATCTCTCTGAGAATTATGCCGCAGAAGTGCTGAAGGGTCCGTGGACCTTCCTGATTGAACTCCCACATGCGGAGAGGACGCCTCTGGCATAGAAGAATACGGCGGACTAGCATTACTTGGACGATATTGGTGAGGCTGGTGCCCTTCTTAATGATGCTCTGAATACGACTTTGCAATGTCTGCACTTCATCAACGAAACCCCAGTCCAACCCCTTGTTGCCCAGGATGCAAGCTGAAGCGGAGGGCCAAATCAAAATGCAGGTGCAGCTACCCGCTTTGTACCACGGGGTTCGGTAATGTAAAACCACTCCCATTGCCATAGATCAGAAGATTCTGTGAAGGAGCCCTTCGGCCAGGGGGAAGTGGTAAGTTTGCTTATTGAAGCACATTCGCACTCTGCTTGTTTCCCGCCAATTACCTTCAGTTTCACGCTAAAGGTCTTCAGCCATAAGTCGAAGTGTGGGGAGATACGGAGGAAGGCCTCGCACGTGGTGATAAAACGCCGAGATGTGGAGGAAGGAGTCTAGAGCTAGATCATGGAAATCTAGCCCGTAATAAAACATAAGCCCTCAAACAAAGGGATGGAGAGCAAACCCAAGCCCTTGGAGGAAGTGAGAGATGAACACGACCCTCTCATTGGATCTGGGAGTAGGAATAACCTGCCCTTGAGCAGGAAGCCTATGGTAAATTTCCGCGGTCAGGTATCTTGCCATCCACCAGCCTTGAAGGCTGGGTCCGGACATGGCTGGAGGCTCGGAGCAACTGGATTGACCCTTGAGTGTTGGAACTTGAGGTGGGAGGTAGAAGGAAGAACTAGCGTGGGAGAAAGAGGATAGGCCTTAACCCCTTTATAAAGGCGACGAATATCAAGTGTCCCCTCTGTGGCCTTAAAACATGCCTATTCCCAAGGAAACATGCCAACCGAATGGTTGGGTTGCCCACGCCTGTGTTGATGAAAATCCCGCAATAAGGGGAGACGATCTCTGCTTTGATAAGACGTGCCAATAAAAACCGCCTCTTGGAATGTGGAGTGGCAGGACAAAAAAAGGTTCGAATAATGGTCGGGCAGTGACGTGATGTCACGCTACAAAAAGTTGTCAGCGGATTGGACTCGTGAAATATTATACTCTCTACGGTTGTGTATGGTACTTGTTTTGCAGAGCCGAACACGATTCTTGTGTTCGGAATTTACTTTGAAGTATTCGGAGAAGGAACCAGCCTTGCAATGCCGAAGACAATCTGCGCGCTGGACTCATTATCGTTGAAGCCTGGTTCAGGGGCTACTGAGAGAGTCCTGGACTAAGGGGTCCTTGACAGCCGGACTATTGTCACGCCCAATATGCGACCCTATCCAAAAGGAACTCGACGGTCCCACCAAGGATAGACCCGCATATTGAAACGCTTTTGCAAGGTGGATATCATTACATCAACATTACATAATAGATGGGGATACATACATAAGGCACAAATGCCACAAGAATACATCAACATCATATACAAGATCAACATCCGACTACGGATGAAACATAAATGTAAACTCAAACGACATCCACCTCGCTAGCCTGTGCTCCCGACCGAACCTATCCCCGATCGAAGAAGAAGCGTAAGAAGAACTTCAACACAAGCAAACATCACTCTCGCCATGATCATCGCATAACCTGTACTGCAATCGGTGGTGTAGTAATCTGTGAGCCACGAGGACTCAAAGAATCCCATTACCATGGGTATCAAGACTAGCAAAGCTAAATGGGAAAGGAAGGGGTAAAGTGGTGAGGTTGCAGCAGCGACTAAGCATATATGGTGGCTAACATACGCAAATGAGAGCGAGAAGAGAGACAAAGGAACGGTAGTCAACTAGTAATGATCAAGAAGTGATCCTGAACTCCTACTTACGCCGACATAACCCGTAAACCGTGTTCTCCTCTCGATCAACCCCGAAAAGAGACACTCACGGTTACGCACACGGTTGGTGTATTTTAGAAGAGTTTCCTTCAAGTTTACTACAACCGGATATTAACAAATTCCCATCTCGCCACATAACCGCTGGCACGGCTCTCGAAAGTTTATACCTGCAGGGTGTCCCAACTTAGCCCATGATAAGCTCTCGCGATCAACGAAAGATATTCCTTCTCCCTGAAGACCCGATCAGTCTCGAATCCCGGCTACAAGACATTTCGACAAAGAATAAAACAAGACCAAGAAGACCTCCCGGCGAGCCGACATCCCGATAGTAGCCGCCACAGATCTCGCCTCGTGCCACGACCGGATGAGCACTACGCATAACTAGAACCAGCCCTCAAGTTTCCCCGAGGTGGCGCTGCAAGTGGTTTCTAGTTTGGACCAACACTTAGACAAGCATTGGCCCGGGGGGGCTAAAATAAAGATGACCCTTGGGATGCGCGACTCCCAAGGGAAAAAGGTAATAGGTCAGGCAAATGGTAAAACCAATGTTGGGCCTTGCTGGAAAAGTCTTATTCAAAGCGAACTGTCAAGGGGGTCCCATAAATCACCCGACCGCGTTAGGGACGCAAAAATCCGGGAACATAATACCGATATGACGGAAACTAGGGCGGCAAGAGTGGAACAAAACACCGGGCATAAGGCTGAGCCTTCCACCCTTTACCAAGTATATAGATGCATTAATAAATATAAGAGATATTGTGATATCCCAACAAGTAAACATGTTCCAACAAGGAACAACATCTCCATGTTCCAACAAGGAACAAACTTCATCTTCACCTGCAACTAACAATGCTATAAGAGGGGCTGAGCAAAGCGGTAACATGGCCAAGCAATGGTTTGCTAGGAAGGGTGACAAAGGTTAGAGGTTCATGGCAATTTGGGAGGCTTGAGCAGCAAGTGGTGGGTAAGGCAGCATAGCGATAGAACGAAGCAACTAGCATAGCAATGATAGTAGTGAGATCCAGGGTGACGGTCAGCTTGCCTGAAATCCCGCAAGGAAGAAGAACGAGTCCATGAAGAAGATGAAGCCATGAAGACAAACCAAGCGTAGACGAACGAATCCTCACGATCGCAACGAAACAGGAACTAACAAGAAGAAGCACACAAAATAGTAAACACACCACGCATGAACAAGACATGAAGCACAACGAGCATGATGCATGACAAGACTACATGAAGCTACTCATGGCAAGAGATGATGCAAACAAGAGCAACACATCAAGACAAGTTTAAATGAGGCCGGAAACAACATATAACAATTCCGGTAAGTCCTCATATGCAAATTTCGAAATTGGTCCAGATCTGAATAAACCTTATGTTCAAGTTGTTAAACAGCAAGTTAAGATGCACCACGATGATCTACACGAAATTCTAGTCAAGTTACATATAAAGTTCATTAGATTCGAGCTACGGCCTAGAAGATATGAGCAAAACAAGATAAGCATGGCATTGATGCAAAATGCATACAAACATCAAGCAAACACCTCAAAACAAGGATGCAACATGATAATATGAAACTACATGCAAAATCAAGCAAGTTTCATATAGAGCACACTCAAAACGGAGCAACGGTTCAACACATACACATTAAACAAGTTATAGCAACAATCTGTCCAAAACAGCAAGTAGGCATATTACAAGCATCAAAACAACATGCTACAGCACCTCAACGTGAAAACAACAGGCATGGGCATGATGTACTGGTAAAGAATTACAAAACATGAACACTGAGCTATCTCAAGAAATCACTATAACATGCTCAAAAACACATGGCAAAATTGCAAATAATAACAGTTTCAGACTTATCAGGAAATAACATCAGGTTGCAATGTTTAGAGCTATCAAACAACGTGCTACAGGAACTTATCATGGCAAACAAAGGCATGGCATTAATCTAATAAATGCATAGAACAAAAGTCTCTTACTTACCATGAGCCAAAAAGGATCATAATATATGATGGCACCCATGTAAACATGGCAAGTTATATTACAGATTCATACATGGCAGGTACAACAATAAGTAGGCATGTTGGTGAGCTTGAACCACTCACCACAGAACAATACATGGCATGCCAAGGAAACCAACTGTAATAAGACATGGCATAAAAACTATACATGGCAAGAACAACATCATAGCATACACGGATAAACTACAACAACCTTGGCACAATTGAATAACATGTAAACAACCTGCCAGGAAACATTTTATAACAAAGTAGAGCTCGATTGACTCAAGCTATGGCACTCCATAATTGCAAACAAGGGCACGGATGGATTGAGAATAACCACGTGTTCAAAACATCCTTACTGAAGTATCTCAAAATAAGCATGGATCTCTCTGTAGTATCAAGTTAACATGGCATAAAAATATCAGCAAAACAGGGGCTGAAATCAGCAACATCATGAAGCCTAGTTTGCATGCTTCTGCTAGTCACCACAGAGATCACAAAAATACATGGCATACACCCCTGTAAAGATGGCATGGCATATTACAAAACACATGTAGGACTCAAGTTCATAGGATGCACACATCAATCATGGAAAAAATGACAAAAGTGCATGTTCTGATAAGAATCTGAAACTAACATCACATAGCCCTCTTCCAACAGCATTTATGGCGTCAAGATGAGCTCAAATGAAAATGATGCAATTAGATGAAATGATGTGCTCGTCGAGGCGAACAATACGGTATGCTACACGCCCAAAAAGGTGCCACGGGTACAGAGATACGGCATGACGAACATGGCATGACAATGATGAAAACACTCGGGACTTGGTGGAATTTTACCTCCGGGAAAAGTCAACCTGGGATGGAGGGAAGCGGGACGGGCAGATCCGGGACGCGGGCGCCCGTGTTTGGTTGGACGGAGTGGTGGATCTGGTCCACCTGACCAGATCCGGACGGCGGGGAACTCCGGCGAGGAGCGGCCGGCACCGGCGCGAGGCGCGGCGACCGGAGGCGGCGAACGGAGGCGGCGGCAATGGATGCGACGGGCCAAGGAGCGATCGGGCGCAGGCGGGCGGCCGGGCGGAGCGACTGGCGCAGCGGGCGGCGCTGTTCGGCGGGCGCAGCGGGCGCGGCCGACGGCACGGAAGCCGAGGTCGCCGGGCCTGGCGCATTTAGGCAGCCGGGCGGCGGACTCGGGCGGTGTAATGGAGCACGCCGGGCGAGGCGGAGGTGCGCCAAGGCGAGCATGAGGTCCGGGCGGCGGATCCCGGCAGCGGTGGCGGAGATGGGCTCATGGGCCGGGCCTCGGCCCGAGCGGCCGGGCGCGGTGGAGGCGCGGCGCGGGCGACGTATGGCCGGGCGATTGGCGGAGGGAGGCGGAGCGGAGCCCGCGGGGTCGACGTGTCCCGCGAGAGGAGGAGATCTAGGGTTTTGGGGGATTTTCATCCGCGAATTTCGGGGGGAGGGGCTTATTTATAGGTAGAGGGAGTTAGGAGAGTCCAAATGAGGAGCGGTTTTCGGCCACGCGATCGTGATCGAACGACCGAGAGCTTGGAGGGGAGTTTGCTGGGTTTTTGGGCCACTTTGGAAGGGTGTTGGGATGCAGGATAAAAGAGGCCTTTGCGGTTAACCGGTTAACCGGTTGGAGTATCAAACGACCTCCAAATGGCTCGAAACTTGACAGGCGGTCTACCGGTGCTATACCAAGGCCGCTTGACAAACCTCGGTCCATTCTGAGAAAGTTTAACACCCGCACACGAAAAGAGGCAAAAGGGGCGCCGGAGACATAGGAGTGCCGGATGGCAAAACGGACAACGGGAAAATGCTCGGATGCATGAGACGAACACGTATGCAAAATGAAATGCACATGATGACATGATATGAAATGCAGATGATGACATGGGAAAGTGCAACACGCAAGCACATGACATGGCAATGACGATTTAATAATCAAGGACACTGGCGATCGAATCCGGGGCGTTACAACACTCCTCCACTAACAAGAGATCTCGTCCCGAGATCTTAGGACCGAGACGGAAGGGAAAAAGGATGAGGAGAAAACAAGAACTCAAGAGAAGAAGCAAGGAATCGAGAGCACTCGAGAAGAGGAGAGGAACGACGAGAATGCCGAGAATCGAAAGCTCACGGAATCAGATAGACTATGAAATAACTCCGGTTAGAACAACATAAGAAACGAATAAGACTGAAAGGATTTAGGTAGAACTTTGACTGAACATGGAATGAATAGAACACGAACTTCACAAGATGGGATGGCACTTGACGAGATGACCAACGCAATGCCTCCGGAAGAATTGAAAGAATTGAATGAAAAGAACTTAGAAGGAAGGATTGAGTGAAGTTGTTGAGAAAATCAACAACGAAAGAATAAGCTAGTTGTGGACTTATGGATAACATCTCAAGATCATAAGGTGATAACCGGCCACAAATTGAAAAGATTGGATAGCTTAGAACAATGAAGAAATGCAAAACTCCACTTCAAAAGAATACGAAGAATTAATTACACTTCGAGATGCGAGAAGAAAAGATACTTGAACTCCACCAACAAAATCTTGATGAACTCTTGAAGAATGAATTAAATCCTGAAGAACCATCATGAAGAACTCCGGTAACAAAAGGATGACGAGATAAAATGAAGGAAGAAAGAATAAGATGAGCCTGCGATGAATTAGATGGAGGATTCCGACGAAATGGCCGAGGAAATAATTGAACTCCGGAAAATAAAAGATGAAAAGACTTGGAACTAGAATTTATTCCTCAAAAACAAACTCCGAAGAAAAGGATTAATCACTTTGATGAAATAAGAAAAGATTTATTGTATGCTTATCCTTCATCAAATTAAATTGATGACAAGCAATGGATTTTGCATAATACTTATTCTCATTGGGAAAAGGTTAAGGGAATATATACTGCCAAATTTGGGAAGGTCTTCATAAGCCACCGGTAGGATTGAAAAGAAACGAACGAATTGATACGATAACAACAGAAAAGAAATCTTGAACGGACCACCGTTAGAAATGAAAATGAACGAAGAGAAGAGAACGAATCGACGGAAAGAATTAGAAACCACGAAGATACTTGAGGGAAAATTAGAGACAAGAGAACGAAGAGATCCCGAACTGATTGACGAATGCTTGAACGAAGCACCGGAAGAATATTGAGATGAACGAAGCTGAAAACTTGGAACGAAGAAATATTCCGAAAAAGATGACCTCCGGATGATCGAGACGGAAAACAACTCCTGAAATACTCGGATGGATGAAAAGAATTGCACGACTGGAAACAATTAGATAGGATAACATCAAGATATCACCATGAATCTTCGGGAGAACAGACAAGATTTAGGGAAAACTCTACTTCAATCTTCAAAGTTGAGAATGACGATGAGAAACACCATCAAAATTGTTGAGGTACTCCGGAAGAATGAAAAGCGAAGAGGTAGAGGCGGCAATGAAAATGATTTGAAATCGATGTTGGAAAGGCATCTGACTGATGAAATCATACTTATGTCACACTTTGAAAGGAATTAGGAATAGCTCCGGAATAATTAGAAGAGTCAGGTAATATCCTGGGAAAAGACATGTGGGTTAGGGCCCACTAAAGAAAACACCGTTGGAAAGGGTTGTTGAAGAGATAGATGATGCACTGGAACAATTGAAATATTTGAATGAGGTGACAACCCCGAATTAATTGGAAGACAGACGAATCTCCTGAGATATCTTACAAACTTCGGGATGATTGAATGGCGAGATGCAAACGAGCAGGGAAAACACTTCGAGGGAAAAGAATATGATTAACCCGAAAAACTTGAATTGAATCCACCGGAAAAGAAATGAAGAATGTCGAACAAAAGAGAAATTCACCGGTTGAAATGACTGAGGGAAGACTGAAGAGGCTCCACACGAATGAAATTGACATCAGGTTGATGTCACACGAATGAAATTGATGGTCGAAAGAGAGTCAAACTCCGGGAAGAAAAAGGGTGGGAGGGCGGGAAAAACAAAGGCAACTCGGGAGGGGAAACGACGAATATCTTGAAGAAACAACAACGGTTGAAATCATTGAGGAAAGAAAGGCAAAGACTTCACACGAGTAGGATGGATACTCGATTACGGACTCCCGTTCCGAGAAGAAGAAGGGTGGGCGGGTGGGAAAAGAAAACAACTGAGGATTAAACTCAAAGATGAAGAGGCTCGAGTCAACTTGACGAGAAATGCACCGGATGAAAAGAGATGAGAACCAACGATCGAAAAACCAACTGCGTGATCCTAAAGAAAAACTTGAATGGGAAGAGGAGTAATTCAAAACACCTACGTCAAGATTCCTCACCAGAGCGTATAAGGGCGTAGGAGTAAAAAGAATTCCTAATCTCCGATATAACTAGACTCCGAAATCAGTTTTCTTCTAGACTCGACAACGGCCAAACTACACGATCAATCAAGGGGGCTCCTAGGGTCGGTCGAGGCTCTGATAGCAACTTGTCACGCCCAATATGCGACCCTATCCAAAAGGAACTCGACGGTCCCACCAAGGATAGACCCGCATATTGAAACGCTTTTGCAAGGTGGATATCATTACATCAACATTACATAATAGATGGGGATACATACATAAGGCACAAATGCCACAAGAATACATCAACATCATATATAAGATCAACATCCGACTACGGATGAAACATAAACAGTAAACTCAAACGACATCCACCTCGCTAGCCCAAAGGCCGACCGAACCTATCCCCGATCAAGAAGAAGCGTAAGAAGAACTTCAACACAAGCAAACATCGCTCTCGCGTCATGATCATCACATAACCTGTACCTGCAACTGGTGGTGCAGTAATCTGTGAGCCACGAGGACTCAGCAATCCAATTACCATGGGTATCAAGACTAGCAAAGATAAATGGGAAAGGAAGGGGTAAAGTGGTGAGGTTGCAGCAGCGACTAAGCATATATGGTGGCTAACATACGCAAATGAGAGCGAGAAGAGAGACAAAGGAACGGTCGTCAACTAGTAATGATCAAGAAGTGATCCTGAACTCCTACTTACGCCGACATAACCCGTAAAACCGTGTTCTCCTCTCGATCAACCCCAAAAGAGACACTCACGGTTACGCACACGGTTGGTGTATTTTAGAAGAGTTTGCTTCAAGTTTACTACAACCGGATATTAACAAATTCCCATCTGCCACATAACCGCTGGCACGGCTCTCGAAAGTTTATACCCTGCAGGGTGTCCCAACTTAGCCCATGATAAGCTCTCGTGATCAACGGCGATATTCCTTCTCCCGGAAGACCCGATCAGTCTCGAATCCCGCTACAAGACATTTCGACAAAGCAATAAAATAAGACCAAAGAAGACCTCCCGGCGTCGACATCCTCGATAGTAGCCGCGTATCTCGCCTCAAAGCCACGACCGGATGAGCACTACGCATAACTAGAACCAGCCCTCAAGTTTCCCGAGGTGGCGCCGCAAGTGGTTTCTAGTATGGACCAACACTTAGACAAGCATTGGCCCGGGGCTAAATAAAGATGACCCTTGGGATGCGTAGACTCCCAAGGAAAAAGGTAATAGGTCGTGCAAATGGTATAACCAATGTTGGGCCTTGCCGAAAAGTCTTATTCAAAGCGAACCGTCAAGGGGTCCTATAAATCACCCGACCGCGTTAGGGACGCAAAAATCCGGGAACATAATACCGATATGACGGAAACTAGGGCGGCAAGAGTGGAACAAAACACCAGGCATAAGGCTGAGCCTTCCACCCTTTACCAAGTATATAGATGCATTAATAAATATAAGAGATATTGTGATATCCCAACAAGTAAACATGTTCCAACAAGGAACAACATCTCCATGTTCCAACAAGGAACAAACTTCATCTTCACCGCAACTAACAACGCTTATAAGAGGGCCTGAGCAAAGCGGTAACATGGCCAAGCAACGGTTTGCTAGGAAGGGTGACAAAGGTTAGAGGTTCATGGCAATTTGGGAGTCTTGAGCAGCAAGTGGTAGGTAAGGCAGCATAGCGATAGAACGAAGCAACTAGCATAGCAATGATAGTAGTGAGATCCAGGGTGACGGTCATCTTGCCTGAAATCCCGTAAGGAAGAAGAACGATTCCATGAAGAAGATGAAGCCATGAAGACGAACCAAGCGTAGACGAACGAATCCTCACGATCGCAACGAAACAGGAACTAACAAGAAGAAGCACACAACATAGTAAACACACCACACATGAACAAGACATGAAGCACAACGAGCATGATGCATGACAAGACTACATGAAGATACTCATGGCAAGAGATGATGCAAACAAGAGCAACACATCAAGACAAGTTTAAATGAGGCCGGAAACAACATATAACAATTCCGGTAAGTCCTCATATGCAAATTTCGAAATTGGTCCAGATCTGAATAAACCTTATGTTCAAGTTGTTAAACAGCAAGTTAAGATGCACCACGATGATCTACACGAAATTCTAGTCAAGTTACATATAAGGTTCATTAGATTCGAGCTACGCCTAGAAGATATGAGCAAAACAAGATAAGCATGGCATTGATGCAAAATGCATACAAACATCAAGCAAACACCTCAAAACAAGGATGCAACATGATAATATGAAACTACATGCAAAATCAAGCAAGTTTCATATAGAGCACACTCAAAATGGAGCAACGGTTCAACACATACACATTAAACAAGTTATAGCAACAATCTGTCCAAAACAGCAAGTAGGCATATTACAAGCATCAAAACAACATGCTACAGCACCTCAACGTGAAAACAACAGGCATGGTCATGATGTACTGGTAAAGCATTACAAAACATGAACACTGAGCTATCTCAAGAAATCACTAGAACATGCTCAAAAACACATGGAAAAATTGCAAATAATAACAGTTTTAGACTTATCAGGAAATAACATCAGGTTGCAATGTTTAGAGCTATCAAACAACGTGCTACAGGAACTTATCATGGCAAACAAAGGCATGGCATTAATCCACTAAATTCATAGAACAAAAGTCCCTTACTTACCATGAGCCAAAAAGGATCATAATATATGATGGCACCCATGTAAACATGCAAGTTATATTACAGATTCATACATGGCAGGTACAACAATAAGTAGGCATGTTGGTGAGCTTGAAGCACTCACCACAGAGCAATACATGGCATGGCAAGGAAACCAACTGTAATAAGACATGGCATAGAAGTTATACATGGCAAGAACAACATCATATCATACACGGATGAACTACAACAACCTTGGCAAAATTGAATAACATGTAAACAACCTGCCAGGAAACATTTTATAGCAAAAGTAGAGCTCGACTGACTCAAGCTATGGCACTCCATAATTGCAAACAAGGGCATGGATGGATTAAAAATAACCATATGTTAAAAACATCCTTACTGAAGTATCTCAAAATAAGCATGGATCTCTCTGTAGCATCAAGTTAACATGGCATAAAAATATCAGCAAAACAGGGACTGAAATCAGCAACATCATGAAGCCTAGTTTGCATGCTTGTGCTAGTCACCGCAGAGATCACAAAACTACATGGTATACACCCCTGTAAAGATGGCATGTCATATTACAAAACACATGTAGGACTCAAGTTCATAGGATGCACACATCAATCATGGAAAAAATGACAAAAGTGCATGTTCTGATAAGAATCTGAAACTAACATCACATAGCCCTCTTCCAACAGCATTTATGGCATCAAGATGAGCTCAAATGAAAATGATGCAATTAGATGAAATGATGTACTCGTCGAGGCGAACAATTCACATAGCCCTCTTCCAACAGGCGGTCTACCGGTGCTATACCAAGGCCGCTTGACAAACCTCGGTCCATTCCGAGAAAGTTTAACACCCGCACACGAAAAGAGGCAAAAGGGCGCCGCAGACATATAGGAGTGCCGGATTGCAAAACGGACAACGGGGAAAATGCTCGGATGCATGAGACGAACACGTATGCAAAATGAAATGCACATGATGACATGATATGAAATGCAGATGATGACATGGCAAAGTGAAACACGCAAGCACATGACATGGCAATGACGACGAATAACTGGCGGACACCTGGCTCATCGAATCCGGGGCGTTACAACTATATACTTTGGCCGGACTATATACTTTGGCCGGACTGTTGGACTATGAAGATACAAGATAGAAGACTTCGTCCTGTGTCCAGATGGGACTCTCCTTTGCGTGGAAGGCAAGCTTGGTGATTCGGATATGTAGATTCCTTTCTCTGTAACCGACTTTGTACAACCCTAGCCCCCCCCCCCCCACCAGTGTCTATATAAACCGGAGGGTTTAGGCTTCTAGGGTTTATCCACAACAATCATAACCTCATAGGCTAGACTTCTAGGGTTTAGTCATTACGATCTCGTGGTAGATCAACTCTTGTAATACTCATATTCATCAAGATCAATCAAGCTGGAAGTAGGGTATTACCTCCATAGAGAGGGCCCGAACCTGGGTAAACATCGTGTCCCCCGCCTCCTATTACCATTAGCCTTAGACGCACAGTTTGGCACCCCCTACCCGAGATCCGCCGGTTTTGACACCGACACATGGCCTCATAGTTCTCCCACCAGAGAATTTCGGGGCCTTCAAGATGATAGGCAACATATGTGACCTTGTCAGCTTCAGCTATGTGTGCAGAGCGTAGCTTATGGGTAATGCTGCGAAGCCAATCATCGGCGTCTGTCGGCGTTCTGGGAACGGGGGTCCCCAGACTTGCCTGCCTGCGGCCTGCGGCGTGGCTCAAAGGAGGCCCAGGACAGCCCATCTTCATCAACACACACTCAAGACCCTCGCGAGGGGCCCGGCCCTCATGAGGCGGACGACAATGAGCTTCCTCTTGCACGGCCTCGTCAGGCTGTCTAATGAGGAGGCTGAGAGTTCTAGGCAGGGTACCTCGCGAGGTGCACATGTCGCAAGCCATGACGATCAAGGGCGCTAGTCGGGCGCCCAGCCCGCCTTGGCGTCCTCTTTTCTCTTTGGTGCAAAGGAGCAAGCGCAGCGAGAGCATCAAGCAAAGGCATCCATTTTGGTGCAACAAGACCAAGACCAGCCCCAACGGCTGGAAGGGAGTCATCGTGGAGCCCAAGCAGGCGTCATCACCAGAGCCTTTGGCACGCGAGGACCAACTTTAGAAGGATAAGTGTACCCGCTGTTCCCCTTCAAAATGGCCAATTGTTGGCGCCCTTCCCGCCCAATATTTGGGAGGAGGCCCAGGGCCTTCGCCTATAAATAGGAGTAGCCACACTCAGAGTAGGGGGATCGGAGGGATCGCAAGGATAGAGGGGGGCATTTGGAATCCAGAGAGAGAGATAGGGACCCGTTTCTCAAGCTAGAGCGACGGAGCACCACATAGCAGTTCGTCACACCCACCAAGAACAGACCCTCGCGAGGCTGTTCTTCCCTGTATTGTTCCTCATCATCCCAAGAGGCAATCCACCACACCACAAACTAGACTACGGTATTACACCACAACGGTGGCCCATACTAGTATAAATCTCGTGTCTCTTGTGCTATTCTTTCTAAGTAGTTTAGGTCCCTGCGATTCGGCGAGGTACGAGACGGTGGAGGGTTGGATCTCCGCGCGCACCCCAGAGTTCGAACCTTAAGGGTCTGCCGGAACCCGAAATCCGACATTTGGCGCGCTGTAGGTGCGCCATCTGCCTTTCGTCGCCTCGTTCTTCCTCGACCACCGCAACCATGTTTGAAGCTCGTCGGGCCCGCGCCGAGCGCCAAGCCGCCCTCGCCTCCCATGTCGCCCAGACGGCTCCCGTCGGCGGGCGTCCTTGTCGTTCCCCGTCGCCTGCCGTCAACATCGCCACCGGCCCGGCGGGGAACGAGCAGCAAGCGTCGTCCCAGCACCCGTCCATGAGGCGGGACGGCCGTACCGCCACGCCTTCGCTCACCCCCGCTGGTTCTTTCGCCACGCGCGCTTCGCTGCCATGGAGACCCGAGCTGCGCTCATCGCGCTAACGAGCTCTGCGCTACCGCCTGCTGACGACGTCTACGAAGAATGGCTCGACTGAGTCGCCAAGCTCGTCCGCGCTGCAGGAGGCGACCCCGCGCCGTCCGTCTCGCTGCACCGCACCCCGCCCCGCGCGGGCGATGAAGCTCCTGGGGCGCCTCAGCCGCCTCCTCCTCAAGACGAACTAGTTTCCCATGGCGCTCAAGGACGGGCCCCGCACCTGGCTCCTGAACCTGGCCCCAGGCACGATCTCTTCCTGGGCCGAGATGCGTACCCGCTTCATCGCCAACTTCCAGGGTACTCGCGACCGGCCATCCGCCGTGAGCGACATGCGTCGAATCAAGCAGCAGCCAGGGGAAACCCTGCAAATGTACATCCAGCGCTTCAACAACGCACGCCTCAAGATCCCCAGGGTAACGGAGGAGGCCAACATCTCTGCCTTCTCTGACGGCGTGTGCGACGTCAAGATGAAGGAGGAGCTGCCGATGCATGAAGATCTGTGCACCTCCTTGGAGCTGTTCAACTTGGCGATTGCGCGCGCCAGTGGCTGAGGAGGCGCTGTCCCTCCTCGAGCTGCCCGCCGCGGATCCCGAAGAGAAGAAGTCCAATGCAAAGGACGTGAAGCGCAAGGGGCTGCCGTGCTCGCGGGCCGAACCGCATACCAAGCGAGGCGCAGATCAGCCCGAGTCCTCCAAGGGCAGCCTGCATCGCGTGTACCACGACCTCCACACCCACAACACCAATGAATGTCAAGAGCTCCGGCCGCGCGCTGGCGAAGGGTCGCCGACGCCCGAAAGCGCAGCCGACCGAGGCTACGGCCGAGGAGGAGGAAGGAATGCAGGACGCCGGAAGACCGCGTCTGCCGCCAATGGTGGCGCGACCAACCTCACGAGGATCACCGGCAAGACCCACCTCGCGAGGGGGGGCTGGAGGGATCAGCCTCGTGAGGATCGCCTGCAAGGGAACGCAGGCCTCCCTCCACGCCGCCGCCACCAAGGAGAATCAAGACCGCCATCGTGACGAGGGGCTGGGGGCTTCTGTGAAGCGCGTGCGATCGCCTGCATCCGGTGGAGCTCAAGCCCCAGCCTCTCAAGCATCTTCAAGCAGTTCGCCCGCTGGCGAATGCAGTCCTCCCTGCTCGAGTCCACGCCGCCTCTCGTGGTCGGGCGGCGCCATCACGCTCAGCTTAGCGGATCAGCTCAATTGCGCGCAGCCACAGCCGAGTTCTCCCGATGCTTTGCTCCCCAATCATCAAGAATGTGCTAGTCACCAAGACCCTCATCTATGGCGGAGCAGGCTCAACGCCCCGTCCGTGGAGACATTCAACAATCTTCGCGCCTTACAATTTTCAGCCAACCAAGCCTTTCTCCGAGTCACCGACGGCTCCACGGTCCCGATCGGGCAGTTCCGCCTTCCTGTTACCTTGGGGCCCGCGACAACTACCACACCGAGCTCATCGACTTCGACGTCGCCCACATTCGCCGGCCGCATAACGCCATCCTCGGGTACCCAGCGTTGGCCAAATTCATGGTCAGAACTCCACCACGGCTACAACGCCCTCAAGATGCCAGAAGCGGCAGAGTCATCACGGTGCCCGTGAAGAGAGAGACGCATGTGCTCCCTGAGCGAGCTTTTCAGGCCGCATCACTGGAAGACCTGCACTACGTAGTAGGAGGTCTCCCGAGGCCGCACCCAAGAAGAAGAAGACATCGACCGCCCGGCTCTTCAAGAGGCAGGCCCCTCGTGGTCCGTGACTGGCCAGGGGAGCCTCCTTCCATCGCATAGGAAAGCGCGCCTGCGCCCTCCTCGAGCAGGGCTCGGGGCTCTCCCCTGGAGGGCCGCCGACCTCGCCAAGGTCTCGAGGGAGGCGCTTGGGCACCACGTGAGGCGTGTTTGAAGCACGCTTCCGCAAAGGTGAGCAAGACCAGAGGACAGAACCCTCAAGAGTTCATCAGCCAAGGCCATTCAGAGCTACAGGAGTCAAGGGTCATGAGGGGCAGCCGCCGCCACTCACTGTGGCCCCCATCCAAAGCGAGGATGGTGGGCTGCGCGTCTGCATCGACATACCGTGGCTCAACCGAGCCGCATCTCAAGAGCACCTCTGCCCTCGCGAGTGGGACGCTATGCGAGGGTCCGCCCCACAACCATGTCGCATGCCTTATGGCCTGCCAAACGCGGCTGCCGCGTACCAGCGTCTCATGAGGACCATCCTGGAGGCTCAAGAGGTTAGGCACGCCGCAGCCCTGGCGGAGATGGAGATGGCCCATGAGGAGGCGCCAACGCCTCCAGAGCCTCCCGAGGCCCCTGGGCCTGGGGGCTCGTGAGCATCGGCTCCCACAGCCCACCGAGTCTGCTACACCAACACCCCTTCATCCCCAACATCACCAGGTGACATCTTTAAGTTTTATTTCCTACTGGAGCGCCTTGTGGCCGCATTATTCCCAGGCCGTGTGGGTCCGTCCCTGCGGCATGTATCCCTTTTATTTCATGTCATTAGCTTGTCTTGTTGGGGGTGCCCCTCGGGCTGCATCATCCCCAAGCCGCTCGGGCCAGTCCCAGTAGCATGTATCCTCCTTGTTTTTTCCTTAGGATTATGCTCTCGCTCCACCTTGTTTGTTATTTGGTGCCTTTTCCTGGGTGGCGAAATCTTGCACGTTAAAGGGGGGTGCCTGAGCATCGCGACTCAGGGCTCCTACCGGCTCTCCGGCCCTCACCCTCTGGTCTTGTCCATGGCATCGCGACCTGGCTTGCCAATACGGCCGAGACCAGCCCGAGAGTCGGGACCCGAGGACGTAGAGTTTCATTCATCTAACCCAGCTTGCAGCGTTAAAGGGGGTGCCCGAGCATCGCGACTCGTGGCTCCTACCGGCTCTCCGCCCTCACCCTCTGGTCTCGCCCATGGCATCGCGACCGGCTTGCAGCCGACGGCCGAGACCAGCCCGAGAGCCGGACCCGAGGATGTAGAGTTGCGCCATCTAATCCATCTTGCAGCGTTAAAGGGGGGTGCCCGAGCATCACGACTCAGTGGCTCCTACCGCTCTCCGGCCCTCACCCTCTGGTCTTGTCCATGGCATCGTGACTGGCTTGCCCGACGGCCGAGACTAGCCCGAGAACCGGACCAAGACGTAGAACACCGCATCCGCCAAATTTGCGTGAACACACTCAAGATAAGGCCCAGCCAGCGCAACCCGCCTTTGAGGTAGGGCCTCATGAGTCCTGCTACCGCTCACGGGTGCCCAGATACACCTCGGCCCAGCCCTACCGTGCCAGCCCACGTGTCGTGGTGGGGCTGTATACGCCTGGGTCCTCCCGGAGGGGAGCCCTCCCACGCTCCAAAGGAAGCACCATGCTCGCTACTGGCCGATGACACCGCCGAGGAGCGGCTATGCTCAGACGCATGCGGAAGCTCTATGCTCGCTACCGGTGATAAACAATCGAGGTGGCCTCCGGGTCACATCAACCTCGTGGAGCCCAGAGCTCGGTGTCGGCCTCGTCAACGCCTCCCTCGGGGCGCCATGCGAGGTGTTGGGCACGGGGCTGCGCTGGGTCACGCCCAGACGACGCCACCCAGCCAGCCCTCGGGCCTGGTTCGTCAGACGCTACTCCCCGAGCGGAGCCAAGGCACGCATGTCGTTTGAGCGTCAAGGGGGACTCGAGCATCGCGACTCAGAGCCTAATCGTCACGTAGCCCCTCACCCCTTAGTTCCGAAGGCTAACGACGGTTGAGGTATGTGCGGGGCCGGGCTCGCTTGAGACGTAGAACGGTGGATCCGCCTGCCTCACCTCACCTCCCTACTTGTTGTTTGTGCGCCAAGGGGACTCCTGAGCATCGCGACTCAGAGCCTAACTTGTCACGTAGCCCCTCACTCCTTGGTCCCGTCCTGGTTTCGACGGGCTAACGGGCGGCAACTGAGGTATCTTGAGGGCCGGGCTCTGCCGGGCGTAGAACATAAGCAAGTAGGAAGCACAAATTTCAAGGAATTCAAAAGAAAATATTACAGTCCACATTGTTATCGCAATACCGTGACGCAGTTTAAACGCCTCCCGAGGCATGATACATGTGCAGGAATTAAAAGCAAGACAGAGCCACAACGGAGTCACTTGTCGGCGGTGGAGCAGCGGAGTGGGCTCGCCTCGTGAAAGCAACAGCAGGTCGGCAGCGCCTCGCTTGACTTGGTGCTGAAGGCCCGAACTTCCCACAGAGCCTCCGCGACCCTTCACAGCCTCGGCAATGGGCGCTGCATGCTCGCCGCTTGCGGCTCCAAAGAACTATCCATGTCGACGCTGGGATCGCGAAGATAGATGTGGGAGAGGATCCGCGCCAGTGCCGCAGAAGACAAGACACACGCCTCGACCTCAGCCGTGGGGCCAAGACCAAGGGAGACATCTTCAAGAGCGCGAATCAGGAAGGGAAGCAGCTTGGCAGGGCCGTCCTCTGCGCCGGCCAGTGGGCTCTCCAGCCGCTATCATAAAGCTCCCTCGGCAAAGGCGCGGGCCTTCACCTCCATATCCATGAAGGCCACGCGATCTTCGGCAAGAACCCGCCTTGGCGTCAGCTCGACCTTCCTCGCCTCCAGCCTCGCTCCATCGCGCCTAGGCGATCACGACGCTTCTTCAGCTTGGCCTCCTGGTCCTTGAAGGCCGCCTCGCGAGCCTTCATGCTTTCCTCCTGCTCCTGGCGGAGGCGAGCCTCCTCGGCAAGCTGGTTCTGCAGGCCCTTCAGCTCGCCCTCCAGCGTCTCACAGTGACCTTGGATGATGGCTGCCTCCCCCAGGGCAGCATCGCGGGCTACCTTCGCCTCACGAACAGCCTGCTTCTCCTCGTCGCAAGCTGTCGAGGCACGGACCACCCGCCGAATCAAAGCGTGGCCTTGAATCCAGCCAGAGGCCAGCTCAAGCGCCCTGCCACCAAGCGAGGGTCGGCGCCCGAAGATCCTGCCGCAGCCGGTCCAATTCAGCGGCAAGACGATCCAGACAGTGGGAGGAGTCGGAGAGACAAGAGTTGGTGGAGTAGGAGGAGATGGCGGCACGTAGCCATCGCGCCGAGGCGGAACCAGCGGCGCCACGATAACAGCGGAGGCGGCGCCAAGCAAGGGCACCTCGAGTCGCCTGGGCCAAGGGCTGAAGCTCACCCAGCCAGGCTCGGCCGAGCCTCATGGCGCTCGAAGCAGGAGAAGGCACAGGCGTTAGGATCATCTTCCTTTTCGGGCAGCGGCACCCGTCACGGATGGAGCCTCAGGAGCCCCCTTGACTTCTTCGCCCGCGGCCGGCCTGGCCAAGAACATGGACATCGATCTCGCCAACAGAGCAATAATCAAGACGGAAAGCGTGCACTTACAGTCGTCGCTGGTGGACTCGAGCAGCCTCCGGCCATACTTGAAGCCCGAGAGCCGGCTGCAGGGATCAGCTTCAAGGGGATTAGGAGCCGGCGGCGCGTCTGCGGATCGCCCCGGGGCCGGGGCGGACCCGCGGGGGACCAGCCCAGTACGGTCCTTCTTCGGGAGCCCGTCGCCAGGTTGTCGCCCTCCAGTCTCGCCACATCGCCCCCGACCAAGGACTGGAGGCCCGTCGCCAGGTCCTCGCTGGCCAGGGCCACGGGGCTCGGGCGAGGCCTCCACATCAGAAGCGAGTACTGGCAAAGCGGAGCCAGTTGGTGCTCTAGGAACTCCCTCAGCAGCGACGCACCGGTCAGCTTCGCCGCCGCCGCATCGGCCGGCTTCAGATCTGCATCCATCTTCTCCAGCACCAGCTTCGCGCGGGGATCCCAAAGCTTTGCTCGAGACCGGTCGTCGGAGCTCTCGGCGGGCTCCGTGGGCAGGATCAGCCGTGGGTGGATACGCCCAGCATCCACCAAGACCCACTTGCTCCTGAAACCCTCAATCCGCTTCCCAGGGTTTGAAATGGCGATGGCTCCACCGTATGGAACGAAGCTCACGCACGCGGAGGCGGAGCCACGGGAGGTTCGGAGGAAGAAGTAGTGGCGCAGCAAGGCCACCGAGGGTTTCACCCCAACATGGGCCTCACAATAGTAGGCCAAGATTGCCAGAAGAAGGACGGAGTTGGGATGAAGGTGCAGAGCTTGGATGTTGTAGTGATGGAGGACGGAGAAGAAGAACTCAGAGAAGGGAGGCACCAGACCAGCAATGATGGCGCCATGAAGAACGGGTAGAAGGTACTCCCCGACCCTCGAGGCGGAGGAGCCGACCTTGAGCACCGCCGTTCCATTGACGCCAATGCCTCCGCCAACCGGCGCGATCAGGGCAAGGCTCGGCCACGACACATTTAAGCGGGTCCAAGGCAGGAGAGTACCAGGCTCCGGCGAGTTTGGCGAGGAGCCATGAGTAGCTCGAGCCTTGAAAAGGCGGAGTGGATCTGAAGGTCTTGGAAGCAGGAAGGAGAGGCGCAAGAAAGGGGATCTGAGCAGCAACTGGAGAGAGTAAAGGAGGCAAGGAAGATGCCGCTCTATTATCAACCCGCGGTTGCAGAGGCTCCCACGTCCAATCAACCGCCACGCTGGCGCCCGAACCCGCAGCTGTTAGGGGCCCACGACGCTTCGCACTTGCCCTTTCGCCTCTCTGCATGGCCAAGTCCGGGTGCACCGTGGGCCCGGGGGCTACTGTCGGTATTCTGGGAACGGGGGTCCCCAGACTTGCCTGCCTGCGGCCTGCGGCGTGGCTCAAAGGAGGCCCAGGACAGCCCATCTTCATCAACGCAAGCTCAAGACCCTCGCGAGGGGCCAAGCCTCGCGAGGCGGACGACCAGGAGCTTCCTCAGGCGCGGCCTCGTTAGGCTGGCTCATGAGGAGGCGGAGAGTTCAAGGCAGGGTACCTCGCGAGGTGCCCATGGACGCAGGCCATGACGACCAAGAGGCGCCGATCAGGCGCCCAGCCGTCTGGCGTCCTCTTTTCCTCTTTGGTGCAAAGGGAGCAAGCGCAGCGAGAGCATCAAGCAAAGGCATCCGTTTGATTGCAACAAGACCAAGACCAGCCCCAACGGCTGGAAGGAGTCATCGTGGAGCCCAAGCAGGCGTCATCACGAGCCTTTGGCGGCGAGGACCAACTTTAGTCAGGATAAGTGTACCCGTTGTTCCCCTTCAAAATGGCTAATTGTTGGCGCCCTTCCCGCTCAATATTTGGGAGGAGGCCCAGGGCCTTCGCCTATAAATAGGAGTAGCCACACTCAGAGTAGGGGGATCGGAGAGATCGCAAGGATAGAGGGGGGCATTTGGAATCCAGAGAGAGAGATAGGGACCCGATTCTCAAGCTAGAGCGACGGAGCACCACATAGCAGTTCGTCACACCCACCAAGAACAAACCCTCGCGAGGCTGTTCTTCCCTGTATTGTTCCTCATCAGCCCAAGAGGCAATCCACCACACCACAAACTAGAGTAGGGTATTACACCACAACGGTGGCCCGAACTAGTATAAATCTCGTGTCTCTTGTGCTGTTCTTTCTAAGTAGTTTAGGTCCCTGCGATTCAGCGAGGTACGAGACGGTGGAGGGTTGGATCTCCGCGCGCACCCCAGAGATCGAACCTTAAGGGTCTGCCGGAACCCGAAATCCGACAGCGTCGAGAGGCTCGACGGAATGATGGAAAGTGGGTGGGTGCAACTTGATGAAGTCACTGAGAGACACCAAGTCGTTCCTCTGGTGTTGTGTTGTGTTCTGCTCGATGTGCTCCAGCAAACGGTTGGTCTCATGTTTGTTCCTCTCGGCCTCCAGCATGACCTCAGCCAAAGAAGGAGGATGAGGCAGATTCGCATCTCTAGCCCCACTGCCTTCAGCCTGCTTCGGGGCAGCAGGGTTGTTTCAGGTGTGGACCATCCTAGGAAAACAAAATAGTGGTTTAGACAAGGATGAAAAAATTCTGACATAGAAGTGCAGAATGTAATGGATGACTCAGAATGCAAGATGATCATCCGTATGACATGGAAATACAGAAACTGTCATATTTATTCCAGCGTTCATACACACCATACACGGTTTAGTACAAGACCAAACTGAAGTACAACTGCGGTGAAAGGAAGATTACATCTCATCGGAGGCATCCCAAGCTCCTATACATTATTTTTCTACACCTCCAGAATCTAGTACACACTGCGTCATATTCCACAAGACGCGCAGGACTATGGAGATACAACTACTACATACTACTAGCGTCGAGATCCAGCTCAGTCATCTCCAGCTCCGTAGTAATCCTCATAGAGATCCCCCGCATAGCCTGGAAGCGGGCCGTGTGGATCTGGGAACTCACGATCACGTCAGGAATGTGGACCATATGGTCTCGGATGAGGTCTCGGCCCCATGAAGGGTGGAAGACGCGCCCACGCGGAGGCGTGATACCTCCAACATCTGCATTATCCATGCGAGCTAGAAGACATGTGCGGACAGGGTACAAGTCACGCATATCCAGGTAGCCGGTCTGTACGGCTGGTGCGAGCCGCGTCAGGGTACCCCAGTGGTCCTGGCGGGTGTTGTACAACTCCATGTGTAAGGCACGGTTCTCTCGGTCTCTCTCCTTCAACATCTCAGTAGTAGTGCGAAGAACTGGTTCCTCGTGAGCAGATCGGCATAAAACCCAGTGTAATAGCCCTCTTGGCTAGTGCATGCCGCCGGCAGGTAGCGGAACTCAGTATCATTCAGCGATGCATACCCAGCTCGAATGATGGAGATCATAGAGTAGGCGAGATCCTACACGGACATCTCCACAGTGATACCAAGCCCATAGGACCTGTGCAGAGGCTCGGTAGAACCGGGATAAGATGAAAAAATCCTCACAGTGCAGATAAACTGACTCTGGTTGAAGTCACGAAACTGCTCCTCGATGGTATATTCAGGATACCATCTGTAGCCGGTCTTAGTCATCACTCGTACTAACAAGACCGTATGCCAGGGCACGTCAATGTCGCGGGTGAGTCGAACCACCTAGTGAATAGTGCAAGAAGACATCTGAAACACCAAATAATTCAAAGACATTAGAATTTCTAGCAGAAATTGGACAGCATAACGGCTATAAATTCTCAAAAGGATTTTGAGACACTTTGCAAAAGTTTGCATAGACACTCAACAACATCATATAAAGGTTTTGGGTCCAACTTAACAACATACTGGGGTAGTAGAACTGAACTGGGGCTTGTAACCATCAATCCTATAAGTTACTAGGGATTAGTAACACGTGAACCTCGTAGAGAGAAGAGATCCTAGTCCTTAACCACTGGTGGAAAGAATGGACTGACTCATATCAGAATGCATGAGGTAAAAGAGTAAAAAGAGCCTTACGTTCCATCCCACAATCAATTCCCCTACATATAAGTAAAGGATTTCTAGACTCAACATCTACCAGTTTGGCTTGAAGAACCTACAAGCAGTCCGGCTCTGATGCCAACGCTGTCAGGACCCCGATTCTATGCCACACCGACCTAGCATGTAACGCCTCATATCACTTTGTGGCCTCACGCACGGTATTCCCACGGGTGTCGCCTTACCATGCCCAGACTGCGTTTATGCCTTTTGGCAATAATATATGATAGTGTTGCTAGCATCCATATGACAAAGAACCCGGGCTGACATGGCTAGTCGTGAACCCAAAGTGGCACTAACTTACAGGGATAGGCATACATGACCCAGAAACGAACGTGTCGATCAACAGCGATTGAATTCGGGCTGTAGCAACTGGGCTAACAAGACTCCGGAGAATCCGGGCTGTAACAGGCTAACAAGACTCCGGTAGACACCGCGTGACATTTCCCCAAAGGGACAGACACAGGAACGAAGAAGGACACATGCCGGCCAGCCTAAGTGTTCGGAGCGGTAGCAAGCTACCAGGGCTCAGTGGAAGCACTAGGAAACATTTCCCGGTAAGAGAGGCTACCAAGGATAAACAACTAGATAGTCAGATCCCACACATACCAAGCATTTCAATCATACACACAATATTCTCGATATGTGCAAATACAACATGGCATCACAACAAAACTCTAGAACTCAAGTACTTTATATAAAGGCCCAGAGAGCCATACATATCATTCACACAGATACGGGTCACATGACCCAGCATTCAAGTCATACAAACATACAAGCCATAAGCGGAAGCAACATGTCTGGGTATAGACATCTAGAAAATAAAAAGGCTTGAGGAAGCCTAACTATCCTGCAAGGGTCCACCATGTGCTCAGGATCACCACCTGGGCCTCAGGCTACTCGTCGACATCAATGTCTATGTAGAACTCATCAGAAGGGGTTGCAGCATCTTCTGTAAAACGTAAATTAAGCAAACATGAGTACAAAGGTACTCAGCAAGACTTACATCAGATCCTACATACATGCACATTATCAAGAAGGGATGGTGGGGTTATTGCAGCAAGCCAGCTTTGAATCTTGGCTAAACTATCTTACGAGACCCCAACTTGTAATTGTTTTGCACACTCGAGTCCACTACACACCACTTCAATACACTACCGAGGATCCACCCCCGTCTTCCTACGGAAGGGCCATCCACGACACTCACACTTATCTTGAGGCTTTTAGTAGTTTCCATTTACTTGTCTATGAACTGTATAGGCAACCAAGTAGTCCTTTACCGCGGACGCGGCTATTCAAATAGATGATGTTAACCCTGCAGGGGTGTACTTTGTCATACACGCTTCCACCACTTATCGCCATTTACACGACATGTACTCGGCAACCTTCAAGCGGAAGCCCAACGTGGGTGTCGGCCACAGCCTACCTAAACACTCAAGTCTCTAGTCCAGGTTCATCGCCTATCCAGGTTCCATCCGCAGGGAGTCCGGCCAAGGTTTCCACATACGGCCCCGAAGGATGTGTGCAGGGTTCCCGAGACACCAAACGGGCATCTGGTACACCATGCCATGTACCTACCGCATCACAGCCCACCCTGAGGGTCAGCGTGCCCACGGCCTCCAGTATACTACAAACACCAGAAACTACTTGCAACTCATGGACAGAGGACTAGGGTGGTTAAGAAGCCGAGAGGGTCCATTGGTTTCGGGCCCAATGCATGGTAGTAGCTGATTCTTAAATCACACATACATATCTCAGTGATTAAGGATGGTTCCAATGAAACAACCCACCATGTACTCCTACATGGCCTCTCATTGATACCTTTACTGTCGGCATTCTGGGAACAGGGGTCCCCAGACTTGCTCTGCTCATGCTCCTCGGGCGTGGCTCAAGGAGGCCCAGACGGCCCATCTTCATCAACGCAAACTCAAGACCCTCGCGAGGGGCCAAGCCTCATGGGCGGACAACAAGGAGCTTCCTCGAGCACGGCCTCGTCAGTTGGCTCATGAAGAGGCGGAGAGTTCAAGGCAGGGTACCTCGCGAGGTGCCCATGACGCAAGCCATGACGACCAAGGGCGCCAGGCGCCAGCCCATGCCAGTGTCCTCCTTTCCTCTTTGGTGCAAGGGGAGCAAGCGCAGCGAGAGCATCAAGCAAAGGCATCCGCTTGGTGCAACAAGACCAAGACCAGCCCAACGGCCGGAAGGATGTCATCGTGGAGCCCAAGCAAAGGCGTCATCACCGGAGCCTTTGGCAAAGCGAGGACCAACTTTAGTCAGGATAAGTGTACCCGCTGTTCCCCTTCAAAAATGGCCAATTGTTGGCGCCCTTCCCGCTCAATATTTGGGAAGAGGCCCAGGGCCTTCGCCTATAAATAGGAGTAGCCACCCCCAGGGCGGGGAGATCCGAATCCTCATCAAGAAACCAGTAGCTAGAGCGACTGAACACCACCTAGCAGTTCATCGCACCCGCCAAGAACAGACCCTCCCGAGGCTGTTCTTCCTTGTATTGTTCCTCATCAGCCCAAGAGGCAATCCACCGCACCACACACTAGAGTAGGGTATTACACCACTATGGTGGCCCGAACCAGTATAAATCTCGTGTCTCTTGTGCTGTTCTGTTTAGTATTTTAGGTCCCAGCGATTTGGCGAGGTGCGAGACGGTGGAGGGTTGGATCTCCGCACGCACCCCAGTGTTCGAACCTCAAGGGTCTGCCGAAACCCGAAATCCGACATTTGGCGCGCCAGGTAGGGGTGCGCCGGAATCTGCCCTCCGTCGCCTCGTTCTTCCCCGACCACCGCAACCATGTTTGACGCTCGTCGGGCTCGCGCCGAGCGCCGAGGCGCCCTCGCCTCCCATGTCGCCCGGACGGCTTACGTCGGCGGGTGCCCTCGTCGTTCCTCACCGCCCGCTGTCAACGCTGCCACCGGCCCGGCGGCGAACGGGCAGCAAGCATCGTCCCTGCGCTCCTCGGCGACCTACGGGAGGAGCCGCGCCTTTCCTCGTCACCCGCCCGTCGCGCGGTTCCTCCGGTCGTCGCGCCCTCCTATGCGGCTTCGCAGCGCCGCCTTCCAGCCGCCATGTCAAGACATTCGTCCGCCAGTCGGCGCCGCCTCCACGCGAGGCCTCCTCAGCCGGACGAAGCCGTCGGCCGGGCTGACCTTCGACTCTCGGGACCACCCCACCAACTCGGCCGGCTCGGGTGCGCTCCCCATGCTCTGCACACCCACCATCTGCCAGGTTGCCATCACCAGGACCCTCATAGACGGCGGCGCCGGACTCAACGTACTCTCAGTCGAGGCCTTCAACCTCCTCTGCATACCCAGGGAGCGGCTGCAGCCCAGCCGGCATTTTTTCGAGGCGTGGGAGGAGGGTCATCCAGCTCCTTGGGGCAATCCGCTTCCGGTGACCTTCGCACCTACGACAACTTCTGCACGGAATCGGGTCGATTTCGACATCGCCCCCATCGGCCTCCCCTACAATGCCATCCTTGGCTATCCAGATTGGCCAAATTCATGGCCGCAACCCACCCGGGTACAACCTCATGAAGATGCCCGGGAGCAGCGGCGTCCTCACCGTGCCGGGGATACCGGAAGGTGCGCTTACTGGCGCCAGCTCGCCCTCAAGACGGCGGCCGCGGCGCAGCCCGCCGATGCGGAAGCCCTCAAGCCCAAGGGGGCTGTGCCGACCAAGAAGAAGCAGTTGTTCACTCAAGACAAGGCGGAGACCAAGCAGATACCTGTCGACGAGGACGGGTCCACAAACGCCACCAGCACCGACGCCCCTAGCCTCGTCGAGCACCCGGCGTACTTCGTCAGCACAGTGTTACGGGATGCAAGGGCACGGTACCCCATGCCGCAGAAGCTCCTCCTCGCGCTGTTGGTGGCTTCGCGCAAGCTGCGGCACTACTTCCAGGGTCATCCAATCAAGGTTGTCTCGGCATACCCCCTGGAGAGGGTGCTCAGGAGCCCCAACTCGGTCGGAAGGGTCGCCGAGTGGAACATTGAGCTGCAAGCATTCCAGCTCGAAGTTCAAAGACAACCAGAGTCATCAAGGGGGCCGCGCAGGCCGATTTCGTGGCCGAATGGACAGAAGCACCGGGCCTCAGGACCGGCGAGGATCGATCCCTCTCCCCAGGAAGCGAAGCGCCAGAAGGTTGGGTCATGTACTTCGACGGAGCGTTCTCCAGACAGGGCGCTGGGGCTGGGGCGATGCTTATATCTCTCGCTCAGGACAAGCTCTACTATGCCGTGCAGCTCTGTTTCCAGCAGGGCGAGAAGGTCTCCAACAATATAGCAGAAGACGAGGGGATGATAGCGGGTCTGAAGGCTGCCGCTGCCCTGGGGGTGAAGCGCCTTACCATCAAGGGCGATTCACAGCTCCTCGTCAATTTCTCCAACAAGGTGTACGAGCCAAGAGATGAACACATGGAGGCCTACCTTGCAGAGGTCCGCAGGATGGAGAAACAGCCTGGGGTTGGAGCTGCAGACGTGCCCATGGCACCAATCAAGAGGCCGGCGACATCGCCAAACGAGCCTCCAGGAGGTTACCCCAGGAGTCGGGCGTCTTTGAGGAACGGCTCTTCAAGCCCTCAGCCACTGCCGTTATCAAGCACAAGACAGCCTCGGGTGGAGCTCCCTCACCACCTGCAGGGAGCCCCAAACATGGCCCGGCCTCAGGAGCACGCCTGCTCCTAACGATGGAACCTCAAGAGGGGTGCTGGATCACGGAGCTCAAGAGTTACTTAACGCATGGAACTTTGCCGGAGAAGGAGGAGGTGGCAGAGTGTGTGGCGCGGCAAGCCATGGCATACAGCATCATGGATGGAGAGCTCTACCGGAAACGACCGAACGACGTATCCCTGCGCTGCATCACCAGGGAACAGGGGAAGGAACTGCTGGCAGATATACATGGTGGAGATTGTGGGCACCATTCATCGTCACAGGCCCTCGTCGGCAAGGCGTTCCGCAGCGGTTTCTATTGGCCCACTGCGCTCAATGACGCTGTTGAACTCGTGAAGGCTTGCGAGGCTTGCCAATTCCATGCCAAGCAGATCCACCAGCCAGCAGGAGGTCTGCAAACCATCCCCCTCACTTGGCCATTCGCGGTCTGGGGGCTGGATATCCTGGGCCCTTTTCCTCGGGCGCCAGGGGGCTATCACTACCTCTACGTTGCCGTGGACAAATTCACCAAGTGGGCCGAAGTCGAGGCCGTCCGCACCATCCCCGCTGGTTCGACGGTCAAGTTCATCAAGGGCATCGTGAGCCGGTTCGGAGTGCCGAACCGCATCATCACCGACAACGGTTTGCAGTTCACCAGTAACCTTTTTAAAACGTACTGCGCTAACCTTGGGACGCAGATATGCTATGCTTCGGTGGCGCACACCCGCAGCAATGGGCAGGCCGAGCGGGCCAACGCAGAGGTCCTGAGAGGCCTCAAGACCAGGACGGTCAAGAAGAAACTGGAGGCCTGCGGCAGAGGCTGGTATGACGAGCTTCCGTCCGTGTTGTGGTCCATCCGCACAACCGCAACCAAGCCAACTAGAGACCCCTTCTTCCTGGTCTACGGAGCCGAAGCGGTCCTCCCTCACGAGGTCAAGCGTCGATCCACGCGGGTCCTGGCGTTCGATGAAACGCTGCAGGACGCCATACGGGGGACGGCCCTCGTGCTGGGGGAGGAGCGCCGACGAAAAGCTGCGCTACGAGTGGCAAGGTACCAGAAGGCACTCCGGCGATACCACTGCCGCAACATCCGCCCCAGAACTCTCGAGGTAGGGGACCTCGTGCTCCGACGGGTCCTCTCCAGGGAGGGACTGCATAAGCTCTCTCCCATGTGGGAGGGCCCGTTCAAGGTTGTTCATGTTTCCAGGCCCGGCTCCGTGCGATTGGAGACTCAAGAGGGAGTACCTATACAGAACGCGTGGAACATCCAGCACCTCCGGAGGTTTTACCCCTAAAAAAAGGCCAAGTGCCTGTGAAGAAGGCGAACGCCTGTGAAGCTCATCCTTTTTGGAAAAGGCCCAGTGCCTGTGAAGAAGGCGAATGCCTGTGAAGCTCATCCTTTGGGAAAAGGCCCAGTGCCTGTGAAGAAGGCGAATGCCTGTGAAACTCATCCTTTGGGAAAAGGCCCAGTGCCTGTGAAGAAGGCGAATGCCTGTGAAGCCCATCCTTTTTGGGATAGGCCCAGAGCCTGTGAAGAAGGCGAATGCCTGTGAAGCTCATCTTTTTCGAGAAAGGCCCAGATCCTGTGAAGAAGGCGAAAGCCTGTGAAGCTGTCGTGTTATGGAAAGGGCCCGGAGCCAGTGAAGAGGGCCAACGCCCGTGAAGCTAGCTTCCCAGAAGAAGGGCACGGAGCCCGTGAAGAGGGCCAACACCCGTGAAGCTTGCTTCCCAGAAGAAAGGCCCGGAGCCTGTGAAGAGGGCCAACGCCTGTGAAGCTCGCCGCCCGTGACACTCTCACGTAATAATGAGTTGGGGCTGTACACGCCCCGGAGTCTCAGGAGTGCCGGCCTCAGGCCCTGGGGCTCCCTCCCACGCCCAGTGGCAGCACTTAGCTCCGGCTAGTGAGAAGACGTCGAAGACTAGACTAGGTGCCGGACGCGGCTTTTCATTTGCTTTCTGCAGCTTGACTAGTTATTCCCATTTGGAGTTTTTATCGAAACTATCGCCATCTTTTGGTCCGTGGTTCTTCGATCTTTTTCGCTCTCCTACCTCGATTTCTCTTGCGTGGGGACTCGCGAGGCAGAAGCCTCGGGAGCCCTCGCGAACGTTCCTACCCCTATCGCTCAAGTTTTCACGGCCCTCGTCCACAGCTGGAGCACCCCTCCTGACCATGCCTCACGGGCAGCACAACGCGAACACGGGGCCTGGATCGGTCGCCCAGGCGGCCACGGCTGGAGTTCACTTGCGAATGGGCGTACAACAGAAAGGAACAGTACCAGGATAACAAAAGCAGTACAATAATTACGGCGTTAACCTAAACGCGCCCCCACGGGGCCACACATTGTTGTCTTTTTGGGCAGGAGAAAAGAAAGGAAAAGGACAAAAGCAGGTGAAGCACGCCCCGTGCCGGCCCTCTTGGAAGGCTCGAGCCGTCTCCGGAGCTCAGGCGGACTCCCTCTCGCGCTTCACCGGGGCGAGGCGGCGAGCGGACCCGCTGCCACCCCCCAAGCAGGCGCGTCAGGCTGGCCGCGGCCGCTGGAAGAATCACCACACCAAGAAGAGCCGGTGAAGCTTGAGGGGTCATGGGCATCGCCACCGCCCGCCCATGTGCCCTCTCCATCCACGCCGGGGCTGGGTCCTCGGCCGCGGTCGTCGTCTTCAGGGCAGCACCCCATGCGGCGACGGTCTTCCCCGAACACCCTCACGTAGAGGGTGGCGTCGTCGTCATACTTTAAGTGCAGGGAGCACTGGTGGCGAAGACCATGGCAGCGAGCGTCTGCCACCGCTGGTCGAGAATAGGTTCCTCAGAAGCGTAGACCTCCAGAGAAGCCCACGAAGCCCGGCTGCAGCAGCCATCCGCCTGGAGCCAGAGGCCACCCAGGAGGAAGCGCGGGAGCTGAAGTCGGACGCCGGACGGCTCTTCCGCCCACACCATGAACTCCGGCAGCGCTTCAGCAACATGGAGGCGCGGCCTCGGGGGACGCGCGGCCAGGGCACGCCCTCCAACCATGGCCAGCCGCTCGTCGCCACGCTGAGAACCTCCCCCACGACCGCGGGGGACCGCCATGGAGGCCACGGGATGCTTGCAAGGGCGACCTCGACCACGCTTAGGCGGAGGAGAGGAAGACTCGACCTGACGGCCCTTCCCCTTCTCTACGGCCGAGAATTTCCTTGGTGGAGCCATGGAGAAGAAGGAGAGACAAGAAAGGATAGACTGGAAGGGCGCGGCGCCGTTCCGTGCCTTATAGCCGTGAAGGCCAACCGTCGGCCTCCACGATCACCGGTAATCATGACCGACTCTGCATGCAGGGACTTGTCGAATCCGGGTGATTACCGATGCATCGTGGGGAAGCAGTGCGCACGCGTCCAATCAATCGCCATGAGTCGCCCAAGGCCGCAGGCTGTTAGGGCCCGCGACGCTTCGCACTTGCCCTTTCGCCTCTTTGCTCGGACAAGTTCGGCGCGCCCGTGGGCCAGGGGCTCTTGTCGGTGTTCGGGAGCAGGGGTCCCTGTGACTTGCTCGCTCAGCCTCGCGGGCGTGGCTCGAGGAGGCCCAAGACGGCCCATCTTCATCAACGCATAAACTCATGACCCTCACGAGGGGCCAGCCTGCTGGGCGGACGACAAGGAGCATCTCGTGCACGGCCTCGTCAGGCTAGCTCATGAGGAGGCGGAGAGTTCAAGGCAGGGTACCTCGCGAGGTGCCCATGACGCAAGCCATGACGACCAAGGGCGCCAGTCGGGCGCCAGCCCGTGCAGTGTCCTCCTTTCTTATTTGGTGCAAGGGGAGCAAGCGCAGGCGAGAGCATCAAGCAAAGGCATCTGTTACGGTGCAACAAGACCAAGACCAGCCCAACTGCTGGAAGGGAGTCATCGTGGAGCCCAAGCAGGCGTCATCACCAGAGCCTTTGGCAAAGCGAGGACCAACTTTAGTCAGGATAAGTGTACCCGTTGTTCCCCTTCAAAATGGCCAATTTTGGCGCCCTTCCCGCTCAATATTTGGGAAGAGGCCCGGGGCCTTCGCCTATAAATAGGAGTAGCCACCCCAGGCAGGGAGATCCAATCCTAATCAAGAAACCAAGAGCTAGAGGACCGAACACCACCTAGCAGTTCATCGCACCCGCCAACAACAGACCCTCCTGAGGCTGTTCTTCCTTGTATTGTTCCTCATCAGCCCAAGAGGCAATCCACCGCACCACACACTGGAGTAGGGTATTACACCACTACGGTGGCCCGAACCAGTATAAATCTCGTGTCTCTTGTGCTGTTCCGTTTAGTATTTTAGGTCCCAGCGATTTGGCGAGGTGCGAGACGGTGGAGGGTTGGATCTCTGCGCGCACCCCAGTGTTCGAACCTCAAGGGTCTGCCGGAACCTGAAATCCGACATTTACCAAATCGTGTTCAATACATCACTCTCATTACCGACATGCTCATTTCACTCTAGCCCATCACCCAGATGAACCAGACCTGACACGACTCTAACCATAGCAGGCATAGCAAGTTAGGAAACACAATCATGGCTCAGTCAACTCCTACACATGCTAGTGGGTTTCATCTAGTTACTGTGGCAATGATAGGTCATGCAGAGGAAATGGGTTCAACTACCGTAGCACACAGCAGTTTGAAACGCGTTGTCTTAAATGCAGTAAAGGAGAGCAAGAGAGAGAACATGGGATTGTATCGATATGATCAAATGGTTGGTTGCTTGCGTGGCAGGTCCGTATTCTGGTACTGGTCTTCGTTCGGGTACTCGCATTATTCTTCTGGGGCAGAACCTACCGCAGAGAGCACCGATATACAATCAATACCAAACGATGTGCAACAATATGATGCATGCTTGCAACATGGCAAAATGAGTGTATTGGGCTAATGCAACTGTGACCAGATGAGTTTGAGCCATTTTGAACCAAAGATTCAAATTCCAAACTCATATGTGATCTTAAATGATGATTTATCATGTTTTGCACTAAACAGCAAGTTAACTTGCTTAAACATGCATGAAACAAGTACGAATGGATAGATTGGATTTTTCTGATCATTTTTCATATATAAATCTTTGCATTTGGAGTTACAGATTAATTTCTATGAATTTTTGAAGTCAGCAATATTTTCTGGAATTTCCTGAATAAGAATAAATCCAGAAAAGTGAGTTACTGCGTCAACATTGCGTCAGCTAGCAGGTCAACGAGGGCGTCCAGGTCAAACCTGACCAGAGCGACCCACTGGTTAGTGTCTCTGTTAATTAACTAAGTTAATTAGGATTAGTTTAGCACTAACCCAGGTTTGACCAAATGACAGGGCCCACATGTCAGTGACCCAGGGGAGTCAAACCCATGGTCAAACTACGTTGGCTCGCTGAAGTTTAGCCACCGGCGATGTCCAGACACGGCGAAGGTGCGGGTTTCGCCCTCCGGCGACCAAATGGACGTCGGAGGCCTTCTACGTGAAGCTGGGAGTGAGCCGCGTCGAACGGTGGTGGTGGTTGAGCTCAAGGTCGCCAGAAACGACATCGGCGACGAGCTGTGCAGCTGCCGGAGTTTGGGCGAGGTTGAACTCGTCATTGTGGTGGTCTTGGAGGCTCAAGGCCAGCTCCTACGTGGCCTATGCGGTGTCACGACCGGTTTTCCGGGTATTAATTTCCCGGAAAATGGCCTTTGTGCTCATCAGCCCCAGGATTACTGTTAGCTGATGAGGCACCTACTTGGTACAGAAACTCCAAGCAAATACATAATATGTAGTACAAGACCATTCTGGCCTATGAGTACAACACATGGTTGCTAGTGGTTGATAGCGGAAGCGGTTTGTGATACATCAGCGTCTATGGGACTCCATTTCCCACAGGAACAGCTGACCAGGTTAACTCCTATCTTCGCGAGGCTGCTATCACCGTTGCTTAGGTCCCGAGGCTGTCATCGCAATGCTCCTCTCCATGCAAGAAACCTGGCCAAGACAATAGCCAGGGACAAGCCAGTGAGTACTTTGAATGTACTCGCAAACATTATGAACACGGGTATAATATAACAAACGATAATCATGCTCTGAAAACATTCTATGATCACAATGTCAGTCATAAAAATAAAATCCTTGATGCATGCAAGCAGGTTATTTATATGCAACATGAATATGTAATAATAGAGTAGTAATAAAATGCACCGATCGGATGTCTGACGCGACATCTCGAAAGGATAGTAAATAACGAGCATTCCTCAGTCGGGCGTCTGAGCGACACCACAAAAAGGGCTTATAAAGTAAATAACAAGCATGCCACAGTCGGGCGTCTGAGTGACACCACATAAAGGGCTTATAAGGTAAACAACAAGCATGCCACAGTCGGGCGTCTGAGCGACACCACATAAAGGGCTTATAAAGTAAATAACAAGCATGCCACAGTCGGGCGTCTGAGAGACACCGCATAAAGGGCTTGTAAGAAAAATAATCACGGTGAATATCCAGGAGGTAGAACCTTCCCAAGGATACTCAATAAAATCCAATAATGTAAAGTGTTAGTCCATAACAACAATAATCCCAATCATCATAAGTCACAGGTCATGATCCATGTTCTGGTTTAGTAGTTTCTCCTCCGAAGACCGAGACTAAGACCGACACTTGACCCATCCCAGACTGTTGTCCTTAACAATGGATAGGGCTATTCGAATAGATATAATCTCTGCAGAGGGTGTACTCTTTACCCACGAGTAACGGATTCCATTAGTCCATCGGGACTAATTCCGCTTACGGTCTTTTAATTGAAAACACACCTGACCGCACACACCAGCCTGACTTACCGGTGTCTGGAATCACCCACGACACTAGTTAAGCAAAACTCTAAGTGGGGAGGCTACAACCTCGATTAGCATGGGATCACAAAATTTATACCGTGCGCAAACTGGGGGAGCTACCCCCTCGGCAACAACCGAAACACCTATGCCCCCGGACCAGGTGGCATGCCTACCGGATGCAGCCGGTATCTTCCACCATGGCCTCCCTTTACGGTGTGTGCTAGAAAGGGGTTGATAACTTACTGAACCGTACCCTACCTATGGCAGGGACAAGTGGTAGTACGAAACAAGTATGGGAGTTATCGGAACAAGACTCGATCTATGGTCGACTCAGGAGGTTTAAGTATTCCCTGTATGATTAGCATAAAAAATATGTTTTCATCCAACAGACAGAATCACCACTCATCATACCTCATCATGCAATATCGGGCACACTCGTCTCGACGAGGAACTAGGGACAAGCTCAGGTCTACCCAAGACAGAGACTTTCCCGGCTTCCTTCCGGTATGCATGAAAGGCATATGATGGTGACTACTATCACAGACATATCAAACTCTAATATCATGAAATCATCAATATGCACTCATGAGTAGGGCAATATCATCACATAAAATAATGGATACTCCGAGTCGCAGTGGTGTTGTAAACGTGTTAAATAACACACACACACACAATATTATGCCAGGTTTCAGAATGCTCGCCTTCAAGTTGCGGAGAGGCAGGGTGCATCCTAAAACTTTTGAAAGTTTTTTCTTCTTCTCCAAAAATTCCTATTTTTGAAAATATTCAACTTAAAACATAGTTTCCAAAACAGTACAAAAGGTTGTCTGAAATTTTTTCAAATAAATCTGAAAATAAACTAGACAATATTTGAGGAAGGTAGGAAAAAGAATCAACTCATTTGGAGTTATATTTAAAACGTTATAGCCAGTCAAAGATTTGGTCAAATTCTGTTTTTAAAAATAAAACAGAAAAAGAAAAACGTTTCGAAACTGAACACTCGAAGGCGTACTCTGGTTTTACGTCTCCACTTATCCAGCGTGGATGGCGCGTGGGTCTCTGACAGTGGGTCCACGGGGCCCACTGGTCAGGTTTGACCAGTCGTCTTTCTCTCCTCTTCCTCTGCCCGAGCGGAGGCGGGACTCCGGCGATCGCCGCCGGTGATTGGCGGCTCCTCGCGGGGCTCCGAGGGCAGGGATGGATCCGCCAGTACAGGGCGGTCCTCCCGGTGGTCGCTAGGCAGGTGGGGACGGAGGGAGTCGCCGGCGACGAGCTTCGCAGCGGCCGGTGGCTACGGGTGAATTGGGGGTTTGGGGCTACGGTGGCTTTCCGTCGCAGCTGGGAGTTTGGGCGGCTCCGCAAGACGAAGGGGAGTCGGGTGGTGGCGTTGGATGGACAGGAGGGGCCTGGTTGCGATGAACGGGGCCGCAAGGCGGCGGTGGCCGAGCTGGCCGGAGACGGGGAAGACGGCCTCCCCTGGTCGATTGCGAGCTAGTGGAGCTCTAGGAGGATGGCTTGAGGCTGCCTGGGGTCTAGGAAGAGCTCGGGGTTACCATTTATAGTGTAGCTAGGTCGATTCCGCCGCTGCTGGGGATAAGATCGCCGGCCGACGGGGTGGCGACGGGCGCTAGCGGACGAGCTCGAGGATAAGCTTGGACTGCTCCAGAGGCAGCTGGCGCGCTGGTGTGGCTCGGGCGGCGTCGTCCGAGGCAGGAGCCCACTGTTGCCGGCCGCTAGCCGCCGTGGCCAACCTGACGGCGGCGCTGTGCGGCCCCAGGGACGGCTCTGCGGTGAGGGAGGGGGCGGACGTGCTGGCTGCGAGAGTGGAGTGGCCAGAACGAGCACGGGGAGGCGGCAGTGAGACGCGGAGTGGCCAAAACGTGCGCTCTGGGCGCGCCCAGAGCACGCGCACTAGGTGTTCGGCGAAATGCCAGAGCATGCTAGGAGGCTTGGGTGGGGCTGGGGATTACCAGGTCTAGGCTAGGGTGTGCAAGTAAATCAGTGGACAAGCTCGTTTGATCATAGGATCAAGTGCACAATGTAAACTAAAACTTATGCCAAAACTGCTCATGCACTCAAGGTGTTTGACCAAATGCTAGAGGCATCTAGGCAGTTCTTGGAGTGGCCAAAATCTCCAGATCCTAGTCTCTTTAGAAGGTAAAGAGGGTGGCAAGGTTAGTTTGTCAAAACTAGAAACTTGCTAGTGCAAATATTTGAGAAAACCAAATCTGGTCAGAAGGAAAAGGATATGGTTTCATGGACCAAAAATACTCCCATGGGGCCACTCTCCTGGACTTAAGGGTTTTGTAGGGTGGTTTACAAGAAGGAGAAGGATCATGGGCAATGGAGAAAAAGAAAATGGAGTTGTAGTACAAAACACCCAACTAGATCAGAGAGCAAAAGAGGATGATTTTCTCAAATTTTTCAAAGAACAATCATGGGTTTTTGCAAAAAAAAAGAATTATATGCATCTACTGTCATCTGCAAATACTTGGTAAATTTTTTAAAGAATTATTTAAAGGGGTTGTAGTGCAAAGGCACCAACTGGACTAGTTTTGAAAACTTGGGGTAGAGCTCAAAATTTTCAATGAATAAAAGATATTATTGCACCAGGGTGATTTAAAAATATCACATGACATCCCCAAATTTTGGTGAAAATTTTAAATGCATTTATCAAATGGTTGCAGTGCAAAAGAGGCCCTAAAACCTTTGAAAAATCATTTTAAAAGATTAAAGCTCAGGAAAACAATTATGCTAATAAATCCGTTGATAAAAGAATTGTTTTATTGGCAGAGTATACAAGTCCAATAATATTTCTTGGAAAGTTTTCACTTGAGGTAGAAACTCCACAAAAATCAAAGAGAAGGGAGGTTTTTTGAAATCAAAAGAAAATCGAGAAAATAAAATTTTCAATCTCCTGGTAAATTTTAACAAACAAAACATGGTTAAATTTTTGGGGTGTTACATGCGGTGCTGTGAAGTTAGTGGACATGGTGGTGTGGCCGTTGGGTGGTCGGAGCTATGTCGGCGACAAGCTCAGGCGGCGGCGCGTGCGGTGGAGCTTGTTGCAGCCGATGCAGTGGACTGCGGCGACAACGAGAAGGATGGGGAGAGAAAGAAGCTCACGGCAGTCACGATGGGCTAGGCGGCGCGGTCGGTGACGAGTTGGAGCAGCGGTGTCGGTGAAGGGGATCTCCGGTGACAGCGGAGTCGGGCAAGGTCGGTGCAGTGGCTTCGGGGCGAATGAGCGCTCGGGGCTCGATCTGCTCGATGGAGAGGAGGACGGCAGTGCTGCTGGACACGTGAGGCAGCGTAGAGACGACGGTGGTCGCGTCTATGAAAGCGAGGCGGTTACGGCTCCGTCGGCCATGGCAGAGGGGAGCGAGGGAGAGGAGTTGGGGGAGAATGGAGATGTCCAGGTGGTCGAGGGGGGGACGTGGAGGTCGACCAGGCGTCCAGGGGGCCGAGCGGCAAGCAGGTGGCACCGTGGTGAGCTCGCGATCCTCGGCGTCACCTTCCTGCCTGCCTGGTAGGGACGAAGCAGCTGGCTGGCATGGGCCAGCATAGTGCTGGGCCGCCAGGTGGGCCGGGTGGAATCGCTAGGTAAGTGAGCTTTTCCTTTTATTTCTGTTTTTCTTTTCTTCTGTAAGTTTATGGCATTTCTAAAAATACCTAAACACTTTCAAAAATCACCAAACTGAACATGCCCACTGTTTAGAATATATCCAACATGGAACATTTTAGTTTGGGATTAATTGGACATTTAAAATATTTACTAGCATTTAAATGCCCAAATTCAATAACATATGATTTAATCCACTGACCTTAGGATGTCCTAGAAATTTGTGCACCATTCTTGTCAGAGGTGTAAGACCAAGGCAAAGATGATGAACATTTAAGAAGGGCATTTCAGGTTCATTAAAAATAATTTTAGTAAACCCTAGTTGGTTTCAGGGGGTGCTGGGGGTTCTGTCATCCCCATTTCAAGTTTCTGATGAAGATAAACATGATGCCATCACTCTAATGCATGAACTAGCTAGGTTGTGACACTATGGACATCCTTGACCCGTCTTGGCACCTCAATCTGCTCAATCGCTTTGATCTTGTCGGGATTTGCTTCGATTCCGCATTGAGATACAAAGAACCCAAGAAGTTTGCCAGATGGAACGCCGAATACACACTTCTCAGGGTTGATCTTGAGGTTGATCTTGCGCAAATTTGCAAATGTTTCCTCCGGATCTTGCACGAGCGTGGCCTTGTCCTTGGTTTTGACCACTATACCATCCATATAAGCTTCCATATTTCTATGTAGCTGGGGTTCAAAACCAATTTTGGACCGCTTGGGCAAACATCGAACCAACGCTTTTCAACTCGAAAGGCATCCATACAAAATAGTACGTACCACATGGGGTGATAAATGCGATCTTCTCTTCATCTTCCTTCGTCATGAACATTTGATGGTATCCAGAGTAGGCACCAAGAAATGACAGCAGGTCACACCCGGCAATGGAGTCCACTATCTGGTCAATGCGTGGCAAAGGGAAAGGATCATTTGGACATGCTTTATTGATATCTGTATAGTCAATACACAGCCTCCATTTCCCATTTTCCTTACGCACCACCACTGGATTGGCCAACTACATTGGGTAGAGCACTCCTCTGACTAAGCCTGCCGCTTCCAACTTTTTGATCTCCTCAATGATGAACTCTTGTTGCTCCAATGCTTGCTTCCTGACCTTCTGCTTGACGGGTCGCGCATGAGGACAGACAGCAAGGTGGTGCTCAATCACCTCCCTAGGAACACCGGGGATGTCAAATGCTTTCCATGCAAATACATCGACAATCGCCCGCAGGAAGGCAATGAGCGCGCTTTCCTATTTGCTGTCAAGGGTGGAGCTTATGGTAAAAGCTCCACCCGTGCCATCCTCCTTGACGGGTACCTTCTTGGTTTTTGGTGGTGCTGCCTTGGATTTCTTGCTCTTGCCAGTGGAGCTCTCCGGCACATCCTCAACGGGAACGCAGCACTCCAAGAGGCGTTGTCGGCGTCCAGGACCTAGGGGTATCGAGTCGTGCCTGCCTGCGGCCCACCACGTGGCTCCATCATCGGCCTGGTATGGCCCACCTTCGACAACAATACAGCAAGACCCTCGCGAGGGGCCAAGCCTCGCGAGGTGGATGCCACCAAGACCCCCAAAGGAGTTGGCCTCCTCAGGAGGGCTCCTGAGGGGTGGAGAGGTCGATGCACCTACCTCATGAGGCTCAGCTCACTTGAGCCATGACGACCAAAGCCAGGTGGGCGCAGAGCGTAGGTTTCCTCTTCGGTGCAAGGGAGGCAAGCCGCAGGCGCGGAGTCCCAAGGAAGCAGCCAAAGGTTTCCATTCTAGTGAACGAGACCAAGACCGACATGACGGCAGGACAGAGGTCATCACTGAGCCCACCAAGCGTCAGGACCAGAGGCTTTTTGCAGGCGAAGACTACTTTTGTCAGGATAGACTGTACTGCTTGTCCCCGTTCAAATCCCGCCGTTGTGGAATCCCTTCCCGCTCATATTTGGGAGGAGGACCAAGGCACTATATAGAGGACTTAGCCACCACCATAAAAAGGGACCGAAAACCAGAACAAGTAGAGCATCACACCAGCTCAAGAACACCTCACCTCCTGAGGCTTGTTCATCCTTGTAACTAATCCATCCATAGCCCCTCGAGGCAATCCACCACACCACACTAGAGTAGGGTATTACACCACAACGGTGGCCCGAACTAGTATAAATCTCTGTGTCTTTGTGTCTCTGCGAGCTCTTCGCGCTAAGCTAGGGAGGATCACGTGTAGGCAGGCTGGGCAGGTTGAGATCTCTGCACGCACCCCAGTGTTTGAACCTCTCACGGGTTGCCGGACCCAGAAATCTGATAATTGGCGCGCCAGGTAGGGGTGCGTCAGAATCCTCTTCTTCGACCTCCAGATCGTGCCACTGACCCATATGGCGGGCGCTCCTCCGTCGGCCTCATCGACGCGCGAAGCACCGGGGCTGCGCTGGTTCACCCTCTCCCTGCGGCAAGTGCAGTGGCCGCACAAGTTCCGACCGGAGATGCCGCCGTGCTATGACGGCACAGCGGATCCATCCCCTTTCCTTCAGGCATACGAGGAGGCAGTTTGGGCGGCCGGTGCAGACGACAAGGTGAAAGCCAACTGGTTCCCCATGGCCCTCACAGGCGCGCCACGCGCTTGGCTGCTCAACCTGTTGGCTTCTTCTGTGGCCTCCTGGGAGGAGCTGCGCGACCTCTTCCTCGCCCACTATGCGGCGCCGGCGCCCCCGGTTGTCGCAGCTCTCCTGGGCGGCTCACAAGCATCACCATGTGACCGCCACGTCAAGCAATTCTTCCGGCGGGCAGGCAACACTTAGGCGGGCTCGGGGGCTCCCCCGGGCTGGGCGGCGCCCCAAGCTGACCTCGCCTTCGGCCCCGAAGATCACCCTGCTGACACGACGGGAGCAGGCGCGCTCCCGACGGTCTGCACCCCCGCCATCTGCCACGTGGCAATCACCAAGACCCTCATCGACAGCAGAGCCGGCCTAAACGTGGTCTCCCCGGAGGCGTTCGGCCTGCTCCATGTACCGCCCAGCCGGCTCCGCCCCTCCAAGCCCTTCTCTGGAGTTGGAGGCGGTTCTACCAGGCCCCTGGGGCAGATCCACCTTGCCGTCACCTTTGGGACCCGCGATAACTACCGCACCGAGCTCGTCGACTTCGACATCGCCAAGATCAACCTGCCATACAACGCTATTCTGGGATACCCAGCCTTGGCGCAGTTTATGGCCGCGACCCATCCCGCGCACAACCTCATGAAGATGCCCGGCAGCAACGGTGTCCTCACGGTGGCAGGGGACACCAAAGGCGCGCTGCAGGCCCTCAAGCTCGCCTTCAAGACAATCGCGACCGCGGTACCCGCAAGGAGGATCAGGAGGCCCCAGAGGCAGCGCCGGCCAAGAAGAAGCAGTTGTTCTGCCAGGACCGAGATGAGAAGAAGCAAGTGCTGGTCCATGAGGATGGGACGGCCAGCGCCACCTTCACCCTAGGGGTAGGCCTCCCGCTGGATCAAGAGGAGGCATTGATCAGCTTTCTGCGAGCCAACAAGGATGTATTCGCCTGGGAACCCAAAGACCTGGCCGGGGTCCCGAGGGGGATAATCCAGCACCATCTGTGATTATGCCCAAAAGTGCGGCCAGTGATGCAGAAGGCTCGCTGGCAGTCCACCGACAAGCAAGATTTCATCGTCCAAGAAACCCGTAAGCTACAAACCGCAGGGGTCATCAGAGAGGTGCGGTACCCAGAGTGGCTGGCGAACCCCGTCATCGTCCCCAAGAAAGAAGGGAAAGAGCGCATGCGTGTTGACTTCACCAACCTCAACAAGGCCTTCCCTCAAGACCCTTTTCCACTCCCTCGCATCGACCAGATCGTCGACTCCACCACCGAGTGCGGCCTGTTGTGCTTCCTGGATGCCTTCTCCGGCTACCACCAGATCAAGATGGCCGTGGAAGATGTGGAGAAGACGGCATTCCTCACCCCATGCGGGGTGTACTATTACACCTGCATGCCCTTCGGGTTGCGCAACGCCGGAGCGACATTCCAGCGGTTGATGCACAATGCCCTGGGTTCACAACACGGGAGAAACGCAGAGGCCTGCGTCGATGATATAGTGGTGAAGTCTCGGGAGGCCAGGACTCTGATAGAAGATCTGGAGGAGACGTTCGCCAGCCTGTGCACGGTGGATCTTCGGCTTAACCCTGAGAAGTGTGTGTTCGGGTCCCCTCCGGCAAGCTGTTGGGCTTCTTGGTATCGCACAGAGGGATCGAGGCCAACCCGGAAAAAGGTCAAGGAAATACAACCCATGCCCCCCCCCCCCCCCCCCGCAGATCCTGAAGGACATGCAGAAGTTGTCTGGTTGTGTAACCTCGCTTGGACGCTTCATTTCCAAGCTGGGGGAGCGTGCCCTCCCGTTTTTCAAGCTAATGAAGAGGAAGGAGCCATTTGAGTGGACCCCCGAGGCAGACGCAGCCTACCAGGACCTCAAGAGATACCTAACCAGTCCGCCCGTGATGGTGGCATCGCGCCCTCTCGAGCCCTTGGTGCTCTATCTGGCGGCAACCCCACACTCAGCAAGCGCCTCCCTGGTAGCGCTAAGGAAGGAGCGCCCAGTCAAGAAGCAGCAATAGGACGCACAAGCAGCAAGCGAAGTGCAGCACATCTCAGGGAAGGCATCTGAAGTCTCTGCCGGCGCAGCGGCCGATATTCCTCCTGAGGTTACGAATGACCCCATGGTTATCAAGGATCCGGAGCATGGGCCTCATGAGGCCAAAAGGGACATGTGCCCCCGTGAAGAGCAAGATTCTGAAGATGCCTCCTCCCTCGTTGAGCACCCCGTCTACTTTGTCAGCACAGTACCGAGGGAGGCCCGGGTACGATACCCCATGCCACAGAAGCTCTTGCTCACACTTATGGTCGCCTCCAGGAAGTTGTGCCACTACTTTCAAGGCCACCCCATCAAGGTTGTCTCAGCATACCCGCTAGGGAGGGTGCTCCGGAGCCCGAACACAGTCGGGCGAGTCGCTGAATGGAGCATTGAGCTTCAAGCATTTGATCTCGAGTTCAGTACCACCAGGTTCATCAAGGGCGCGGCCCTCGCTGATTTCATGGCCGAGTGGACCGACGCTCCGGATCACGGAGAAGGCGAGGACTGCTCCCTCCTACCAGGAGATGAAGAAGCAGACGGATGGATCATGTACTTCGACGGGGCGTTTGCTCGGCAAGGCACAGGGGCAGGGGCCGTCCTCATCTCACCCACCAAGGACAAGCTTTGCTATGTAGTACAGCTCTGCTTTCAGCGGGGCGAGAAGGTCTCCAACAACATCACAGAATTCGAAGGCTTGCTCGCCAGGCTTAGGGCCGTGGCCGCGCTGGGGGGTAAAGTGCCTCACCATCAAAGGCGATTCTTAGCTCCTCGTCAACTTCTCCAACAAGGAATACACGCATAAGTATGAGCACATGAAGGCGTACCTGGAAGAGGTGCGCAAGATGGAGAAGCGGTTCATGGGTGTGGAGCTCTGGCATGTGCCGCGCGGGACGAACAAGGAAGTAGACGACATCGCCAAAAGAGCCTCTCGCAGGCTCCCTCAGGAGCCAGGGGTGTTTGTGGAGCAGCTCTTCAAGCCATCTGTGGTCCCGCGCGCCACGACTCCAGCACCACCTCAGGAGGACCTGCCACAGGCACCTGAGACAAGAGCCCACACTACAAAAAAATACACTTCCGTGATGATACGTGTTTTTCATAGTAGGTCACGTTTTCTGTCATGCATGTACATCCATGACAATTTTATGACAGAATCAAGATAGTCATACATGTGCTGTCGTAGAAGTGTTCCATGACATTACCAAAATTATCATCATGGAAGTGTCCACTTCCATGACGATAAATCGCCGTCATAGAAGTGCTTTTGTCAAGGGTGACCGACACGTGGCATCCACCGTAATGGGACGCCGTTAACCGCCGTTAACCTATCGGGTCCGGTTTTTGGATCTGATAACCTGCTAACAGCCACGACCAATGCCGATTTTCCACGTGTAAAATTCTCATTGGCTGACGGATCCACGCGTCAGCTCCGCGTTGGCACATGTGTCACTCATCCAACGGTTGAGATGGGCCTATGATATGTTGACACGTGGACCGGCCCAAAAGTGGCCCATAAAGTTTAAATGGGCCGGCCCAACCGAAGGCCCATAAGATTTAGCGGATCATAATGGGCCGTCCCAGCTAAAGGCCCACAAGATTTTGCAGACCATAATGGGCCAGCCTAGCTAAAGGCCCACAAATTTTAGCGGACCATAATGGGTCGGCCCAGCTAAAGGCCCACAAAATTTAGCGGACCATAATGGGCCGGCCCAGCTAAAGGCCCACACGATTTTGCAGACCATAATGGGCTGGCCCAGCTAAAGGCCCACAAGATTTTGCGGACCACAATGGGCCGGCCCAGCTAAAGGCCCACAAGATTCTGCAAACCATAATGGGCCGGCCCAGCTAAAGGCCCAACATTCTCTGTCAAATCGGCCCGTCAACGGCCTGTCCTAAACTTGTCATCAACGCGGCCCATGGTCACTTCTGGCCCGTTAACAGTCCGCTAAGTAATTGGGCCAAATTATGGCCCGGTGTATTTCCGGCCTGTTAAAGGTCCTGCTTCACTTGGGCCCATTTACAGGCCATCAAAACTTTCGGCCCATAAATGACCATGAAGGATTTGGGTCATATTCGAACATGTCCGACATTCGGCCTGTTAGAGTCCCACTATAGATTTCGGCCACTTTCGGCTTGTTGCCATTTTCGGTCTGTTAACGTCGGACGAAAACCATGGGCCATATGTGGCCCAACGTCATATCGGGCCCATTAACGGCCCATATAAAAATGACGATAAACTAGCCCGACCGAAGTTCCGGCCTGTTAAAGGCCCGTGTATTAGGTCGGCGCATTTACAGCCCATCCGAATTTCGTCCTGTCAAAGATCTGCATCGTAAATGGGCCACCATTTCGGCCTTCTAAGACTAGTGGGTTATTTGGCACAATCAGGGCCCAATCTCACTTTCGGCCTATTAAATGCCCATGTTTTTTGTGGGCTCGAGATATTTACACCTGTAAACGCCCTATTTTTACTGAGGGCCCAAATTATGTTTAGGTCTATTAAAGGCCCACTATGGGCACAGGCCTACCAGAAAAATATGAAAGCTTATGCTGATTTAAGCCCAGATATTTTTAGTGGGCTACATGCCAATTTCGGCCCGTAATCGTTTTTAGCCCAATTGGAATGGGCCCGACGAATGTTGGCATGTTGGGCTCCTACGAAGCTTTCGGCCGAATACATTACTAAGATAAACCTACACTATACAAAAATAGTGTCGTAATTACTGCAGCATATGGCAGCATCATAAATGTTTTATCACAACAAAATAAATTCCAACCATACAAAAAAAGGCCTGTTGGCATAAAGTTTACAATCCTTCCAGATAAAAGCACCATCAGATGTATAGAAGCACAGATCATTTAACCTGAGTGCTAATGTTTCAGGCTGTACAATCTGATGAAGCAGCACGATCTTCACCTTTTTCCGCCATTGCTCTTGAATAATGAAGCGAATGTCTGATAGTCTGGTTTCAAAACCATTCATATCTTGACGACATTTGTCAACCACTATTCTTGTTTCCTAAACGACGTCCATTAGGGATTGGACTTGTGTGCGGAGCACGAGATATATCACTCTGTCTAGTAGGAAGATTTTTGTTCAAGATGGCGATTTGGACGAGGTTACCTTGACAACCAACCCAGAATTACGCAGGAAGGTTCTTTTTGCACTGTTAGTGAAGAGATACTGACGCACTGCAGGAAAAGGTGACATTGTGCCTGTGGTAGCCTCGTCACCTTCAGGTGGTTGTGGCTGTTCAATCATTTGTTCCATAGCTTTCTGAAAGTTTGAACTTGTAGATTAGTGTACCACATAAGTTACTAATGAGACAAAAACAAACAAAGTAGGTTAAACGTTTATACATAACTTATTTTGGTGAACTACTGTAATACATTAGCATGTATTGTAGTGCCAACTACATAATAAAATCACTTTCGAACATATGTCCATGTAGCATGCCTCATCATATTGTCTATTTCCTAACATTCGTTGACATGTAAGGATAAAGAGACATGGTTTAAAGTAGGATGAACATAGTATGACATCATTCATATCATGGGAAAACAGATATAAAACAAATAGGCTATTGTATCATTATCTGCGCACGTGAACATAACAACTAGATTACAGATCAAGACCAAGAGAATATCCTTCATCTCTTTTAACACTAGTAGATAAAGGGGCTTTTGTCCCGGTTGGTAAGGCCCTTTAGTCCCGGTTTTTGAACCGGGACTAAAGGGTCGTTACTAATGCCTCTCCCCTTTAGTCCCGGTTCTTAAACGAACCGGGACTTAAGGCCGCGGCCACGTGGAGATTTTATGATTTTTTTTTTGAAATTTTTTTTTGAATTTTTTTATTTTCAAATTTCTGAATTATTTTAACCTCTAATCTCTAATCACCACCCCTCATCACTGCTCAATTTATCCTCTAATCTCTAATCACCCCTCATCATTCCAAATCAACTAACTTCCCGAACGGTCACCCATCCTCCCACTCCCCCAGCCTGAGCACGCTTAACTTCCGAGTTATATTCTCCTTCGTTTCCAAGTCTGCACTTGTTGTTTTCCTGACAATAGTAAGATGTCAATCCTATTAACCTTCAGGAATTTTGCTTGAGCATGAAGTGACACATTTCACTGTTTGAGTTTGAAACTATTGTTTTAAAAAACAATAATTATTTAGTAACACTAATAATTCATGAATAATTAGTTTGACCATTGTTTGACCACAGTTTGACCAGATTTGACCAAATTTCAAAATAACTGAAATAATTATTTAGTAACACTAATATTGTAGAATAATTAGTTTGACCATTGTTTGACCACAGTTTGAAATTTTTTTGATTTTTTCCACTCTAGATCTAAAAAGGCCCGTAACTTTTTTTCTGTTAGGTTTTTGAGGATTTTGAAAATGTTTAACGGGGTTCCCCCTGTTAAATTTGGATGTAACTTTTCGAGTAGATGATTTTTCATGCATGATACTGACGAACACTACTTGGATGAAAGGCAAAAACATGATGTGAGGATGGAATATGTATGAAAAACAGGATGGCGTAACATATTCACACCTATGATGTGGTAACTAAGCAGAAGGCATTTCAAAAAATTAGAAGCACTGCAAGCTAGACACCATATGAAAGATGCAACCAATATCACTCTGCCAAGTTCAAATTGTATGGTGTTTCAACAAATTAGAAGCAGTACATGCTAGGAATCATATGAAAGACACAACAAATATCACAGTGGCGACTTAAAGGTGCCTTATCATAAGTGACTAATGCAGGATATGCAAGAACAGTAGTCTGATGTAGAAATAGGAGCACATGTCATATTCACAGGCATTATGTGTAAAGTAAGCAGATGCAATTCAACAAAAGTAAGAAGCAATACAAGCTAGACATCATACGCAACATGCAACCACATATAATAGTGCCAAGTTAGAGCAAGCACCTGTGATGGTGGAGTAGGGGAGATGTGCTCATCATCTACACAGCTACGTTGACTGCCTAGCCTTGCGTTGTCTTGCGAATCTTGTTGGGAGGATGGCGGAGTAGAATCTGTAGAGAACCTCCGTTTCAGTTGCTCGAAAGGACCACCATCATCCAATGCCTTGTCAATTTCCTTCAGCTTTATTGATTTTGCATTGTGAGGTCATACCGACAAGAAAAAAAGGAATATAATTCGCTCTTGTAACTCATTCATGCATGATCTTGTGAACACTACTACGATGAAAGGCAAAGTCATGATACGAGGATGGAATATGTACGAAAAAATGGACGGTGTGACATATTCACACCTATGATGTGGTAACTAAGCGTAAGGCACTTCAACAAATTAGAAGCAATCGCAAACTAGACACCATATAGAAGCTGCAATCAATATCACTCGCCAAGTTAAAACTGTCTCGTCATAGGTGGCGTTCATCAAACTAGAAGCAATACATGCTAGAAATCATATTCAAGACGCAAAACTAATATCACACTGCCAACTTAAAGGTGTCCCATAATAAGTGACTGATGCAAGATACACAAGAAGAGTAGTTTCATGTAAGAACATGGTGTGACAGACAGATATAGTATGTACCAAAAACAGGAAAGCGTGTCATATTCACAAGTATCATGTGTAAGCTAAGCACATGCAGTTTACACTAATTAGGACCAATACGAGCTAGACACCATATGCAACATGCAACCAGATATGACACTGCCAAGTTAGAGCAAGCACCTTGGATGGTGGAGTAGGGGAGCGGAGACTTGGACCTTGTAACACACTATCAGTACAAGGAGAATCGGTATAGATGCCCCGTTTACATTGTCAGAGGACCACCATCATCGCCTTCCTTACTCTTTTCCTTTCTCTTTCTTGATTTTGCCTTGTCAAGTCAAACCCACAAGAAAAAGGAATAAAATTTGCTCTTGAACTCATTGATGCATGATATCTTGACGAACACTACTTTCATGTAAGGCAGCCGCATGATGATAGGAGGATGGAATATGTATGAAAAAGCAGGACGTGACATATTGACATGTATGATGTATAAAGTGTAAACTAAGCACAAGGTGCTTGAACTTTAGAATCAATGCAAGCTAGAAACCATATGAAAGATGAAACCAATATCACTCTACCAAATTAAAAGGGTGCCCTAACAAATGTATTTGACCAAATTAGAAGCAATACATGGCAACAAAGCTAGAAATAATATGCAATATGCAACGAATAAAGGTGACTCATCGTAAGTGATTGATGCAGGATACGTAAGAGAGGTAGTTTCATGTAAGAACAAGGTTAACACATAGATGTAGTGTGTACCAAAAATAGGAATGCATGTCATATTCACGGTATAGTGTGTAAACTAAGCGGATGCAATTTACCATAATTAGAAGCATTACAAGCTAGACACCGTATGCAACATGCAACCACATATCACACGCTTGAAGTTAGAGCAAGCACCTGTGATGGTGGTGTAGGGGAAGTGTGGTCTTCAAGTATAGAGCTACGTTCAATATATTCATTTAGGCTTGTTATTTCTTGAGAATCATGTGGAGAGGATGAAATTGCATTCTTTATAAGAATATTGCGTCTTATATTAACCCACGCGCGTGACTGTCTCATCATAAGCGATAGATGCAGGATACACAAGAACAGTAGTTTGATGTAAGAACATGGTGTAACTTTTCGAGTAGATGATTTTTCATATAAAAAACTTTTTCATCTGAGTTTGTATGCAAAAGTTATGCCCATTTTACTAAATTCTAGAGAGATTTTGCAAAAGTCGAAATTCATATTTGTAAATTTTCCCAACAACTAGACCATATATCACATGGGAAACTTATTTTCTTTTATTTTTTTGACATTTTCATCATTTTATATTATTTATTTTAAAACTGAAAAGGCGATCCACAGGGGGGGTGGAGTTTGAAAATGGGACCTTTAGTACCGGTTCGTGCCATGAACCGGTACTAATGCCTCAAACCCATTAATCTTGGTTCGTAGCACGAACCGGGACTAAAGGTCTAACCCTTTAGTCCCGATTGGTGCCTGAACCGAGACTAATGGGCATCGCACCCTTTAGTCCCGGTTCGTGGAACCAACCAGGACTAAAAGGTCCAGACGAACCGGGACAAATGGCCCACGTGGCCCCTGGACGCACAAACCGGGACTAATGCCCCCATTAGTCCCGGTTCTAGACTGAACCAGGACTAATGGGCTAACCCGGGGTGGCCCAAAGCACTCTTTTCTACTAGTGTAAACCATGTAAGGTGAAATGATACGTTAAGACAACTGTGTATAAAAGTGAGCAGAGTAATCGACATTGGCTACAAACCAAGTAGTTAAATGAACACATCACGGTACCAATCAGTTCAAGGAAGGAGGAGTAAGGACTTACAACAGCGGCTTGAACTAGTGTGCTCATGCCCTTCATCTTGCTTTGGTGTGGCAATCCTTGAAGATTTGCATTACATTCGGTTCGGGTTCTTTTTGGTCCGCACGGCTTTCCTCTCAGATTTGGAACAAGTCAATATAGATACGATAATGTGGAACAAAAAAAGAAGGAAGTAGCAGCTATTTACAAGAGCCTCGCAGTGTGCAATATAGCTACGAGATCATGTTGTCTGTTGGAATTTCACTTTAGAACGGTTGGTTTTGTTCTGTGATGGTTGCAACAAAAGTAAGAAGCAATACAAGCTAGACATCATACGCAACATGCAACCACATATAATAGTGCCAAGTTAGAGCAAGCACCTGTTATGGTGGAGTAGGGGAGATGTGCTCATCATCTACACAGCTACGTTGACTGTCCTACCTTGTGTTGTCTTGCGAATCTTGTTGGGAGGATGGTGGAGTAGAATCTGTAGAGACCCCCTGTTTGAGTTGCTCCGAAGGACCACCATCATCCACTGCCGGACTAATTTCCTTCAGATGTAATGATTTTGCATTGTGAAGTCAAACCATAAGAAAAAGGAATAAAATTCGCTCTTCAGAACTCATTCATGCATGATACTGACGAACACTACTCGGATGAAAGGCAAAAACATGATGTGAGGATGGAATATGTATGAAAAACAGGATGGCGTGACATATTCACACCTATGATGTGGTAACTAAGCAGAAGGCATTTCAAAAAATTAGAAGCACTGCAAGCTAGACACCATATGAAAGATGCAACCAATATCACTCTGCCAAGTTCAAACTGTATGGTGTTTCAAAAAATTAGAAGCAGTACATGCTAGAAATCATATGAAAGACACAACCAATATCACAGTGGCGACTTAAAGGTGCCTTATCATAAGTGACTAATTCAGGATATGCAACAACAGTAGTCTGATGTAGAAATAGGAGCACATGTCATATTCACGGGCATTATGTGTAAAGTAAGCAGATGCAATTCAACAAAAGTAAGAAGTAATACAAGCTAGACATCATACGCAACATGCAACCACATATAATAGTGCCAAGTTAGAGCAAGCACTGTGATGGTGGAGTAGGGAGATGTGCTCATCATCTACACAGCTACGTTGGTATCTAGCCTTCCATTGTCTTGCGAATCTTGTTGGGAGGATGGCGAGTAGAATCTGTAGAGAACCTCCGTTTCAGCTTGCTCGAAAGGACCACCATCATCCAATGCCTTGTCAATTTCCTTCAGCTTTATTGATTTTGCATTGTGAGGTCATACCGACAAGAAAAAAAGGAATATAATTCGCTCTTCAGAACTCATTCATGCATGATACTGACGAACACTACTCTGATGAAAGGCAAAGTCATGATACGAGGATGGAATATGTACGAAAAAATGGACGGTGTGACATATTCACACCTATGATGTGGTAACTAAGCAGAAGGCACTTCAACAAATTAGAAGCACTGCAAACTAGACACCATATGGAAGCTGCAATCAATATCACTCTGCCAAGTTAAAATTGTCTCGTCATAGGTGGCGTTCATCAAACTAGAAGCAATACATGCTAGAAATCATATTCAAGACGCAAACTAATATCACACTGCCAACTTAAAGGTGTCCCATAATAAGTGACTGATGCAAGATACACAAGAAGAGTAGTTTCATGTAAGAACATGGTGTGACAGACAGATATAGTATGTACCAAAAACAGGAAAGCGTGTCATATTCACAAGTATCATGTGTAAGCTAAGCACATGCAGTTTACACTAATTAGGACCAATCTGAGCTAGACACCATATGAAACATGCAACCAGATATCACACTGCCAAGTTAGAGCAAGCACCTTGGATGGTGGAGTAGGGGAGCGGAGACTTGGACCTTGTAACACACTATCAGTACAAGGAGAATCGGTATAGATGCCCCGTTTACATTGCTGCAGAGGACCACCATCATCGCCTTCCTTACTCTTTTCCTTTCTCTTTCTTGATTTTGCCTTGTCAAGTCAAACCCACAAGAAAAAGGAATAAAATTTGCTCTTCAGAACTCATTGATGCATGATCTTGTGAACACTACTTTCATGTAAGGCAGCCGCATGATAGGAGGATGGAATATGTATGAAAAACAGGACGGCGTGACATATTGACATGTATGATGTATAAAGTGTAAACTAAGCACAAGGTGCTTGAACTTGTTAGAATCAATGCAAGCTAGAAACCATATGAAAGATGAAACCAATATCACTCTACCAAATTAAAAGGGTGCCCTAACAAATGTATTTGACCAAAATTAGAAGCAATACATGGCAACAGGCTAGAAATAATATGCAATATGCAACGAATAAAGGTGACTCATCGTAAGTGATTGATGCAGGATACAGAAGAGAGGTAGTTTCATGTAAGAACAAGGTTAACACATAGATGTAGTGTGTACCAAAAATAGGAATGCATGTCATATTCACAAGTATAGTGTGTAAACTAAGCAGATGCAATTTACCATAATTAGAAGCATTACAAGCTAGACACCGTATGCAACATGCAACCACATATCACACTGCGAAGTTAGAGCAAGCACCTGTGATGGTGGTGTAGGGGAAGTGTGGTCTTCAAGTATAGAGCTACGTTCAATATATTCACTTAGGCTTGTTGTTTCTTGAGAATCATGTGGAGAGGATGAAATTGCATTCTTTATAAGAATATTGCGTCTTATATTAACCCGCACGCTGGACTGTCTCATCATAAGCGATAGATGCAGGATACACAAGAACAGTAGTTTGATGTAAGAACATGGTGTAACTTTTCGAGTAGATGATTTTTCATATAAAAAACTTTTTCATCTGAGTTTGTATGCAAAAGTTATGCCCATTTTACTAAATTCTAGAGAGATTTTGCAAAAGTCGAAATTCATATTTGTAAATTTTCCCAACAACTAGACCATATATCACATGGGAAACTTATTTTCTTTTATTTTTTTGACATTTTCATCATTTTATATTATTTATTTTAAAACTGAAAAGGCGATCCACAGGGGGGGTGGAGTTTGAAAATGGGACCTTTAGTACCGGTTCGTGCCATGAACCGGTACTAATGCCTCAAACCCCATTAGTACTGGTTCGTGGCACGAACCGGGACTAAAGGTCTAACCCTTTAGTCCCGGTTGGTGCCACGAACCGAGACTAATGGGCATCGCACCCTTTAGTCCCGGTTCGTGGAACCAACCGGGACTAAAAGGTCCAGACGAACCGGGACAAATGGCCCACGTGGCCCCTGGACGCACAAACCGGGACTAATGGGCTAACCCGGGGTGGCCCAAAGCACTCTTTTCTACTAGTGTAAACCATGTAAGGTGAAATGATACGTTAAGACAACTGTGTATAAAAGTGAACAGAGTAACTGACATTGGCTACAAACCAAGTAGTTAAATGAACACATCACAGTACCAATCAGTTCAAGGAAGGAGGAGTAAGGACTTACAACAGCGGCTTGAACTAGTGTGCTCATGCCCTTCATCTTGCTGGTGTGGCAATCCTTGAAGATTTGCATTACATTCGGTTCAGGTTCTTTTTGGTCCGCACGGGCTTTCCTCTGTATTTGGAACAAGTCAATATAGATACGATAATGTGGAACAAAAAAAGAAGGAAGTAGCAGCTATTTACAAGAGCCTCGCAGTGTGCAATATAGCTACGAGATCATGTTGTCTGTTGGAATTTCACTTTAGAACGGTTGGTTTTGTTCTGTGATGGTTGCAACAAAAGTAAGAAGCAATACAAGCTAGACATCATACGCAACATGCAACCACATATAATAGTGCCAAGTTAGAGCAAGCACCTGTTATGGTGGAGTAGGGGAGATGTGCTCATCATCTACACAGCTACGTTGACTGTCCTACCTTGTGTTGTCTTGCGAATCTTGTTGGGAGGATGGCGGAGTAGAATCTGTAGAGACCCCCTGTTTGAGTTGCTCCGAAGGACCACCATCATCCACTGCCGGACTAATTTCCTTCAGATGTAATGATTTTGCATTGTGAAGTCAAACCATAAGAAAAAGGAATAAAATTCGCTCTTCAGAACTCATTCATGCATGATCTTGTGAACACTACTCGGATGAAAGGCAAAAACATGATGTGAGGATGGAATATGTATGAAAAAGCAGGATGGCGTGACATATTCACACCTATGATGTGGTAACTAAGCGAGAAGGCATTTCAAAAATTAGAAACCTTTGCAAGCTAGACACCATATGAAAGATGCAACCAATATCACTCTGCCAAGTTCAAACTGTATGGTGTTTCAAAAATTAGAAGCGATACATGCTAGAAATCATATGAAAGACACAACCAATATCACGATGGCGACTTAAAGGTGCCTTATCATAAGTGACTAATTCAGGATATGCAACAACAGTAGTCTGATGTAGAAATAGGAGCACATGTCATATTCACGGGCATTATGTGTAAAGTAAGCAGATGCAATTCAACAAAAGTAAGAAGTAATACAAGCTAGACATCATACGCAACATGCAACCACATATAATAGTGCCAAGTTAGAGCAAGCACCTGTGATGGTGGAGTAGGGGAGATGTGCTCATCATCTACACAGCTACGTTGACTGTCTAGCCTTGCATTGTCTTGCGAATCTTGTTGGGAGGATGGCGGAGTAGAATCTGTAGAGAACCTCCGTTTTAGTTGCTCGAAAGGACCACCATCATCCAATGCCTTGTTAATTTCCTTCAGCTTTATTGATTTTGCATTGTGAGGTCATACCGACAAGAAAAAAAGGAATATAATTCGCTCTTCAGAACTCATTCATGCATGATAACTTTACGAACACTACTCGATGAAAGGCAAAGTCATGATACGAGGATGGAATATATGCGAAAAAATGGACGGTGTGACATATTCACACCTATGATGTGGTAACTAAGCGTAAGGCACTTCAACAAATTAGAAGCACTGCAAACTAGACACCATATGGAAGGTGCAATCAATATCACTCTGCCAAGTTAAAATTGTCTCACATAGGTGGCGTTCATCAAACTAGAAGCAATACATGCTAGAAATCATATTCAAGACGCAAACTAATATCACACTGCCAACTTAAAGGTGTCCCATAATAAGTGATTGATGCAAGATACACAAGAAGAGTAGTTTCATGTAAGAACATGGTGTGACAAACAGATATAGTATGTACCAAAAACAGGAAAGCGTGTCATATTCACATGTATCATGTGTAAGCTAAGCACATGTAGTTTACACTAATTAGGAACAATACGAGCTAGACACCATATGAAACATGCAACCAGATATCACACTGCCAAGTTAGAGCAAGCACCTTGGATGGTGGAGTAGGGGAGCGGAGACTTGGACCTTGTAACACACTATCAGTACAAGGAGAATCACTGAGATGCCCGTTTACATTCTTTGAGAGGACCACCATCATCGCCTTCCTTACTCTTTTCCTTTCTCTTTCTTGATTTTGCCTTGTCAAGTCAAACCCACAAGAAAAATGAATAAAATTTGCTCTTCAGAACTCATTGATGCATGATCTTGTGAACACTACTTTCATGTAAGGCACCGCATGATAGGAGGATGGAATATGTATGAAAAACAGAGACGGCGTGACATATTGACATGTATGATGTATAAAGTGTAAACTAAGCACAAGGTGCTTGAACTTGTTAGAATCAATGCAAGCTAGAAACCATATGAAAGATGAAACCAATATCACTCTACCAAATTAAAAGGGTGCCCTAACAAATGTATTTAACCAAAATTAGAAGCAATACATGGCAACAAAGCTAGAAATAATATGCAATATACAGCGAATAAAGGTGACTCATCGTAAGTGATTGATGCAGGATCTGAGAAGAGAGAGGTAGTTTCATGTAAGAACAAGGTTAACACATAGATGTAGTGTGTACCAAAAATAGGAATGCATGTCATATTCACAAGTATAGTGTGTAAACTAAGCAGATGCAATTTACCATAATTAGAAGCATTACAAGCTAGACACCGTATGCAACATGCAACCACATATCACACTGCGAAGTTAGAGCAAGCACCTGTGATGGTGGTGTAGGGGAAGTGTGGTCTTCAAGTATAGAGCTACGTTCAATATATTCATTTAGGCTTGTTTTTTCTTGAGAATCATGTGGAGAGGATGAAATTGCATTCTTTATAAGAATATTGCGTCTTACATTAACCCACGCGCGTGACTGTCTCATCATAAGCGATAGATGCAGGATACACAAGAACAGTAGTTTGATGTAAGAACATGGTGTAACTTTTCGAGTAGATGATTTTTCATATAAAAACTTTTTCATCTGAGTTTGTATGCAAAAGTTATGCCCATTTTACTAAATTCTAGAGAGATTTTGCAAAAGTCGAAATTCATATTTGTAAATTTTCCCAACAACTAGACCATATATAACATGGGAAACTTATTTTCTTTTATTTTTTTGAAATTTTCATCATTTTATATTATTTATTTTAAAACTGAAAAGGCGATCCACAGGGGGGGTGGAGTTTGAAAATGGGACCTTTAGTACCGGTTCGCGCCATGAACCGGTACTAATGCCTCAAACCCCATTAGTACTGGTTTGTGGCACGAACCAGGACTAAAGGTCTAACCCTTCAGTCCCGGTTGGTGCCACGAACCGAGACTAATGGGCATCGCACCCTTTAGTCCCGGTTCGTGGAACCAACCGGGACTAAAAGGTCCAGACGAACCGGGACAAATGGCCCACGTGGCCCCTGGGTGCACAAACCGGGACTAATGCCCCCATTAGTCCTGGTTCTAGACTGAACCGGGACTAATGGGCTAACCCGGGGTGGCCCAAAGCACTCTTTTCTACTAGTGTAAACCATGTAAGGTGAAATGATACGTTAAGACAACTGTGTATAAAAGTGAACAGAGTAACTGACATTGGCTACAAACCAAGTAGTTAAATGAACACATCATAGTACCTATCAGTTCAAGGCAGGAGGAGTAAGGACTTACAACAATGCTTGAACTAGTGTGCTCATGCCCTTCATCTTCTTTGGTGTGGCAATCCTTGAAGATTTGCATTACATTCGGTTCGTGTTCTTTTTGGTCCGCACGGGCTTTCCTCCGTATTTGGAACAAGTCAATATAGATACGATAATGTGGAACAAAAAAGAAGGAAGTAGCAGCTATTTACAAGAGCCTCGCGATTGTGCAATATAGCTACGAGATCATGTTGTCTGTTGGAATTTCACTTTAGAACGGTTGGTTTTGTTACGTGATGGTTGCAACAAAAGTAAGAAGCAATACAAGCTAGACATCATACGCAACATGCAACCACATATAATAGTGCCAAGTTAGAGCAAGCACTGTTATGGTGGAGTAGGGAGATGTGCTCATCATCTACACCCACGTTGACTGCCCTACCTTGTGTTGTCTTGCGAATCTTGTTGGGATGATGGCGGAGTAGAATCTGTAGAGTCCCCCTGTTTGAGTTGCTCCGAAGGACCACCATCATCCACTGCCGGACTAATTTCCTTCATATGTAATGATTTTGCATTGTGAAGTCAAACCATAAGAAAAAGGAATAAAATTCGCTCTTCAGAACTCATTCATGCATGATACTGACGAACACTACTCGGATGAAAGGCAAAAACATGATGTGAGGATGGAATATGTATGAAAAACAGGATGGCGTGACATATTCACACCTATGATGTGGTAACTAAGCAGAAGGCATTTCAAAAAATTAGAAGCACTGCAAGCTAGACACCATATGAAAGATGCAACCAATATCACTCTGCCAAGTTCAAACTGTATGGTGTTTCAAAAATTAGAAGCGATACATGCTAGAAATCATATGAAAGACACAACCAATATCACAAAGTGGCGACTTAAAGGTGCCTTATCATAAGTGACTAATTCAGATATGCAACAACGATGATGCGATGTAGAAATAGGAGCACATGTCATATTCACGGGCATTATGTGTAAAGTAAGCGGATGCAATTCAACAAAAGTAAGAAGTAATACAAGCTAGACATCATACGCAACATGCAACCACATATAATAGTGCCAAGTTAGAGCAAGCACCTGTGATGGTGGAGTAGGGGAGATGTGCTCATCATCTACACAGCTACGTTGACTGTCTAGCCTTGCATTGTCTTGCGAATCTTGTTGGGAGGATGGCGGAGTAGAATCTGTAGAGAACCTCCGTTTTAGTTGCTCGAAAGGACCACCATCATCCAATGCCTTGTCAATTTCCTTCAGCTTTATTGATTTTGCATTGTGAGGTCATACCGACAAGAAAAAAAGGAATATAATTCGCTCTTCAGAACTCATTCATGCATGATACTGACGAACACTACTCTGATGAAAGGCAAAGTCATGATACGAGGATGGAATATGTACGAAAAATGGACGGTGTGACATATTCACACCTATGATGTGGTAACTAAGCAGAAGGCACTTCAACAAATTAGAAGCACTGCAAACTAGACACCATATGGAAGGTGCAATCAATATCACTCTGCCAAGTTAAAATTGTCTCGTCATAGGTGGCGTTCATCAAACTAGAAGCAATACATGCTAGAAATCATATTCAAGACGCAAACTAATATCACACTGCCAACTTAAAGGTGTCCCATAATAAGTGATTGATGCAAGATACACAAGAAGAGTAGTTTCATGTAAGAACATGGTGTGACACACAGATATAGTATGTACCAAAAACAGGAAAGCGTGTCATATTCACATGTATCATGTGTAAGCTAAGCACATGCAGTTTACACTAATTAGGAACAATACGAGCTAGACACCATATGCAACATGCAACCAGATATCACACTGCCAAGTTAGAGCAAGCACCTTGGATGGTGGAGTAGGGGAGCGGAGACTTGGACGTTGTAACACACTATCAGTACAAGGAGAATCGGTACAGATGCCCCGTTTACATTCTTTGCAGAGGACCACCATCATCGCCTTCCTTACTCTTTTCCTTTCTATTTCTTGATTTTGCCTTGTCAAGTCAAACCCACAAGAAAAAGGAATAAAATTTGCTCTTCAGAACTCATTGATGCATGATACTGGCGAACACTACTTTCATGTAAGGCAGCCGCATGATAGGAGGATGGAATATGTATGAAAAACAGGACGGCGTGACATATTGACATGTATGATGTATAAAGTGTAAACTAAGCACAAGGTGCTTGAACTTGTTAGAATCAATGCAAGCTAGAAACCATATGAAAGATGAAACCAATATCACTCGCCAAATTAAAAGGGTGCCCTAACAAATGTATTTGACCAAATTAGAAGCAATACATGGCAACAGGCTAGAAATAATATGCAATATGCAGCGAATAAAGGTGACTCATCGTAAGTGATTGATGCAGGATACGTAAGAGAGGTAGTTTCATGTAAGAACAAGGTTAACACATAGATGTAGTGTGTACCAAAATAGGAATGCATGTCATATTCACGGTATAGTGTGTAAACTAAGCGGATGCAATTTACCCTAATTAGAAGCATTACAACCTAGACACCGTATGCAACATGCAACAACATATCACATCTTGAAGTTAGAGCAAGCACCTGTGATGGTGGTGTAGGGGAAGTGCGGTCTTCAAGTACAGAGCTACGTTCAATATATTCATTTAGGCTTGTTGTTTCTTGAGAATCATGTGGAGAGGATGAAATTGCATTCTTTATAAGAATATTGCGTCTCATATTAACCCACGCGCGTGACTGTCTCATCATAAGCGATAGATGCAGGATACACAAGAACAGTAGTTTGATGTAAGAACATGGTGTAACTTTTCGAGTAGATGATTTTTCATATAAAAAACTTTTTCATCCGAGTTCGTATGCAAAAGTTATGCATTATGTCGGACTGGGCGGAGGCATGGGGATGGACGGCGCATTATGTCTAGGTTTGAATCTCTCTCACACACACACACACGTAGGTGGGGGACGTGGATGAAGAGAAGAGGTGCACGCACGGCGCACGTACTCCCGTCTCTTTCCCAACCACACCCGTGCGGGTACACGGTGGAGCTCATTTCTGTACGAAAAAGGCAACCCACGTGGTAATTTGGCATGTGTATTGGTTGTCCACTTGGTGGAGGGAGGATCGTGTACCACGGGTGAACAAAAAAATTGCAACTTGACGCGTTATGTTAAAAAAAGAGGCAAACCATGTGGGGCCTACCTTAGAGGCAAGGCTCTATATACTGGAGTACTTTTGATGTGTCCCGTAAACTCGCAGAACGAGGAGAAGCTTGCTTAGTACGCCGTCTCCCCGGCCCACAGGCGCGGTGGCTTGCAGGATGAGGGGAAGCTTGCTTACGAGTAGTAGTACTACTACTACTTTACACCTTACGCCCTCTCCCTCGCCTATGCGCGCGGTGGCTCGCAGCACGAGGAGAAAATTTTACTACTCCCTCTGTTTACTCCTCGTCCCTACTACTACCTCTGTCCTGGTTTATTAGTCCCTTTAGTATTTTGTGCAAAACTTTGACCTTAGATTTAACTAAAAAAACATTAATGCATGTAATCAAAAATAATATCTCTCAAAACTATGTTCAAATGTGAATCCAGGGATATAGTTTTTGCTAACATGCATTATTGTTTACTTAGTTAAATCTATGGTCAAAGTTTGACACAAAATACTATGGGGACCAATAAACCAGGACGGAGGTAGTACGTGTTGGGGAACGTTACAGAAAATTAAAATTTTCCTACGGTTTCACCAAGATCCATCTATGAGTTCTACTAAGCAACGAGTAACGAGAGAGAGTCTGCATCTACATACCACTTGTAGATCGAGTACGGAAGCGTCCTTGAGAGTGGTGATGATGAAGACGTTCCCAACGTGATTCCGATCACCGATGACCAAAATCTTGAAAGGACAGCACCTCCGTGTTCAACACACGTACGGGACGATGGCGTCTCCTCCGTCTTGATCCAGCAAGAGTGAAGGAGAGGTTGAGGAAGACAACTCCAATGGCAGCACGACGGCGTGGTGCAGTTGGTACGGCAGTTCTCCGGCAGGGCTTCGCCAAGCTCGCGTGGAGAAAGAGAGGTGTTGGGGAGGGGAGGGGCTGCGCCTTCAATAGTGTTGGCAGCCCTCCCCCCCACCCCTCTATTTATAGGAGGAAAGGGCAAAGGGGGGCCGGCCATCTAGGGTAAACCCTAGATGGGGCGTCGGCCCAACGGAGGAGGGGAGGGTGGCGTGCCCCCCCAGCTACGGGGGCGCCCCCTTTAGGGTTTACCCCTCCCCAAACCCTAGCCGCATGGGCCTAGGTGGGGAGGCGCGCCCAGCCCACCAGGGGCTGGCTCCCTCTCCCACTTAGCCCATGTGGCCCCCCGGGAGAGGTGGCCCCTCCCGGTGGACCTCCGGAACCCTCCCGGTGGCCCCGGTACTTTACCGGTATACCACCGAAACTTCCCGGAGTCCGTTTAACCACTTTCCATATATAAATCTTTACCTCCGGACCATTCCGGAACTCCTCGTGACGTCCGGGATCTCATCCAGGACTCCGAACAACATTCGGTAATCACATACTTGTCTTCCTATTAACCCTAAGCGTCACCGAACCTTAAGTGTGTAGACCCTACGGGTTCGGGAGACATCTTGAACATGACCGAGACTACCTCAAGTCAATAACCAACAGCGGGATCTGGATACCCATGTTGGCTCCCACATGCTCCTCGATGTTGTCATCGGATGAACCCACGATGTCAAGGGTTCAAGCAACCCCGTATTCTATTCCCTTTGTCCGACGGTATGTTACTTGCCGAGACTCGATCGTTGGTATCCCAATACCTCGTTAGTCTCGTTATCGGCAAGTCACTTTACTCGTACCGCAATGCATGATCCCGTGACCAGACACTTGATCACTTTGAGCTCATTATGATGATGCATTACCGAGTGGGCCCAGTGATACCTCTCCGTGTCTGGAGTGACAAATCCAGTCTCGATCCGTGTCAACCCAATGGTCACTTTCGGAGATACCTGTAGTGCACCTTTATAGTCACCCGATTCGTTGTGACGTTTGATACACCCAAAGCACTCCTACGGTATCCGGAATTGCACGATCTCATGGTCTAAGGAAGAGATACTTGACATTGGAAAAGCTCTAGCAAAAGCGAACTACACGATCTTTGTGCTATGCTTAGGATTGGGTCTTGTCCATCACGTCATTCTCCTAATGACGTGATCCCGTTGTCAATGACATCCGATGTCCATAGTCGAGGAAACCATGACTATCTGTTGACCAACGAGCTAGTCAACTAGAGGCTTACTAGGGACGTATTGTAGTCTATGTATTCACACGTGTATTACGATTTCCGGATAATACAGTTATAGCATGAATAAAAGACAATTATCATGAACAAGGAAATATAATAATAATGCTTTTATTATTGCCTCTAGGGCATATTTCCAACAGTACGTACCTTGGTTAGAGAGATTATCATATTGTTTGGAATATATATGTCCTTTAGTACTCCCTCCATTTACTTATACAAGGCCACTATAAAAAATAAATTTTGCATCTATACAAGGCCACAAATAGTAATCGAGACAAAAGTTACTACTCTCTCCTTTCCAGTTTATGGCTCAATTTCAAAATCTCTCCAACCAAGGTAGACGGTGAGTGGTCGAATTAATTTCGTAGTTTGCACAAGTGATTAGCACGCTCATTTTTCTCAAGAAGTTATGTTTACCGAGGCATTAATTAGAACGAATGCATGAATGACCACTAAATTTCCATCAACTTCTACATGCATTGGTGAGTTTCCTCTTGACACTGCTTGCATCGGGTGATCTAACTCACCTCAAAATCCAACATGTAATGGCACTACTACTAGTAGTAGAATTGAGACTTATCAAACGGAAAAACAAATGCTTTTTAGATGAGCCCTATAAACCATAGTGGGTACGTACTCCATAAAAACAGATTTTTCCAAAACTAAGTCGCTCCCTTTCATGAATTCTGTAGTATACTCCTTCGTCGACGCTCCCTTTCATGAATTATGTACTTCCTGTCGCCGACATGTGGGACATATAGCAACCGGGTCGACGTGTCAAGCACCAAATAACAGTGCAGAACAGCACGGGGACGCACCCCACTCGTACCGCCCAGTAGTAGTGATGAGCAATGAGACGTAAAATCACAGTGCCGCACCTTCCCAGACGGACGAAGCAACCATTATTTCACACTTTGGTTCGCCATCATCTCAAACCATGTAGTATTGCTTCTGCCTCAAGAGGGACACGCGCATCGCCTTGGTACATCATGACACGTGGGACCGCATGATGCCATGCTCCCTGCCGATCGCTCGGTAAAATCACCTCATCTTTACTATACTTCCTCCGTACGGTTTACTACATGGCATGCACGTCGTTCTAGGTTGAGAATTTAACTGGCTATATATGTGATGAACAGTACTCTAGCCTTTTAAAAAATGTATACTTTTGTATAGTAGTACTATCGATGGATTGCGCCATGGAGCAAAAATTGAAATTAAAAAAAGGTGGTACATATAGAGAGCACTCGTCGCCAAATTATGCATATAGTACTATCAAAAAAGCTAGTACGTGCTTAATTGGGGTGCTAAATTCTATTAAAGAAATACTAGTAGTATGTACATACTGAAGAGTTAAAGTAACGAGAAGAAACATAACATAGTTCTGTTGGGGGCTCAGCACAACACACCCTTCAAATTAAACTAAGCACACCTGAAATTAAACTATGCAACTAATCTGGTAGACACTGCATTAGAACCACCATGAGCAACGATACTGACACCTTACTCACTCGGAGTCCTCGTCCACGTCCTCGACTTCTTCCTTGTCCCTCTTCCTCTTAGCCAATACTTCTTTGCTTGAACCGCACACTTGGCTCTTGCTCTTCATCCAACCCTTGTAGATATTGAAACAAAGGTAGCCATCCATTGCAGCGTAGTGGATGTGGTCTATATCTAGTACATTCCGCTGCCATGCATGACGATGAAAAGTGTGATGAGGTTTCTCCAGTTTACTGTATGAAGGATGAACTATGGCTCCTGCCTGGGTCAGCATTGAAGGCTGGACACTTGAGGGCAGCAACTGATTCTTCTGGAGGTCGAAGGGGTTGCCTACAACGAGGTCTATCTGACCCAGGACTTCTTCGTCGTTCGTAAAGTCTACAGTAACGAATTTGACTGGGTTGCTCTCAAGGAAGTTCTTAAAATCCAGGCATTCAACATTGGGATGGCATATGTGGTAGACCAAGCATAAGTCATGCACGCAAACCTAGATCATGGCGGTCTTATTCCTCTCTTCGTCCTTTAGATCCTTCTCTCGTCCCAGGACTATGATCTACTCAACATCTAGCCCAGCAACCCACTCATCATCTGAGTTTTTGAACATGCATCTCAAGCGAGAAAGGCATCCTTTCACCGTCGCGGAAGAACGGGTGTAGATGACGTCGAACTCATCACCGGTGATGGTTCTAACCTTGTAATCACCGCCGATCATGGATATTTGGGACGCCATGGATTTGGGAGGAGGGTTAGGATTAGTGGAACTGCCGTAATGTGAAAGGACGGGACGACTAGGAGCGAACCGTCGTAGTATTAAAGGACGTGCGGGGACGAGTAGGAGCGAACTACCAGCGTGCGAACGGCAGGGTAGTGGCTTTCCATTCTCCCATGATACGGGCTTCCGAGAGCCCTTGGATCTGAGATCGAACGGTTGCATGGCGTGATTCTAGACCTATGGGTGAATATCCTATCCTGGAGGGTTATTCTGCAAATTTTCAGCAACTTAGCATGCGACCGTTTGATCTCGGATCCAAGGGTTGCTAGCAGCCCGTATCATGGTCGCGCCTACCACGACCATCGCGTCGCTCGCGCGGTCGCGCCCTTGAAGATTTAACACGGTGCGTTAGGCTATCGGATGTTGGCATGTCATACATAGTCATCACTTAGTCACTCATACTACAACAAGGTTAGCTATAAGGTTGGCTATAAGTGTATTTATTTTTTTTACTTCTCTCTATCTCTTTCTTTTACCCCTCCGTCCCATAATATAAGAACGTTTTTGACACTAGTGTAGTGCCAAAACGTTCTTATATTATGGGACACGAGTAGTATTTATTGCATTTGCCAAGGAGTGACCTCTTCCAATGAAATGGTGTGCTTATTAGTTTTTTATTGCTAAGTTTGCTTCATTTAATTAGCTATAGACTCAAAATTGTCTTTTCACCTAGGTACACGTGCTTAGCACCATTTCTTCCTTGGGTCACCAAACTAGTCTCTCTCTTCTTGATTAACTTGCCACATCAGACTTTATGCCTATGCGGCAAGCTTAGCACCTGTAGGAGCAAGTAAGTACAATAGTGTGCTTTACATGGCATTTTTGCATATGTGGAGGAAAGAGAGGCAATGAAAAAGTGGAGAAGTAGGCTCTCATGCAAGACCAGCCTCTACTACATGGTGGAGCATTGGGAGAGGCACCTATATGGAGGTGGTCAGGAATCGGGAGACTCACGCCGGTCGTAGCGCCGCAGTTAAAATGATAATGGCAAGTCAAATCACGGGGCCCCACCTGTCCAGTGATAACTTCATTGTCAAATCACACGACCTTATGTTTGCAGAGCCTGCTCCCTCGTCTTATCGCGTCTCTGCCCGAATCGACTAGGCGGAACTGCCCGCCTACCGTGCAGGAAAAGCCCCGCCCTCGACTTTTAAATACAACTACATCCGCTTAAGAATCCAATGATATACTTTTTGTGACATAGTAACTCATATTTAGTTAGTCAAATGGATGATCTAGAACTACGTGCACGCCCTATAAACCGAGACGCCTAAAAATAAAAAACCGAGACGGAGAGGGTAGTTCAGCATGTATCTTTTTAGATCAATATAGTCGGGATTCACCAAGGAGCAAAACCAAGTGGTAGGCTGCTCTGTCGTGTTGGCGTAAGCAACTCAAGCGAGGTCGATCCACACACGAAATGGCGACACACTTAACAGGACCCCTTTGGCCGACATGTGGCTCATCCACCGTCTTGTTCCACCTGCAATGCACCAAATTATAGTTCGGAGCAGCGGTTGGAATTGGAGGCACCCCGGTCGTAGCGCCGCAGTAGTAGAAAATGAGCAATGAGGGGTCAAATCACAAAGCCGCACCTTTCCTGCATTAAGCTGGACGGACGAAGCAACCATCATTTCAGTCTAGGGCGCAAGAGCATAAAGAAAATAGAAAACAGCGATGCGTGCGGCAGCTACCTAGGGCACCCTAGGGTAGGGGTCTCCACTACAGATCCTTTTTTTTAAAGCGCCTCCACTACAAATTGGCTTCTCTCTCGTCCTCTTGAAGAAAACCAATGATGAGTGCGGCGGTAGCGTTTGTAGGAGTACTATGGCGTGCGGGGCCATGTCATAGTAAACAGGTTCGAGTCGACGCCTTAAATATGTGTGGGCCGCTTGGTTTTACGGGAACGAGGCAGCATTTTGGGTTCGGGGACCAGTGGAGATATAGTACGTACAAAAAATTGTGGACATAGGTTCGACCGAAAGGCAATTATGCATGGGCCTTGCATTTTAATATACATGGGGCCGCGTGAAATTTGCTACTCTACTCAAAACTAGTAAGGTACACATGCATTGAACGCATGAGATTTTGAAACCAAATTATGAATAAATACACACTAAAGCATGTAAAGCTTTGAGTCATATATGCATGATGTAGATGTTCGTTTAGTTCTTATAGTTCATCTCATTCAAAATCAATTAGTTTTATAAAAAATTTAAGGTTCATGGGGTTGTGCATTGTAAAGCATAAACTAAAAAACAAATAATTTCAATTCATTTAGAAAAAAATCAATTATGATACAGAAGATTCTAGAACAAATGAGAAGTGCTTGTGTTTTGAGGTTTGTGCATTATGCTTAAGTTCAACCATGGAGTCTTCTAAATTGTACATGTGGCAGATCTGGTGGAATGTTGATGATATCCAACGGCCAGTAGTGCTCGGATTTGCCATCTCTGCACTGTCGGATTAGCTTCATCCAGCAACCATCTTTCAAAGTTATTGGCACACTATATAGTTCTTGTGCCATAGTTGCATGTTTCGGAAAAAAACTACTAGTGGGTTGTACTATCTATTTAGGAATAGAAGATGTATACATCGGGTTGTAGGGAAAGATATGACATGGAGCATCTCAATTCCTATGAGTAGGGATTGGAAAAGAGATGTCATTTGGTTCACATCATAGGAACTTTTCTATTGAATCTAGAGATGACATGGATCTCAATTCCTATGAGGAGGGATTAGAAAAGAGACGTAATTTGGTTCATATCATAGGAACTTTTCTATTGAATATACGCTAATGTTTATTTTCCTTTGAAATTAAGAGAGTATAGGAATCCATTCATATGAACCAAGTGGCTCTAAAGCTATAGAAATGATATCATGTTTATTTCCTTTGAAATGTGGAGTATATGAATCTATTCCTATGAACCAATTGGCTCTAAAGGAAAAAATCCTATAAAAATCATATCATATAGAGTTCCTATGATATTCCTTGACACCAAAGGATGGTTGAAATTGCTGTGGGTGATACGATTGTCTTTCTTTGCAGACTCTTCCCCCATCTTTATAGTTACCTCTTGAAGATGACTGAAATGATATATACAAGGTATTCTACATGTGCAATTTGGTACACGAAAACTTGGTAAAAGTTTGCGAGGTTCGAATTTTCAATAAAGCTATATGCACTGCATTTGGGAACGGAGGGAGCATACGGCAGTTGATAACACTCACATGGAAGATTTGTGTGTAGGAGGAGTGGCTGTTCTGTTAAATGACATGGCAAAACTGACAATGTCGGATGCCGATCTAATGGTTCTTCTGGCGTTAAATCGGGAAAAGGCTTGTGGCGAACGTTTGTCGGATAATGATTTACGGACACATGCATTGCATTGATCGTGCCCCCTCTCTCTCACGCACACGTACCCTCACGAGTCACGACTCTCCTGAGTCCTCTCGCAGACTCGCACGTCGCACCCACCATCTATCTGCAGGTAGACGTCACGCACATATGTGCTCTTCACACCCTACCCTCAGAACTTCTAAAAAAAGACGCCGCGCACATTATGTTTTAGCTCACACATCACATACTTATACTATTACTCTTGCGGCGAACGTTCTTTGGGCATAGTATATTGTACTCTCACAAAGAGAAGCGGTGCACGCACGCACTAGTTCTCTCACACCCACTCGCGGGTACACGTAGGAGCGCATTTTTTTGAAGCTGGTACAACAAAATCACTCCACTATATATATATATATATATATATATATATATATATATATATATATATATATATATATATATATATATATATATATATATATATATATATATATAAGGAGCCTTAGCGCTTGCTTTACTAGGGTTCGTCTCGTTCACACTCTCATGCTCTCCAGATCTAAGCAAGACATAGGTGGCCACACTCTCTCTCAGCTCACTGCTGGTCACAAATCCGGCCGGACAACCTTGACCGTGGCAGGGGTGTAGGTGCATCGTTCACGCTGTCGTTAGCGGCGAGGGAGGAGACCAACGGCTACCCGCACGTCCCGATCGGCGGCCGTGTCGTTCTCTCCGAGAGAGTGCCAGCTGGGGAGGGCCTCCGACCATTTCTTCCTTCCTGCGGTATTGTGGCCAAGATGCGGCCTCCCGACGCTGTCTTTGCCACATGCCGATGACCCTTAGGTATATATTCCTTCGAAACGGAACACCTGCCTTGCTCTACTACCCCAGCTCCCTTCGTGTGGATCTTTTTCTACTTCCGTCCGTTGTTCCAAAGCCACCTAGACTTTTACTATTATTAGAGGTAAAGCTAGTTCATACAGTCGACTCTAAGAGTTGGTTCAAACAGGGAAGAAAGTGAGAAATTTGTAGCATGAATCTAGGACTTGGTTCTAAGAGGAAATGAGGGAAAGTAGTAGATATTGGCTACCCAACTGGTCTCTTGGTTGAAAAGACGAAGAAAGCATGGTGGATGGCAAAGGGTGGGGGGAAGTGGACCTATCTCTTGGTTGAAAAAGGAAAGAAAGTGACGGGTTTTGGGGGACAAAGCAAATGAGAATGAGCAGGTCTAGATTTCATGTGCTCACATAGGAAAATGTCGCCGAGGAGATAAAAAATGGGACAAATGCAAACATGTTGCCTGAGTGTTTGCCACTCTCGGCAGCCACATCTGCCTCACCACTTTATGCGCGTGCTGTCCCTACGCCCATATCGCTACCGTTAATGTAAAATCACATGAAGCATTAAGCAATGCCACCTAATGTCACTATAAGTAATGGTCTAGTGCCATAGATAAATTGAAGCAATGCACCACCATTTTATGAAGTGCTTCCGTCTTGCTTTATTTCCCATGAATTGTGTTTTTGCAGTTACACTTAAATCTCACACCGCTAACATTGCTTCATCCCAGTGGAACTGCACAAATTTGATTGCACATTTACTGGCCATGTGCTACTCTCATGATAGTAATACTAATGCTATTGTTCTGCATGTTAATCTAGTGGCATTGTTGATGTGATGTGATGCTACTTACTTAAGGACTCTTCATACTGTCAATCTAGTGCCAATTATAACACAATAGATGCTGTTGTTAATCATATGCGACTGCAAATATTTGTCACTGTTTAAATAACCGTATTTCGTATTTGCGCAAAAAGGGATGTCTTCTCCATATCGTTTCGGGATGTCTGTCTCCGTATTGTTTCTATCCACGCAATCAAAAGCACACACCTCAGTTTTAGTAGAACTGCGCAAAATGAGATGGCTATCCCTCGTTGTCGTCGTCTAACCTCCAGTCTTCAAGGTATTCCTACATTGGTAGTAACTAAGGTAGAATGACCAACGCAATCTAAAAGAAGCTGATTCGTACGTTTTACTTCCTGATTGCAGTGCAGGGACGAGCGAAAACAACTGCATCCTAGTCCGGAATGCACTTTCTACCAGTTTATCCATGGACCGAGGACTAACTGGCACGACTGCATGGTGGTTTTTTGGACAGGTGTGCGGACAAGAGGCATTGTGGTCTACTTATTTCTGCAAATAGCGGTGCTTAAATTTAGTGGAATGCACAAGAACTTCACCTGGTCAGTTGATACGTCTCCAACGTATCTATAATTTTTTATTGCTCCATGCTACTTTATCTATTGTTTTGGACTATAATGGGCTTTATTTTCCACTTTTATATTATTTTTGGGACTAACCTATTAACCGGAGGCCCAGCCCAGAATTGCTGTTTTTTGCCTATTTCAGTGTTTCAAAGAAACGGAATATCAAACAGAGTCCAAACGGAATGAAACCTTGGGGAACGTGATTTTATCGCCGAACGTGATCTAGGAGACTTGGACCCTACTCCAAGAAGTGCCAGAGGCGGTCACGAGGGTGGGGGGTGCGCCCTCCCCCCTGGGGGCGCCCCCTGCCTCGTGGGCCCCCTGACGCTCCACCGACGTACTCCTTTCTCCTATATATATCTACATACCCCCAACAGATCGGGGACGGAGCCAAAAACCTAATTCCACCGCCGTACCTTCCTGTATCCACGAGATCCCATCTTGGGGCCTGTTCGAGCTTCACGAGGGGCATCCACCATGGAGGGCTTCTACATCATCACCATAGCCCCTCCGATGAAGTGTGAGTAGTTTACTTCAGACCTTCGGGTCCATAGCTAGTAGCTAGATGGCTTCTTCTCTCTTTTGGATCTCAATACAATGTTCTCCCCCTCTCTCGTGGAGATCTATTCGATGTAATCTTATTTTTGCGGTGTGTTTGTTGAGACCGATGAATTGTGGGTTTATGATCCAAATTATCTATGGAAAATATTTGATTCTTCTCTGAATTCTTTTATGTATGATTGAGTTATCTTTGCAAGTCTCTTCAATTATCCGTTTGGTTTGGCCAACTAGATTGGTAGTTCTTGCAATGGGAGAAGTGTTTAGCTTTGGGTTCAATCTTGTGGTGTCCTTACCCAAAGGATGTAAAGGGTTGCAAGGCACGTATTGTATTGTTGCCATCAAGGATAACAAGATGGGGTATTTATCATATTGCATGAATTTATTCCTCTACATCATGTCATCTTGCTTACAGGCGTTACTCTGTTTTTAACTTAATACTCTAGATGCATGTTGGATAGCGGTCGATGAGTGGAGTAATAGTAGTAGATGCAGAATCGTTTCGGTCTACTTGTCATGGACGTGATGCCTATATACATGATCATTGCCTGGATAACCTCATAACTATGCTCAGTTCTGTCAATTGCTCAACAGTAATTTGTTCACCCACCGTAGAATATATATGCTCTTGAGAGAAGCCTCTAGTGAAAGCTATGGCCCCCGGGTCTATTCTCATCATATCAATCTCCATCACTTTATTTAATTTCTTTGCTTTTACTTTTTACTTTGCATCTTTATACCAAAAATACCAAAAATATTATCTCTATCAGATCTCAGCCTCGTAAGTGACCGTGAAGGGATTGACAACCCCTAAGCGTTGGTTGCGAGTAGCTATCGTTTTGTGCAGGTACGAGGGACTTGCGCGTAGTCTCCTACTGGATTGATACCTTGGTTGTTAAAAACTGAGGGAAATACTTACGCTACTGTGCTGCATCATCCTCTCCTCTTCGGGGAAATCCAACGCAAGCTCGAGATGTAGCATCAGTACCTTGCATGGTTCAGTTCAGCATTCCAGCTGAGACCACAATTATAATTGGTTATTCTGGAATGAGAAAACTTAACCCTGGGTGGTGGCAACAAGACAAAACCAGAGTGAACTCCAGGAAATTTAAGCCTACCGGGAGGCCCTTTGCTCAGAGAAGCCTTGCTTGTTTTTTCCTGATTTGTAAACCTTCTCACAACTTTGTCTTTTGTTGTGAACTAGTATATGTTTTTTATGTTCTATGAATCATTGAGATGTATAAAATTACTTAACTTATGCTTTTCAAGTTTTTTATGAAGACGAGTTTAATGTGAGTGTTCTACATGAGCGCTGGACTAGCGTGTGAACGTTTGGAATTTACATTCAGTTAACTGCATGAACCACTGTAACAAGATACATAGTTGCTTATATGTCACACAACAGATTGTTGATTGTTAGCTGGTCGATAGCCTAGTGTTGAAGCGAGCTGAGCCAATGTGCCATGTTTTGCACAACTGCTTACAAGTGGGGTAGCACCAACAGTGTTTACAAGTACTTATGTATACGTCGGCGCACAGTACTCGAACAAGTGCTCTATTTCATCAAAAAAAACACTGCTCGTATGATAAACCATGACAACTTATGTCTTACCATGCCATATTCATGAAAAAAACTAGCGAGGACGCATCTGTTTTGGCAACAATTATGATGGTTCTCACATGATTCACGGGCACACAAAAGTAGCAGCAGTTCCCATAGACGGATTCAAACAGAGTACTAGCCCCAGAGGGGTCGGCGATGTGCAAGGTTCAGATAATTAGACACAATCCAAACTACTATTAAACACTAGCTGGGGCAACTATTTCATGCCTCGATCTAATTTGGGCTGGACACAAGGCGTACCTTGCCATGAACATCATCGAGGGCGCCCCGCAGCAGCTCAATCCTGTGAACCTTCATGAAGACAACCTTGTGGCCTTGCCACTGATAAACTTGTTTGTGGAGGCATGCCACGTCATCTTCCTGCGTAAGCTTGAAAAGAACAGTATGCCTCACAAACGAAGGAGTAGCTTTGAACTTCTTGTGCTTCAGTACACCCTGGACAACACGCCTGACAACAATGAGGCTGGAATACAACTCTTCATTGGAATAACCGCAAATGGCTTCCAGGATCCAACAGCCTAAGAACTATGTTTTCCCAGTGCGTATATTCCGGTCATCCGCCTCATAGCGAGTGACATGTACAACCACACAATCCTTGTCTGCATCAGGGCTCTAATTGAAATGGAAACAAATTCTGAATTACTTTTCAGTATAAGAAACACAAGTTATTTAAACCACTATGTATAGCATGGCATTGAAGCTAATAAAATTTTGCATTATTAATCACCACATACTTAGATGAAAAACCACAATCGAGAATCGCAAAGAAGAAAATCACCTTGGACAGCTCAGGGGGGGACACATCCTCGAAGGGGGAAAACTGCTCATGCAGTCCCATGGGGGATGTAACCTCAAACGGGCCGTTGACCATCGCAGTAGTGGCCGTGAGCGTATCTGGGGTTGGCTCGGTGGCTGCCTCCATCTTCTTGGAGCTCTTTGTCTCATGGGGATCAGCCTCCCGCGTCTACTCCAATATCGGCAGACCTTTGCCTGGTTCTCCTTGGTCCATCATGAAACTGACGAATACTAGGAGACCACTAAAAGGAAAACACAATTGCAATGACAATGAAACAAAAAAGAGAGTGAGGATTGGTTACTGCTTTGCAAAAGTTCTTTTTTTCTGAACAAAAATATACCAACATCACAGATCCGCTTACCTTCCCTTCGTTGGGAGAGAAGAACAGTGGCAGACGCGAGTGTTGCCTTTCTTGAAGATGGTGAGGGAGAAGGGGATTCAGCAAAGAGTGAAATGATGGTTGCTTCGTCCGTCAAACTTAGACTGCGGGGAGGTGGGGTTTTGTGATATGACGGCTCGTTCTTTGCCAAGGCCTTCTGACCGGGATGACTCTCCGCCTGCATACTGCCTTCTAATTTGGTGGATGGCATTTGTGCCCGTGCGCTGCATGGCCCGCATGTCGGTGAACAAAAGTATAACGGCATTCAGTAAAGGGAGACGTTTCAATGACCTAGGAGGAGCCAGAAGCGGCAGAGTGTCTCCACTGTACGAGTAGTAATTGTTTTTACGGGTAGGCTGTAGAGTGCCTCCACTGTACTAGTAGTAATTGTTTCTCCGGGCCCAAGACAAAACAGCCCATCCACACTAGTAAATAGTAAAATCAATTCAAAAGCCCATATATTTACTGAATGAGAGGCGCTACCCACACCCAGCACACCGCCCCCTCCCCCCCAAAAAAACATGGGTGCTCTTCTTCCTCCTTGCTCCCACCCACCTCACGTCGGCTTGCTCCACTCGTACCCCCAAATTCCTCACCTCACTCCTACAGAAAACCCCAGCTCCCCTTCTTCCTCACTCCTACGTAAAAATCCCAGCTCCTTCTTCTTCACTCAAGACTACAACTAGGCTCGTCATTCACTTACTCTGCTCAAATCCGTGAGCGCGACACGGCGCCTCGAGGAAAATGGAGTCGGCTGACCCCGCCAAGAAGATGAGGCTCCCTTGGCCAGCGACACACTGTTGTAGATCCCAGACTGGCAAGCGGGAGAAGCGGCGACCCCGCCCCCACCGGATCCCAGGAACCCGTAGAATCTCGGGTGGACCGCATCATCGATCTCCCGGACGCCGTCCTTGGGGAGATCATCTCGCTTCTCCCCACCAAGGATTGCTGCCGCACCCAAGTCCTCTCAATTCAGTGGCCCCCTCCCACCAGGGCTCCTTAATCTCACTGTCGTCAGCTATCTCTCTTCAATGATTTTGAAATCCCCAGAGCCATCACCTCCTCCCACCAGGGCTCCGTTCAAAGCCTCTGCATCCCTTCATGCTACCTGAGCAAGCATACCATGCCTTGCACGGTGGACGCCTAGCTGAAATCCCCTGAATTCACAGAACTATAGCTGCTTGAGTTCTACTATTCCCTTGGAAATCACATACCACATACTGAACGCCATGAACTTGTGCCCTCAGCACCGATGTCCATCTCGTGGTTTTCCTCCTCTCTCCACACCGCCACCTTTGCGCTGTGCTACCTACTGCATAATCTGGTACTAAACCTTCGACTCCCATTTCTCAAGAAACTTTCACTTGTGCGGGTTCGTATGTCGGAGGCCTCATTGCACAAAGATCATCCACTCCAGCTTGCCCTGCCCTAGAGTGCTTGGTGCTTGTTTTCACAGTTAGAATCGGTTGTCTCCAAATAAAGTCGCCTAACCTTGTAAGGATTTGAATTTCTTTTGATGGAAGGCAGCTCATCATCCAAGATGCCCCTTCACTTCAAAGGTTGATCCTTGATTCTAGTTATTCACCGTTGCAAATAACCGTCCTCTCTGTGCCTAAACTGGAGACCTTGGGTGTAATACATGATCTTTGTGGTCATTTCAATATGGTGTTTGGCTCCACAGTTCTTCAGGTACTTTATATTATCATCTACACTTGTAACCATAAGCTGCATTTAAAATTTCTGCGCATAAGTTATATATCATCTTGGAGTACACATTTTGTACTAATATTATGTTCTATGCTCAATGAAGAGTTTCTCCATGGATGGCCTATCAATGGTGCTGGATTCTGTCAAGATCTTATATATCCAAATGAATAGTTTTGATCTGAACAAGATTATTGGCTTGTTGCAATACTTTCCATGTTTGGAGAAGTGGTATATAAAGGTGATAATTTCACACACATTGGAAGCCCGCATATAGTGTACTAGAATTAACCATTCAGTTGTTGCTCTTTCGACACTCTTTTTTAGACCTTAACTGTTTTCAGTCTTCATGTCTATTTAGGCAACAGGACAAGGTAAGAAAGTTATAACCAATTGGTGGATTCATAAGCATCGGGATTTTCTCACTTCTCATGAGATTCAATTGAAGACAATAATGCTAGAACGATTTGTAGCCAACCATGCAAACACTAGATTTGTCACATTCTTCCTGTTGAATGCGAGGTTACTATTGTCCATCAGGCTTAAGTTTATCAGCAGCATGGTTTTGACGGATGGGTATGTCAAAGAGCAAAAAAAGGAGTTTCGGGTGGGCAAAAGAGCTTCTGAACATGCCGGGCTTCTATTTACAACATATTGTGGTCATAATCCAGTAAATTTTACGACCCAGGATGTTCATTGTATGGACCTGACCGATCCATTTGATTGTGATTGCCGAAAATAGTGCTGGAGTTAGATGTTGTTGCCCTTTTCAACCTGGGATTTTTTGTAAACCCGGTGAACAATTAACCCTCATACTTTTGTACAGTTTGTAAGCTGGAGTTAGATGTTCCTGCCCTTTTCAACTCGGCTGTGGTTGTCATATTTTCTTTGAAACAAGGCAAATGGCTTGCCATTCGTTTAATTTAGAGTGAAATATTGTAACAAATCCCAACCAAGGGAAATAACATCACTCTACTTGGTCGCTTGAGCTCACTTGTGCATTAGAGAAGCCAAGTGATTAGCCCCCACCAGACACACAAACTTATTTGAACTAGCACATTAGATGGGCTGTAAATTTTCACAGGAAAGGCTGCATGATTTGTGACAGATTTGGATTCGACATTTGGGACCCACGAGGAAATAGCCTATCCAAGGTAGTGTCGACTTACTAGCCAGTCAACAAACGATTCTGCCTACCAGCCGTTGGATTGACATCCAACATCTGTCGTGTATCTTCTATCTCTTGTCTTCTTCTTCCTCCAGCCGCCCAAACCAAACCACGCCGTCGGCTCCGCCTGCTCCTGCCTCCCATGGCTGGCTGCGCCTTCGCCGCCCTACCGTACTAGCCTCCAAAGCTGGCCAGTCCCTCCCTCTATTCCCCCACACGTCCTGTTATTCTCCGGCGATGTCAGCCCCAACACGCACCCGCACCCGAACCAGTCAACCCTCGTACTCCCCTCCGCCTGTGACTGGACCAGCGCATCTTCCACGGCTCTTGTTCGTTCCATCCGAGGCCTCACCGTCGTCCTCCGCTCTTGCGGCCTTGGTTCGCTCGCCGTGCGTGGTGCGCCGCCCTCTTGCATTGTCAACGTCGTCAACAACCGATAGGAACAAGGAGATGACTGTACGTGGAGAGGATGACAATAGGGACCCACCAGCATCATGGCAGTACGCAAGCAAGTGCCTCTATATTACAAGCCCAAAAATATAGTTCCTCCTAATGGTTGGACATCTGGGGCTCACGCCATTGTCAAAGTAGTCAATAAACGAGAGAATTACACTACGAGCGGCTCACACCAGGGACCCAGCAGGTCGCGCCGTTTTTTTTTTGAGGAACAAGTAGTTGTTATTTATACTAGTTTTAGCGACGGGTCAGGGTAACAACGGGGCTGTGCAGGGGCTGTGGCCCGTCTAGCCAGGGTTTTATTTATGTTTACCACATCATGGGCCCAGTTGTGTTTTTTCTTACTGAAAATGGCTAGCCCAGTTCTATTTTTTAAAGAAATACCCAAACAAGGCCTACTTGCTTTATCCGCCCTGCTGGGCTGCAAATCTTTCAAGACGAGGAGAGTTTCATTCGGTTTGCCCGGAAATGGGCTGTACATTTTTAAAACACATCAAATCGGGTATTAGTTTCAAAAAAATTTATTACAAGATTTTAAATTCCATTGATTTTTATGCGTGGACAATTATTTGGATTTTATATTTATATAAATTATTTTTCAAAATAGTTTGAATGTGAATCGATATTTCTGGATTAAAAAGCAGTTGACCGCTTTTGAAATATGCAAAATTTTGTATACTTTTTAACCGTGGCCACAATATGGGGTGTAATGCTAGCAAAAAGAAGATGGGCTCCAAAAAACCCTTAAGAATTAGCAAATGGGTTGTACATTATTAGAAATAATGGCGAGATGGGTTGTATGCTTTGTTTTCCACAGATTTGAGGCTGACTTGTCGCCTACTACAGGTTGACGCGTATGCTTTCATAAAAAAGGTTGGCCTTTGCATAGCATACGCCTGTCAACTTAGTCAACACACGAGGCGATGATCGTTGGATGTCCATCCAATGGCTGTCGTGCTTTTTCAATCTCTGCTCTTCATGCTCGAGCCGCTCAAACGAGCGCCGGTGGGACTGCCTGCTCCCTCCTCCCGCGGCCGGCTATGCTGCCGCGCAGGCCTCACGGCCCCATCGTACTCCCATCGCTAGCCTAGCCATCCCTCTACTCACCCACACCTGCTGTTATTCTGTGGGGACGGCAGATGAACCAGTAAACCCTCGTACTCCTCCGCGTGGGAAACAACTGCCGAGTATTCCCTGGCTCTGTGTCGTTCCCTTCCTAGGCCTCGCCGTCGTCCACCGCCCTGGTGCTCTCGGCGCGGCCTGGTCAACATGGTCAATGAACGACATCCATCGGAAGTGGACTGTACATGGAGAGGCTGACAGCTGCGTACACGGCCGCATGCAAGGAAATGCCTCCTTATTACGCGCAAAATAATGATTCCTCCACCTGACAGATAGGACCCATAGGAAGGGCTTCTGTATTTTGTGAAAAAAAACATTCCCCCCGCTGACAGGTCGGACCCACCAGCTATATCTTCGCACGCAAGGAAGTGCCTCCTTATTACGCCCAAAAAAATGAATACCCCCTGCTAGCTGGGACACACCATATTGTTGGGATGTCTTGTGGGCCTACTAAGTTGACGGGGACGGAGGGCTTTGTCAACTTAGTCAATACTCCAGTGACCGTATGATGTCCATCCAACGGCCATAGTGCTTCTTCAACCTCTGGTCTTCTTGCTCCAGCTGCCCAAAGTAGCGCTGGTCGTGCCGCCTGCTCCTGCCTCCCGTGGTCGGATGTGCTACCGCGGAGGCCTCACCGCCCCCATACTACTCCCACCACTGGCCAGGCCATCCCTCCACTCACCCACACCCCCTGTTATTCTGCGGCGACGGCAGCCTCACACCGCAGCCGAACAAGTGAACCCTCATACTCCTCTCCGCGTGGGCATCCACTGCCGCGTCTTCCCTGGCTCCACGTCGTCCCCTTCCTAGGCCTCGCCGTAATCCACCGCCGTGGTGCTCTTGGCGCGGCATGGTCAATGTGGTTAACGGCCGACTTCCATCGGAAGAGTACTGTACGTGGAGAGGCTGACAGCTGGGTCCATGGCAGCCGCAAGGAAGTGCCTCCTTATTACGCGGAAAATAATTATTCCTCCACCTAACAGCAAGGACCCACCAGACGGGCCACCAGTATTTCGCAAAAAAAATGCTTCCCCCTGACTGCTGGGACTCACCGGACGGGCCACCGTATTTCGCGAAAAAAAATGTTCCCCCCACTGTCAGCTCGGACCCACCGGAAGTGCCTCCTTATTACGCACAAAAAAATGAATACTCCCCCTGCTAGCTGGGACCCACCTTGGTGGGAGGCTGACTTGTGGGCCTACTAAGTTAAAGGGGACGGAGGGCTTTGTCAACTTAGTCAATATGAACGATTCTAGCTCCAGTGATCGTACGATGTCCATCCAACGGCCGTAGTGCTTCTTCAACCTCTGGTCTTCTTGCTCCAGCCGCCAAAGCAAGGCTTGGTCCCGCCAGATGCTCCTGCCTCGTGGCCGGGTGTGCTACATGGAGGCCTCACCGCCCCCTACTATTCCCACCGCTGGCCAGGCCCTGCGGCGACGGCAGCCTCACACCGCAGCCGAACCAGTGAACCCTCGTACTCCCCTCCACGCGGGCTTCCACTACCGCGTCTTCCCTGGCTCCCCGTCATCCCCTTCCTAGGCCTCGCTGTCTTCCACCGCCCTGGTGCTCTCCGTGCGGCGTGGTCAACATGGTCAAGGAACGACTTCCACCGGAAGAGTACTATACATGGAGAGGCTGACAGCTGGGTCCACGGCGGCCGCAAGGAAGCGCCTCTTATTACACGCAAAATAATTATTCCTCCACCTGACAGCAGGGACCCACCGGACGGGCCACCGTATTTCATGAAAAAAATGTTTCCCCCCTGACTGTTAGGACCCACCAGCTACACCTTCGCACGCAAGGAAGTTCGTCCAGGCAAAAAAACGATTCGCCCCCCTGACTGCTGGGACCCACCAGCTACATCTTCACACGCAAGGAAGTGCCTCACAGTCGGGACCAACCTGGTAGAAGCGTACATAGCGTTGTCATTCTGGTCGCGAACGTGTACATACATACTGGTGGATGTAGAGGCGCGCACGTGTCGTAGTAGAGGCGCGCACGTGTTGTAGTAGAGGCGCGCACGTAGCATGTACACGTACGTACAGCGGCCAGTGTGCAAGAAATAAAATACGGCCACGTATGTGTACATACGGGCGGGGTCTCTAACGCCTACTCGCGCATACGTACGGCCAGGGCTCGTGTGCATGGCTGGGTCGGAACGGAGAAACAGCGTCGTCATCGTGTTCATGGGGAGCCAACCAGCTGGGTCGGAACGGAATGCGTCGTCGTGTTCATCGGGAGGGCTTGGACAGAATAGGCGATGGAAACGAGGCCTGGCGTACCGCAGAACGGAGGAAACGGCCTTGTATTCGACCGGACACATTCGAAACGGGATCCTGTTCATCGGAAGTGGTCTGGCGTACCGCAAAACGGAGGAAACGGACTTGTGTTGGACCTCCTACGGTCGAAACGGGGTCCTGTTGATCGGAAGGGGTGTGGCATACCGCAAAACGGACGAAACAGACTTGTTTTGGAGCGCTATGGTCGAAACGGGGGTCCTGTTCATCGGGAGGGGTGTGGCGTACCGCAAAACGAGACTCCACTGGATACTGTTCATCTCCACCATAGACCTCCTCCAGCCTCCACGGGCTATTGTTCATCCACCGTCGACCTCCTCCAGCCTCCACCTGCGACTGTTCATCCACGGGCTCCTGTTCATCCAGCCTCCACCGCGCGCTACTCCACCGGCTACTGTTCAACCACCCCTCTCAATGGGCTCCTGTTCAACCACCCCACCACGGGCTACTGTTCATCCACCCCTCCACCGTCTATTGTTCATCCAGCCCTCCATGGGGTCGTCCTGTTCATCCAGCCCTCCACAGGGTCCTGTTCATCCAGCCCCAACCGGCTCGATCAATCGGGGTCCTGTCCATCCAGAGGCAACACCACGGGGTCCTATTCATCCACCCCCACCGCTCACTGTTCATCCAACCCCCCCCCCCCCTCCTGCAATGCTCATTGTTCATCTAGAGGTAGAATCAATCGGCTTCAGTTAGTAATAGTAGCGAAGGAATCGCTCGATCGGGTTCAGTTAATAGCCATCGCTCGATCGCTCGGGTTCAATAACGCGTAGCCTGCAGTGCAATCGCTCGGGTTCGATTAAGCGACTCGCTCAAGGTTCGATTAGAGCCCAACGCCTACGCACCTGCAGCAGCGTCGTGTACAAGAGAAATGTGCATCGCTCGGCCCCCGACCACCCACCATAACCGGGAACTCCCCAAAATTTTCCTCGCCCTCGCTTCTACCACGGTTTTTTTTGTCATGGACGGCCCAAAGAATGTCATGCAGCTGCATCTCCGGCCCGCCCAAGATGAAAAGTCAATTTTCTGTCATGATTTTTTGTCATCGAAGTAGGAGCCCACCACATCTATGATGATACCGGGTTTTGTCACAATTATCGTCATAGAAGTGTCATAAGTATGACAAAAAAAATATAGTTCGGCCCAAAATGTCATGGATGTGTCTTTTTTTTGTAGTCCCAACATGTGGTCATCCCTCAGGAGCCCGCTTGCTACTCGCGTTTGAGCCTGAGGAGGGGTGCTGGACGGAGGAGTTCAAGGCGTACTTGCTTCAGGGGACCCTACCAGAGAAGGAGGAGGATGCCGAGCGCGTGGCTCGCCAGGCCACCGCGTACTACATCAATGATGGTGAGTTATACTGCAGGAGGCCCAATGACGTTTCTTTACGGTGCATCTCCAGGGAACAAGGGCTCGAGCTGCTGGCGGACATACACGGTGGGGACTGCAGGCACCACTCTTTGTCCCGCACCCTGGTAGGCAAGGTGTTCCGCAGCGGCTTCTACTGGCCCATCACGCTCAACGACGCTACCGAGATGGTATGCTCCTGTGAAGCATGCCAGTTCCACGCCAAGCAGATCCATCAGCCTGCGCAGGGCCTCCAGACGATTTCGCTCACGTGGCCATTTGCAGTCTGGGGGCTGGACATCTTGGGGCCATTCCCTCGGGCGCCAGGGGGCTACCGATACCTCTACGTCACCATCGACAAGTTCACCAAGTGGGCGGAGGTAGAAGCCGTGCGCACCATCCCAACAGGATCAGCCGTCAAGTTCATCAAGGGAACCGTAAGCCGATTTGGGGTCCCCAATCGCATCATCACTGACAACGGCTCGTAGTTCACTAGCAATCTCTTCAAAACATAATGTGCTAACCTTGGAATGCAGATCTGCTACGCCTCAGTAGCACACCCACAGAGCAATGGACAGGCCGAGAGGGCCAAAGCGGAGGTCTTGAGGGGCCTCAAGACCCGCACCTTCAAGAAGAAGCTCGAGGCCTACGGCAGGGGCTGGCTCGACGAGCTGCAGTCGGTGCTATGGTCCATACGCACCACCGCGACCAAGCCAACTGGAGAAACGTCTTTCTTCCTCGTCTACGGAGCAGAAGTGGTTCTCCCTCACGAGGTCAAGCATCGATCCACGTGGGTCCTAGCATTCAACGAAACGCAGCAGGACGCCACGCAGAGGATGGATCTCGTGCTGGGGGAGGAACGCGCCGTCAAGCCTTGCTCTGGGCAGCGAGGTACCAGCACAGCGTCTGCTCCAGGACGTTAGAGGTGGGCGATCTCGTCCTGAGGCGGGTGCTCTCCAGGGAGGGGCTGCATAAGCTTTCTCCCATGTGGGAGGGCCCGTTTGGGATTGCTAGTGTCTCTAGGCCTGGCGCCACGCGCCTAGAGACACAGGACGGGTTCCCCATCCAGAACGCCTGGAACATCCAGCACCTCCGGAAGTTCTACCCCTGAAGCAAGCTTCGGCCTGTGAAGCAAGGCTTCGGCCTATGAAGCAAGGCTCCGGCCTGTGAAGGTCTCCGCCCGTGATACTCTCACGTGATAATGAGTGGGGTTGTACACGCCCCGGAGTCTCCTAAGAGTCGCCCTGGGGCCTCATGGGGGCTCCCTCCCACGTCCTAGTGGTAGCACTTAGCTCCGCGCTGGTGCGAAGACTAGATTAGGTGCCGGACGCGGCTGTTCATTTGCTTCCTGAAGTTGCTTGTGATTTTCTTAGTAAGTCTTTCAATGGATTTGGTATTCTCGAGCGCTGGTTCCTCAAGTGTGTTTTCTCCTAAGCTGCTTTGGTCTAAGGATGTGAGGAGGGTAGTAGTCGCCCGCCACTTCTCCTCGAGCTCCTCGCGTGTGGGGCTAGGTAGGTGTGTACTTGCCTTTGCGTGCACGCACCACGCCGAACCCCGTTGTTTCGGCTTTATCCTCGCGAGGAGCCCTCGATCAAGTCCGCTGGCGCTAGCACCCCTCATGTCCGTGCCCCCGGGGCAGCGCGACATGGTACATCGGGCCCTTAACTTATGGCAGGGGGCTCGCGTAAAGGGGAGCAAGTCGCTCAACAAATTTTCTCTTCCTACAAGAGACGGCTCTGCCCTGCTGCGGCTCCTAAGGGCATGAGGTGTATCTCCTGAGGGAACAAGACGTGTCTCCTGAGGGCGCTGGGTGTATGCCCTGGGAGGCCTGTCAAGTACCTAAGGATAGGTTCTCATGAGGCGGAGGACGACCGCACGTATCAAGCTAAGCCTTCCTACCCTAACCCGCTCAGATTACAAATACTGCAACATAGCATCAAGGACAGCAACCATAACATAAAAATGCATAACAATAGCAGTTCATTACACGCCCTCGCAGGGTACATTCTTCTTTTTTTGATTTGCAGGAGAAAGGAAAAGCTAAACAAGGAGGGCCCGAAGGCGTGCAGGCTTGGCACCAGCGCCGCATCCTCAAGCAGCGCCTCAAGGCAGCCCGGCGTTCCACCAGTTCTCCCATGGGAGACCTGGGGCCACCTTCCTTGAGTCTAAGTTCGCCGGGCCCCAGCTTCAGGCTGGGCTCCTCTCCGGCTTCACTGGAGCGCTACAACGGGACGAGCCACCGACGGCCTCGACACGAGCACAATGACGTGGAGGCCGGTCGTAGCCACCGCTGCTCGAGCTCTCGTCCGAGGAGGAGTTGCCGCCACGGGAGGAGGAGCGCGCGTCGCCAAGGCCGAGTTCACCCTCGCCACCATCATCGTCGCTGCTGTCCTCCGGGCAGCACCCCGTGCGGAGGCCGCCCCCCTGAATACCCTCACGTAGAGGGTCACCAGGCCGTCGTACTTGAAGTGGAGGGTGCACCTTCCGCCCATGCCTTGCGCGCGGGCGAAAGTCTGCCAGCCACCGGTCAGCACCACGTTGCCAGAGGCAGATACCTCGGTGCTGACCCACGAGGCTCTGTTGCAGCACCCATCAGCCTGCAGCTAGAGGCCAACAAGCCACGAAGAAGGAAGTTCATCGGAGAAGAAGCGAGGAAGATGGAGCGAGGTGCCAAACAGGCTCTACGACCACACCACGAACTCGAGAAGCACCTCCAGTGAAGAAAAGCGCGGTCGAGGCGGGCGCATGATCACGGCGCGCCTCCCTTCGTCATGGGGGGTGCTCCGGGGCCGGTAGCCCCCGCCACGGGAAGAGGTGCCATCACGAGCGCCCGGCGCAACGCTGCGTTTGGGGGGTGCGCGCCCGCTCCCCCAGATGCTGCTGGAGGGACATTAGGGTGCTTGTGGGGACGGACCCGACCCCTCTTGGGAGGAGTGGAGGTTGGCCCCTCATTGGTGGCCTTCCCTTTCTCGGCCACTGGGAACCTCTTCGGTGACGCCATGAGAGCAAGTCGGAGAGGAAAGAAGCAAGCGGGAGCAAGACGAAGGAAAGATGGGCCAGGGGGCTCTGTCCCTCCCTCACATTTATAGCCAAGGGAGACCAACCGCCGGCCTCCACGACCTCGCACCATCATGACCCCCTGCATGCGGCATCGACTAGTCAAGTCGAGTAGTTGCCGAGGCAGTGTGAGGAAGCGGAGTTGCCCACGTCCAATCAGTCACCACGCGTCATCAACACCGCAGGTAGTTAGGCCCCACGGCGGTCCGCACTTGACCTTTGGCTTCGCCTGGAAGCCAAGTCCGAGCGCGCCTTGGGCCCGTGGGCTACTGTCGGCGTCCTGGACCTGGGGGTATCCAGTACTGCCTACCTGTGGCCCACCACGTGGCTCCATCATCGGCCTGGTACGGCCCAGCTTCGACAACAACACAGCAAGACCCTCGCGAGGCCCAAGCCTCGCGAGGTGGACAACGCCAAGACCCCCGAATGAGTTGGCCTCCTCAGGAGGGCTCCTGAGGGGCTGAGAGATCTATGCAGCTACCTCATGAGGCTCAGCTGACGTGAGCCATTACGACCAAGGCCAGGCGGGCGCCCGGGCGGCCTTGAGTGCAGGTTTCCTCTTGATTGCAAGGAGTCAAGCCAGCGGAGTCTCGAGGAAGCAGCCAAAGGTTTCCATTCTAGTGCAACGAGACCAAGACCACCAGGACGGCAGGACAGAGGTCATCACCAAGCCCACCAAGTGTCACGACCAGAGGCTTTTCGCAGGCGAAGACTACTTTTGTCAGGATAGACTGTACTGCTTGTCCCCCTTCAAATCCCGCCGTTGTGGAATCCCTTCCCGCTCATATTTGGGAGGAGGACCAAGGCACTATATATAGGACTTAGCCACCACCATAGAAAGGGACCGAAAACCAGAACAACTAGAGCATCACACCAGCTCAAGAACACCTCACCTCTTGAGGCTTGTTCATCCTTGTAACTAATCCATCCATAGCCCCTCGAGGCAATCCACCACACCACACTAGAGTAGGGTATTACACCACAACAGTGGCCCGAACTAGTATAAATCTCTGTGTATTTGTGTCTCTGCAAGCTCTTCGCGCTAGGCTAGGGAGGATCACGAGTAGGCAGGCTGGGCAGGTTGAGATCTCCACACGCACCCCAGTGTTTGAACCTCTCACGGGTTGCCGGACCCAGAAATCCGACAGGCGCATTTGCCGGAGTGGGTGCAAGAGTCCTTGCCGGGGCCAGAAGTCTTGCTGTTGGTTGAGGTCTTGCCGATGACCGAGGCCTTGCCGGTCTTCTTCCCTTCGAGGGCTCCAGTGGCAGGAGCAAGTGTTTTGGCGACAGGTGCTGCAACTGCCTCTTGGTAGAGTTGAAATGCACAGATGAGTGCATCTCTCTTATCGCAGTCGACAGTGATGATGCTCATTGGGCCGGGCATCTTCAGCTTGTTGTATGCGTAGTGTGACGCCGCCATGAACTTGGCCAGTGCTGGACGGCCAAGGATCCTGTTATATGGCAACAGGATCTCAGCGACATCAAAACAATCTTCTCTATCCTCTAGTTCAGGTCGCCACCAAATGTGACTGGTAGTGTGATCTTTCCTTTAGGCTGGCTTGTTCTTGGATTGATCCCTTGAAACGTACCCGTTTCTCTGAGATCTTCATCAGGAATTTGCAACCTCTTGATCACGTTGGGCAAGATCAAGTTCAGACCGGCCCCACCATCAACAAACATTTTTGTCAACTTGAGGTTGCGGATTGTTGGTGAAACCAACAATAGCAAACACCCGACCGCAGTTGTGCAATCAGGGTCATCCTCAGTGTCAAAAATGATAGACGTGTTGGACCATTTCAGTGGCTTCTGGGCGTGGATCATCGGGTCTGTTGCATTAATCTCACATGCCCACTATTTAAGTTGGCGGTGGGAAAAATGCAATGAAGCGCCTCCATCAAGCACATGACCTCCGTAGCTTTCTGGAACTCGTGTTTGCTGGACTCGTCGTCGTCATGATCATCATCACCCTCTTTCTTGTCGCGGCCTCGAGCGGGCCTCTCTTGTTGCTTGTCCTTGCCGCGGCGACCTCCTCGGCCACCCGCTTCTTGCCGGGCCCATCAGCACCATCCTGGCCCTTCTCTTTGTGTCGTCGTTCATACTCAGCCCTTTGCTTCTCCATCAGCTGCTCAACTTGGCGGCAGTTTTGGAGGTTATGGCCTTTGGTGCCATGAATCTTGCAGTATTGTTTGTCGGATCCCTCTGGCTTGTCGATAGACGCCAAGGCCCGGCAGGCTTCGCACCTGGCAATCTCCTTGCCGAGGTCGTCACCTTTGGCCTTCTTGGCGGTGTCGGGGTCGCCGGATTCCTCGACAGCAAGCACGGTCTTGCCCTTGCGCTTCATGTTGCGTCGTCGGCCCTTCTTTGCCGGGGCGACGACGTCTTTGTCTCCAGTGTCACTTTCCACACTGCCATCTTCGCCGGGGTACTTCCTTCCTTCCTCAGCCCGGGCACACCTATCGGCCAGAATGTAAAGCTCGGCAACATCCACAACCTTGTTCATCGCCAGCCCTTCACGCATCTTACGATTGCGCATGTTCTGATGGAACACGCAGATGACAGCGGCGGGATGAACATTGGGGATCTTGTACTGCACGCGGTTGAACCTTTGTATGTACTTGCGCAAGCATTCGCCGGCTCTCTAGGGATCACATGCAAATCACTTGCCTGGCCAGGAGCCACGTGGCCGCCAGTAAAGGCACCAACAAACTCGTGGCATAGATCCGACCAAGAGGAGATGGAATATATCGGCAGGTGCACCAAGCATGACCTGGCGTTGGGCTTGAGCATCAACGGAAAATAGTTGGCGAGTACCTTGCCGTCCCGAGCTCCGATGGCTTGCATTGCGATGGCGTAAACTCTCAGGAACTCGGACGGATGAGTCTTGCCGTCGTACTTCTCCGGGACCTCTGATTTGAACGTGCGGGTGGTGGGCCACTGGACCTGCCATAGCTCGCGAGTAAACGCTAGACATGTTATTGCATAGGGCAGGTCGTCAACATCCTCTGGCATAGGCCTGTACGTAGTGATCCCAGCATGTCTATCAGATTGGTGGCGCGCCTCCTGCCGCTGCTCGATGGTGGTCCGGGCGTCCTCCTTGAGCCGTTCCCGAAGAACTTTACGTTGATCACGACGCGCTCGTGGATCGGATGAAGCCGTGGACACGTTATCATGGGCCTCAACCCGACGAGCCGGAGGGGTGTGCACCATGGTTGTGGCGCCTCCAACCCTTCCACTGTCGACGCGCGCTAGCTCAGTGGCCCGGCGTCGCGAGGGACTTGCCTCCTGGTGGACGTCCCTATTGGTGTGGCCAATAAGGCTTTGGATAGCAGCCCCCCACTCTTCTTGCTTCTCCATAGTAGAAGGAAAGTCGAGGAGTAGTTGTGCTCGTGCCAACGCTTCTGCTCGCGTCGGTGGCAGTGACAAGCGCGATGAACGGGAAGAGCTCGGACTTCTAACTACGTTAGAAGGAGTTCCGTCATGGTTCCGCGGCCGCGCGCCTTTTTCCCAGCATCTTGGCGTGCATGTCGGCCCTGCGCATCTTGAGAATGGCACTGAGGGCTCTTGCCGCGGCGACGCCCGAGGTCACCAACGTCGTGGCACTGCACATCGCGCATGATCTGGGAGGACCGTGGTGCGTGCGTCGTCGGGGTCGGCTTCCTACCCTTGGAGGTCCCCGTAGCGCCCGTAGGTGGCACGGGTCCGTCCTTGGGTGCTACGGCCCACGGATTGCCGTCACCGTCGCGGACGATGCCGCTCGCCTGGCTTTCGGTACCAGAATGGTGTGGCCCTGTCGCCCGTTTGCGCCGGCACAGGCAGCCCGACTCCAGACGAGCCGACCATCGTGATCGTCTTCTTCTTTGGCACCATGGCGATGAAGAAACTGACGCACTAACTACTAGACCAGATTTGCACAACTTCTGCTCCCTACCTGGCGCGCCAAAGATGTCGGGGAAACGGCACCTATGGGACCATGAGGATCCCCTCTACGGTTGGCAGGGAGAGAGTTGCACAAAGAGCAGGTCTGGTGATCAGCGCGAGGGATTTTTACCCAGGTTCGGGCCGCTAAGGAGCGTAAGACCCTAGTCCTGCTTTGGATGTGTATTTTGTGTTCTTGAGTTCTTAGACTAGCTACTATGCATGCCTAGTCCAAAAATTCTGAATCCTCCTCCAGTACGCCTCGGGCCTCCTTTTATATGTCAAAGGGGTCGCCACAGTGGCACACAGGAGCTGTAAAGTAGCTACAGTATTCAAGCTTATCATTGACATCATAGGACAAACGCATTAAATGCGCTGCCTATGTGTCCCACAACTTTATCGGGGACGGTAATAGAACCCGTCCCGTCCGTCGATGCCTCGCCCCGTCTTCACGCGCGTCCAGGTTGACGAGGCATGCAGCGCCATGCTGGCTGGCTAGCCGCTGTGCTGGCGCGATGGCAGGGCCTTCACGAAGATCTACATGCCACCACACAAGTGCTTGCTTAGTTGGCAGCCTGGTCGCCGTGCTGGAACGACTGTGAGGTGGCGAAACCTTGCCGGGCACGGGCCTAGCCATGGCCTCGCGGTTGTCCCCGGCAAGCGCCTTGTCGAGGCATCGCAGTCGTCCCCAGCAAGGGCCTTGCCGGGGGTCTTTGTCTTCTGGTCTTTACGTAGATTCGCAGGCCACCAATCTTCACAAAGATCTGCATGCTACTACACACACGTGACCCTGAATCTTGGCCTTGACGTTGTCGATGGCGTCAGAGCTCTAAACTCCAAGAGTGGTGGCCTTGCTGGTGCTTCGTAGGTTGCCCCGGCAAAGCTCTTGCCGGGGCTACGTAGGCCGCCCGGCAAGGGTGTTGTCGGGGGGGGGGGGGTCTAGATTGTCTTCTGCTCTATATTCTCTGGCTTGAATACTTGTCTTGGTAGTCTCGTATCTTTCCTTCCATTGCCCCGCCAAGCCTTGCCGCAGGTGTGGCTACGACTGCCCATGCACAAGTAAGGGGTACAGAAAGGCCCATACTTTTGTACATCGATAGATATGTTGCCATTTGTCAAACTGGAAAGATTGACATTCGTTGATCTAGTAACATTGCCATTTGTCTACCTTGTAACACTGCGATTTGTCAAAATATGCAGCTAAAAATCACTAGCAGTATCTAATTTTTGCAACTAAAATTCAGTAATTAAGTATAGATTTCATTCATAGATTAAGCAGTCGTTCTTTATACAAACAGTTCAACTCAACAGCTGGACCGACCAAAATTTTCCCCAATTGTTTCCATCCACGTACTGAAATAGCCAGTTCTACTTTATATACTAGCTAATTTTAAGTATGTTGTACAGTACCACCATGTCTATAGTCAGATGAACTGAACAAAATAGCCCCTAAATACTACTACTACTACTACTACTACTACTACTACTACTACTACTACTACTACTAGTACTACTACTACTACTACTACTACTACTACTACTACTACTACTACTACTACTACTACTACTACTACTACTACTACTACTACTACTACTACTACTACTACTACTATTACTACTACTATCATTACTATCACATTATCACGTCATTGCTATCGCTATCATCGTCATCGCTATCACATTATCGCTATTATCGCTACTATCGCTATTATCTTACTACTATCATCGCTATTATCTTTACTCCTACTATCACTATTATCACATTATCGCTATTATCGCTATCACATCATCACATCGTCATTGCGCTTCCTCATCGTTGCCATCGTCACATTATCATCGGTCACATTATCACATTATCGCTATCGTCATTGCTGCTGCCGTCATTGCTCGCTATCGTCATCTGTCATCGCCATCGCTATCCTATCACATCGCTATCGCTACTCATCACATCGCATCGCTACTCCTATCAACATTACTACTACTCCTACTACTACTACTACTACTACTACTACTACTACTACTACTACTACTACTACTACTACTACTACTACTACTACTACTACTACTACTACGGAGGGGCTTTGTACTACTTCTGGCAGCCTCTCCTCTGCAGAGCGCGCTCAGTAAGAGGAAAAGGAGGAGGAGCCTACCGACGAGCCGGACAACTGCAATACGGTGCCTGCCGCTGCTGCACCTTCAGTGGCGTTCACCTCGAATGCCCTCTGCCGCTCCAGATGACCCCTCTCGAAGTGGTGATTCTCCTCGTAGATCTCCTGATTCCTCGCCTCTGCGTCAGCGTGTGCCACGGCCACGGCGTCTGTAAGGCTCTTTGCATGCTCGACGAGGCGCTCCTCCTCCTCCCGCTGGAACTCGATGTAGCGCGCAAGGTCGCTGCCGCACGTGTGGGCCTCCACCTCCACTTTCCTCCTTCGGGCGGCGGTGGCGGAGTGGGTGATGATCCGGGCGGTCGACGGTGAGCTAGCAGCCATGGCGGCCCATGATGGGGTGGCGGCCATGACCACCACCTCCCACCTTCGGGCCGCGGTGGCGGAGCCGGTGATGACCATGGTGGCCGACGGTGGGGTGGCGGCCACGACGGCCACCTCCCGCCTTTGGGCTGCGACGGCGGAGAGGGCGATGGCCCTGACTTTGGACGGTGGTGTGTCGGAAACGGCGGCCGGCAACAGCTGCTGACGGGCAGCGGCGGCGGAGCGTGTGGTGGGTGTTCCGCGCAAACCCAACAGGGACGCCACGCACACTACACTACGCCGGGGACTGCGCCGCCGCCGCGGTGTAGCCTCCTAGATGGAGCTGTTGTCTGATGACGGCGGACTGGCTGAGCAACCACGACGGACCGGTGCCATTGGCGATTGTGGGAGACGCAGACGAAATAAGCTACAGGGAGGGAGGGGAAACTGCGACGCAGGACTCGCCGGCCATGAGGGTTTATATAGCAGGCCGGTAAGCATTGGGATTTTGGGGGATTTCACTGAGTCGGGCGGGAAGCTTGCACTGGAACCTGCGAGGTTGCGCGGGAGCGGGCTCACCGATGATTCATTGGCACTACAGTTTGGCCAAAAGAACGCCCCCGTGCGCGGCGCAAGCTTGCGCTGTAAGCCTACTGCGGTAGCGGTGTGACAAGACGTGTGAGAGGAGGACGAAAAGGCCACTAAGATCCTCTCGAGTAAAATCATCCCCCGGGGATAAAGGCCAGTGCAAGGCAACCCGCCTTACCACACTTTCCCTGAATGTAAGTTGCTTCAGTCAACCAGGAAGATCATGGCAGCTAGACTAATTTGAGAATACACATACAGTTAATAAAAAATGTTTGCGATTTAATTACCTACTATACCCCTATCCTTGTTTATAAGTAGGATTTAACAAATAAAATACGAAGGCATGTCGCCAAAGATTATATAGTTGGATTCATATTTGAACATAGTTTCCAATTATATAATTATTATAACATGCATTAACATTTTGTTGGTTAAATTTGAGGGAAAAGTATGGCACAGAATATAAAGGGGATTATAGACCAAGACAGAGGCAGTGGCACACGACCACTCTCTATGCAGCGACGCAAGTGTTGGCTGGCTTGTAGGCGACCATTTCCTGCGTGTTCAACTGCTCTATGCGTATGGTTGCTTGCGGTTGAGGCGGCCGCGGTGCGCTCTACTCGCGTCCCGCCACGCGCGCTCTGCTCTCGCGTCCCTCCAAGTGCACTGCCCTCGTCCCTCCACGCACGATGCCAGTGTTAGGGCCGGCGCAGATCACGCACATTCGTGTGCATGGGGTTGCGCCGGGCGCGGCGCAACAATGCAGTTACCCGCTGCAATAACTGCCATGCGGACGCGCTAAGAATCCAGGCCGCCCGGCCCCCATTTATTCCTGCGTCCATTTACCTTCATCTCTCGCGTCACATGACACAACAAGCACACCCACGACGAAACATACAGAGAGGAGATCCAGCGGTTTCAATGGCGATCCCCGTGGCTCCAATGGCGCTCCCAACGGCCGACGACGACAACGACGGGCAGTTCACCATGCATCACGTAGTGGACACCCACGTGAGGGGGAAGTAGGGATGAAAACAGAGTGGAAACGGACGGAACTGAGTGCTACCACGTTTGCTTTCATATTTTTTTGCAAAAGCAGAAACGAATACAGAAACCCCGGAAATGAATACGGAAACAGATACTACAGGAAACGGACATGGAGCGAATACAAAGCGGACACGGAAACATAAGTGGGCGTTGACCGGAACTTAAAACCCCCTTTAATAATAGAGAAATACGCACAAAAACAAACAAATATAATGAGTTGTTAACATGGCTACAAAATAATATCATTATGTTAGCAACTTAGTGTAGTATTGTAGTAGTACTGAACAATTATGTATAGAATCAAGCTGAGTACATGTGTTGTAGTAGAAGTTGTGCCTCAGATTCATTCAACTAATTGTGTCATTGCGTGTTGTTTGATGGTTGGGCCACAAAGGAGACATAAGTCTATAGTAAAATAGAAATTCCATATTCACGGAAACGAAAAGTTTCGTTTCCATGTCTGTTCCACCAGAAAACACCATTCCATTTTTGTTTCCCTTTCCGCATAAAAATTTCCATTTCCACTTCCGTTTTGCAAATTTTCGTTTCCGTTTTCATATTTCCTGTCTGTTTATATTTTTCGTCTGAAAAAACGGAAAGTTTCCACTCCATTTTCATCCCTAGGGGGAAGGCCCTCTCGGTGATGTACATGAACGATTTGGTGTCGGTGGAGAGCTCCATCCAAACTATGGAGCAGTTCCTTGCCGATGACAAGTACCAAGTGACCGGCTTCGACCTCGAGTACACCATCGGTCGTGCCGGGCACGATCAGAAGGTTGTCGTTGCCCAGTTGTGCATGCAACATGACGTCCTCGTCTACCACTACCACCTGGCCACAAGGCCTCGCGAGCGTTTCTCCAGGTTTATCAACAACTCTGACTACAATTTCGCTACGGTGGACACCACCAACGATCTAAAAGCGCTCAAGGTTTCGGGCTTGAAATGCCAGAACTTGTCAATATCCAGGACCACTACAAGGTCTAGGGCATCGACAACAACAAACAGAACTCCCTGGTGGAGCTCGCCTCAGCCATCATCGACCCCTACTACATGAAGATGAAGGATGAGAGCAAGAAGGACAAGAAAGCCTGGCACAGTGTTTGGCATGAGAGACTGGATGAACAACACGTCAAGTACGCGGCCAAGGACGCGTACACAAGCTACAAGATGTACAGGCGGATCGTTGACATGAGGAAGTGTCTTCTTCATGCCCCAGACGAGGGATTGAGCCACAGAGCAGTGGCGGGAGCGTCACAAGAAGTAGATGACTAGACGATCGTTTCTCCTACTTTTTTAAACGGAATTTCTCCTACTTTAGAATGCATGCAATTGTTTATTGAGGTATGTGCGAATGATCTGTATAGTCATTTATGTAATTGGATGTTTCTTTCAATTTATATACATATATATATATATATATATATATATATATATATATATATATATATATATATATATATATCACAAACCATATAGGGAACGACTTTGCTATCAACACTAGCAGCAGAGGTGGCTATCAGAACCCTTGGTTTGCATCAAGAACTGTATATTGGTCTGTAGACAGAGCAAATCACAGGCTTATTAGCAGCAATCATCTGTGTTATTATTGGTCTTTGCACACATTTCTGATCACGGAATTGTTTGCCGCGTATCACACACATCTTGTTCAGTTGAACCGTTTCCATTGTGTTGCGCAATAAAGGCTGCTAAGAGGGATCTACAGCAGTAAGGACCAGCTTCCCTGTCGATAGCTCATCTAACAAAACTCCCAAGTTAACCGTGCTAAGGCTGGAGTAGTCATGAGATGGGTGACCGGATGGGGAGTGGACTCGATATTAACTAGTTGGATGGGCCCATCCATCTAGTTAATATCGAGGTCTTTGTTTTATAATCTTTGATAGTTTTGTTTTTTGAACACATGTTAATCGGCTTGAAGGTCTATCTCGTTACTTTTTGATATTTTTTGTTTTTTTAACACACAAATTAACCTCTGTGTACTTATTCTCAAATTAACCTCTAGACATGTTTGGCGCGTATCACACACATCTTGTTAAGTTGAACCGTTGATATTCTCTTCCCTATCCAAACAGTTCATTCAAGTGAACCATATGCTGTATATCACTCACGCCTTGATTTGGCAGACCGTTTCTGTTGCTTTCCCTAATAGCAAATAGTTTATCAGAGCGAACTATTTGTCGTATATCGCACACACATTGATATGACTGCCTGTTTCTGTTGTTTTGCCTCATCGCAAACAGTTTAGATGGACTAACCGTGTGCCCTACATCGCACACGTAACTAAAATTTGAACTGTGTTTGATGGCTCCGCCATCACAAATATTTTGCACCTTTTTTGACGGTTCTTTTACACCACCGTCTACAATTAATGCATCGCACACAGTTTCGTGACAGGGTCTCTGATTGTAGTGTCGCGTTAGCAGCATCTTGCAGTAGTTGTATGCCGTATATCACACACACCTTGAGCTAGCTGATTGTTTCTGTTGTGTTTCCTAATCACAAACAGTTTATCCGAGTGAACTGTATGTTGTATATCACACACACCTTCATCTGTCTGACTGTTTCTGTTGTTATGCTCATCGCAAACAGTTCAATCGAGTGAACTGTGTGCCACCCATCGCACACGCAATTGCAATCTGAACCGTGTTTGATGTCTCTGCCATCACAAACATTTTACATCTTTTTTGATGGTTTTATTACATCACAGTTTGCGATTAATGCATCACACGCAGTTTCATCGAAGGGGTCTCTGATTGTAGTGTCGCGTTAGCAGCATCCCGCAATAGTGGTCGCTCCCTTCCTGAAGGCGTTGTTGCTGAAGAACCTCGTTGTCCGTATGGTGTCATGATATGGTTGGTGCAGATATGGGCATTGTTATAGTTTGCCGATTACTGATCTGATTGCTTTGGGGCTATTTTCTTTTTTATCGCATACACATAACTTTGGTCTTATATAACTTTGCTATTGCTGATGTTTTTTATGTGTGCGTGCGTTCGTGTTGGTTGTGTGCATCCTAACTATGCAGAAGCCGGGTGTGTGCTCTTTGCGTTTGTATACTCTTGATGCTTCATTTTAAGCCAATAAAATCCATACTTTGTCGGAAAAAAGCTACCCATCAAGGAGGACGAGTTGTTTCTTTAGGCCTCCTTTGGTTCATAGGGTAGAAAAATCGTAGGAATAGAAAAATTATAGAAAATTAGATGACATGTGTCTCAAATTCTATGAGTAGGAATAGAAAAAGGAGATGCCCTTTGATTCACATCACATGATTTTTCCCATTGAGTCTAGGCTAATGTTTATTTTCCTATGAAATATGGCGGATAGGAAGAATTCCTCCATAGAAATAGGATTTCATTCCTACAAACCAAAAGGCTCTAAAGGAATTTTTCCTACGAAAATTCTATTCTATGAAATTCCTACAAGTTTCCTCTAAACCAAAGGAGGCCTTAGAAGTTCTAGCCTGAGAAAAGAAAAAAAAGAAGAAGCCTGGATTCCCAAGTGAAATGCACACGGCCCACACACGGCCCACTTGGTGAAGAAGGGCTTCACACTTGTCTCCACTTTCTTCCAAAAGAAGAGGGTTTTGGTCAGCGCCGCCGCAACTCGATCGAAGCCACTGGGGAGCAAGAACCATGGGAAGGTAGGTCAGAAAGTGGCGGCGATGGCGGCGGAGGGGAAAGCCAGAAAGATGGCGGAAGAGGAGGGGCTGGTGGTGCTGCGGAGCCAGGACGGCATGGATTTCCTGGTTCCCGCAGAGGAGGCGAGGCTGTCCATGTTCGTACATCGCAGGATCGAGCTCGACCGCGACAACCACATGGTCCCCGCCGACGGCGACGAGACCAAGTACACCCCCATCTTGCTCCGCTCCATCCGAGGCGACGTCCTATCCAAGGTTTTGGAGTACTGCAGGAAGCATGCCTCCGGCGACGACGACCCCGCCTGGGATGCCAACTTCGCTAGTCTCCTCGACCAAGAGACTCTCTGCGACCTCATCCTGGTGAGCAATCCCCTCCTCCCCTCCTCTAGTAGTCTAGTCAGTGACCGCGCCCACTTTAATTTAGGTTCTGCTCGTTTGTGGATTCCAGTCTGACCAGAAAAACTTGTTTGTTGAAGGACAATGGGTCCTTGATTAATCCAAGTTGTGATTCAGCAACTGGAGTTCATTAAGGAGTGATATCATCGTTGTAGCACAATTAGTCGAATGATTGCTCATGGAGTTCATTAAACCAAGTTGTGACTCAGCAAGTTATGTTCTTTAACACCATATATAATTGCTAATGCACATATGTAGTCAGTTATGTATTTTGTTGGAAACAGCAATTAGTTAACAGTTGGACAATGACACACCTGTGCGGTCCACCTCCAACAAAACCAATTCTTACTCTCGGGAGCCTTTCCATAGCCCTGCATTGACAACTAAAATAAGTAAAGCATTAACATCATGCCAAAATGGCGCGTAGCAAGCAATTAATCTTCATGTAAGTGGGTGTATGAAAGGTTCAGTGCAGCCAGCGTGAAATGCTTACTTTGCTACAAGAAACAGACCAGGACAACTACAAACCTCTAGTTTGCCACCATCATTTGTGGTTACTCACGTTTGTTTGTTCGTTTAACGTATAATTTACTGCTTACAGGCTGCACACTCCCTCTGCAACCCAGGGTTGCTTGCTCTGACCTGCCAGGCTGTTGCCAATATGGTCAAGGGGAAGTCTGTTGATGAGACCTATAAGCTCTTCAACTTGGGTCAGGGCCGGGCGCTCACATGGGAGAAAAATGCCTTGAAGGCCCTACACGTAGTTCGCTGCCAGGAGTTTACTGCATACGACCCCAAGCGGCGTGATCTCATCTGTACCCGCCTCTCCCACGACTATTACAACATAGCCTTCTTTGACCATGACCAAGAGTGTGAGTATATCCAACCGATCATGCACCCTGTTCATTTGTTCATCGCATGCATCGCCTTTTCTTTAAAGCAAAACCGTAGTGGTTGAACTTGATTTGTATTTCCAGCTAGGATTGCCCGTGGGCCGCCACTTGGCAGTATTGCAGGATCTATCTTGGATTGGGGTGTACGATCTTCGCTCAACATCATTTCGCTGAAGGTATCGGAATCTGAGGTGGGGTATCCTTTCAGTGTATTTGGGACCGTGATTGCAAGGGATGAGGTGGACTACAAGTGTCTCTATCTGTTCAGGCGCGAAAAGAAAGACGCCCAAATCATCAAATCGATGGTCTGCATCCTTGTCTCTCTAATTGAATTGCATTATAGCATTATTTGATCACTGTTACAATGTTCACATGCTCCTGTTACCTATTCCAGTTCGAATGCTTTTCTTTTTTTTGGCGAGGTCCAGTTCGAATGCATTACAAACTTAGACACTGACAGCTGTATAGATAGTGATCGTCACTGCTACATAGATAATGGGAGTTACTATTAGAATTTTTTGTTTGATAGTGCAAAATTGCAAGAAGAAAAATAAAGCTGAAGTAGGGCATAAAATTTAATGTTATATTTGGAATTTAAAATCCTGGTAATTTGTGTATATATTATGATGGAATTTTGGTCACAAAAGATGAAGTTGGGAATCTTGACTGGAGCAACAGCCTTTCGTTAGATGATATGTACTCACTACCGCATCGAAAAGCCAGTGTTTCCCATGTAAACTGACATTTTTCGTAAATCAAAATTGCTCCTTAAGATGAAGCTGCTTCTCAGTAAAATTTCATAAAGATTCAAGAATGTGCATACCCAGAAATTGGACCGGACCATTCTGTAACTTTGGTTCCTTGATGATGTCAACTCTGTAAATGGTTTAGTATCCTTTGCCATCCTTTATCTTGTGATGGATATAAAATGTACAGCGAGAACGTCGAATACCATGACACCATGTCATGCACTTGCCCTCTGAAGTCGTTCTCAATCTGCACTACTTTTCACTAGAGCGTAGAAACAGAAATTATCCCCTCTTAGTTTGAGACAAAAGTATGCAGGGACATAACCTGACATGATTCTATTTCCTAAACCCTTGTGCAGGATGATATGTTGATTTTGACAGATCCACCTCGAGGGTTGGTTTTGCTAGATGAAGTTTTCTTTGAGATTGATTTAAAGATCGAGCGCGATGGAGGTGCAACTATGGATTTCAGCAAAGGTGTGATATCTCTTACTAGGGCCCGCCTCCCTGTGGATAGGCAGACCATGACAGTCAACCTATGCAGCTGGCTAAGCAGTGTGGATGTGGTTTGTGAACATGTTGAGCAACCCGTGGAAGCTACAGTTGAGATTACTATTTTGAAGGGGCCCTGCAATCTGGGTGGAGTATGTGTTTGGGCTGATGGGAATTATGAGGAGCGCATTATACTCTACAGTAGTGATTCATGCCTCGCTGTTGGCGGCCCTGTGCCCTTGCCACGTCGTGTGGTGGCCGTCCCGATGGGTAAGAAGTTGGTGATCCGTCTTAGAGGTCTTACCGATGAATCTGACTATGTCGCTGGTCTTACCAAGGAAGGCGAGGAGGGCGAGGATGTTGTTATCACTATGGGGCCTTCCGATGAAGGTGGTTGTGTTTGCAGCATGGGATGGGGTGAAGTGCAGGTGCAAGTCGGCTGGACTGGTATCCTGAAGAGAGAGGAATACAAGATGGATGTTGTTGGAGATGTGAGTCTGCTGCGGTAAGGATGGCGGGTGTGTAACATAACCGGGATAGTTCGTGAAGTAACCTGGCTATTTATTTAGCTCTAAATTGATGTTGAACAAATTCTTGCTGTGTCTTTTACCTGTGTTGTTGAAGATCTGATGTTGGGCGCTGCTAATTTGCATCCAGCCGCTTGTTATTAAATCCACTTCTCCTGGACACCTTTTGCATGCATTTTGGAATGTTGGAAACCTTAATATGATATGGAACATATTACGGTGTTAAAGGCATGTGTTTTGGAATGCTCTGTCGCCGATTTAATGATATGTTCCATTCTCAGTTAAAGCAGCTCCATCGCCGATTTGATAATATGGTCTGACCATGAATGTTTGCACTCTTAGGGCCCGTTTGGAATCTCTCCACTCTGCGGAGTTGGTGGAGCTCGGTTTTGACAGCTCCGTTAAATGGTAAATGAGCTGAGGTCTGGTCCGCTCTGGGAGCGGAGCTAAAAGGAGCGGAGAGAAATCGAACGCTCCCTTATATTTTGCTTCTCCATAATTTGTTTGTTTTCTTTTATATGGATGGATGTTGTTGAGAACACTCTCAAAGCGCAGTCTAGCTACAACACCCGAAACATTGCTATTCACAGAGTCTGAAAACCTGCAATGCATGCCACAAACTTCATCGATTTCATCATTTTTAAGGCCCTGTTGATGTCTAGTTAATTTTTTATAGAAGAAGCCCACCCTGGTGAGATCGCGGAAATTTGTTCCCGACGGGAGTCGAATCCCCGTCTGCAAGGATGCGACCTTGTCACTGGGCTGCGCCATGTTTGCTCATCTCAAATCACTATCACCATATTCATGTTTAGATAGCTACGCTTACTTAAAGTTGCAGTTTTACAACGTAAACACATTAATGTAGCAGCTATATCCCCAAAAATGAAAACGCCTTACATCATCGTACCAAGCTATTCTTGTTTTGTTTTCCGGGGCATTGTAATTTGTAACCTCTGGGATCAATGGAAGAAAGAACAAAATTCACATTACTTTCCACAAAGCAATTTTTGGAAGGATGAGACAGCACTAACATCATCCAAGCAATAATCAGACCATTTGCACCAAATAAACATGGAGAAACTGCCTTGTGCATAGGCAAGGGAAATAGTAACTTAAACACAACCCTGCTGTCACGTTTCCAAGCTAACGATCCCAAACGGTACTTACTGCCTTTCCTGTAGACACTAGTACAAGAGATCATGAAGAACCACCATCGAAACTAACATCTGCCGGTGAAGGCAAGAGGGTCGCTCAGAGAAAAGTTTGATCCTCTTTTGAAGTTGAGTATCTTGAGGCCTTCGCCTTCAGCAAGTGCGCTCTGGACAAGCCGCAGAGAACAGCACTTACTGGCCCATGACACGTCGAACAGAGGGTCCACCTTGGAACGCGCCTCAGCCAGCGAGGCGAAGGTTCCTTTGCGATACACGACCACCAGCTTTGTCAGCATTTGTGCACTCTCCAGGATGAACTTGAGGAAGCAAAGCTCGCACTGGTCTCCTCGGAAGTTGTGGAAGATGATCAGATTAACGCTTGAGCAGATGCACGCGATGGTGCCAGACTCCTTCCAGAACTTGAGGTTGATCTTGCTACTGCTCTCAATAGTTTCCTTGGACTGTAGTAAATTGTTGGTCAAACCATGCAAACTTGAGATAGAGTTCAATCGGTAAGCAGCAGCAATAGTATTACTATAATGAGAGCGGCTCACCTCGATGTGCAGCCTCTCAACCTTTGGAAAACATCTGAGGAAGCAAGGCAGCATCTTGGCTTCATTGCGGACACCGAAACGCACTTTCAAGCCAAGGATCTTCACGGTTGGTAGCATGGTGAACGGACTAGGCTTTGCCGAAGGCTGCAATTGCATCATTGTACCCAATTGTTTCACAACACATTCATTCACATCAATATACCACTAAACAAAACGGAAGCTTGAGGGCAGTGACTGGACCTTGATGGTGGTGTCGCCGACCTGCAGAGTGTGGAATTCCGGCTCCAAGTAGCCGATCAAGCGCAGTGCCTGGAAACGGCCAATCTTGATCGTCTTGCGCGGCGAGCCTCCTTTGCAGGTGGACGCTACCCAGACGATGAGGCGCTGCAGTTGTGGGGCTTCCTCCACGGTGATGTCCAGATCGGAGGTGGCAACGACGTACACACACCGAATGCTTCTGCTATTGATGGTGAGGCGATCCATGAGCATGTTTCCCTGGAGGCAGAGGGTCTCCAGCACGGGGCTCCTGGCGAGGATGGAGTCCAGGTGGCGGCTCTCGAGGACGACGGTGCAGAGCCCGAGCTCGCGAAGGTTGGGGAAGTAGGCGGTGCGGGGGATGTCGGGGAACTTCCAGAGTGCGAGGTAGAGACGGGTGAGTGTGTCAATGCCGAAGATGGCGGCGGGGAGCCGGAGGCAGACCGGCGGCGGGCGGTTGGCGAGGACGAGTTCCTGGGTGCCCTTGGCGGCGAGGAGCCCCAGCCAGCGCGCGAGCGGGCCCTGGTACTCCTCCAAGTGGCTGACGGTGAGGTGGATGCAGCGGAAGGGGCCCGGGTGCGCGGCGAGGATGAGGGACACGACGGAGGGGACGCGGCGTGCGTCGGCGCGCGTGACGGCGGGGATGAGGTCGGGGAGGAGGTGGGCGTCGGCGAGGACGAGCGGGGCGGAGCGCCAGACCCCGCGCCAGCGGCTGGAGAGGGCGGCGGTGCGCGCGGCGTCCTTGACGGGGAGGCGAGAGACGATGTTGCGGAGGAGCGCGTCGGGCAGGCGGCTGATGTGGTCGTCGTGGGGCAGGAGGAGGGCGGAGAGGCGAGCGGCGGTGGAGACGGGCGGGTCGGGGAGGGCGCCGTGGGCGAAGGAGAGCAGGCGGGAGAAGAGCACCGATTCACTCTCGCGGCGCCGGAGCTCGGCCGCCATCGACGGGTTCATGGCCGCCGCCGGTGGGCACGAGGGTTTCGAGCGGAGCTCGCGCGCGTGTGTGGACTGTGGAGTGAGGATGGAATGGATTCTTCCTACCTAGGGTTAGAGTGGTTAGGTGGGCCGAAATGCTCGTGGTCCGCCAGTCCTTTTCTTTTTAATCTGTATTTTATTTGGTTTTATTTGTGTTTTCCAATCCAAAGTTTGTGAAACATTGCGAACGACTTTTCGCAAATGAACATCCACAGTGTTCCTTCATTAGATTTTACATCACACTCCAGTTTAAAAGAAAGTTGGCATTGTTCTTAAATTGATTTTAAACCACATAGTTAATTGGAATTTTCTCATGGAGTGTCCTGTTTTTATGAGTGGTTTTGGACCTATTTGGTATGATTGAATTAAGAAAACTATGTATATAATGGCACTGGCAGTGTGAATTTGAATAGGATAAGTGTCGTCCGCCGCTCCACGCAAGATTCCTACTGCCATCTCGGGGCGGCGAGGTTAGAGTTTCTCGCCTCGCGTTCGCAACGGTGACATAAGGTCTCAGTCACTTCAGATCAATTCAAGACTTCAGCGGCGACGACTGTACCTCCAAGGTGTTGTTCCTTATTTGCACATGCATAAGACTTTCAGGCTATCATCAACACGGTTAACCCGACTCCGATAGGGGAGCGGCGACAATGTTGCGTGCGTTCTGGTGGAGGCAGCGGTCGTTTGGTGGTGCAGTGATCTCAGTGTAACTTTTATTATGTTGGACTTGGAGATGCTTTGTACTTTTTGTAAATTTTTATAATATATCTGGTTCCTTTTCGCAAGAAAATATAATAAAAATACTACCGGTACTTATTTCTAGAGCCAAAAAGGTGTAAGCCATGGGGATCGCCTTCCCTCCTTTCTGTTCAACCCTGACTGTCGAATGTTTGTGTAAGAAGATAGGGAAACTCTTTCTATCATACCTCTGATGTAAGGAAAACATCAGACCAACCGTGTGTCGTCAATTTGTGTTGCAACAGCCCCGATCTGCCAGAAATTCCATACTAACCACTTGTAATCGATGCATCCACCTTCCCGGTATGGTTGTATCTCTTGTCCCGTTCCTCCTCCCCCAAATCTCTTTGTGCTTCCAAACCCTCCTCGCCATCGAGATCATGAATCACCGCGCCGCCATGTTCTCTCTGTCGCGAACGCCACCCAAAATCGACCCCTTGCGCCCCACCTCACCGATGATCTATCCATCCATCGCACCTCCCTGTTATCTATGACAACGCCACCCAGGTGCAATCCCTTTCACCGCACCACACGATGCGGCTCAAGGTCCAGTTCACCGTTGCATCACCCGGGCATTAGGTGGCCACAACCACCATCACCACCCCGTTTCTTGCCTGACCAGGTAGCCCAGCGGATCAACTGGTTGCCAGCTACTGGAGTAAGAATAGAGGCTACGGCCTCCTTTGGTTTAGAGGAATCTTGTAGGAATTTCATAGGATAGGATTTCTATAGGAAAAAATCCTTTAGAGCCCTTTGGTTTGTAGGAATGGAATCCTATTCCTATGGAGGAATTCTTCCTATCCTTCACATTTCATAGGAAAATAAACATTAGCCTAGACTTAATGGAAAAATCCTATGATGTGAATCAAAGGGCATCTCCTTTCCTATTCCTACTCATAGGATTTGAGATACATGTCATCTCATTTCCTATAACTTTTTTATTCCTACGATTTTCCTACCCTATGGACCAAAGGAGGCCTACTCCTTTTCTGCGCCCCCCGCCCTCTTCGCAGTTTATCCTCAGAATAAGAGGTAGATGATTGTGCGAATCATCCCCCGTGTCGCCCTCATCTATTCAGATTATTCTTGATTTGAGAGTTTTTATTTCTGCAATGCAAGCTGATTTCTAATATAATCTGCCCAATACTCCATGCTATATATGTTCATATCCTACTGAATATTGAATGCTGTTGGCTGTGAATTCGAACTGTAAATTGTGTATTACTCCCTCCATTTTTATATACAAGGCCACAAACTTAAATTACAGGTACCAATGTAAAATTTAATTTCTACTTTGAAAATCAGATTTTCTTTTCGTTTACTGGGATCATTAATACCCCACATGCATGCAAGAAAACTGAGTGGAGGAAGTAGCTGACTGTCATTATGACTGCATGCATGCAACTATTAAACAGGTTGCTAGTACGAGAAAATATCATTAATTTTGCCTCAATTACTGTTGGTGGCCTTGTATAGATGCAAAACGTATATTCCATAGTGGCCTTGTATACAAAAATGGAGGGAGTAGAACACTAAATCATCAACAAATTTAGGTGTATTTGGATTTTATATCACGCATACCCATGTTGGCGGCAGTCATCCTTAAATTATGTTTTCAGATTTCCATGCTTCCAACAAAGATGAGCTAGTTCAGGTAGGAATCCTCTTATGCTTCCTACTTATGGAGCGGCTATATCATACTTACTATATATGCTTGGGTGAATTCGGTCTACACAGTTTTCTTCCGTAGTTCAACCATTTTCGGTGAATTTGGAGTGTAGGTATTAAAAACTTGCATCACCATGTTCATATGAATCTTAGTTAAATTTTCTGTGCTTCAATTATAATCAGTCATACAATAAATTTGTCGAAGTTCAGATATGCAAAATGCTACAGTAGCATTTTATCCTCTTATTTTGAGGTACAATCTTGGTCCTGTAGATTCTTTTTTATTCTAATTGTATGTGTTGATATCATTTTTTTGACCTTGTTTCAATGTGTGTATCCTAACAAAATCACCAATTGAAATTGAAGAAATTGGTTTGTACATCACAAAACGATGCACACACATGTTGCCGCTAGGCATTGCTAATTTCAGTTTCCAATTGCTATGCGTACACTAGCCATGATTATGTTGAGATATCAAGAAATTGTTGCATTGTCTATCCGTGCTACTGACGTTTACTAATTGTGTTCAGTCCAGATAGTTTGCTGCAATACAACATGCTTCTAATTTTTTTGTACTTGTTACATTGTAAGGCTGTTGTTTGTACTTAAACACTGTTATCATGCTTCCTACATTTCATACATGTATATATATTGCATATAATGCAGGTCCGCACCTTTTAGATTTCTTTGTTTCCAATGTTAGATTAGGTTGCCAAATTAGTTGTTGTTACAAATCACTTTATTTCTTGCATAAGCTTCTATACTAGTGATTATTCCATTCTTTGAAAGCTAACTACACATGCTTCTACTGTGTAGCTAGTTTGCTTCCATGGTTCCCACTTTTGTACAATGTTTCCAAATTAATAAAATATTGCTTCATGTGAGTGGTGCTTCTTTCATCTCCTGTGATGCTTCAATCCTTCTTTCTAGATGCTTCATAACTATACCCATGACATTGCTAAATTTGAATGCTTCATTAATGATACGTCCATTTTGCATCATGCTTTTATATTGATATTTATTGCATTATGGGCTGTTATTACACGTTATGTCACAATACTTATGCCTATTCTCTCTTATTTTACAAGGTTTACATGAAGAGGGAGAATGTCGGCAGCTGGATTCTGGGCTGGAAAAGGAGCAAATATTAGAGACCTATTCTGCACAACTTCAAAAGTCCTGAAACTCCAAGAAAGTCATTTTTGGAATTAATAACAAATACTGAGTGGAAGAAATACCAGAGGGGGGCCACCCACCGTCCACGAGGGTGGGGGCGCGCCCTACCCCCTGGGCGCGCCCCCTGCCTCGTGGCCCCCCTGGCAGCCTTCCGGTGACCATCTTCTACTATATGAAGTCTTTTACCCTGGAAAAATCATAAGCAAGCTTTCGGGACGAAACACCGCCGCCACGAAGCGGAACCTTGGCGGAACCAATCTAGGGCTCCGCGGAGCTGTTCTGCCAGGGAAACCTCCCTCCGGGAGGGGGAAATCATCACCATCGATCCTCTCATCGGGAGGGGGTCAATCTCCATCGACATCTTCACCAACACCATCTCCTCTCAAACCCTAGTTCATCTCTTGTATCCAATCTTTGTCCCAAAGCCTCAGTTGGTACCTGTGGGTTGCTAGTAGTGTTGATTACTCCTTGTAGTTGATGCTAGTTGGTTTATTCGGTGGAAGATCATATGTTCAGATCCTTAATGCATATTAATACCCCTCTTATTATGAACATGAATATGCTTTGTGAGTAGTTACGTTTGTTCACGAGGACATGGGAGAAGTCTTGCTATAAGTAGTCATGTGAATTTGGTATTCGTTCGATATTTTGATGAGATGTATGTTGTCTTTCCTCTAGTGGTGTTATGTGAACGTCGACTACATGACACTTCACCATTGTTTGGGCCTAGAGGAAGACATTGGGAAGTAATAAGTAGATGATGGGTTGCTAGAGTGACAGAAGCTTAAACCCTAGTTTATGTGTTGCTTATGAGGGGCTGATTTGGATCCATATGTTTCATGCTACGGTTAGGTTTACCTTAATACTTCTTTTGTAGTTGCGGATGCTTGCAATAGTGGTTAATCATAAGTGGGATGCTTGTCCAAGAAAGGGCAATACCCAAACACCGGTCCACCCACATATCAAATTATCAAAGTAACGAACGTGAATCATATTAGCGTGATGAAAACTAGCTTGACGATAATTCCCATGTGTCCTCGGGAGCAATTTTCTCTATATAAGAATTTGTCCAGGCTTGTCCTTTGCTACAAAAAGGATTGGGACACCTTGCTGCACCTTATTTAAATTCATTGCTTGTTACTTGTTACAAATTACTTTATCACAAAACTATATGTTACCGATAATTTCAGTGCTTGCAGAGAATACCTTACTGAAAACCGCTTGTCATTTCCTTCTGCTCCTCGTTGGTTTCGACACTCTTACTTATCGAAAGGACTACGATAGATCCCCTACACTTTTGGGTCATCAAGACTCTTTTCTGGCGCCGTTGCCGGGGGGTGAAGTGCCTTTGGTGAGTGGAACTTGGTAAGGAAAAATTTATATAGTGTGCTGAAATTTACTGTCACTTGTTACTATGGAACATAATCCTTTGAGGGGCTTGTTCGGGGTATCTTCACCCCGACTAGTAGAGCAAAGAGTTGCTCCTCAACCTACTGAACCTACTGAAAATACTTAATTTGAAATTCCTTCGGGTATGATAGAGAAACTGCTAGCTAATCCCTTTACAGGAGATGGAACATTGCATCCCGATTTACACCTAATCTATGTGGATGAAGTTTGTGGATTATTTAAGCTTGCAGGTATGCCCGATGATGTTGTCAAGAAGAAGGTCTTCCCTTTATCTTTGAAGGGAGAGGCATTGACATGGTTTAGGCTATGTGATGATATGGGATCATGGAACTACAAACGATTGAAATTGGAATTTCATCAGAAGTTTTATCCTATGCATCTTGTTCATCGTGATCGTAATTATATATATAATTTTTGGACTCGCGAAGGAGAAAGCATCGATCAAGCTTGGGGGAGGCTTAAGTCAATGTTATATTCATGCCCCAATCATGAGCTCTCGAGAGAAATGATTATTCAAAAATTTTATGCTCGGCTTTCTCTCAACAATCGCTCCATGCTCGATACTTCATTATCTTTGGTTCTTTTATGATGAAGACTATTGAATTCAGATGGGATTTATTGGAAAGAATTAAACGCAACTCTGAAGATTGGGATCTCTATGAAGGTAAGGAGTCAGGTATGACACCTAAAAGTTTGATTGTGTTAAATCTTTTATGGATACCGATGTTTTCCGTGAATTTAGCACTAAATATGGACTTGACTCTGAGATAGTAGCTTTTTCTGTGAATCATTTGCTACTCATGTTGACCTCCCTAAGGAGAAGTGGTTTAAATATAATCCTTCCATTGAAGTAAAAGTAGTTGCACCTATTACAGTTGAAGAAAAGACTATCACTTATAATGATCCTATTGTTCCTACTACTTATGTTGAGAAACCACCTTTTCCTGTTAGGATAAAGGATCATGCTAAAGCTTCAACTGTGGTTCATAAGAGTAATACTAGAACACCTACACCCTGAGCAAATTAAAGTTGAACCTAGTATTGCTATGGTTAAAGATCTCTTGGCTGATAATATTGATGGGCATGTTATTTACTTTTGTGATGAAGCTGCTAGAAGTGCTAGACCTGATACTAAGAATAAACATAGACCTATTGTAGGCATGCCTGTTATTTTTGTTAAATAGGAGATCATTGTTATCATGGCTTTGAAGGAAATATGCCCTAGAGGCAATAATAAAGTTATTATTTATTTCCTTATATCATGATAAATGTTTATTATTCATGCTAGAATTGTATTAACCGGAAACATAATACATGTGTGAATACATAGACAAACAGAGTGTCACTAGTATGCCTCTACTTGACTAGCTTGTTAATCAAAGATGGTTAAGTTTCCTAACCATAGACAAAGGAGTTGTCATTTGATTAACAAGGTCACATCATTGGTTGAATGATCTGATTGACATGACCCATTCCATTAGCTTAGCACCCGATCGTTTAGTATGTTGCTATTGCTTTTATCCATGACTTATACATGTTCCTATAACTATGAGATTATGCAACTCCGTTTACGGAGGAACACTTTGGGTACTACCAAACGTCCACAACGTAATCGGGTGATTATAAAGGAGTACTACAGGTGTTTCCAAAGGTACATGTTGGGTTGGCGTATTTGAGATTAGGTTTTGTCACTCCGATTGTCGGAGAGGTATCTCTGGGCCCTCTCGGTAATGCACATCATTATAAGCCTTGCAAGCAATGTGACCAATGAGTTGGTTACGGGATGATGCATTACAGAGCGAGTAAAGAGACTTGCGGTGACGAGATTGAACTAGGTATTGGATACCGGCGATCGAATCTCGGGCAAGTAACATACCAATGACAAAGGGAACAACGTATGTTGTTATGCGGTTTGACCGATAAAGATCTTCGTAGAATATGTAGGAGCCAATATGGGCATCTAGGTCCCGCTATTGGTTATTGACCGAGAATAGTTCTAGGTCATGTCTACATAGTTCTCGAACCCGTAGGGTCCGCACGCTTAAGGTTTCGATGCGATGCTTATATTATGAGTTTATGAGTTTTGATGTACCGAAGGAGTTCGGAGTCCCAGATGAGATCGGGGACATGACGAGGAGTCTCGAAATGGTCGAGGACGTAAAGATCGATATATTGGACGACTATATTCGGAGTTCGGAAAGGTTCGAATGATTCGGTATTTTTCGGAGTACCGGAGAGTTACGGAATTCGCCGGGGAGAAGTATTGGGCCTTATTGGGCCCTGCGGGAAAGAGAGAGGGCTGCCTAGGGCAGGCCGCGCGCCCATGGCCTAGTCCGAATTGACTAGGGGAGGCCGCACCCTCCTTCCTTCCCTTCTCTCTTCCCCTTCCTTGTCTCCTACTCCTAATACATGGAAGGACTCCTAGTTGGACTAGGAAAGGGGAATCCTACTCCTGTGGGAGTAGGACTCCCCATGGCGCGCCCTACTAGGGCCGGCCTCCTCCTCCCTCCCTCCTTTATATCACAGGCAGGGGCACCCCATGGACACACAAGTTGATCTACGGATCGTTCCTTAGCCGTGTGCGGTGCCCCCCTCCACCATATTCCACTTCGGTCATATCGTCGCGGAGCTTAGGCGAAGCCCTGCGCCGGAGAAGTCATATCGTCGCGGAGCTTAGGCGAAGCCCTGCGTCGGTGGAGCATCATCATCGTCACCACGCCCTCGTCTTGTGGAACTCATCCCCGACACTTTGCCGGATCGGAGTCCGGGATCGTCATCGAGCTGAACGTGTGCGTAACTTCCGGAGGTGCCGTGACGTTCGGTACTTGGATCGGTCGGATCGTGAAGACGCATTTACTACATCAACCGCGTTGTTATAACGCTTCCGCTTACGGTCTACGAGGGTACGTGGACATACACTCTCCCCTCTCGTTGCTATGCATCACCATGATCTTGCGTGTGCGTAGGAAATTTTTTGAAATTACTACGTTCCCCAACAAAGTGGTATCGAGCCTAGGTTTTTATGGTTTGATGTTTTGCACGAGTAGAACACAAGTGAGTTGTGGGCGATACAAGTCATACCGCCTACCAAAGCATGTCATACTTTGATTCAGCGGTATTGTGAGATGAAGCGGCCCGGACCGACATTACGCCAGACGCTTACGCCGAGACTGGTTTCACCGTTCACGAGCACTCGTGCTTAAAGGTGGCTGGCGGGTGTCTGTCTCTCTCACTTTAGTTGAACCGAGTGTGACTACGCCCGGTCCTTGCGAAGGTTAAAAGCGGAGTCTATTTGACAAACTATCGTTGTGGTTTTGATGCGTAGGTGAGAACGGTTCTTGCTAAGCCCGTAGCAGCCACGTAAAATTTGCAACAACAAAGTAGAGGGCGTCTAACTTGTTTTTGCAGGCATGTTGTGATGTGATATGGTCAAGACGTGATGAGATATAAGTTGTTGTATAAGATGATCATGTTTTGTTGAAGTTATCGGCAATCGGCGAAGCCCTATGGTTGTCTCTTTGTTGCATAAGATGCAAGTGCCAAATAATTGCTTTACTTTATCGCTATGCGATAGCAATAGTTGCAAGAGCAATAGTTGGCGAGACAACCATGTGATGACACATTGATATAGATCAAGATGATGAAGATCATGGTGTCGTGCGGTGACGATAGAGATCATGACAAGATTTCTTTGGAGATGGAGATCAAAGGCGCCAAGATGATCATGGCCATATCATGTCACATATTTTGATTGCATGTGATGTTTATCTATTATACATCTTATTCTTGCTTTGATTGACGGTAGCATTTTAAGATGATCTCTCACTAATTATCAAGAAGTGTTCTCCCTGAGTATGCACCGTTGCCAAAGTTCGTCGTGCCTGCACACCACGTGATGATCGGGTGTGATAAGCTCTCGTCCATCTACAACGGGTGCAAGCCAGTTTTGCACACGCTGAATACTCAGGTTAAACTTGTGAGCCTAGCATATGCAGATATGGCCTCGAGCACGGAGACCGAAAGGTCGGCGTGAATCATATAGTAGATATGATCAACATAGTGATGTTCACCATTGAAAACTACTCCATCTCACGTGATGATCGGTTATGGTTTAGTTGATTTGGATCACGTGATCACTTAGATGACTAGAGAGATGTCTGTCTAAGTGGGAGTTCTTAAGTAATATGATTAATTGAACTTAAATTTATCATGAACTTAGTCCTGGTAGTATTTTGCAAATTATGTTGTAGATCAATAGCTCGCGTTGTTGCTTTCATATGTTTATTTTCATATGTTCCTAGAGAAAATTGTGTTGAAAAATGTTAGTAGCAATGATGCGGATTGGATCCGCGATCCGAGGTTTATCCTCAATGCCGCATGTAAGAATTATGTCCTTAATGCACCGCTAGGTGACAGACCTAATTGCAGGAGCAGATGCGTATGTTATGAACGCTTTGGCTAGCTCAATATGATGACTACTTGATAGTTTAGTGCACCATACTTAACGGCTTAGAATCGGGACTTCAAAGACGTTTTGAACGTCATGGACCATATGAGATGTTCCAGAATTGAAGTTAATATTACAAGCAAATAACCGAGTTGAGAGATATGAAGTCTCCAACAAGTTCAATAGCTAAAACAGCGAGGAGAATCGCTAAACTACTGAGCCTCAGCTCAGAATGTCTGAATACTACAATCGCTTTATTCAAGTGGGAGTTAATCTTCCGGATAAGATAGTGATTGACAGAATTCTCTAGTCACCATCACTAAGTTACTAGAACTTCGTGATGAACTATAGTATGCAGGGGATGACGAAAACGATTCCCGAGCTCTTCGTGATGTTGAAATCAACGAAGGTAGAAATCAAGAAAGAGCATCAAGTGTTGATGATTGACAAGACCACTAGTCTCAAGGAAAAGGGCAAAGGGAAGAAGGGGAACTTCAAAAGGAACGGCAAGCAAGTTGCTGCTCGAGTGAAGAAGCCCAAATCTGGACCTAAGCCTGAGACTAAGTACTTTTGCTGCAATGGAACTGGTCACTTGAAGCGGAACTACCCCTGAATATTTGGTGGATAAGAAGGATGGCAAAGTGAACAAAGGTATATTTGATATACAGATTATTGATGTGTATTTTACTAGTGTTCATAGCAACCCCTCGGTATTTGATACTGGTATAGTTGCTAAGAGTAGTAACTTGAAACGGGAGTTCTGAGAATGAAGAGAAACTAGTTGAAGGAAGTGAAGATGAGTGTTGGAAGTAGTTCCAAGATTGATATGATCATCATCGCACACTCCCTATACTTTCGGGATTAGTGTGGAACCTAAATAAGTGTTATTTGGTGTTGATCATAAATATGATTTGATCATGTTTATTGCAATACGGTTATTCATTTAAGTAAGAGAATAAATTGTTGTTCTGTTTACATGAATAAAACCTTATATGGTTACACACCCAATGAAAATGGTTCATTGGATCTCGATCATAGTGATACACATATTCATAATATTGAAACCAAAAGATGCAAAGTTAATAATGATAGTGCAACTTATTTGTGGCACTGCCGTTTAGGTCATATTGGTGTAAAGCGCTTGAAGAAAACTCCATGCTGATGGACTTTTGGAATCACTTGACTATGAATCATTCGATGCTTGCGAACCGTGCCTTTTGGGCAAGATGACTAAAAACTCCGTTCTCTGGAACAATGGAACAAGCTACTGACTTATTGGAAATAATACATACCGATGTATGCGATTCAATGAGTGTTGATGCTCGTGGCAAGTATCGTTATTTTCTGACCTTCACAAAATGATTTGAGCAGATATGGGTATATCTACTTGATGAAACATAAGTCTGAAATAATTGAAAAGTTCAAAGAATTTCAGAGTGAAGTGGAAAATCATCGTAACAAGAAAATAAAGTTTCTGCGATCTGATCGTGGAGATAAATATTTGAGTTACGAAGTTTGGTCTTCATTTGAAACAATGTGAAATAGTTTGGCAACTCACGCCATATGGAACACCACAACATAATGGTGTGTCCGAAAGTCGTAACCGCACTTTATTGGATATGGTGCGATCTATGATGTCTCTTATCAATTTACCACTATCGTTTTGGGGTTATACATTAGAGACAGCTGCATTCACGTTTAATAGGGCACCATCTAAATCCGTTGAGACGACAACATATGAACTGTGGTTTAGCAAGAAACCCAAGTTGACGTTTCTTAAAGTTTGGGGCTGCGAAGCTTATGTGAAAAAGTTTCATCCTGATAAGCTCAAACCCAAATCGGAGAAGTGCGTCTTCATAGAATACCCAAAGGAAATTGTTGGGTATACCTTCTATCACAGATCCGAAAGCAAAACATTCGTTGCTTATAAATGGATCCTTTCTAGAGAAGGAGTTTCTCTCGAAAGAAGTGAGTGGGAGGAAAGTGGAGCTTGATAAGGTAATTTGTACCTTCTCCCGAATTGGAAAAGTATTTCATCACGGAAATCAGTTCCAGTGATTCCTACACCAATTAGTGAGGAAGCTAATGATGATGATCATGTAACTTCAGATCAAGTCACTACCAAATCTCGTAGGTAAACCAGAGTGAGATCCGCACCAGAGTGGTACGGCAATCCTGTTCTGGAAGTCATGTTACTAGACCATGATGAACCTACGATCTATGAGGAAGCGATGATGAGCCCAGATTCCGCGAAATGGCTCGAGGCCATGAAATCTGAGATGGGATCCATGTATGAAAACAAAGTGTGGACTTTGATTGACTTGCTCGATGATCAGCAAGCCATGTTAAATAAATGGATCTTCAAGAGGAAGACGGACACTGATAGTAGTGTTACTATCTACAAAAGCTCGACTTGTCACAAAAAGGTTTTCGACAAGTTCAAGGTGTTGACTACAATGAGATTGTCTCAATCAGAAGCGATGCTTAAGCCTGTCCGAATCATGTTAGCAATTGCCACATTTTATGAAATCTGGCAAATGGATGTCAAAACTACATTCTTTAATGGATTTATTAAAGAAGAGTTGTATATGATGCAACCAGAAGGTTTTGTCGATCCTAAAGGTGTTAACAAAATATGCAAGCTCCGGCGATCCATCTATGGACTGGTGCAAGCATCTCGGAGTTGGAATATACGCTTTGATAAGTTGATCAAAGTATATAGTTTTATACAGACTTGCGGTAAAGCCTGTATTTACTAGAAAGTGAGTGGGAGCACTACAGCATTTCTGATAAGTATATGTGAATGACATATTGTAGATCGGAAATAATGTAGAATTATTCTGCAAAGCATAACGGAGTGTTTGAAAGGAGTTTTTCAAAGAAAGACCTCGGTGAAGCTGCTTACATATTGAGCATCAAGATCTATAGAGATAGATCAAGACGCTAGATAAGTTTTTCAATGAATACATACCTTGACAAGATTTTGAAGTAGTTCAAAATGGAACAGTCAAAGAAAGAGTTCTTGCCTGTGTTACAAGGTGTGAAATTGAGTAAGACTCAAAACCCGACCACGACGTAAGATAGAATGAGAATGAAAGTCATTCCCTATGCCTTGGCCATAGGTTCTATAAAGTATGCCATGCTGTGTACCAGATTTATTGTATAACCTACACCGAGTTTGGCAAGGAGTACAATAGTGATCTAGGAGTAGATCATCGACAGCGATCAAAATTATCCTTAGTGGAATAAGGATATGTTTCTCGATTATGGAAGTGACAAAAGGTTAGTCGTAAAGGGTTACGCCGATGCAAGTTTTGACACCGATCTGGATGACTCTAAGTCTCGATCTAGATACATATTGAAAGTGGGAGCAATTAGCTAGAGTAACTCCGTGCGAGCATTGTAGACATAGAAATTTGCAAAATACTTACGGTTACGAATGTGGTGACCCATTGACTAAAATTATCTAACAATAAAAACATGATCACACCTTAGTACTCTTTGGGTGTTAATCACATAGCGATGTGAACTAGATTACTGAATCTAGTAAACCCTTTGGGTCTTGGTCACATGGCGATGTGAACTATGAGTGTTAATCACATGATGATGTGAACTATCGATGTTAATCACATGGTGATGTGATCTAGATTATTGACTCTAGTGCAAGTGGGAGGCAAGGAAATATGCCCTAGAGGCAATAATAAAGTTATTATTTATTTCCTTATATCATTATAAATGTTTATTATTCATGCTAGAATTGTATTAACCGGAAACATAATACATGTGTGAATACATAGACAAACGTAGTGTCACTAGTATGCCTCTACTTGACTAGCTTGTTAATCAAAGATGGTTAAGTTTCCTAACCATAGACAAAGGAGTTGTCATTTGATTAACAAGGTCACATCATTGGTTGAATGATCTGATTGACATGACCCATTCCATTAGCTTAGCACCCGATCGCTTAGTATGTTGCTATTGCTTTTATCCATGACTTATACATGTTCCTATAACTATGAGATTATGCAACTCCCGTTTACGGAGGAACACTTTGGTACTACCAAGCGTCACAACGTAATCGGGTGATTATAAAGGAGTACTACAGGTGTTTCCAAAGGTACATGTTGGGTTGGCGATTTCGAGATTAGGTTTTGTCACTCCGATTGCTCTGGAGAGGTATCTCTGGGCCCTCTCGGTAATGCACATCATTATAAGCCTTGCAAGCAATGTGACCAATGAGTTGGTTACGGGATGATGCATTACAGAGCGAGTAAAGAGACTTGCCGGTGACGAGATTGAACTAGGTATTGGATACCGACGATCGAATCTCGGGCAAGTAACATACCGATGACAAAGGGAACAACGATGTTGTTATGCGGTTTGACCGATAAAGATCTTCGTAGAATATGTAGGAGCCAATATGGGCATCTAGGTCCCGCTATTGGTTATTGACCGAGAATAGTTCTAGGTCATGTCTACATAGTTCTCGAACCCGTAGGGTCCGCACGCTTAAGGTTTCGATGATGCTTATATTATGAGTTTATGAGTTTTGATGTACCGAAGGAGTTCGGAGTCCCAGATGAGATCGGGGACATGACGAGGAGTCTCGAAATGGTCGAGACGTAAAGATCGATATATTGGACGACTATATTCGGAGTTCGGAAAGGTTCCGAATGATTCGGTATTTTTCGGAGTACCGAGAGTTACGGAATTCGCCGGGGAGAAGTATTGGGCCTTATTGGGCCCTCAAGGAAAGAGAGAGGGCTGCCTAGGGCAGGCCGCGCTTCCCCATGGCCTAGTCCGAATTGACTAGGGGAGGCCGCACCCTCCTTCCTTCCCTTCTCTCTTCCCTTCCTTGTCTCCTACTCCTAATACATGGAAGGACTCCTAGTTGGACTAGGAAAGGGGAATCCTACTCCGGTGGGAGTAGGACTCCCCATGGCGCCCTACTAGGGCCGGCCTCCTCCTCCCTCCCTCCTTTATATACGGGGCAGGGGCACCCCATGGACACACAAGTTGATCTACGGATCGTTCCTTAGCCGTGTGCGGTGCCCCTCCACCATATTCCACTTCGTCATATCGTCATGAGCTTAGGCGAAGCCCTGCGCGGAGAAGTCATATCGTCATGAGCTTAGGCGAAGCCCTGCGTCGGTGGAGCATCATCATCGCCACCACGCCGTCGTCTTGTGGAACTCATCCCCGACACTTTGCCGGATCGGAGTCCGGGATCGCCATCGAGCTGAACGTGTGCGTAACTCGGAGGTGCCGTGACGTTCGGTACTTGGATCGGTCGGATCGTGAAGACGTCGACTACATCAACCGCGTTGTTATAACGCTTCCGCTTCACGGTCTCACGAGGGTACGTGGACATACACTCTCCCCTCTCGTTGCTATGCATCACCATGATCTTGCGTGTGCGTAGGAAATTTTTTGAAATTACTACGTTCCCCAACAGGCTTATGTGATATGGGTGCTAGTGCTAGTGCAATACCTCATTCCTTATAAAAAGAAATTATGCATGATATTGCACCTCTGAGATAGAAGAAATAGATGTTACAATTAAGCTCGCCAATAGAGATACTATTTCACCAGTTGGGATTGTTAGAGATGTTGAAGTCTTGTATGGGAAAGTTAAATATCCCGCTGGTTTTCTTATTATTGGTTCCCCACAAGATGATTTTTGTCCCATTATATTTGGTAGACCCTTCTTGAATACTGTTAATCCTAAGATAGACTGCAAAAAGGATGTTGTTACTATTGGTTTGGGAGATATGTCTCATGAGTTTAATTTTGCTAAATTTCGTAGACAACCCCATGATAAAGAATTTCCTAGTAAGGATGAAATTATTGGTATTGCTTCTATTGCCGTGCCTCCTAATGATCCTTTAGAACAATATTTGCTAGACCATGAAAATGATATGTTTATGAATGAAAGAAGGGAGATAGATGAAGTATTCTTTAAACAGGGTCCTATTTTGAAACACAACTTGCCTGTTGAAATCCTAGGGGATCTTCCTCCACCCAAGGGTGATCCCTTGTTTGAGCTTAAACCATTACCTGATACTCTTAAATATGCTTACCTTGATGAAAAGAAGATATATCCTGTTATTATTAGTGCTAAGCTTTCAGAGCAGGAAGAGGAGAAATTATTGAAAACTCTGAAGAAGCACCGTGCCGCTATTGGATATACTCTGGATGATCTTAAGGGCATTAGTCCCACTCTATGCCAACACAAAATAAAACTGGAGAAAGACGCCAAACCAGTTATTGATCACCAACAACGATTAAATACTAAGATGAAAGAAGTGGTAAGAAAGGAAATACTAAAGCTCCTCGAGGCAGGTATAATTTATCCCGTTGCTGATAGTCAGTGGGTAAGTCCGGTCCATTGTGTCCCTAAGAAGGGAGGTATTACTGTTGTTCCCAATGATAAAGATGAATTGATCCCGCAAAGAATTGTTATAGGTTATAGGATGGTAATTGATTTCCGCAAATTAAATAAAGCTACTAAAAAGATCATTACCCTTTACCTTTCATTGATTAAATGCTAGAAAGATTATCTAAATATACACATTTTTGCTTTCTAGATGGTTACTCTGGTTTCTCTCAAATACCTGTGTCAGCAGAGGATCAAGAAAGACCACTTTTATTTGCCCTTTAGGTACTTTTGCTTATAGACGTATGCCTTTTGGTTTATGTAATGCACCTGCTACCTTTCAAAGATGCATGATGGCTATATTCTCTGTCTTTTGTGAAAAGATTTGTGAGGTTTTCATGGACGATTTCTCTGTTTATGGATCTTCTTTTGATGACTGCTTGAGCAACCTTGATCGAGTTTTGCAGAGATGCGAAGATACTAGTCTTGTCTTGAATTGGGAAAAGTGCCACTTTATGGTTAATGAAGGCATTGTATTGGTGCATAAAATTTCTGAAAGAGGTATTGAAGTTGATAAAGCTAAAGTTGATGCTATTGAAAAGATGACGTGTCCTGAGGACATTAAAGGTATACGAAGTTTCCTTGGTCATGCCGGTTTTTATAGGAGGTTCATTAAAGACTTCTCTAAAATTTCTAGGCCTCTGACTAATCTCTTACAAAAAGATATTCCTTTTGTCTTCGATGATGATTGTGTAGAAGCATTTGAAATACTGAAGAAAGCTTTGATTTCTACACCTATTGTTCAGCCACCTGATTGGAATTTACCCTTTGAAATTATGTGCAATGCTAGCGATTATGCCGTAGGTGCTGTTCTAGGACAAAGAGTTGATAAGAAACTAAATGGTATTCAATATGCTAGTAAAACTCTAGATAGTTCCCGAAGAAATTATGCTACTACTGAAAAAGAATTCTTAGTAGTTGTATTTGCTTGTGATAAGTTCAGACCTTATATTGTTGATTCTAAATAACTGTTCACACTGATCATGCTGCCATTAAATATCCTATAGAAAAGAAAGATGCTAAACCTACACTTATTAGATGGGTTCTCCTACTACAAGAATTTGATTTGCATATTATTGATAGAAAGGGAGCTGAGAACCCCGTTGCAGACAACTTGTCTAGGTTCGAGAATGTTCTTGATGACCCACTACCTATTAATGATAGCTTCCCTGATGAACAATTAGCTATCATAAATGCTTCTCGTACTACTCCATGGTATGCTGATTTTGCTAATTACATTGTTGCTAAATTTATACCACCTAGTTTCACATACCAGCAAAAGAAAAAGTTCTTCTATGATTTAAGACATTACTTCTAGGATGACCCACACCTTTATAAAGAAGGAGTAGATGGTGTTATTAGACGTTGTGTACCTGAGCATGAACAGGAACAGATCCTATGCAAGTGTCACTCCGAGGCATATGGAGGACACCACGCTGGAGATAGAATGCACACAAGGTATTGCAATCCAGTTTTTATTGGCCTACTCTCTTCAAGGATGCCCTTAAGTTTGTCTTGTCTTGTGATGAATGTCAAAGAATTGGTAATATTAGTAGACATCAAGAAATGCCTATGAATTATTCTCTTGTTATTGAACCATTTGATGTTTGGGGCTTTGATTATATGGGACCGTTTCCTTCCTCTAATGGATATACACATATTTTAGTTGTTGTTGATTACGTTACTAAGTGGGTAGAACCTATTCCAACTAGTAGTGCTGATCATAACACCTCTATTAAGATGCTTAAAGAAGTTATTTTTCTGAGGTTTGGAGTCCCTAGATACTTAATAACTGATGGTGGTTCACATTTTATTCATGGTGCTTTTCGTAAAATGCTTGCTAAGTATGATGTTAATCATAGAATTGCATCTCCATACCACCCACAGTCTAGTGGCCAAGTAGAACTTAGCAATAGAGAGCTCAAGTTAATTTTGCAAAAGAATGTTAATAGATCTAGAAAGAATTGGTCCAAGAAACTTTATGATGCATTATGGGCTTATAGAACTGCATATAAAAATCCTATGGGTATGTCTCCATATAAAATGGTTTATGGAAAAGCATGTCACTTACCTCTCGAACTAGAACATATGGCATATTGGGCCATTAAAGAGCTCAATTATGATTTCAAACTTGCCATTGAGAAGAGGTTATTTGACATTATCTCACTTGATGAATGGAGAACTCAAGCCTATGAGAATGCAAACTGTCATGGAATTGTCGCGGCAGATGTCCTAGTGAAAGGACTTAGTCGTGGAGCCATCGCAACTAGGAAGCTTAAAGGGGTTAATCGGGACAAAGGACACGGGGTTTATACTGGTTCGGCCCCTTACGGTGAAGGTAAAAGCCTACGATCTAGTTTTGAGTGGGATTGTTTATGTCTCGATTACCAGGGAGCGAATCCGCTTGACCTAGTTCTCGATCTGATGTTACTTGCCTCAAACCGCCGCCGGATCGTCCCTTTATATACAGAGGTCAGTGCCCAACGGCTCACAGAGTCCCGGCCGGCTCATAAAAAGTGTCCGGCTTGGTCTCTAACTATTCTTGCCTTAAAATACAAGTTATGTACATATGGCGGTTCATCTCTACGGGCCTTAAGTCGCCTTTGGGCTTTGGGCCCTTAACTGAACCGCCATCTTCAAGCTTTGTCTTGGGCTTCAAGGGTCCTCATAGGTATAACTCGGCCCCTCCTGGGCGGGTCATACCTAATAGTTATATCCCCAACATTAGGCCCCAAATTGATTTGAACTGGTTCATGTCAATCTTCAACACTTAAGAAAAATCTTCTGCTCTTTGCTTGTATAAAAATTTTGTAACCCACCATGACGTCATCCTTTGGAATTGTGGTAACCCGCCATGACGTCATCTGCCATTAATGCACATTTTGTCCAACATATCTCAACGAATCCTTATCTTAATTACCATCCCGAGAATCAAGGCGTCCTTGTAGCTGGATAACCATGTTTTTGGCCTCCTCGTTTTTCGCCCCCACTTATTAGTCTTCCCTTATAAATAGACACGACCAGGTCTTTCCTCATTCTCCCCTTTCCTCATCTTCTTCCTCTCGCAACCCTACTGCCGCTCGAGCTCCACCGCCGCTGCAGAGCACCTCGCCTTCCTCAACCTCGGCCGCTGCATCAACCTGAGTCGATCCAGAGAACGGCGGCGACTGAGGGAGTCCTGGATTAGGGGGTGTCCGGATAGCCGAACTATCACCGTTGGCCGGACTCCTGGACTATGAAGATACAAGATTGAAGACTTCGTCCCGTGTCCGGATGGGACTTTCCTTGGCGTGGAAGGCAAGCTTGGTGATACGGATATGTAGATCTCCTACCATTGTAACCGACTCTGTGTATCCCTAACTCTGTCCGGTGTCTATATAAACCGGAGGGTTTTAGTCCGTAGGACGAACAACAATCATACCATAGGCTAGCTTCTAGGGTTTAGCCTCTCTGTTCTCGTGGTAGATCCACTCTTGTACTACCCATATCATCAATATTAATCAAGCAGGAGTAGGGTTTTACCTCCATCGAGAGGGCCCGAACCTGGGTAAAAACATCGTGTCCCTTGTCTCCTGTTACCATCCGCCTAGACGCACAGTTCAGGACCTGAGGGAGTTCCGGACTAGAGGGTGTCCGGATAGCCGAACTATCATCATCGGCTGGACTCCAAGACTATGAAGATACAAGATTGAAGACTTCGTCCCGTGTCCGGATGGGACTTTCCTTGGCGTGGAAGGCAAGCTTCGCGATACAGATATGTAGATCTCCTACCATTGTAACCGACTCATGTAACCCTAAGCCTATCCGGTGTCTATATAAACCGGAGGGTTTTAGTCCGTGAGGACGAACTACAATCATACCATAGGCTAGCTTCTAGGGTTTAGCCTCTTTGATCTCGTGGTAGATCCACTCTTGTAACACATATCATCAATATTAATCTAGCAGGACGTAGGGTTTTACCTCCATCGAGAGGGCCCGAACCTGGTAAAACATCGTGTCCCTTGTCTCCTCGTTACCATCTGTCTAGACGCACAGTTCGGGACCCCCTACCCGAGATCCGCCGGTTTTGACACCGACATTGGTGCTTTCATTGAGAGTTCCTCTGTGTCGTCGCCGATAGGCCCGATGGCTCCTTTGACCATCAACAACGACGCGGTCCAAGGTGAGACTTTTCTCCCTGGACAGATCTTCGTGTTCGGCGGCTTTGCACTGCGGGCCAATTCGCCTGGCCATCTGGAGCAGATCGAAAGCTATGCCCCTGACCGTCAGGTCAGATTCGGAAGTTTAAACTATACGGCCGGTATCCGCGGAGACTTGATCTTCGACGGATTCGAGCCACAGCCAAGCGCGCCACACTGTCTCGATGGGCATGATCTAGCTCTGCAGCCGAACAGTGCCCTGGAGGCCGCACTAGAATCCGCTCCAACCCTTAATCCAGAGCCGGATTTCCCGATTGAGGACGAGTGGTTGGACACCGCCTCGGGGGCTTCAATCTCTATGGCGATCGAGCCGAACTCCATCCCTGTCCTTTGCAAAGACCTTGACTCCAAGAAGCCGGACTCCTTTCCGGACTCCGAATCCTCTGCGCCCTTGCCAATCGTATCTGATTGGGCACCCGTTATGGAGTTCACGGCCGCGGACATCTTTCAGCACTCGCCCTTTGGCGACATCCTGAATACACTAAAGTCTCTCTCTCTATCCGGAGAGCCCTGGCCGGACTGCGGTCAGGACGGTTGGGATGCGGACGACGAAGAAATTCAAAGCCCACCCACCACCCACTTCATAGCCACTGTCGAAAGCTTACACGACGTGCTCGATTTCGACTCCGAAAACATCGACGGTATGGACGACGATGTAGGAGACAACAATGAACCAGCACCTATAGGACGCTGGACAACCTCATCCCATGACGTATACATGGTGGATACACCTAAAGGAAATGAAGACGAGGAACAACGGGACGCTACGAAGGATAAATCCCTCGAAAAGCAGTCAAAACGGCAACGTAAACGCCAAACAAAGTCCCGCCTCAACAAAGACCCAGCCATAGAGCAGGGCGAACCGGTGGACAACGAACAAGCTATCGAGCAATCGTCCGAACAAGACAACTTGGATAAACAATCTGTCCCCGGCGAAGACAACGATGCAGACGACCTCACGCCGGACAAACCATTGGAGCAAAATGACCTCCGAGAAAGGCTCGCCGCCATCGCTGGCGTAGCCTGAAAAAGCGTAAGCGGAAGCTCAAAACAGCGGAAGATGCACTCAGATTAGATGGAGCAAAGTATTCAGCACCGCAGGTAAATGCAACAACGATGCCGAACAAAGAGCTACCCGAAAAGAAAGCTACTGCCCAAATTCGACGAGGAGGCCTTAGAGCCCCCACAATTAAAAAGCAAGAAGGCCACCCGGTCGGATGGACGACCCCACGGCAAAAAGAGAGCGGTGAATGGCGCCGCGCACAAGCCAATATGCGATCCGCATAAGGATTCACACCAAGAGGATGGCCTAGTTAGGTCCATCTATGGGCCAAGAAAGCAGGCTCGTCAAAGCAATGCAATACGCCAAAATTCCGAAGATCATGGCACACCCAAATATAGGGGCGCCGCACACCCCCTATGTTTCACCGATGAGGTGCTGGATCAGGAATTTCCAGCGGGATTCAAACCCGTAAACATACAGGCATACGACGGAACAACAGACCCTGGAGTCTGGATCGAGGATTACATCCTCCACATATACATGGCTAGAGGAGACGATCTCCACGCCATAAAATACTTACCCCTTAAACTCAAAGGGCCAACTCGGCATTGGCTTAAAAGCCTCCCTGAAAATACCATTGGAAGCTGGGAAGAGCTCGAGGACGATTCCGCAAATTTTCGGGGACTTATGTCCGCCCTCCGGATGCAGACGATCTAAGTCACATAACTCAACAGCCCGGAGAGTCAGCCCGAAAATTCGGAACAGGTTCCTTACTAAAAGAACCAAATAGTCGAATGTCCGGACGCCAAGCCTTAGCAGCTTTCAAACACAACGTCCGAGACGAATGGCTCGCCAGACACCTCGGCCAAGAAAAGCCAAGAACAATGGCCGCATTAACAAGACTCATGACCCGCTTTTGCGCGGGAGAGGACAGCTAGCTTGCTAGATGCAGTACTAGCGACCCGAGTATATCCGAAACCAGGGATGTAAATGGGAAATCACGACGCAGAAAAGATCAGCGCCGGAATAGAGAAAATGGCCCAAATAGTATGGCGGTCAACGCCGGATTCAAAAGCTCTCGGCCGAACAACAAAGCACTGCCCCTAAAGGATAACAATGACGAGCTATCCAACCTAAACAAGATTCTGGACATATTGTGTCAAATACATGGTACCTCCGGGAAGCCTGCAAACCATACCCACAGAGATTGTTGGGTCTTCAAGCAGTCCGGCCGACTTAATGCCGAACACAAGGGGCTCGACACAACAAGGGAAAATGATGACGAGCACCACAAGCGAGCCCCGGAAAACAAAAGAATTTCCCACAAAAGGTTAAAACAGTAAACTCACTTCACGTGATCAAAGGGAAAAAGCAGAGCGCCCACTAAGAGGCGCCACGCACATTGGTTGTCAAAACCAATCACCTTCGACCATCGTGACTATTCCGATAATACCCGGACGCATGATGGACTGCCTTGATAATCGATCCTATAATCAACGGATTCCAATTTACACATGTCCTCATGGATGGCGGCGATGACATAAACCTCGATATATCAGGACACAATCCGCAGGATGGGGTTAAACCCAACCAAAATTCGTCAGAGCAACACCTCCTTTAAAGGAGTACTGCCCGCCCATACGCCCTCGCACGGGCTCCATACTGCTAGAAGTTGTGTTTGGTTCATCCGAAAACTTCCGTCATGAAGGTTACTCTTCCATGTCGCCTGCTCAAAGGTTGCCATCAAGCACTATTGGGACGTGAGGCTTTACCGCTTTAACGCAATACCGCATTATGCATCTCTAACACTTAAAATGCCCGCTCCACGCGGCATCATCTCCTTAAAAGGAAGTATTAAGTGTTACTCGAGCACGGGAAAACGGGAGACTGCCTTGACAGCCTCGCAGCTATCCGGCTCTGCTAGGCAAAGAACCTGAATTGGTCATTCAAACCCCAGACACGGCTAGACGAGTCCGGCGCCTACTTGCGGCATACCCCCATACGAGGGGCCGCATGCATGTATAACAAGAGACTCTAAAGCTCCATCTTATTCACTTCTTCGAACCATACTTCGTTTATTTAATATTAAGTACATTTTTCGCACGATCTTTTTTTTTCAAACTAAGTTCCTCTCTTTTACAGATGAACAACATGCTACACCCGTCCGTGATACGCAAGACAACGGAGACACAGGCGCAGACGTGCAGTAGGGACCCGTTGCAAGGATTGTTTTCAGATTAAGACCCTGCGTAAACCTTTTTTCACTGTCTCTTGTTGATATACATCCCCCCAGTTCCTTAAATATAACTGAGGAGGAGGCTGGTGCTTTGGCATTGGCCGCACTGAATTTTTATGCGCTGCACTGGACACAAAGGGCTTAGGGCCTTATTTTGCCCATTTTATGAAGACCGAATACCTTAGGGAGTATTCGGCGTCTCGAGTTAGGCCTTATATGCATCAGCTCGAATCATGTCTTTGGTCAAATGTTGGGTTGCCGTCTCCTATGTTTTGCCGCCTTTACGTTCCGTTTTCACGGCTAACGCGGCACTGTGAGAACTATCGCGATTGTGCCCGTTCGCCGGGCGAGCACCTCAAAGAGAGAAAGCCGAAAACTGACTGCCATGATATAGCGAGACTGGTCAACCACTCGATGACTCACAGAATGTTTAGAATTCCTCCGCATTAACGAAGGACCGGTTTTCGGTCAGCACATACGCACTTTAATTCGGGAGAGTGCGGTGCCTCCAGGGGCTATATAGTAGCCCCACCCTCGAACTCCTATGGCTAAGTGAAAGTGATAAAGCATTATAGTCCGGTTGCCTGGTTTGCTATGCTACCACCTCCTTAACAGGACCAAGACGTTGGATTAAGTGTGAAAAAGCGCTTTTTTTTTGCAAACACCCCCGCACTATGTGCGTGGGGGCTGAAGCCAAGGACTGCCATCTTTCAGGTTATATACACATATACATAAACGGCCGCACAGGGAGTAGTTTACTACTTGAACGCACAAGTATAAAAAGCACTTATATTACATTGAAACATCGTTTTCACGAATCATACATGTCATTCAAACATAAGATCCTTCGAGCACTGCGTCTCTTTTAAACGAAGCGCCCGGCAGACTTCTTCAAATAGTGCTCGGCGTGTACTCGGCCTCTGTCCGAATCCTAGGATGCAATGTCAAGTGGCCTTCATCTCCGCCCAGATATGTCTTGACATGGGCAAGAGCCATCCGCTCCCTCAATACATGCCGATCGCTTCATCGGCGATACGCTGCACCGCTTCCAAGAAACTGCTGCACTACACCAAAATAGCTCTTCGCCGGGTCCGTCCGCCACAAGTGAGTCAAGACATGCTTCATGGCCAATCCGGACAATCGATTCAGCTCGCCCACTCGACCAACCGATCGGTCACGGCAGAGGACGCCCGGACTATGGAATTGCGATCAAGATAGCTCTTCCCTTTTGTGCCCTTCCGCCCCGGAAGTGCTCAATCAAGGCCCACCTGGCGCCGCCGCCAAGTCCATATAAGCATCCTCTGAACTCCATAATTTATCCAACGGAGCATACTTTGGATCTGTATATTTCCTCCGCAGCATAAATGGTTTCCTAGCCGCAATTGCCCTGGCCTGACTCAGCTCCTCCTTGGCAGCTCTCAAAGCCGATTGGGCATTCTTGGTTTCGGCGGCAGCCTTCTTTAGGCCCTCCTGTTCCGCTTGATGCTCTTTTTCAAGAACCTCACAGCGATCGGTAGCATTCCTTAACCTTTTGGCCATCTCGGCCATCTCCTCTTTGCTTCGGCAAAGGAGCAGCCCGTTCAGCTTCTAGCTCTTGACGCCTTTAAAGCAGCCCGCATTACTAATTTCGCTTGCTCTTTCGCCGAAGCGTTACGCCCGCAGCTCTTCCACGGCAGCGGCACCATCTGCATTAAGCATATGATTAGTAAGACATGGGCGTCAAGCTCCCTTACCAGGTGTCCGCGTAGAAGTCGCATACCTTGTGACTCGTTAAACCATTTATTGACCAGCGCGATGTCCGCATCTGCCTCGTCAAGTTGCCGCTTCAGTTCGGCATATTCATCAGTCCGGCTGGCCTCCGGACGCCTCGCCACCTGTTTAGGAGCGGCGATATGTTAAAACTGAGAATTTGATCCTCGACACGTCGTCAATTTTTGACAACATACCGAGTCTCAGGGGCTACTATCTATACATGGCGCGTTTTATATGCATAACTGTCAGCAGGTACATTATTTTTTGCGTACCTCAAACCCCGTCAGTAAGCTTCTGACGGCTTTGTGCAATCCGCTCTCTGCGGATGCAATTCTTTCAATCACCGTACCCATTAGAGCACGGTGATCTTCTGAGATAACCGCTCGCCCGAGCAAATCCTTCAGCTCCTCCGATCAAGCACACCACTTGGCGCCGGACCTTCCGCCCCCGCCGGACTTGGGGGAACCCTCTGCGACGACACCTCCGGGTCGTCCGCTTCACATGAGGGTGCAACAGGTGGAGGCATTTCGCTCTCCATCATCTCTGGAAGAAGATCCCCCGAAGACGAGCTCTGCTGAGAAGGGCTGAGGTCCGAACTACAAGGTACGATTTCGGTTATCTTTATAAATAAATAAATATAGGGATGTTCCTTATTTACAAGACCCCTTCGTTTTACTTACGGCTCGCTGGAGGGCTGATCCCCTTGGGGAAACAGTGCGGCTGGGTTACTTCAGCCCGGACTCTCCGACGAAGATTCCCTTCCTTTCTTTGAGGCCTTGACCTCCGGATCTTCCGAGCGGTCCTCTTCTCTCCTCGGAAGGTGGGACTCTTAATCCCTCCTTCCTTGATAGCCTGCTTCAGAGAGGCGGTTGCTCCCCGCTCCTCCCTTCGCCTTCTTCAAAGGGCGCGACCTTCAACATCTTGGTCAACATGGGATCCGCGTGGTCTCCGGAGGGAGCCGGACACCTTATCAACTTTGCCTTGGCTATCCACTCCTGTTCAAGAAACGGCTCCTTTAAAGGGCATATATGTATAATAAATGAATGAACAGCTTGTCCGGTTACATAGGACTACTTACTTGAGCATCTGGCGATTGCAGCTTAGTCCTCAAGGCTCCCTCGGTCAAGTCCGGACACTCCTCTCGTGATCCGAAGAACAGTTTATATATCTCCACGGCCGTCGTGCCCATAAAATTTTGGAGAGCTCGTGGTCCCTCCAGATTGAATTCCCACAGGCGGAGGGGGCGACGTTTGCAGGGCTGAAGACGCCGGATCACCATAACCTGCGCCACTGCAACCAGATTGATTCCTCTTTCCTGGAGGTCTCGAATACGGTTCTCGCAAATGGGAACGCCCTGGACAACCCCGGTCGAGCCCCTTGTTGACCCATGATGCCACCTGTGGTGGAACTGAGCGGAAGGCGTGGAGCGCCGCCCATTTGGTGCCCCTAGGAGCGGTGATATAGAACCACTCCGTTGCCATAAACCAAGCTCCTCTTGAAAAGAGCCCTCGGGCCACGGAGCACCAAGCGCATTTGCTTATGACCGCCCCTCCGCACTGCTTGCTGCCCTTGATCGCCTTTTGGCTCCACCTTGAAGGTCTTGAGCCACAATCCAAAGTGAGGGGTAATATGGAGGAAGGCCTCACATACAACAATGAATGACGAGATATGGAGGATGGACTCCAGATTCAAGTCATGGAAATCAAGCCCATAATAATACATGAGCCCCCGCACAAAAGGGTCCATCGGGAAGCCCAAACCCCGACGGAAGTGAGACACGAACACCACGTTCTCACCGGGCTCAGGAGTGGGAATGACCTGCCCTGGAGCAGGCAGCCTATGCGAAATCTCGCTGGTTAGATACCTGGCGTCCCGCAGCTTTAGCACGTCTTCTTCTGTGACGGAGGAAGACATCCATCGGCCATGCTGGTCGGAGCCGGACATCGTCGAGAGTCCGCGCTGAATCAAGCTTTGGGTGTTGGAACTCAAGCACGAGGCGAACTCGATAGAGGGTGTAAAAAGGAGAGGGCCTTGATCTCGTTATAAAGAGGTTGAATACCAAGAGCCCACCGTGGTCGACTAGGACTCGCCTTTGATAGAGAAGGCAAGCCAGCACGCGGTTGGGTTACCCACGTCCGTATTGATGAGAATCCCGGAATAAGGGGGCATGATCTACGCTTTGATAAGACGTGCCAAGGAAACCGCCTCGCTAAACACGCTGAGGTGGAACAGTAAAAAACGATTCATATAAAAACCTGGCCGTGGTGTGATGTCACGCCGCGGAATACGTCAGCAGATCTGTGCAAAAATTATTCTCTCTACGGTGTTATGTGGAACTTGTTTTGCAGAGCCGGACACTATCCTGGTGTTCACAATCTTCTATAAATTATTCGGGGGAAGAACCCGCCTTGCAATGCCGAAGACAATATGCGCGCCGGACTCGTCGTCATTGAAGCCTGGTTCAGGGGCTACTGAGGGAGTTTCGGACTAGGGGGTGTCCGGATAGCCGAACTATCATCATCGGCCGGACTCCAAGACTATGAAGATACAAGATTGAAGACTTCGTCCCGTGTCCGGATGGGACTTTCCTTTGCGTGGAAGGCAAGCTTGGCGATACGGATATGTAGATCTCCTACCATTGTAACTAACTCTGTGTAACCCTAACCTTATCCGGTGTCTATATAAACCGGAGGGTTTTAGTCCGTGGGGATCGAACAACAATCATACCATAGGCTAGCTTCTAGGTTTAGCCTCTTTGATCTCGTGGTAGATCCACTCTTGTAACACATATCATCAATATTAATCTAGCAGGACGTAGGGTTTTACCTCCATCGAGAGGGCCCGAACCTGGGTAAAACATCGTGTCCCTTGTCTCCTGTTACCATCCGCCTAGACGCATAGTTCGGGACCCCCTACCGAGATCCGCCGGTTTTGACACCGACAGGACCCCTACCCGAGATCCGCTGGTTTTGACAACCGACATTGGTGCTTTCATTGAGAGTTCTTCTGTCGCCATCCTTAGGCCCGATGGCTCCTTCGATCATCAACAACGACGCGGTCCAGGGTGAGACTTTTCTCCCGGACAGATCTTCGTATTCCGCGGCTTTGCACCGCAGCCAATTCACTTGGCCATCCGAGCAGATCGAAGCTACGCCCTGGCCATCGTGTCAGATTTGGAAGTTTGAACTACACGGCCGACATCCGCGGAGACTTGATCTTCGACGGATTCGAGCCACAGCCAAGCGCCACAAGACCGCCTCGATGGGCACGATCTAGCTCTGCCAACAAGTGCCCCGAGGTCGCACCAACGTCCGCTCCGACCCTTAGCTCGGAGCCGACTCACCGATCGAGGACGAGTGGTTGGACACCGCCTCGGGGCTATGATCTCTGGCGATTGAGCCGAACTCCATCCCTGTCGCTTTATGAAGACCGTGACTCCAAGGTGCCGGACTCCTCTCCGGACTCTGAACCTCCGCGCCCCTGCCAATCGAATCCAATTGGGCGCGGTTATGGAATTCACTATCATGACATCTTTCAGCACCCGCCCTTTCGCGACATCCTGAATTCACTAAAGTCTCTCTCTTTATCAGGAGAGCCCTGGCCGGACTACGATCAGGAAGGTTGGGATGTGGACGACGAAGAAATTCAACGCCCACCCACCGCCCACTTTGTAGCCACTATCGAAAGCTTAAACGACGTGCTCGATTTCGACTCCGAAGACATCGAAATTATGGACGACGATGTAGGAGACAACCATGAACCAACACCTATAGGATACTGGACATCCACCTCATCTCACGATGTATACATGGTGGATACACCTAAAGGAAGTGATGACGAGGAACAACGGGACACTACGAAGGATAAATCCCTCGAAAAGCAGTCAAAACGGCAACGTAAACGCCGCACCAAGTCCCGCCTCGACAAAGACGACAGCCACACAGACCCAGCCATAGAGCAGGGCGAACCGGTGGACGACGAACATGCTATCGAGCAACCGTCCGAACAGGACAACTTGGATAAACAACCCGTCCCCGGCGAAGATAACAGTCCGGACGATCTCACGCTGGACAAGTTGTTGGAGCAGAAGAACCTCCACAAAGGCTCGCCGCCATCGCCGTAGCCTGAAAAAGCGTATGGAAGCTCAAAACAGTGGAAGATGCACTCAGAATCAGATGGAGCAAAGTACTCAACACCGCAGAGAAATACGCCGACAGTCGCCAAACAAAGAGCTACCCGAATCGCAAATTACTGCCCGAATTCAATGAGGAGGCCGTAGAGCCCCCGCAATCAAAGAACAAAGAGGCCGCCCGGTCGGATAGACGACCACATGGCAAACATGGAGCGGCAAGCGGCGCCGCACACAAGCCGGCACGCGATCCGCATAAGGATTCGCATCAAAAGGATGGCCCAGTTAGGTCCATCTACGGGCCGAGAAAGCAAGCTCTTCCAAGCAATGCAACACGCCAAATATCCGAACATCACGGCACACCCAAGTATAGGGGTGCCGCACACCCCCTGTGTTTCACCGATGAGGTGCTAGATCACGAATTCCCAAAGTGATTCAAACCCGTAAACATAGAGGCATACGACGGAACAACAGAACCTGGAGTCTGGATTGAGGATTACATCCTTCACATACACATGGCTAGAGGAGATGATCTCCACGCCATAAAATACTTACCCCTCAAGCTCAAAGGGCCATCCCAGCATTGGCTCAAAAGCCTCCCTGAAAATACCATTGGAAGTTGGGAAGAGCTCGAGGATGCTTTTCGCAAATTTTCAAGGGACTTATGTCCGCCCTCCTGATGCGCACGATTTAAGTCACACAACTCAACAACCCGGAGAGTCAGCCCGCAAATTCTGGAACAGGTTCCTCATCAAAAGAACCAAATAGTCGATCGTCCGGACGCCAAGCCTTAGCAGCTTTCAAACACAACGCTCGAGACGAATGGCTCGCTGTACACCTCGGCCAGAGAAGCCGAGAACAATGGCTGCATTAACAAGCCTCATGACCCGCTTTTTTGCGCTGGAGAGGATAGTTGGCTGGCAAGATGCAGCACCAGCGACCCAAGTACATCCAAGTCGTGGATGGAAATGGAAAACCACGACGCAGCAAGGACCAGCGCCCGGACAAAGGGAAACAGCCCAAGAGCACGGCGATCAACGCCGGATTCAGAAGCTCCCGGCAGAATCATAAAAATCTGCCCCTCAAGGACAACAACGACGAGCTATCCAACCTAAACAAAATCTTGGACAAAATATGCCAAATCCACAGTACTCCCGGGAAGCCTGCAAACCATACCCATAGAGATTGCTGGGTCTTCAAGTAGTCCGGCAAACTCAATGTCGAACACAAGGGGCTCGACACACCAAGCGAGGACGATGACGAACCCCACAAGCAGAGCACCGGAAAACAAAAGAATTTCCCACAAAAAGTCAAAACAATGAACTCACTTCAAGTGACAAATGGGAAAAACAGAGCGGCGCCCATAGAAACGCGCGCCGCACGGTCTATCCCAGCAGAGTCCCAATGATGGTTGTCAAAACCAATCACCTTCGATCATCAGGACTATTCGGAAGTATCCGAACGCAGGATGGACTGCCTTGATATTAGATCCTATAATCGACGGACTCCAATTTACACAAGTCCTAATGGACGGAGGTAGCGATCTAAACCTGCTATATCGTGACACAATCCGCAAAATGGGGATAGACCCAACCAAAATTCGCCATAGCAACACCTCCTTCAAAGGGGTAATGCCAGGCCTATTTGCCCATTGTACGGGCTCCCATCGCTAGAAGTTGTGTTCGCTCATCCGACAACTTCCGCAAGCGAAAAGTTAACCTTCCACATCGCCCATTCAAAGTAGCAATCAAGCACTCATCGACGTGAAGCTTTCGCCCTCTTTAACGCAATACCGCATTATGCATCTCTTACACTTAAAATGCCCGGTCCACGCGGCATCATCTCATTAAAAGTGAGTATCAAGTGTTACTCGAGCATGGAAGAACGTGAGACTGCCTTGACAGCCCCACACTAATCCGGCTCCGCTAATCAAAGCACCTGAATAGGTTATTCAACCCGGACATGGCTAGACGAGTCCGCGCAAACATATAAACACCTACTAGCGGCATACCCCCGTACAAGGGGCTGCACGCATGTACAACAAGAGACAATAAAGCTCAATTTTATTCACTTTTCAAACCATACTCTGTTTATTTAATATAAAGTACATTTTTCGCACAATCTTTTTTTTTATTTTCAACTAAGTTCTTCTCTTTTACAGATGAACACCGTGCTACACCCGTCCAGGATACGGCACAATGGAGACACATGTGCAGACGTGCAGTAGGGACTCGTTGCAAGGATTCTTTTCAGATTAAGACCCTGCGTAAACCTTTTTTTACTGTCTCTTGTTGATACACATTCCCCGGTTCCTTGCTATAACCGAGGAGGAGGCTGGCGTTTTGGCATCGGCCGCACTGAATTTTTATGCGTGCACTGGACACCAGGGCTTAGGGCGTTATTCTGCCTGCTTTCATAAAGACCGAATACCTTAGGGAGTGTTCGGCATCTCGAGTTAGGCCTTATATGCGTCAGCTCGAATCATGTCTTTGGTCAAATGTTGGGTTTGCCCGGCTCACGTGTTTTGCTGCCTTACGTTCCGCTCTATCGCTAAAGCGGCACCAGGAGAATTACTGCGATTGTGCCCGGTTCGCCAGTGAGCACCTCAAGAGAGAAAGCCGAAAACCTGACCGTCATGATATAGCGTGAGACTGGTCAACCACTCGATGACCCACCGAATGTTTAGAATTCCGCATTAACGGCATCGCTTCCGGTCAGCACATACGCGCCCCGGTCGGAGAGCGCGGTGCCCCTAGGGGCTATATAGTAGCCCCACCATCGAACTCCTATGGCTAAGTGAAAGTGATGAAGCATTATAGTCTGGTTGCCTAGTTTGCTACGCTATCACTTCCTTTACAGGACCAAGACATTGGATTAAGTGTGAAAATGCGCCTTTTTGCAAACACCCCCGCACTATGTGCGTGGGGGCTGAAGCCGAAGACTGCCATCTTTCAGGTTATATACACATATACATCAACGGCCGCACAGGAGGTGTTTTAATACTTGAACGCACAAGTATAAAAAGCTCTTTTATTATATTGAAACATTGTTTTCACAAATCATACATGTCATTAAAACATAATATCCTTCGAGCACTGCGTCTCTATTAAGCGGCGCCTCGCAGACTTCCTCAAAATAGTGCTCGGCAGTACTCGGCTTCGTCTCAATCTTGGGATGCAACGTCGGTGGCCTTCATCTCCGCCCAAGATGTCTTGACACGGGCAAGAGCCATCCACGCACCCTCTATGCATGCCGACCGCTTCATTGCATCGATATGCAAAGACCGCACCAAGGAACTGTTGCACCAAGCCAAAATAACTTCTTCGCTCGGGCCTTTTCGCCACAAATGAGTCACGACAGCCTTCATGGCAAGTCCGGACAACCTATTCAGCTCAGCCCATTTGGCCAAGCGATCGGTTAATGAAAGTGGACGCTCCGGACTATGGAACTGCGACCAAAAAAGCTCTTCCATTCCGTGATCCTTTTGACCTCGGAAGTGTTCGGCCGCGTCTGCGGCACTCGCCGCCAAGTCCAGATAAGCATCCTCCGCACCCCACAGCCGGTCCAATTGAGCGTACCTAGGATCCATGAATTTCCTCCGCAACAGAAAGGGCTTTCCAGCTGCAATATCTCCGGCCTGACGTAGCTCCTCCTTCATAGCTCTCATTGCAGAGCGAGTGTCCTTGGCCTCGGTGGCGGCCTTTTTCAGGTCCTCTTGTTTCGCTCGATCTTCTTTTTCGAGAAGCTCGCAACGGTCAGTAGCATTCTTCAATTTCACGGCCATCTCGGCCATTTCTTTCTTGCTTCGGCAGTGAGCAGCCTGTTCAGCTTTTAGCTCTGCGGCCGCCTCTAAAGCAGCCACATCACTTTTTCTGGCTTGCTCCTTGGCTCGGGCGAGCTCCGCCCGAAGGCTCTCCATAGCAGCGGCACCATCTGCATTAAGCATACATGTTGTAAGGCATGGGCGTCAAGCTCCCTTACCAGGTGTCCACGGAGAAGTTGCATACCTTGTGACTCGTCAAGCCGCTTATTAACAAGCATGATGTCCGCATCCGCCACGTCAAGTTGCCGCTTCAGTTCGGCAAATTCATCAGCCCGGCTAGCCACCGGACGCTTCGCCACCTACATAGGAAGAGCGCATATTATACCTGGGGTTATGATCCTCGGCGCGCCGTCATTTTTGACACCGCACCAAGTCTCAGGGGCTACTATCTATACAGGCGCATTTTATATGCAAAATGTCAAGGTACATCATTTTGCGTACCTCAAAACCCGTCAGTAAACTTACGACGGCTTCATGCAATCTGCTCTCAGCGGATGAAATCCTTTCAATCACCGTACCCATTAACGTACGGTGATCTTCCGAGATGGACGCTCGCCCGAGCAGATCCTTCAGCTCCTCCAACCGCACACCCATTGGTGCCGGACTAGTCCGGTGGCCTTTTTCGAAGGCCGGACACGGAGGGCTTTGAGGGGACATATGGCTGCCTTCTGGCCCCGCCGGATTCGGAGGAGCCCTCCGCGACGACACCTCAGGGTCGTCCACCTAATGGTACGGCAGGCGGAGGCGTTTCGCTCTCCATCATCTCCGGACCAAGATCCTCAAGACGAAGCTCTGCTGTGAAGGGCTGAGATCCGAACTACAAGGTAAACTTTCGGTTACCATCGGAAATAAACGGGATGTCTCTCTTTAAAAAACGACCACCTTTACTTACGGCTCGCTGGAGGGCTGATCTCCTTGGGGAAATAGTGCGGCCGGGGCATCTCCCGCCGCAGGACCCTCTGGTGAAGATTTCTTCCCCCGCTTCAAGGCTTTGGTCTCCGGATCTTCAGAAGCGGTCCTCTTCTCCCCTTGGAGGGAGGGATTCTCGATTCCCCCTTTCTTGATAGCCTCCTTCACAGAGGTAGTAGTTCCCTTGTTCCCCCCTTCGCCTTCTTCAAAAGGCACAACCTCTAGCATCTTGGTTAATACAGGATCCGGTGTGGTCTCAAGGAGGGGGGCCGGACACCTGATCAGTCTTGCTTTTGCTACCTCCTGTTTAAATGATAGCTCTTTTAAGGGCAAGTATATGATAAATATGCGGATAGCATGTCCGGGTACAGGACTACTTACTTGAGTATCCGGGCGATTGCAGCTCAGACCTGCGTCCTCGATTAAGTCCGGACACATTGCTTGTGATCCGAAGAACAGTTGGTACATCTCCACGGGCGTTACGCCCATAAAATGTTGGAGAGCTCGTGGTCCCTCCGGATTAAACTCCCACAGGCGGAGGGGCGACGTTTGCAGGGCAAGGTACGACGAATCAGCAAGACCTGCGCTACTACAACCAGATTGATCTCTCTCTCTCTCTCTCTCTCTCTCTCTCTCTCTCGGAGGTCTCGAATACGGCCCTGCAATAGAGGTACGTCCTTGGACGGTCCCCAGTCGAGCCCTTTATTGACCCATGACGCCCGCCGCAGTGGAGGACCTGAGCGGAAGGCAGGTGGCGCCGGCCATTTGGTGCCCCTGGGAGCGGTGATATAAAACCACTCCTGTTGCCATAAATTGATCTCCTCTTGAAAAGAGCCCTCGGGCCATGGAGCGTCCGCATTCTTGCTTATAACAGCCCCTCCGCTTTCTGCTCGATGCCCCTTGATCATCTTCGGCTCCACTTTGAAGGTCTTGAGCCACAATCCGAAGTGAGGGGTAATGCGTAGGAAGGCTTCACATACGACAATGAACGACGAGATGTGGAGGATGGACTCCGGATCCAAGTCATGGAATTCCAGCCCATAATAAAACATGAGCCCCCTCACAAAGGGGTCCGTCAGGAAGCCTAAACCCCGAAGGAAGCGAGACACGAATACCACGCTCTCACCAGGCTCAGGAGTGGGAATAACCTGCCCTCGGGCAGGCAGCCTATGCAAAATTTCGCCGGTTAGATACCTGGCGTCTCTCAGCTTTAGCACATCTTCTTCCGTGACGGAGGAAGACATCCACCGGCCGTGCAGGTCGGAGCCGGACATCGTTGAAGGTCCGAAGTGCCTAAATCTGGATCTTTGGGTGTTGGAACTCGAGGCGAGGGGCGGATTCGATTGAGATTGAAATAAAGGAGCGGGCCTTGGTCTCGTTATAAAGAGGTTGAATACCAAGAGCCCTCCCCGTGACCGTTCGGGACTCGCCTTCGATGGAGGAGGTGTGCCAACGGGCACGACTGGGTAACCCACACCCGTATTGATGAGGATCCCAGAATAAAGGAGGCACGATCTCCGCTTTGATAAGACGTGCCAAGGAAACCGCCTCGCTAAACGCGCTGAGGTGGAACAGTAAAAACGATTCGTATAAAGGCCTGGCCGTGGTGTGATGTCACACCGCTGAATACGTCGGCAACCAATGCAAAGGTTATTCTCTCTACGGTGGTATGTGGAACTTGTTTTGCGAGCCGGACACAATCCTTGTGTTCAAAATCTTCTATGAAGTATTCAGAGGAGGAACCCGCCTTGCAATGCCGAAGACAATACGCGCCGGACTCGTCGTCATTGAAGCCCTGGTTCGAGGCTACCGAGGAGTCCTGGATTAGGGGTGTCCGGATAGCCGAACTATCACCGCTGGCGGACTCGGACTATTGAGATACAAGATTGAAGACTTCGCATCGTGTCCCGGATGGGACTTTCCTTGGCGTGGAAGGCAAGCTTGGCGATACGGATATGTAGATCTCCTACCATTGTAACCGACTGTGTAACCCTAACCCTATCCGGTGTCTATATAAACTGGAGGGTTTTAGTCCGTAGGACGAACAACAATCATACCATAGGCTAGCTTCTAGGGTTTAGCCTCTCGATCTCGTGGTAGATCTACTCTTGTACTACCCATATCATCAATATTAATCAAGCAGGAGTAGGGTTTTACCTCCATCGAGAGGGCCCGAACCTGGGTAAAAACATCATGTCCCTTGTCTCCTATTACCATCTGCCTAGACGCACAGTTCGGGACCCCCTACCCGAGATCCGTCGGTTTTGACACCGACCCTCCGTAGTAGATCTGTAACTGTTAGTCTTCGCCTCCCCGCACCTCAGATCCGCATTAGGGTTTTCAAGTTCCTCTGTGTTCTTCATGGTTCATCATAGTTTCTTCGTAGTTCCTCCACCGCAGCCTCTTCTGATCCAAAAGTAATATAGAACTCAAGCGGTAGTTGTTTTGCGTCCATTTTTGATACTAACAGATTCCTTTTTCCTGTAAAGAGGCCTCATTAGAACTCACGAACTCATCTATACTAGTTTTTTAGGTCTAGAATATTTTCTGTTTCTGAACAGCTGTTGATCCAAAATAATAGCCGCAGCCTGTGAAACTTGTTTTGTGTAACACTTAGGCAAAAACTGTATTTTGTTAGATCCACCTAGTCATGGCGACTCTTATCACCGGCTTACAATTTGCAATGCTCAATTGATAACCTTAACCACTCATGGTGGTTTTAAATAACCTGACTGCTCATGGCGCTCATGGAGGCTTAAATAACATGACATAATTAGCCATATACCATTAGGCCCCTTTATAAGGCGTCATCTTGAATATGTACTGTAATGTTTCTCTCCGGCTTAAATTTGAACCGGAAACTTTTACACTTTCTTAGGCTTCCATCACGATGTCTCCCAAACAACCCACTTCATGCAATTGGGTCAAATCCATCATCATAGACAGTACGCTTGATGACTTTGTGAAGACAGGCTATCTGCCGAAGAAGGAAGTTATGTCATATCGTGCTCCTGATCCGACGGAGGAAAAGCCTCAGCCCAAAGAAGGGGAGGTCATCGTCTTCACTGACCATATGAACCGGGGTTTTTCACCACCCGGCTCAAAATTCTTCAGGGACGTCCTGCACTTCTTTGACCTCCGTCCTCAAGACATCGGACCCAATTCAGTGTCTAATATTTGCAATTTTCAAGTGTTCAGTGAGGTATATCTCAGAGAAGAGCCCAGCTTACTACTCTTTAGAGAGTTATTTTATTTGAACCGCCAGAATGAGTGTGCCAATGGACCTAGCTTGGAACTTGGCGGGGTCTCAATTCAACGACGAAGAGACGTCATTTTTCCATATGCAAATCCACCAAGTCACCCCAAAGACTGGAACCAAACATGGTTTTATTGCCAAGACACTTCTCCGGCTGACGATAACCCTCTGCCCGGCTTTGTGCTCTGCGTCTTGACTCCAATCATCCGCTTCCTGACAAAATTACAGCCGCCGAACGCCTGACGCTCGCCCCCACCATGGCTAAAATCAAGGCTCTTTTGGGGAATGGGCTAAATGGTATCGACTTGGTCCGGGTTTTGCTTGCCTGGCGGATCATTCCGTTGAGCCGTCGCCCCGATCTGATGCGTACCTACACGGGTAAGAAGAATGACCCTCTGCGGCACATCTTTGACGATTTACCTGACCACGTCATTGATGATATGACAAAATCACTCTTGACTGAAAGCCTAGCAGACTGCGGTAAGGTGGGCTTAAGCCCCTTCTACGAAGCTAACCCGGCTCCAGCGGTAAGCCATCAATCTGAATAATTTACCTTCATCCTTTGATGTTTTGTCTATACTCAAACCTTTGCTGATTTTCACAGGCTGATGATAAATTTTGGAAGGAAAAATATGATCATGAGGCCGCGAAGAGAGCCAGGAAGGCCAAGAGAGCCGCCAGGAAAGAAGCCGCCAAGAAGAAGGGAAAGAAGGCCAGCGCCTCTGACTTGCTTCAACTAGAAGATACTTCTGAGTCGGAGGTAGCCCTTGATTCTCTTGGCTCCTTTTTTAACCACCTTACTGACACTGATTATCATCAGGAGGACACGGGAACAGGTCATGGAAAGGATGAATAGGTAACTATCATTTCCTCTGACTCTGAGCCTTTGCCAAGACATAAAATCCGAAGAGTAACCCGAAAAGTAAGATTTTTCACATCCCTTAGCTTATCAAGATCCTCAATTTCTTTTGAAGCGACATATTCATGAGAGCCGGAGGCAGACCTGGACCAGCAAGGATGCAGAACTCTCCTCCGGCTTACCGAATACACCAAGGAAGCGCCGGAACGAGGTCACCTCCGATTTATATCCCTTTTATCCTTTGGCGGGTCTCACTCGTCAACCACTCAACTCTTCTGACTCGAATTATCAGGAAACTTCACCTTCCTCCGGCGACTCAATGCAGTCCAACTTGCTGGCTTTCAAGACCGCTCCTGGGTAATGATGACTTGCTTATCCTGTATTCCTTTCAATTCATTATATTTGTACTGACCTTTTGATCTTATGCAGCGGAAAAGCAAAGCCCAGCAAAAAGGTGAAGAAGAGCAAGCCGGCCGAAGAGCCGATCTTCAAAGAGCCGGAACTTGGAACGGCTGCGCCTGAGGCCTCTACTCATGAGCCACCACTTGAACCAGCTCATGACACGCTAACGCCAACTGCTGACCTGCCTGCCGAGCAAGCCGTAGATGGCTCTGAAAACCCTGAAGTTTCTAGCCCGGCCAAGATATATGACCCGCAAAGTGCTGATGTTGAGATTACCAGGACCGACTTTGCTGAGCCGGGGAGACCGACTGTGCTGGCCAAGTGTTCCGCCAAGGAGGAGCACCTGGAACACCGCAAGGTCATATTTGATGTTGCTGAGTATACTTACATGAGTATTGGAGAGTTTTTTCTGGCTATCTTAGCCAAGTACAGATCAATTGTGACATTGACATTGATATGGTGAAGCAAACGAACCAAAAGTTTGAGGTATAAACTCTTCTCTTTACTGAATTATCCTTACTATGCCAGCCCCCAATTCTATTGCTTATGATGAATATGATGTAGACTTAGAAACAAACTTATGAACATTAGTAATATACTTTGATAAAATATGTAAAGATAAATCCGACTTATTCCATAGTCCCCAAGGGCCGGCTTAATCAACATGAATGAGCCGATCCTTCATATGCTTGTATAGAATAAAAATACTTTAACAGCAATATGCATTAGCCCCCAAGTGCCAAGTACTCTTGCTTGCAGGGTTCTTGGGACTTACTCTCATGAACCGCCACGTAGGTAAAATTCTTCGGTAGACATTATCCCCCAAGTGCCAAGTGTTGTTGCTTGCAAAAGGCTTGGGACTTAATATTGTATGCTAACAGTCATGATTTTGACCCGGTATTTGTATAGGCCACCACCACTCAACTTCAATCAGAAGTGTCTGACTTGAAGAACCGCCTGGAAGCACAGGAGACTGAGACCCAAAGAGCCAACTCCAAATTTGAATTCAGTGTATCTGAACAAGAGAAACTGAAAAAGGACTTTGGAGTGGAGAAGAAGGCCCGGGCTGAAGAGAAGATCGCTTTAACCAATCGGGCTAAGAAAGCAGAGGCGGGTCTTGAAGAGGTGACAGCCGAAATATCCGCCTTAAAACGCCATGTATTTCAGATGGTCTCAGCAATCTTTGGTAAGGCGCCCTGCTAGTATCGAATATTTGAATCTTTCCAGTGATCATATGAATTAACTCACCTGATATTACTATGCAGGCCCCAGGAGCACAAATCTTAACCAAGATATGCTGATAAAGTTGAAGGCGGTTTATACGCTGGTGGAACAACTGTACAACAGATCTCAGCGTGCCTTAGCCATAGTGGCCCTGTCAAATGAAGTTCCCACACTCCTGGTGGATGTGCTAAGGAAGCTTTCTGTGCTGCCCTAGTGATTCAATGAATTAAGGCGGTCGTCTGCAAGAGCCGGAGCCGTGGCTGCCTTAAGCCGGGCCAAAGCTTGGCTTCCAGAATTAGACCCGGCCGACATCTCCATTGGGTACCCAAGCCTTAAGGAGGATGGCACACCATTTGAACAGGAAGACTTCTCCGCTTGCATGAAGGAAATACGTCCTGTGGCCACCCTGATTGCTGATGAGGCGGATCTCACCAGGTATCAGCCGGGTTATGACATGGAGAACCGGAGAATACCAACGCCACATTATAAAGTGACCAGCCTGATCCCACCAATCCGTAAGCATACCTTTGCCCCTGAGGTTGACCCGGCCGGATTAATTGATGATGAAGCTGAATTTGAAGCTTTGAATGGCATTGACTGGTCATCATCAACCTTCTAGTACAGGGAACAAGATGAAGAAGCAGAGAGGGCTGACCCGGAAGCTTCAGGCCAACCAGGAAGTTGATCCGCCAAGCGGCTCATCTTTGTAACCTGCTGAAAAACAATTTAATCATTTGGACTCGGGGAGTCATGTAACTGGGTAAAAATGACTATGCTTTGTTGTGCCATCGTGCACGTTTTGGTGCCCAACATTGTTAAGCCACCATCTTATATTCACCCCTTTTTATACTTATCATCTGCTTTCCTTATGTTTAAGAAAGTCTTTGACCTGCCCTGCACATAGAAATAGATCACAAGAACAAACCCTTGGCGGCTTACCGTAAGGCGGGTCATAATATCTTTACATATATCCTCTAATATGGGACAAAGAGTCACAGATAAGCCTGTTGTGAAATATAGCTTTGAAACACAACTATAATATCATACCTATGATTTTTGAACTTGTACTACCGGTTTATATGACTCGAACAGTAAGGGTGATAACCCAATCTTTGGAAACCAACGCTTCCAAATATATGATAATTGCCATATGTCGGCGACTTATCATTCAAAACCAACCCGGGTTAAATTTAAACCACACTTATACTTACATCTGAACAAAAAGTCTCAAGACAAAAACAAAGGTCGCTTTCAAACAAAACTTAAGCCAAATAGAAAAAAATCAAGGCTTCTGATTCGAATACGATCAGTAAACCGTTCCAAAGGGGTTAAGCTAGGATTCGGATACGATCATGTAGCCCAGTGGCTTTGGCGTTGCACCGATCAAGAGGGTAATGACATCTATGTTCTCTTTGGTTCGAATACAACCTATGTTTGAACAGGAAGCCCCCAAACGACCTTGAGAGTTTTTTAACGACTCTGATTCGAATACGATCAAAATCAGACCCAAAAGAGGTTAAGCTATGATTCGAATACGATCAAGAAGCCCCCTAGTGAGTTTGGCAGTGTGCCGATCAAAAGGGTACTGACACCTATGTTCTCTTTGGTTCGAATACGACCTATGTTTGAACAGGAAGCCCCCTAGTGATCATGAGTTTGAACGGGTAGATTCGAATACGATCATGAGCTGGACCAAGAGGCTTAGGCTAGATTCGAATACGACTAGCCCCCAATTGGTCATTTGAAAAGATGATGATGAAGACATATGATCATTGAGGATGAAAAGGACAGAGGTCCTGCTTTATTACTTATCATAATATATACATCGTCAAAATATGTACATCATGAGAGCCGGTGGCTCAAGTGTAGTAAGGCCGAAGATGAGCGATATTCCACGGCCGGCGGGTCTCTTCCTCCGACTTACGTGAGTCTTTGTGCTCTCAAACATCGATAAGGTAGTATGACCCGTTGTTCAAGTTCTTGCTGACCACAAAGGGCCCTTCCCAAGGTGGGGATAACTTGTGTGCATCAGTTTGATCCTGGATGAGCCGGAGCACCAAATCACCTTCCTGAAAGGTTCTGGACTTAACCCGGCAGCTGTGATAGCAGCGCAGGTCCTGTTGGTAAATCACCGAGCGGGTTGCTGCCAAGTCACGCTTTTCATCTAACAAGTCAAGTGCATCCTGACGAGCTTGTTCGTTATTAGCTTCAACGTAAACCGCCACACGGGGCGAGTCATGCCGGACGCCACTAGGTAAAACTGTCTCTGCTCCGTAGACCATGAAGAAAGGCGTGTAACCTGTAGACCTGTTGGGGGTAGTATTGATGCTCCATATCGCAGAAGGTAACTCCTCAACCCAGCAACCCGGCATCCGTTGCAAAGGAACCAAAAGCCAGGCTTGATGCCTTTCAAGAATTCCGGATTGGCTCTTTCAGCTTGACCATTGGATTGGGGTGAGCTACTGATGAAACATCAAGCCGGATATGCTCACGTTGACAGAATTCCTCCATGGCGCCTTTGGACAGATTAGTACCATTGTCAGTTATAATGCTGTGTGGAAAGCCAAAACGAAAGATCACCTTTTTCATGAATTGAACCACCGTGGCTGCATCACATTTACTATCTGGCTCTGCCTCAACCCACTTTGTGAATTTGTCAACCGCCACCAAAAGATGGGTCTTTTTATCTTTGGACCTTTTGAAAGGCCCAACCATGTCAAGCCCCCAGACTGCAAACAGCCAAGTAATTGGAATCATCCTCAACTCTTGAGCCGGCACGTGAGCACGTCTTGACAACTTCTAACAACCGTTACATTTACTAACCAGATCCTCCGCATCAGCGTGAGCCATCAGCCAATATAATCCATGACAAAAAGCTTTGGCCACAAGGGACTTTGAACCGGCATGATGGCCACAATCTCCTTCATGAATCTCATGAAGAATTTCTTGAACTTCCTCAGGAGAAACACAACGCTGAAACGCCCTAGTGACACTGCGATGATGTCACTCACCATTGGCAATTGTCATTGACTTAGACCGCCGAGTTATCTGCCTGGCCAGGGTTTCATCCTCAGGCAACTCGCCTCGGGTCATGTAAGCCAAGTATGGCGCTGTCCAATCTAGGATGACGTGAAGAGCCGCCACAAATTGTGCTTTCGGGTCAGGAACAACCAAGTCTTCCTCTGTAGGCAACTTGACAGAAGGGTCATGCAGAATATCCAATAAGGTATTAGGTGGCACCGGCTTACGCTGAGACCCCAACCGGCTTAAAGCATCAGCCGCCTCATTCTTTCTGCGATCAATGTGCTCCACTTGGTAACCCTTGAAGTGTCCAGCAATGGCGTCAACCTCACAGCGATAAGCCGCCATAAGGGGATCCTTGGAATCCCACTTGCCTGATACTTGTTGAGCCACCAAGTCTGAATCACCAAAGCACCTTACCCGGCTTAAGCTCATCTCCTTAGCGATCCGAAGAACATGGAGCAAGGCCTCATACTCAACTGCATTGTTAGTACAGGGAAACATCAACCTTAGTACATAACAAAATTTGTCACCTCGAGGGGAAGCTAAAACAACTCTAGCCCCCGATCCCTCCAATTGCCTGGACCCATCAAAGTGAATAGTCCAATATGTGTTGTCCGACTTCTCTTCAGGCATCTGCAGCTCTGTCCAATCGTTGATGAAGTCCACCAATGCTTTAGACTTGATAGCAGTGCGTGGCACATACTTTAAACCATGAGGCCCAAGTTCAATGGCCCACTAGGCGACTCGTCCTGTGGCTTCCCTGTTTTGAATGATATCACCCAAAGGAGCAGAACTGACCACGGTGATGGGATGACCCATGAAATATTGCTTAAGCTTCCGGCTTGCCATGAACACCCCATAAACGAGCTTCTGCAATTGTGGATACCTTTGCTTGGACTCAATAAGCACCTCACTGATGTAGTAAACCGGCCGTTGAACTGGATGCTCCTTGCCAGCCTCCTTGCACTCCACCACAATGGCTACATCGACGGCACGGGTGTTAGCAGCCACATATAACAATAATGGCTCGTTATCAATGGGAGCAGCAAGGACTGGCGGCTCAGCTAGCTATCTCTTCAAATCTTCAAAGGCAGCGTTAGCAACATCACTCCAGACAAAGTCGTCTGTCCTCTTCATCATCTGATACAGCGATATGGCCTTCTCACCTAACCGGCTTATGAACCGGCTTAAAGCAGCAATACGACCCGCCAAACGCTGAACATCATTGATACACGCTAGTTTAGCCAAAGAAGTGATTGCCTTTATCTTCTCCGGATTAGCCTCAATGCCTCTGTTAGAAACCAGAAAAACCAAAAGCTTGCCTGCAGCTGCTACATCTTCAGCTTGCGTTGGTTTTCCTTGAAGAGGAAAGGGTGATGCAGCAATAGTAGCGTAAGTATTTCCCTTAGTTTTTTATAACCAAGGTATCAATCCAGTAGGAGGCTCCTCACAAGTCCCACACACCTACACAAACAAGCAAATAACTCGCAACGAACACAATAAAGGGGTTGTCAATCCCTTCACGGCCACTTGCGAAAGTGAGATCTGATAGAGATAATATGATAACATAAATATATTTTTGGTATTTTATAATATAGATGCACAAAATAAAGATGCAAATAAAAGTAGATTGGAAGCAAATATGATAAGAGATAGACCCGGGGGCCATAGGTTTCACTAGAGGCTTCTCTCAAGATAGCATAAGTATTACGATGGGTGAACAAATTACTGTTGAGCAATTGATAGAAAAGCGAATAATTATGAGATTATCTAGGCATGATCATGTATATAGGCATCACGTCCGCAACAAGTAGACCGACTCTGCTGCATCTACTACTATTACTCCACACATCGACCGCTATCCAAAGATGCATCTAGAGTATTAAGTTCATAAGAACAGAGTAACACATTAAGCAAGATGACATGATGTAGAGGGATAAACTCAAGCAATATGATATAAACCCCATATTTTTATCCTCGATGGCAACAATACAATACGTGTCTTGCAACCCTTTCTGTCACTGGGTAAGAACGTCACAAGATTGAACCCAAGGCTAAGCACTTCTCCCATGGCAAGAAAGATCAATCTAGTAGGCCAAACCAAACAGATAATTCGAAGATACTTGCAAAGATAACTCAATCATATAAAAGAATTCAGAGAAGATTCAATTATTATCCATAGATAAACTTGATCATAAACCCACAATTCATCGGATCTCGACAAAACACCGCAAAAAGAGATTACATCGAATAGATCTCCACAAGAGAGGGGGAGAACATTGTATTGAGATCCAAAAAGAGAGAAGAAGCCATCTAGCTAATAACTATGGACCCGAAGGTCCTTGGTAAACTACTCACAACTCATCTGAAGGGCTATGGTGTTGATGTAGAAGCCCTCCATGGTGGAATCCCTCCCGTGAACGCCATGACGGCTCCAAGATGGGATCTCGCGGATACAGAAGGTTACGGTGGCAGAAATATTTATTTGGTGGCTCCCTGGATGTTTTTGGGGTATGTAGGCTTATATTGGAGGAAGAAGTATGTCGGTGGCCGCCCGAGGGGCCCTCGAGACAAGGGGGCGCGCCCTATAGGGGGGGCACGCCCTACCCTCTCGTGGCTGCCTCGGCTGCTTCTTGACTTGCATTCCAAGTCCTCTAGATCACGTTCGTTCCAAAAATCACGCTTCCGAAGGTTTCATTCCGTTTGGACTCCGTTTGATGTTCCTTTTCTTTGAAATATTGAAATAGGCAAAAAAACAGCAATACGGGCTGGGCCTCCGGTTAGTAGGTTAGTCCCAAAAATGATAATAATGTGTAAAATAAAGCCCATAAACATCCAAAACAGGTAATATAATAGCATGGAACAATAAAAAATTATAGATACGTTGGAGACGTATCAAGCATCCCCAAGTTTAATTACTGCTCGTCCTCGAGTAGGTAAATGATAAAAATAGAATTTTTGATGTGGAGTGCTACCTAGCATAATTCTCAATGTAATTTTCTTTATTGTGGCATGAATGTTCAGATCCAAATGACTCAAGATAAAAGCTTATAAAATATAAAAATAATAATGCTTCAAAGCATACTAACAAATAATCATGTCCTATCAAAATAACATAGCCAAAGAAAGCTTATCCCTACAAAATCATATAGTTAGGCCATGCTTCATTTTCATTACACAAAATACTCCCATCATGCACAACCCCGATGACGAGCCGAGCAATTGGTTCATACTTTTTAACGCGCTTCAGCTTTTCAACTCTTACGCAATACATGAGCGCAAGCCATGGACATAGCACTATGGTGGTCTACTGTGGTGGTTGTGAGGACAAAAAGTGGGAGAAGATAGGCTCACATCAACTAGGCGTATCAACGGGCTATGGAGATGCCCATCAATAGATATCAATGTGAGTGAGTAGGGATTGCCATGCAACGGATGCACTAGAGCTATAAATATATGAAAGCTCAACAAAAGAAACTAAGTGGGTGTGCATCCAACTTGCTTGCTCACGAAGACCTAGGGCATTTTGAGGAAGCCCATCATTGGAATATACAAGCCAAGTTCTATAATGAAAAATTCCCACTAGTATATGAAAGTGACAACATATGATACTCTCTATCATGAAGATCATGGTGCTATTTTTGAAGCACAAGTGTGGAAAAAGAGATCGTAGCAATTGTCCCTTCTCTCCTTTTTCTCTCATCCCCCCCCCCTTTTTTTTCTTTTTTTTTCTTTTTTTTTTCTTTTTGGTGGGCTTCTTTGGCCTCTTTTATTTTTATAAAGTCCGAAGTCCCATCCCGACTTGTGGGGGATAGTCTTCATCATCCTTTCCTCACTGGGACAATGCTCTAATAATGAAGATCATCACACTTTTATGGTTTTACAACTCAAGAATTACAACTCAAAGATAGAAAAAATATGACTCTATATGAATGCCTCTGGCGGTGTACCGGGATATGCAATAAATCAAGAGTGACATGTATGAAAATTATGAAGGTGGCCTTGCCACAGATACGATGTCAACTACATGATCATGCAAAGAGCAATATGACAATGATGAAACGTGTCATAATAAATGGAACGGTGGAAAGTTGCATGGCAATATATCTAGGAATGGCTATGGAAATGCCATATAGGTAGGTATGGTGGCTGTTTTGAGGAAGGTAAATAATGGGTTTATGCTACCTGCGAAAGTTGCGCGGTAAAATAGAAGCTAGCAAAGTGAAAGGATGAGTGTGCGTATATCCATGGACTCACATTAGTCATAAAGAACTCATATACTTATTGCAAAAGTCTACTTAGCCCTCGAAGCAAAGTACTACTACGCATGCCCCAAGAGGGATAGATTGGTAGGAAAAATCCATCGCCGTCTCCCCATTCGCCACTCATAAGGAAGACAATCAAAAGAGCACCTCATGCAAAAAATTTGTCACAGAACTTTTACCATACGTGCATGCTATGGGACTTGCCAACTTCAACAAAAGTATTTCTCAATTTCATAATTATCCACTAGCATGACCCTATCATTACTACCTTTATATCTCAAAACAATTATCAAGCATCAAATTGATCCTAGCATCCAATTCATTTTCTATGATAGTTTTTATTATACCCAACTTGGATGCTCATCATTCTAGGACCAAATTCATAACCAAAGCAAATACCATGCTGTTCTAAGAGGCTCTCAAAATAATATAAGTGAAGCATGAGAGACTAGCAATTTCTTCAAAATTAATCCACCGCCATGCTCTAAAAGATATAAGTGAAGTACTAGAGCAAAAACTATCAAGCTCAAAAGATATAAGCGAAGTACATAGCGTATTCTAATAAATTCCAATAAAATAGGCTTCTCCCAAAAGGTGTGTACAACAAGGATGATTGTGTTAAACTAAAAAGCAAAGACTAATATAATACACGACGCTCCAAGCAAACACACATATCATGTGGCGAATAAAAATATAGCTCCAAGTAAAGTTACCAATGAACAAAGACGAAAGAGGGGATGCCTTCCTGGGGCATCCCCAAGCTTAGGCTTTTGGCTATCCTTGAATATCTTGGGGTGCCATGGGCATCCCCAAGCTTAGGCTCTTTTCCACCCTTTATTCCATATTCCATAAAAGTTTTACCCAAAACTTTAAAACTTCACAACACAAAACTCAACAGGAAATCTTATAAGCTCCGTTAGTAAAAGAAAACAAAACCACCACATAAGGTACTGTAATGAAATCATTATTTATTTATTTTGGTGTTAAACCTACTGGATTCCAAGTTCTCTATGGTTCATACCCTTACATACTAGCCATAGATGCTTCGAAATAAGCAAACAACACACTAAAGGCGTAATCACAAAAATGTAACAGTCAGAGAGTAATCAGAACCAACGCAAACTTCTGGAACCTTAAAAATCCTACCAAAATAGGAAGTCCTAAAAAATTTATTGATCGGTAGCAAAAAGAATCAATGAAAAAGCTCATTCCTGTGATTTATTGAATTGTTTCTTTTGAGCACAAAGTTTCTGTTTTTCAGCAGAATCAAATCAACTATCATCATAGGTTATCCTATAAGTTCTAATTGGCACAAACACTAATTAAAAGATAAAAACACATCTAAACAGAAAGTATAAGCAAAAGTTATCACTAAACAGGAACAAAAACAAAGAACGTAAAGAAAATTGGGTTGCCTCCCAACTAGCGCTATCGTTTAACGCCCCTAGCTAGGCATAAAAGCGAAGATAGATCTAAGTAGTGCCATCTTTGACACTTGGAAAGGAAAAAGAGGATCTCCTTTCTATGGCATTCATTCTTATATTTAGGGTAACCACATTGCCATTAATGTATGAATTAAGATTAAGCACGTTACGGAAATTTGCATCTAAGCTAGACTTCATCTCTTTGATAATTTCATTTTGATAAAAGCACAAGAGAGTAGTTGATTTAACCTTGTCATTCATAGGGTGCCCAAATATGGTTTTCATTTTTTCATAAGTATCTATAGCATCCCCTTCAAGAAAACCTTCTTCAAAAATAGAATCTAGAACTTGTTCGAAAGAACCGGGCAAGCCAACATAAAAACTTTTTAAGTAAACTTCAATTTGATAATGTGGCACATAGCTAGCCCGAATCCTTAATAACCTGTCGCAAGCATCTTTTAAAGACTCATCAAGTAAATAACGAAAAATTCTGGAGTCACCTTCATCAAAATTATTTAAACTCTCATTGATAACCCCGGTAGGTATCCCCATAGCATCATTATTTAGGAGCTTAGAGAGGACAGAGGGGCTATCCAAGGCACTAAAACTAGGGAGAGATCCCTTAGTTCTTTTTGACTCAGCCATGGCAATGGGACGGCAAACGGAAAAGAGAGAGAGAGAAGAATGGGAAAGAGATGGCGAATAAAACGGCAAGGGTGAAGTGGGGGAGAGGAAAACGAGAGGCAAATGGCAAATAATGTAAATGCGAGGGAGATGAGTTTGTGATGGGTACTTGGTATGTTTTGACTTGAGCGAAGACCTCCCGACAGCGGCGCCGTAAATCCTTCTTGCTACGTCTTGAGCTTGCGTTGGTTTTCCTTGAAGAGGAAAGGGTGATGCAGCAATAGTAGCATAAGTATTTGCCTCAGTTTTTGAGAACCAAGGTATCAATCCAGTAGGAGGCTCCTCAAAATTCCCACGCACCTACATACACAAACAAAGAACTCGCAACCAATGCAATAAAGGGGTTGTCAATCCCTTCACGGCCACTTGCAAAAGTGAGATCTGATAGAGATAATATGATAAGATAAATATATTTTTGGTATTTTATAATATAGATGCAGAAAATAAAGATGCAAATAAAAGTAGATTGGAAGCAAATATGATAAGAGATAGACCCGGGGGCCATAGGTTTCACTAGAGGCTTCTCTCAAGATAGCATAAGTATTACGATGGGTGAACAAATTACTGTCGAGCAATTGATAGAAAAGCGAATAATTATGAGATTATATAGGCATGATCATGTATATAGGCATCACGTCCGCAACAAGTAGACCGACTCCTGCCTCCATCTACTACTATTACTCCACACATCGACCGCTATCCAGCATGCATCTAGAGTATTAAGTTCATAAGAACAGAGTAACGCATTAACAAGGATGACATGATGTAGAGGTATAAACTCAAGCAATATGATATAAACCCCATCTTTTTTATCCTCGATGGCAACAATACAATACGTGTCTTGCAACCCTTTACATCCTTTGGGTAAGAACACCGCAAGATTGAACCCAAGGCTAAGCACTTCTCCCATGGCAAGAAAGATCAATCTAGTAGGCCAAACCAAACCGATAATTCGAAGAGACTTGCAAAGATAACTCAATCATATAAAATAATTCAGAGAAGATTCAATTATTATCCATAGATAAACTTGATCATAAACCCACAATTCATCGTATCTTGACAAACACACCGCAAAAAGAGATTACATCGAATAGATCTCCACAAGAGAGGGGAAGATCATTGTATTGAGATCCAAAAAGAGAGAAGAAGCCATCTAGCTAATAACTATGGACCCGAAGGTCTGTGGTAAACTACTCACAACTCATCGGAAGGGCTATGGTGTTGATGTAGAAGCCCTCCGTGGTGGAACCCCCCTCCGGCAGAACGCCGACGACGGCTCCAAGATGGGATCTCGCGGATACAGAAGGTTACGGTGGCGGAAATATTTCTTTGGTGGCTCCCTGGATGTTTTCGGGGTATGTAGGCTTATATAGGAGGAAGAAGTACGTCGGTGTCCGCCCGAGGTGCCCATGAGTCAGGGGGCGCGCCCTACCCTCTCGTGGCTGCCTTGGCTGCTTCTTGACTTGCACTCCAAGTCCTCTGGATCACGTTCGCTCCAAAAATCAAGCTTTCGAAGGTTTCATTCCGTTTGGACTCCGTTTGATATTCCTTTTCTTCGAAATACTGAAATAGGCAAAAAAACAGCAATACGGGCTAGGCCTCCTGTTAGTAGGTTAGTCCCAAAAATGATAATAATGTGTAAAATAAAGCCCATAAACATCCAAAACAGGTAATATAATAGCATGGGACAATAAAAAATTATAGATACGTTGGAGACGTATCACAGGCACACCAAAAACGCACTTGCCCGGGTTAAGCATCATCTTGTAGACTCAGAGATTATCAAAGTGTAGCGACCAGACCTCAAACAATTTGATCTCTGTGCATCAGTGTCATCCTTGGATCGGTAATGCTGACACACACAATACTTGAAGGATTTATAACAGAGTAGCAATCACACACTTATTACATCGAATGTCTTAAAAGAGAACTTATTACAATAAATATGGCTTAAGGCCATCTAAATACGATAACAACGGAAGGCTTGGAAGATAAAGTGAGTCCATCAACTCCAACGGCATCACTGAGTGAAAGATCACGACCTAAGGCACCTTACTCGTCGTCTGAAAAGTCTGCAACATGAACGTTGCAGCCCGAAACGGGTCAGCACATGGAATATGCTGGCAATGTAACACATAGAGAGTAATGAACAGAATAATGCTATCACTACATGCATATATGGCTGGTGGAAATCCCTATGGTTACAGTTTTGCATAAAGCCAATTTTTCCCTACAACAAAGGAATAAATTTTATTTAACTATCATGGTGGTTGTTAAACATTGAGAAGGTTCACCAAACTCAATCCCAATTAAGCATCATCATTAAACCCAATCAAATTATATTAAGAGTGATGAGATCCACATGATAATCCAAAAACTAGATACTCAAAACGTCCATAACTGGGGACACGGCTAACCATGATTAGTTTGTACACTCTGCAGAGGTTTGCGCACTTTTCCCCGCAAGACTCGAATACATCCATGGTCGGAGAAACGAGACACAGTCTTTCTGAAACAATAACTCTTTACTCCGGGTGGACAGTTACACCTACTTTCCCCTACATCTGCTAGCCCACCACTGAAAGAGGTCTTGCAACTTACTCAACTATTCTAGAGCCCATAATAGCTTGTGGCTGCACACGGGAGTTTGTAGCATGAATAATCTTATGATCCTTTTGAGCCTGGGTGGCGGTCCATAGGAAAATCACACGATACACCGAGATTTCAAAAAATACAGGCAACACTTGGTTCCCCAGGTGCCTCAATCCACCCAGATGTGTATTAAAGTAGCCACCTTAAGTTAACCATTAATTAACAATACTCACATCTGTCATGGAAACACTCACCCAAACCACGTCTACAAGCATAGCATAGCAATATAAGCAACGTAGAAGTAACTCCCAAAGGTTTGATAATAAACAGGGCAATAGGTACTACCTCATCTACTTCCCAGAACCCACATATTAATCAGATTCTAACCATGCAATTGTTTGAGGACTGATCTAATGCATTAAAACTTGGTAGTAAAGAGGTATGCTCAGAGTGTTACTTGCCCTGCTGATGACCCGTGAAACCTAGAGACTCATAGTAGCACGCTTCGCACTCCGGGTACTCTATCACAAACAAACAAGCATACAATAAGCACTGAACTAGAAAGCACGGGTAAAACTCAAATAAGAGATCTAACCAGAAATTTCAACTTAAGAACTCCGGTTTGCAAAAAGAATCAAATCAAACAAAGCAACGAAACTCAAACTACGAAAGAAACAAGCTCCGTTTACTAATCTGGACTTAAGTCAAATTTTACAGTAGCAAAAACTTGTTTAAGTTGGTTAAACACAAAGAGGGCTTCGAGACTAAACTCTAGGCGCTTGAATCGCCTGATTTCGATAAACGAGCGAAAAGATAAACTAAAACAAAAAATCAGGGCAGAAATCGGGATAAAAAATAATCGCGGAAATCCCTGGAAAAAGAAAAACTGACGAACAGGCTAACGAATGAACGTTCGCTGTCTGCGGCTAAACGGTGAAAATCGTTCGTTAAAACGAAGGAACGAACGGGCGTTCACTAATTTACTAAACCGAAAAAATAAAACCGATCTAAATAAAAAAAAATAAACCACAGGTTCTTAAAAAAACCGTACAGTTTTCCGAGGAAAACCGGCGGCGGCGGGCGGCTACCTCCGACGAATCCGGCGAGGGCGGTGGTGGGTCCGGCGGTGGTCGGCGGCGACGGCGGGGCTCCGGCGGCGGTGGTGCCCGTGATCGGTGGCGACAGCGGGTGGCGGCGTCAGGCCTGACGGGCGGCGTCGGCGGCGCGGCGCAACGGCTTAGGGTTAGGGTTTGGGCGCGGGTCGGCTTAGGCGGCTCGGGCCTCGGGGGCGCGGCTTATAAGAGGGGGCCGGCCTGGGGAGTCCTGGCCGGTTATGACCCGGGGTCGGTTTCCTTTTTCTAAAAATAATTACGCGCATAAAAACAAAGAAAAGAAATACTAAACGGACTCCAAAAATCCTGAAATAAATTTTCTCCGTGCTCTAAAAATATAGCGGACAAAGTGAACATTTATTTGGGCCTATAATGCAATTTTGAAAAACACACATTTTTCCTAATTCAAATAAAACAACGATAAAACTCTGAATACAAATACTTATTTGATTTTAATATTAAATCTCCAATATTTCTTTATTTTGGGAAAGTCATTTTTATCCCCTCTCTTTATTTTTATAAAAGAAATATTTGAAGAGAAAATAATTAAAATCAAACGGATCCTCTTTTCAAAATTTTAGAAAACTCGAATATGAAAATAACGAAATCCCCAACTCTATCCGTGGATCCTTGAGTTGCGTAGAATTTCTAGGATCTAGCCAAAATGCAATAAAATATGATTTGCATTCATGATCTAATGTATAACATTCCAAATTGAAAATTTGGGATGTTACAAACCTACCCCCCTTAAGATGAATCTCGCCCTCGAGATTCGGGTTGGATAGAAAATAGGTGAGGGAGATCCTTCCATAGGTCTTCCTCCCATTCCCAGGTGGCTTCATCTTTGGTATGGTGGCTCCACTGAACTTTGCAGAACTTGATAACCTTGCTGCGTGTGACTCGGCTGGCAAACTTGAGAATCTTCACTGGTTTCTCCTCGTAGGTCAAATAGCTATCCAACTGAATCACTTCCAGTGGCACTGTATCTCTCAGAGGAATATCGGCCATCTCTGCGTGGCACTTCTTCAGCTGGGAAACGTGGAACACATCATGAACTCCTGACAATCCTTCGGGCAAGTCCAACTTGTAAGCAACTTCTCCCATACATTCCAAAACTTTGTATGGTCCCACAAAACACGGTGCTAACTTTCCCTTAACTCCAAAATGCGTAACTCCTCGAAGTGGGGATACTCGAAGATAAGCTCTGTCTCCGACTTCGTAAACTATCTCCTTGCATTTAGAATCCGCATAGCTCTTCTGCCTGGATTGGTCTACCTTGAGTCTATCGCGAATCAGCTTAACCTTCTCTTCAGACTCTTTAATTAAATCTAGTCCAAACAACTGACGGTCTCCAACCTCATCCCATAACAACGGTGTCCTGCACCTGCTTCTATACAAAGCTTCGAAAGGGGCCATCTTCAAACTGGCTTGATAGCTGTTGTTGTAAGAGAACTCTGCATATGGAAAATTGTCGTCCCAACTAGATCCATAATCTAGCGCACAAGCTCTCAACATGTCTTCCAGAATCTGATTGACTCTCCTGGTCTATCCATCTGTCTGTGGATGAAAGGTTGTACTGAACTCTAGCCCGGTACCCAAAGTTTCGTTCAACTGATTCCAGAACTTTGAGGTAAATTGGGTTCCTCTATCTGATACAATGGTCCTCGGAACTCCATGCAGACATACGATCCTGGTCATGTATATCTTTGCCAACTTAGCACTGTTATAAGTGGTCTTCACTAGGATGAAATGAGCTACCTTCGTCAAATGATCGACTACAACCCATATCGAGTCATAGCCTGAACGTGTCCTGGGCAATCCCGTGATAAAATCCATGCCTAGCTTATCCCACTTCCATTCGGGTATCAGCAATGGCTGTAACAATCCTGCTGGTTTCTGATGCTCTGCCTTTACTCTCTGACATACATCACAAACTGCTACATACTCCGCAATATCCTTCTTCATTCCGGTCCACCAGAAACTATCCTTCAAATCCAGATACATCTTAGTATTTCCTACGTGAATCGAATACGGCGAATCATGGGCCTCCTGCAGAATCAACTTCCTGATCTCCTAATCATTGGGCACATATATGCGGTCCTCAAACCATAAGGTATCATGCTCATCCTCACGAAATCCCCTAGCTTTTCCTTTGCTCATCCTTTCCTTTATCTCGGCAATCTCCTTGTCCGTCTTCTGGGCTTCTCTGATTTTATCCATCAAGGTAGACTGAATCTCCAATGCTTCTACATAGCCTCTCGAAACTATTTCCAAACATAGCTCGCGAAGATCCTCTGCTAACTCCTTGGGTAACTCTCCGGTCATGAGTGTGTTGACATGGCTCTTGCGGCTCAACGCATCGGCTACTACGTTAGCCTTTCCTGGATGATAATGCAACCTCATATCATAATCCTTAATGAGCTCCAACCATCTCCTTTGCCTGAGATTCAACTCCTTCTGCGTGAAGATATACTTCAAACTCTTGTGATCCGTGTACACCTATCAATGGTTTCCGATGAGAAAATGTCTCCATGTCTTCAACGCATGCACTACAGCTTCTAACTCCAAATCATGTGTAGCATAATTCAACTCATGGGGTTTAAGCTGTCGTGAGGCATATGAAACAACTCTTCCCTCTTGCATAATCACTGCTCCAAGTCCTCGATGAGAAGCATTGCAATACACTTGCAATGCACTTCATAATCCTTGCGTTGATCTGGTAGAATCAACACTGGTGCTGTAACCAAACGTTTCTTCAACTCCTGGAAACTGGCCTTACATTCCTCAGTCCATTTGAACTTGGTGTCCTTCAACAACTCCATCATGGGTTTTGCAATCTTCTAGAAATTCTCAATGAACCTCCGGTAGTATCCTGCGAGTCCAAGAAAACTCCGGATCTATCCAACTGACGTGGGTGCTTTCCAATTTGTCACAGTGACAACTTTGGTGGGGTCTACTGCTATTCCTTCTCCGGATATAACATGTCCGTGGAATCCAACTTCCCTCAACCAAAACTCACACTTGCTGAACTTGGCATATAACTGATGTTCTCTGAGCTTTCCAAGTACCAAACACAAATGCTCCTTATGCTCCTCTTCATTCTTTGAGTAGACCAGAATATCATCAATGAACACCACAACGAACTTATCCAAAAACTCCATAAACACCTTGTTCATCATGTTCATGAAATAGGCAGGTGCGTTAGTCAGATCAAATGACATGACGGTATACTCATACAGCCCGTACCTTGTGGTAAAAGCTATCTAAGGTATATCCCGCTCTCGAATCTTCAACTGGTGGTATCCTGATCGCAGATCGATCTTGGAAAATACTCCTTGCAACTGGTCAAACAAATCATTGATCATCGGCAGTGGGTACTTATTCTTGATCGTTACTTCATTCAATCCTTGATAGTCAACAACCATTCTCAACAATACATCCTTCTTCTCCACTAGAAGCACTGGTGATCCCCCAAGGTGACGAACTTGGGCGAATATAGCCTTTATCCAGTAACTCCTTAATCTGCTTCTTTATTTCCTCCAGATCCTTTGTGGGCATCCTGTACGGTCTCTTAGATATTGGCCCTGTGCCTAGCAAAAGCTCAATCAAAAACTCAATGTCTCTATCCGGTGGCATGCCTGGTGTTCGCACACGAACACGACACCGTGTACCCTCGACGCCGAGGGTGATGCACCGCAGCTCATGTCGAAGCAGACCCGTCCGTAAGCGCGGTACCTAAGCAATCCGGCGAGCGATTTTGAGGACCCGAAACCCCACACGTCCGGGAGGGACCCCGTCAGGGCGCGCGCGGCTATGGGCTGCCCTAGATCGACCTGATCACCCCTAGGGCCTCGAGGTTCGCCGCCCTGCAATAAAGAAGAACAAAGAAGAACGAGGAAGAAGAATAACTAGGTTTCAGGAGAAAAGATAAAAAGATAAAAAGTGGTAGATTGATTGTTCGATTGTGTGTTCTTCAATTGGCCGTCACCCTTTAGATATATAAGAGGCAGCTGGACTTCCCGTGCAAGGAAAAGGCTTGGATTCACGTCCAAAACCCTAGTCAAATTCGGATTGATTTTGTCCGACCTTTCCAAAACCGTTCGGTTTAAACTGGCTGCATCTTGCGGGTCTTTTTTGTGATGGTAAACTATCTTGGATGGAAACGATCCCAAAATCGAGCTTGACTGTTTCGATGAGGCGAACAACTTTCATGTTGAACGTTTTTTGATCAGAGGTAATCTTGAGGGTCAAATCGGTCGCGCAAAACAGGCTATTCCCTCGCCCTACCATCACACATGTGTCTGGTGGGGCGCGCCACATCTCGCCTCGTGACAGGGCTGCACTTCGATTGCTCTAACTTTTTCATACGAACTCGGATTTGGATGGTTTTTATATCAAAATCGATCGTTTCGATGAGATGAAGACAATTGGTGTAGATCATTTTTCCATTTGAGGTCGTCTTGGGGGCATTATCGGCCAAACTGTACTCTGAATATAAGATCCTGGTACTTTGAGCATAGTTTCGGCCTTCGAGATGAAATCGGACAGCGATGACCCAAAATTCAAAGATGTTCATATCAACAATACGAAACTCTTTCATGTATATCATTTCTCCATTTGAGGCCATCTTAAATAAGTTCTTGATAGTGCCAAAATCTAGTGTCAACACATGCCCCCTGTTTTTTGGCAAAGCTTGTGTGCCGAAAAATAACTTGCACATAGCTTGATCTAAGGACGATGTCAACACTCCATTGGCCATTTTTTATATGCTTAGGGTGATAAGTTTATATCGACCATTGCTTGTGTGAATATTTTGATGCAAGCTTGGGTGAAACTTTCCCAACTTCATTAATCCGACTATAAAGTTCCATAGGTATGCATGTCAAGACCATCCATCAACCATACTGTCCACCCTTCTGCTAGGATCTTGCAGATAATCAACGATGAACTTTCTCGAATCCTTACTTTGTCTGCATAAAATTTTCATTAGTGGCTGAGGTGGTGAGCTCCAATTCGGCCTTACCTATGTTGGCAAGAATAAGCATCGGCTATTGATAGATGTGCAATACACCATGACCGACGTGGTAGCCGGATGCTTACTAAGCCAACTATCTCCAATTATCATGTCTAGATGTATGATAAATGCTAATATAATCTAAAGTAGAAATTGTATCTAGACATTTATCAAGATAAACATGAAGTGATTCGTCAACACATTGAAAAACTTTGGATATTAGTTGCAGTACTAATAACGAATCACCAAAAGCCTCAATATGTTTAGCACATATGGCAAAAGTTCCAAACCGAATAACATTGCATATTCGTCTTTGATTATTGTGCAATAAATATTTTAAGAGGCATGAGGCTTCATAGAACAGCACTATATGGAGATATATAAACAACACCAACACCGTGGCCATTGTTATGAATTCAACTATCAAAACATAATCTCCATAGTACTTGTCTCGCTCTCTAATCGAACTAAGGACGATGTTAGAATGCTACACTGGCCATACTTTGACATACTCTTAGGGCGATAGGTAAATATCGTTCGTTAACATAAGGTCCATGTAAACTTCATCCACCAAAGCATGTATAGCCGAAATAAACAAATGAAATAACAAATCAAGTATTTCGGCCCTCTGGATCAGCAACAACTTATAACTAATCAAATATATAGTGATTTGGTAATACCCTTTCATGATATAAGAAATTATATTGCATCCACGGATCAAAATAAGCCCATGGAACGTAACCATTCATACCTGGGGATGAATTCCATGGCAAAGACATCGATGGCATATTTGACAAATATGGATGACGTGATAACCGAAGATTTTGATGGGATGATGCACACCTTCGGCTTAATTGTTTTTTGCTTCCATCATTCTCTTCCTTCACTTTTGTAACCCTTGTTGCAATTGAAGGTTGCACATCATTTTTATTTTGACTGCTCCTCTTGGGAACTCATGCCATGTTCTTCTTTTTTAGCTCTCGTGCACTAAGCTTTTGTAATTCCTTCTTGTGCACTCTCAACTTCTTATCTTCAGATTTGGCACTTGATTGACTTACCTCATTGCCTTTAGTAGCCAATGTTAATACTTTAATTGGCTCCTTTTCATTTAAGAACAAATCTGAAGTAGCACTCTTCCGACCATCTCTTTTAACGCGGTAAACTTGCTTTACCACCTCTTTATTCTTCCTTGAGCTCTTGACCGATTCCTTATGATTGAAACGGTCTTTAATATGCAACTCTTCAAATGTTGATCTTCTTAGAGCTGCATAATATAGGTGAGATGGTCTAAAATAAGATGGAGAATGTGCCCTTGTATCATACCTGTCCCATGATGGTTATGAATCAACATGAGCATAGGGAGGTATCCACGGCATTGGCATTGGCGGCCCAAAATAAGGATATGAATATCTTGCATTAAAATTATCACTTTGCCAATACCTATCCTCATATTTGCACCTTGGTGGTGATCTTGGTTTCTTTGCATGATTTGGCAGATAAGCATTCTTCTCTTCACTCTTCTTTTGATATTTATCCAATAGTTCAACGAAGGTGATTTTTGATCTCTTACACTTGCGCTTATTTCGGCCTTTGTTTTCTTTTGGTTTGCTTTCATCAATCCTTGGATTTGCTTGCTGCCCCCCAGTCCTTGGCGTCTCCATTGTAACTTCGATGGAATTTTCGCCCTCGAGATTATGTTCATTATGCTCTTCAACAACTTCTTTACTTGAAAGCTTGATCCCATCACCTGCAGTTTTTACCATCTCTTTAAATGGATCGGCTTGGAGCAGCCGATGCAAAAACTTTCTGCCATCAGGACCAATCGGAATAGACTGGTCATCTCTTGGTGTCTCAACAAATTTCAATCGTCCTTTATCAATGGCTGATTTAACTATTTGACGAAACATGTTGCAATCCTCAAAATTATGCTTGGACGAATCATGCAACTTACAATACATTCGTCCTTGGTTGATGGCTTAACATGGTGATCAAGAATTGTAATGTAATTATTTTTCAGCAACAAATCAAATATTTGATCACACATGCTTGAATTGAAGGTATACTTCTTGTTTTCTAGCCGATCTTGCTCTTTGAACGGCTTTGGAGATAAGCAAACGAATGGTTTAGATTTCAAATCTCCCAATTCGGCTATGCATTATGTTTTCCACTCTATCTCCGATGTCTTTGGATAAGATATTATATTAGCATCGGTTTTCTCAATAGAATTTAACCTTGGCTTTAAAGTTCTGAAACAAAGATGTTTACAACATACATGTCTCAGTTGAGACCAAGTGTAAGCCAAGTACGAAATAAGAAAAGCTACCCAACTAGATATGAACTTTAGATAAAGCAACGGGGAAAGCTTTGGCTATAACAGTAAGTCATTATCGGTCTTTATAAATGGCGCAATGGGTTGACCTATATGTTCCATAACAATTTTATTGCTAACAAGTAAGTTACCCTTCTTCATTGGTCTTTCAAATTTACTTGTGAGGATTTTTCTAATAGATGCATCAACTATGAAGTTGCAACCAAATTTGGAAATAGGAAAATTACTTGCTAGGCATACCTCTTCAAATATGTTGGGAGAGCATGATGGTGGTGTGAATTGAACAATATCTTGCTCGATCTTTGTATGGCTCCCCAATGCCTTATCATCATTTTCTTGATTCCGTGCATCATTACTTTGAAGATCCTTGTCAGGCGAACTTTGTTTGGCTACTTGCTCTTGTTCTTGAGGCTTGTCAATTTCTACGGCACGGAACTCATAGGGCAGGAAGTAGGTTCCATCAACTTCATAAAAATCAAGCATGGTTGTTTTGCTATGCTTGTCATGCCCTTTCTCAATAATGCTTGCCTCTTTGGATTTGATGAATTCGGAATTTATACTACTTGATTCGACTTTTTCAACCGAAGCACTTTCAAGTTCCGAATCATCCTTCTTTTCATTGATACTACTAATTGGCAATGCTTCTTTTATCTGAGCCAATTCTTTTTCTATTTGTTTCTGGCAGCGAGCGCCAAAATTGGCTTTAAGCTTTTTCTCAATTTCAGCCCACTCCGGATATGATTGCCCCCCAATACTTTTAGATTCTTTTGGCAATGACACATGGGTGTTGCCGAAACTTTGCAATTGTGTAGGTGGTGTATAATACGATGTAGTACTAAGTGAAGGCATATGCATTGTTGTAGAACCATATTTTTGCTTGCCAATTTTATCAATTATCAAAGATTCATCTTCTTGGAAAACTCTAGCTTTTATTGCTGCATAATCAGGAAATAACCCCTTTTCATGTTGTTCAAGGCAAAGAGCACTAATCATCTTATTTCGGGCCAGACTCTTCAATGCAGCCACCACTGCCTCATCTTCTACAATATTGGGCACAACCTCTCCTATAAAATTTACATTTATTCGGCTATGACCAGGAAGGTGTGAAGCCGAATTATGAACATCTACAGTTGTGTATGGTGCTGAAAAATTACTAACATGAGGTGTAGCATATGACGGTTGAGAGTAATTGGCCGAATAGATAGTAGTAGCATGGCCAATTCTCCCATCCATCGGCATGGTTGAACTAGTATATTGAAAATTAGTTGCCGATGAATAAAAAGGTGAAACACTTTGTCGCATGCTATTGGAAGTTCCTACAAGAGGTGTTTCAACTTGATTGACCAAACTGATCATGTTGTTCATCGGCATAACGATTTCTGGGTTGCCGATGCATGAGAGTTGGAGTACATATGGTGCATGTTACTAGTATCATAAGAAGTTAAATCATGTAAATTACTTTGAATCGGCCTCTGCACGTAATTAGATGCATTATTGAAAAAACTAGGGTTGGCCAATAGAGTATACTCATTGAACGATCTAGTAACACCATATGAATTATTTGCATCTACAGTTGGGAATTGGGTATTCATATTACCTTTGTAGATTGCAAACCCTAGATGACGATCTCTTCGTAGCAAGAACGGGCTGCAGACCGTTCAAAGCTTCGTCCCCAGCGGAATCGCCAAAAAGCATGTTCGCACACGAACACGTCACTGTGTACCCTCGACACTGAGGGTGATGCACCGCAGCTCACGTCAAAGGAGACCCGTCCGGAAGCGCGGTATGCAAGCAATCCGGCGAGCGCTTTTGAGGACCCAAAACTCCACACGCCCGGGAGGGACCCCGTTAGGGCGCGCGCGGCTATGGGTGTCAGGACCCCGATTCCAAGTCACATCGATCTAGCCGGTAACACCTCATATCACTTTGCGGCCTCACGCACGGTAATCCCACGGGTGTCGCCTTACCATGGCCCGGGACCGTTTGCGCCTTTTGGATCACTTATATGATAGTGTCGCTAGCATCCATATGACAGAGAACCCAGGCCGACATGGCTAGTCGTGAACCCAAAGCGGCACTAACCCATGGGGACAGGCATACATGAATCACATCGAGCATGTCGGTCATCAACGTGTGAATCCGGGCTGTAGCACTGGGCTAACAGGACTCCGGTAACCCGGGCTGTAGCAGGCTAGGCAGGACTCCGGATGTCACCGCGTGACATTTCCCCGAAGGGACAGACACATGAACGAAGTGAAACACATGCCGGCCAGTCAAGTGTCCAGAGCAGTAGTGCTGGGCTAGCAGGACTCCGGTGAACCGGGCTGTAGCGGACTACTATCGCCGTAAAGCACTAGACTACATTTCCCCATATGAGAGGCTGCCAAGGATAAACAACTAGATTGTCGGATCCCACTCATACCAAGCATTTCAATCATACACATAATATGCCCAATATGAGTACATACAACATGGAATCACAACAAAACTCTACAACTCATAGTACTTTATTTAAAAGGCTCCGAGGAGCTATACATAACATGTACATACAGATAGGTGTCACATGACCCAACACTCAAGTCATACAAACATACAAGCACATGCGGAAACAAACTAGTCTGAGTACAAACACTAAAAAGAAAGAAGGCTTGACGAAGCCCTTCTATCTACATCGGCCCTTCACAAGTCTTGGACCACCACCTGGGTGGCTAGTCACTCGTCGACGTCAAGGTCTACGTAGAACCCATCGGAGGGGGCGGTGTTGTCGTCTGAAAACATTAATTAAAGCAACATGAGTACGGAGGTACTCAGCAAGTCTTACAACAGAATCCTACTATACATGCACATTCTCAAGAAGGTAGTGGAGTTATTGCAGCAAGCCAGCTTTGACTCTTGGCTAAGCTATCCTACGTGACACCATTTGGAAAGCATTTGTCGCACACGAGTCCACTAAACACCAACACAATACTCCACCGTGGATCCTCTCTCGTCAACCTACGAGAGGGCCATCCTATGATACTCACGCTTATCTTGAGGCTTTTAGTAGTATCCATTTACTTGTCTATGAACCGTATAGGTGACCAAGTAGTCCTTTACATGGACGCTGCTATTCGAATAGTTTTATACCCCTGCAGGGGTGTACTTCTTCACACACGCTCTCACCACTTATCGCCGCTACACGACATGTACTCGGCAACCTTCAAACGGAAGCCCAGCGAGGGTGTCGGCCACGACCTGACTAAACACACGAGTCCCTAGTCCAGGTTTATCGCCTATTCGGGTTCCATCCGCAGGGAGTCCGAGGTTTACACTAACGGCCCCGAACGATGTGTGGAGGGTTCCCGAGACACCAAACGGGCGAATCAGTACACCGGGCCACGTGCCTACCACAACACAGCCCACCCCTAAGGTCAGCGCTGTGTGCGGCCCCTAGCATGCTACAAACACCAGAAACTACTTTGCAACTTCAGGACAGAGGACAAGAGTGGTTAATAAGTCGAGAGGGTCAATTAAGGATCCCAATGTGTGGTAGTAGCTGAGTCTTAAATCACACACACAGATCTCAGTTCTTAAGGACGGCCTCAATGAAACAACCCACCATGTACTCCTACATGGCCTCTCATCGATACTGCTACCAAATCATGTTCAACACTTCACTCTAGATTACCGACACAACCTTTCACTCTAGTTCATCATCCCGATGAGCCGCACTGACACAACTCTAAGGATAGCATGGTAGGAAACACAAATATGGCTCAATCAACTCCTACACATGCTAGTGGGTTTCATCTAGTTACTGTGGCAATGACAGGTCATGCAAAGGAAGTGGGTTCAACTACCACAACACACAGCAGTTTGAATCGCATTGTCTTAATGCACTAAACAAGAGAAGAAGCGAGATCATGGGTTTGTATCGAAATGATCAATGGGTTGCTTGCCTGATGTAGTGGTAGTAGGGTACTGCCCTTCAGACGGATATTCGGGGTTATCCTCGGAGGCAGAACCTACCACGAAAGACACACCGAACATAATCAACACATGACGATATGCAACAATATGATGCATGCTATGACAGAAAGGGATGAACTCATTTGAATCAAAGATTCAAATGTTAGTTCATTTAACATAGCCATATTAGTGCATTATCTTATTTTGCTTAAACAGCAAGGTTAACTTAATCTGTCATGCATGAAACCATTAGCAATGGATAGATTGAATTTTTCTGATCAAAATTCATATATAAATCTTTGCAATTAGAGTTACAGATTAATTTCTATGAATTTTTGAAGTTTGCAAAAATTTCTGGAATTTTCTATATAAAAATAAATCCAGAAATTAGTTATCGAGTCAGCAATGCGTCAGGGTGACGTCAGTGGTCAAAGGGGACATCCAGGTCAACCTGACCAGTGGGTCCCGCGTGTCAGTAGTAATTTAAACTAACTAAATTTAGTTAAAACTAATCTGAGTTAATTAGCAGAGGGGGGCCCCACTTGTCATAGACTAAGGGGAGTCAACCTAGGCCCACCCAGTCAAAGTCAAAGGTCAAACATGCCGGCGTTTAGCCGCCGGCGAGGCCAGGCGCGGCGGTGAGAGTGCATTAGTGCGTTCCGGCGACCAAAAGAGCGGCGGAGGGCATCTACGCGTAGCTGGGAGCAGGCCGCAGCGTTTGGTGGCGGTGGTTGAGCCCGGGGTGGCCGGAAACGTCGCCGGCGAAAACCTTGGCGGTCGCCGGAGTCGAGTGAAGATGGACCCGAGGCTACGGGGCACGGCGAGGCACGTGGGGTGGTCTGTTGGGCTCCTGGGGATGCAGTGAGTGTGTTGGACACGGTGGTGTGGTCAGTGGTTGGCCGGAGACACGTCGGCGACGAGCTCGGCGGTGGCGCGTGCGATGAAGCTTCATGCAGTCGATGCAGGGTTCGAGAGCGAGAACGGGAAGGGGGAGGAGGTAGCTGAGCTCACGGCGGTCACGACGGTGCAGACGATGCGGTCGGGGACGAACTGCTGCGGCGGTGACGGCAAAAGGGATCTCCGGCGGTGGCGGAGTCGGCGAGCAGTCTGCAGAGGCTTGAGGCAAGCGAGCGCCGGGCTCGGCTTGCTCGAAGAAGAGGAGGGCGGCGGAGCTTCTGGACACGGTGGCACGGCGCAGGGACGACGGAGAGCGCGGTTATCACGGTGGCGCGGGCGCGGCAGCGTCGGCCATGGTGCGAGCGAGCGAGGGAGAGGAGCTGGGGAGGAAGGGGCGTGTCTGTGAGCTCGGGGATGAGTGGGTGACCGACCCAGGGCGGCAGAACGGTGAGGGGAGGAGGCAGGGCGGCGGCCAGCTGCGTGGCGCGCGCTAGTGCCGACGTCGAGCACCTGGCTGCCTGCCTGGCCGAGCCAAGCAACTTCTTTGGAGCGGTGGCTGGCTGGGCAGCGGTGGGCTTGCCAGATGGGCGCCAGGTAAGCCTCTGCTTTGCTTTGGTTTTCTTTTCTATTATTTTGTAAGTTTGTGGCTTTATAAAAAATAGTTAGGCACTTCTAAAAATCCTGAAAATAATCAAAGGCTCTGTTTAGAAAATCTCCAACAGCCCACACTTATTTTCAGAATTATTTGAGCATTCAAAATATTTACTAGCATTTAAATGCCCAAATGCAATTTACATATGATTTAATTCAATGACCTTCTATTGACCTAGAAAATTGTACACAAATTTTGCCAGAGGTTCTAACCCAAGACAAAGAGGGTGAACTTTTTAGAAGGGCAATTCAGGTTCATTGAAAATATTTTTAGTAAGCCTTAGTTGGATTCAGAGGGGTTCTGGGGGTTCTGTCTTCCCCAATTCAAGTTTCTGATGAAAGTAGACATGATGCAACACTCTAATGCATGGACTAGCTAGGATGTGACAACTCACCCCCACTCAAAAGAATCTCATCCCGAGATTTAGGATCCGTCGGGAAGAAGGTGGGGTACTCAAGTCAAAGACGATCATCCCTTTCCCAAGTTGCTTCTTGCTCGGAATGGTGTGACCATTGAACCTTGAGAAACTTGATATTCTGGCGTCGAGTGGTACAATCGGCTTGATCAAGGATATGAACGGGATATTCTCGATATGTGAGATTATCTTGGAGATCAAGCGTTTCGTGGTCCACTCCACGGATAGGATCCGAGAAGCAACGCCTGAGTTGAGAAACGTGGAAGACATCATGAACTCTGGAAAGATGCGAAGGTAGTTCCAATTGGTAGGCAACTTCTCCCCGTTTGGCAAGAATGCGAAAAGGTCCAATGTAACAAGGAGTCAATTTGCCTTTGATACCGAATCGATGGGTTCCCTTTAAAGGTGTAACCCGAAGGTAAGCCTTCTCGCCAACTTCATAAGACATAGGCTTATGCTTGCTGTCATATTGGCTCTTTTGACGAGATTGGGCTGTTTTCAATTTCTCACGAATAACGCGAACCTGCTTTTTACGCTTCTGGATCATATCCGCCAAAGAGTTGTCTTTCCCGGTTTCGACCCGGTTAAGAGGCGTTCGACATTTTCGCCCATAGAGAACTTCGGAAGGAGCTTTGCCCAAGCTAGCTTGATAACCTGTTGTTATAAGCGAACTCGGCAAATGGAAGGCATTTCTCCCAATTCATACCGAAGAGATGATAGAAGCTCAAGCATATCCTCCAGAATTTGATTGACTCGTTCTACTTGACCACTTGATTGAGGATGGAAGGCGGTGCTAAAGGAGAGACGAGTCCCCATAACATTTTGGAAACTTTCCCAAAATCGAGAGGTGAAGAGACTTCCACGATCTGAGTTAATCTCCGATGGGACACCATGAAGAGACACTATTCGGGAGATGTACAAATCAACTAGCTGGCTAGCGGTTATACTTTCACGAACGGGTAGGAAGTGGGCTACTTTGGAAAGACGATCAACAACAACGAAGATAGCATTATTCCCTCTCTTGGTCCTGGGAAGCCCGGTAATGAAATCAATACCGATTTTATCCCATTTCCATTCAGGAATTTCCAAAGGTTGAAGGGTGCCAGCAGGCCGTTGATGCTCTGCTTTTAACTCGACGACAACGCCGCAATTAGCAATGTATTGAGCGATTTCTCTCTTCATCCTAGTCCGCCAAAACCTCCGGCGAGGTCTTGATACATTTTAGTACTACCGGGATGAATGGTGAGAGGGAATCATGAGCTTCCTTATGATCAATTGCAGCTGTTGTTTCTTGGGAACCACCAAGCGGTTCTCGAAGAAGACAACACCTCGCTCATCTCTGGAGAAACACTTAGCAGCTCCGCTAGCAATGTTCTCCTTGATTCGAGATATTCCTCTATCATACCGCTGAGCGGTTATGATTTGATCCGTAAGGTTGGGTTTCACCACCAGGGTGGAAAGGAATCCTCGAGGAACAATGTGAAGGTTAAGCTTACGAAATTCCTCGTGGAGAAGTGGTTGACTTTTTTGTAACATCAGGTTGTTACAATAATATTTACGACTTAGTGCATCAGTCATGACATTGGCTTTGCCCGGGATGTAAGTTATTCCTAAGTCGTAATCCGTAATCAACTCGACCCAACGTCTTTGCCTGAGATTTAAATCCGGTTGGGTGAAGATGTATATCAGACTTTGGTGATCGGTGTAAATCTCGCAACGATTACCAAGAAGGTAATGTCGCCATGTTTTGAGTGCATGGACCATCGCCGCAAGCTCTAGATCATGTATGGGATAGTTATCCTCATGTGGACGAATCGTCGAGAAGCGTGAGCAATCACATGACGATCTTGCATGATTATGCAACCTAGTCCTTGTCGCGAGGCGCCGCAATAGATAAAAAGTCCTTAGAAAAATCTGGTGGAACAAGTACGGAGCAGATGTCGGGCATCTTTTCGGTTCTGAAAGCTGAACTTCGCCTTTGTGGGGTCCACTCAAACTTTTGATCTTTCTTGAGGAGTTCGGTTAGAGGCTTAGCAACCTTGGAGAAATTCTCGACGAAGCGGAGGCGATAGCTCGCTAAACCAAGGAAACTCCGAACTTGCTTGACCGTTTCAGGTGGAGTCCAGTCAAGGACGGCTTGAACTCGCTCGGGATTGACAGCAATGCCCTTACCAGAGATTACATGGCCTAGATAGGTTACTTCTGGCAACCAAAACTCACACTTAGAGAATTTGGCATAAAGGCGATGCTCTCGAAGTTTCATCAATACTAGCCTTAGATGTTCGGCATGCTCTTCCTCATTCTTGGAGTAGATGAGTATATCATCGAGCTAAACCACGGCATTTAATTTATCCAAATACTCCATGAAGATCGAGTTCATTAACCGGGAGAAGGTGGTCGAGCATTGGTTAAACCGAAGGACATGACGGTGTACTCGTATTGGCCATAACGAGTAACAAAGGCCGTTTTAGGAATGTCCCCGTTCTTGATTTTGATTTGATGGTAGCCCAACCTCAAATCCATCTTGGAAAAGCCTGAGGATCCAGCGAGTTGATCATACAGATCGCTGATCCTGGGGAGCGGATACTTGTTCTTGAGAGTGACCAAGTTGACAGGTCGGTAATCTACAACCATCCGATCTGTTCCATCCTTCTTCTTGATGAAGAGGATGGGGCAAACCCATGGAGAAGAACTAGGACGGATGAAACCCTTGCAACATCGAGTTGTTTCTTAAGCTCGGCTAGTTCTAGGGGTGCCAACTTATAAGGTCTTCCAGAGATTGGGACGGTTCCTGGAACAAGGTCTATCACGAACTCGACATCTCTGTCAGGTGGAACACATGGCAGTTCCTCTGGAAAGACATCCGGGAAGTCACGGACTACCGGAATATCTTCAAGGTCTGGAAGGGGTTGGCATTTAAAGAGTAAAGATGACGCTTAGACACTCGGGTCAAAACATTGACGGTCTTGCCCGAAGGGTGGGTGAGTTGAACAGTTCTAGTAGAGCAATCAATCTTAGTATAATGGGCTGACATCCAGTCCATACCCAAGATGATGTTAATATCCGAGGACTTGAGAGCTATTAGTGATGCAAGGAAGACTAATCTGTTGACAAGGATTTCATTCCCATGACTTATTCTAGAGGTTTGCCATCTAGAACCAGGAGTGTGAATTTCCATGGAGGTGGGCATGTCACTAAATGTGGTGTTGTGCAATCGAGCATAGCTCTCAGAAATAAATGAATGAGATGCTCCAAAGATCAAAGAGAACGATTGCTTGATGGCAATTAATAAGGAGCGTACCGAGAACGACGTTGGGATCCTCATGGGTCTCCTCAGCTGAGACATAGTTGACATGGCCACGAGCAGTGGTAGCTGGTTTGGCGTAGAGCACCTTTCCTGCTGGCTTACCACGGCCAACAGACTTTCCGATCTGGTTGTGGTTGTTCTGGGGACACTCACGGACGTAGTGACCCGTCTCCCTACACTTGAAACAAGTTATCACATTGGGGCGTGGAGCAGCATTAGCAGCGGGGCCACCATAGGCCTTGGGTGGTGCATACTGCTGGTAGGGGCGAGGCGCCTCAAAGGATGGCCTTGGAGTGAACCTGGGTGGCAGAGCAGTGTTTGGAATCCACACCCGGCGCTTCTGAGATCTAGAGCTGGATGAAGAACCAAAGTCACGGGAGTGCTTGTGAAGCTTCAAAGTCGACCGTCTGCCTCAAAGACCGATGGCCTTGTTGACTAACTTCTGGAAGGAGGTGCACTCGTGCAGGACGAAGATCACGGTGAAGCTCGGGGCTAAGTCCCTTGCGGAACCTTGCCTGCTTCTTGGCGTCGGTTGATACCTCTTCAGGAGCATAACGTGCTAGATTTCCAAACTCACGACTGTATGCATCCACAGCCAGTCTACCCTAGGTGAAATTGCAGAACTCTTCCCTCTTACGATCCATGAGACCTTCCGGGATGTGATGCTCACGGAAAGCCGCACTGAACTCAGCCTAGGTAGTGATTTGGCTGACCGGGCGCATAGCCTCAAAATTTTCCCACCAAAGGCAATCAGGGCCTTCGAGGTGATAGGCAGCAAAGGTAAACTTATCAGCTTCGGCTAAGTTGGCAGAACGTAGCTTGTGGGTGATCTTTGCGAAGCCGATCATCCGCATCGAGAGGCTCGACGGAATGTTTAAACTTCGGTGGATACAGCTTGACAAAGTAATTGATTGATACCAGGTCGTTTCTCGGTTGGCATGCAGTATTCTGCTCAATCCGCTACAGCAAGCGATTGGTCTCACGCTTGTTTCGTTCTGCCTCCAGCATAACTTCGGCCAGAGAAGGCGGTTGAGGCAGATTTTCATTCCTAGCTGCGCTGGCTTCACCCTGCTCCCGGAAAGCGGCAGGGTTGTTATGGTGTTGACCATCCTAGGAAACAAGACAACGGTTTAGACAAGGATGGCAAAATTTTGGCAAGGAAGTGCCGAATGTAATGGATAACACGGAATGCAGAGATGTTCATCCGTATGACATGGTAATATAGAAACTGCCATATATATATACCAACGGTCATACACCCCATTCATAGTTTAGTACAAGCCCGGCTAGAGTACAACTACGGTGGAAGACGTTACATCTCATCGGAAGCATTCCAAGCTCCTATACATTATTTTTCTACACCTCCGGAATTGATACACACTAAGTCATATTCCACAGGTCACACAGGACGGTGGAAATACAACTATTACAATACTAGTGATACTACTACTAACTCAGACAGCTCCGTAGTAGTCCTCATAGAAGTCACCTCCATAGCCTGGAAGCTCAATGTGATTATCTGGAAACAGACGGTCCTGAGGAGCTTGTGGACCATAGGGGCTAGGATGAGGTCTTGGACCAACAAACGATGGCCTGCGGGGACCACGGGGTGGGGTGATGCCTCCCACATCACGCCAATCCACCATGTCTGGCAAAGCAGATCTCACAGGATACAAATCCCTCGTATCCATACATCCAGCTTGCACAACCGGTGCAAACCGAGTCAAAGTGGCCCAATGACCGGCACGGGTGTTGAAAAGCTCCAGTCTTAAGGCCCGATTCTCTCGGTCCTTATCCTCGAGCATCTCGGCAGTGGTTCGAGTTAGTGAGTCTTCCTGAGTGGAGTCAGCATAGATAGCCTGGAGATACCCTTGCGCTCCCGGGAGTGAAGCTGGCATATAACGGAACTCGGTGTTCCGAAGCAGGCCAGTCCTGACTCGCATGATGGTCATCGTAGAATAGGCAGCATCCTGCACAGCCATCTCAATAGTAACCCCGAGTCCATAGGAACAGTGGAGGGGCTCGGTCAATCCAGGATAAGAAGGAAATATCCTGACAGTGCAGAGGTATTGGCTTTGATTAAAGTCTCGGAATTGCTCTCCGACAGTGTATTCGGGATACCAACGGTAAGCCATCTCAATCATTACCTGGACTAACATAGATGTATGACCAGGCACATCGAGGCACCGGGTCAGGCGAACCACTTGGTTTTGAGCACGAGTGGCCATCTGAAAGCACAACCACAATGCAAAAACATTAGAATTTATAGGGAAAATCGGACAACATAACAGCTGTAAATGCTCAGGAACAGATTTGAGACATTCACAACAGATTGCAAAACCACTCAACAACATCATATCAAGGTTCTGGTTCAACTGATAACATACTAAAAGTAGTAGAAACTGAACTGAGGCTGGTAACCAACAATCCTATAAGTTACTACGGATTAGTAACACATGAATCTGATAGAGAGAAGAGATCCTAGTCCTTAACCCACGTAGAATGAGAAGAGAATGACACAGATCAGAGGACATAAGGTAAAGGAGTAAAAAGAGCCTTACATCCCTCCCACAATCAATTCCCCTACATATAACTAAAGCATTTATAGACTCGACATCGACCAGTTTGGCTTAGCGAACCTCTGTGCAGTCCGGCTCGATGCCAACGCTGTCGGGACCCGATTCCAAGTCACATCGATCTAGCCGGTAACACCTCATATCATCAAGGCCTCACGCACGGTAATCCCACGGGTGTCGCCTTACCATGGCCCGGACCGTTTGTGCCTTTTGGCTCACGATATGATAGTGTCGCTAGCATCCATATGACAGAGAACCGGGCCGACATGGCTAGTCGTGAACCCAAAGCGGCACTAACCCATGGGGACAGGCATACATGAATCACATCGTGCATGTCGGTCATCAACGTGTGAATCCGGGCTGTAGCACTGGGCTAACAGGACTCCGGTAACCCAGGCTGTAGCAGGCTAGGCAGGACTCCGAATGTCACCGCGTGATATTTCCCGTGAAGGGACGTATACGAACGGCGTGAAACACATGCCGGCCAGTCAAGTGTCCGGAAGCAGTAGTCTTTGGGCTAGCAGGACTCCGGTGAACCGGTCAGAAGCGGACTACTATCGCTCAGGAAGCACTAGACTACAGTTCCCCATATGAGAGACTGCCAAGGATAAACAACTAGATTGTCGGATCCCACTCATACCAAGCATTTCAATCATACACACAATATGCCCGATATGAGTACATACAACATGGCATCACAACAATACTCTACAACTCATAGTACTTTATTTAAAAGGCTCCGAGGAGCCATACATAACATGTTCATACAGATAGGGGTCACATGACCCGACACTCAAGTCATACAAACATACAAGCACATGCGGAAGCAAACTAGTCTGAGTACAAACACTAAAAAGAAAGAAGGATTGAAGAAGCCCTTCTATCTACATCGGCCCTTCACAAGTCTTGGACCACCACCTGGGTGGCTAGTCACTCGTCGACTTCAAGGTCTACGTAGAACCCATCGGAGGGGGCGGTGTTGTCGTCAAAACATTAATTAAAGCAACATGAGTACGGAGGTACTCAAAGAAGTCTTACAACAGAATCCTACTATACATGCACATTCTCAAGAAGGTAGTGGAGTTACTGCAGCAAGCCAGCTTTGACTCTTGGCTAAGCTATCCTACGTGACACCACTTGGAAAGCATTTGTCGCACACGAGTCCACTAAACACCAACACAATACTCCACCGTGGATCCTCTCTCGTCAACCTATGAGAGGGCCATCCACGGTACTCACGCTTATCTTGAGGCTTTTAGTAGTATCCATTTAGTTGTCTATGAACTGTATAGGTGACCAAGTAATCCTTTACTGTGGACGCGGCTATTCGAATAGTTTTATACCCTGCAGGGGTGTACTTCTTCACACACGCTCTCACCACTTATCACCGCTACACGACATGTACTCGGCAACCTTCAAGCGGAAGCCCAGCGAGGGTGTCGGCCATGACCTGACTAAACACACGAGTCCCTAGTCCAGGTTTATCGCCTATTCGGGTTCCATCCGCAGGGAGTCCGGCCGAGGTTTCCACTAACGGACCCGAATGATGTGTGTAGTGTTCTCGAGACACCAAACGGGCGAATCGGTACACCAGGCCACGTGCCTACCGCAACACAGCCCAACCCTAAGGTCAGCGCTGCGTGTGGCCCCCAGCATGCTCCAAACACCAGAAACTACTTTGCAACTCCCGGACAGAGGACAAGAGTGGTTAATAAGTCGAGAGGGTCAATTAAGGATCCCAATGTGTGGTAGTAGCTGAGTCTTAAATCACACACACAGATCTCAGTTCTTAAGGGCAGCCTCAATGAAACAACCCACCATGTACTCCTACATGGCCTCTCATCGATACCTTTACCAAATCATGTTCAACACTTCACTCTCGTTACCGACACAACCTTTCACTCTAGTTCATCATCTCGATGAGCCAGACCTGACACAACTCTAAGCATAGCAAGCATAGCATGGTAGGAAACACAAATATGGCTCAATCAACTCCTACACATGCTAGTGGGTTTCATCTAATTACTATGGCAATGACAGGTCATGCAAAGGAAGTGGGTTCAACTACCGCAACACACAGCAGTTTGAATGGCGTTGTCTTAATGCAGTGAGCAGAAGCGAGATCATGGGTTTGTATCGAAATGATCAATGGGTTGCTTGCCTGATGTAGTGGTAGTAGGGTACAACCCTTCATACGGATATTCAGGGTTATCCTCAGAGGCAGAACCTACCACGAAAGACACACCGAACATAATCAATACATGACGATATGCAACAATATGATGCATGCTATGACATGGCAATATGAATGTGTCTTGGCCTAATGCAAGCTAGAACAGAAAGGAATGAACTCATTTGAATCAAAGATTCAAATGTTAGTTCATTTAACATAGCCATATTAGTGCATTATCTTATTTTGCTTAAACATCAAGGTTAACTTAATCTGTCATGCATGAAACCATTACCAATGGATAGATTGAATTTTTCTGATCAAAATTCATATATAAATCTTTGCAACTGGATTTACAGATTAATTTCTATGAATTTTTGAAGTTTGCAACAATTTCTGGAATTTTCTATATAAAAATAAATCCGGAAATTAGTTATTGAGTCAGCAATGCGTCAGGGTGACGTTAGTGGTCAAAGGGGACATCGAGGTCAACCTGACCAGTGGGTCCCGCGTGTCAGTAGTTATTTAAACTAACTAAATTTAGTGAAAACTAATGTGAGTTAATTAGCAGAGGGGGGCCCCACTTGTCATAGACTCAGGGGAGTCAACCTTGGCCCACCCAGTCAAAGTCAAAGGTCAAACACGCCAGCGTTTAGCCGCCGGCGAGGCCAGACGCAGCGGTGAGAGTGCATTAGTGCGTTCCGGCGACCAAAAGAGCGGCGGAGGGCATCTACACGTAGCTGGGAGCAGGCCGCAGCGTTTGGTGGCGGTGGTTGAGCCCGGGGTGGCCGGAAACGTCGCTGGCGACAACCTTGGCGGTCGCCGGAGTCGGGTGAAGATGGACCCGAGGCTACGGGGCACGACGAGGCACGTGGGGTGGTGCGTTGGGCTCCTGGGGATGCAGCGAGTGTGTTGGACACGGTGGTGTGGTCAGTGGTTGGGTCGGCGACAAGCTCGGCGGTGGCGCATGCGGTGAAGCTTCATGCAGTCGATGCAGGGCTCGAGAGCGAGAACGGGAAGGGGGAGGAGGTAGCTGAGCTCACGGCGGTCACGACGGTGCAGACGACACGGTCGGGGACGAACTGGTGCGGCGGTGACGACAAAAGGGATCTCCGGCGGTGGCGGAGTCGGGCGAGGTCGGTGTAGAGGCTTCGAGGCAAGCGAGCGCTCGGGGCTCGGCTTGCTCGAAGAAGAGGAGGGCGGCGGAGCTTCTGGACACGGTGGCGCGGCGCAGGGACGACGGAGAGCGCGGTTATCACGGTGGCGCGGGCGCGGCAGCGTCGGCCATGGTGCGGGCGAGCGAGGGAGAGGAGATGGGGAGGAAGGGGCGTGTCTATGAGCTCGGGGGAGGAGTGGGTGACCGACCAGGGTGGCAGAACGGTGAGGGGAGGAGGCAGGGCGGCGAGCAGCTGCGTGGCGCACGCTGGTGCCGACGTCGAGCACCTGGCTGCCTGCCTGGCCGAGCCAAGCAGCTCGCTGGAGCGGTGGCTGGGCTGGGCCGGCAGGTGGGCTTGCAAGATGGGCACCAGGTAAGCCTCTGCTTTGCTTTGGTTTTCTTTTCTATTATTCTATAAGTTTGTGGCTTTATAAAAAATAGTTAGGCACTTCTAAAAATCCTGAAAATAATCAGAGGCTCTGTTTAGAAAATCTCCAACAGTCCACACTTATTTTCAGAATTATTTGAGCATTCAAAATATTTACTAGCATTTAAATGCCCAAATGCAATTTACATATGATTTAATTCAATGACCTTCTATTGACCTAGAAAATTGTGCACCAATTTTGCCAGAGGTTCTAACCCAAGACAAAGAGGGTGAACTTTTTAGAAGGGCAATTCAGGTTCATTGAAAATATTTTTAGTAAGCCTTAGTTAGATTCAGAGGGGTTCTGGGGGTTCTGTCTTCCCCAATTCAAGTTTCTCATGAAAGTAGACATGATGCAACACTCTAATGCATGGACTAGCTAGGATGTGACAACTCACCCCCACTCAAAAGAATCTCGTCCCGAGATTTAGGATCCGTCGGGAAGAAGGTGGGGTACTCAAGTCGAAGACGATCCTCCCTTTCCCAAGTAGCTTCTTGCTCGGAATGGTGTGACCATTGAACCTTGAGAAACTTGATATTCTGCGCTCGGCTTGATCAAGGATACGAACGGGATATTCTCGATATGTGAGATTATCTTGGAGATCAAGCGTTTCGTGGTCCACTCCACGGATAGGATCCGAGAAGCAACGCCTGAGTTGAGAAACTCGGAAGACATCATGAACTCTGGAAAGATGCGAAGGTAGTTCCAATTGGTAGGCAACTTCTCCCCGTTTGGCAAGAATGCGAAAAGGTCCAATGTAACAAGGAGCCAATTTGCCTTTGATACCAAATCGATGGGTTCCCTTTAAAGGTGTAACCCGAAGGTAAGCCTTCTCGCCAACTTCATAAGATTGGGCTGTTTTGAATTTCTCCATAAGATAGGCTTATGCTTGCGGTCATATTGGCTCTTTTGACGAGATTGGGCTATTTTCAATTTCTCACGAATAACGCGAACCTGCTCTTCTGCTTCCTGGATCATATCCGGGCCAAAGAGTTGTCTTTCCCCAGTTTCTGACCAGTTAAGAGGCGTTCGACATTTTCGTCCATAGAGAACTTTGAAAGGAGCTTTGCCCAAGCTAGCTTGATAACTGTTGTTATAAGCGAACTCGGCAAATGGAAGGCATTTCTCCCAATTCATACCGAAAGAGATGATAGAAGCTCGAAGCATATCCTCCAGAATTTGATTGACTCGTTCTACTTGACCACTTGATTGAGGATGGAAGGCGGTGCTAAAGGAGAGACGAGTCCCCATAGCATTTTGGAAACTTTCCCAAAATCGAGAGGTGAAGAGACTTCCACGATCTGAGTTAATCTCCGATGGGACACCATGAAGAGAAACTATTCAGGAGATGTACAAATCAGCTAGCTGGCTAGCGGTTATACTCTCACGAACGGGTAGGAAGTGGGCTACTTTGGAAAGACGATCGACAACAACGAAGATAGCATTATTCCCTCTCTTGGTCCTGGGAAACCCGGTAATGAAATCCATACCGATTTTATCCCATTTCCATTCAGGAATATCCAAAGGTTGAAGGGTGCCAGCAGGCCATTGATGCTCTTCTTTAACTCGACGACAAACATCGCAATTAGCAATGTATTGAGCGATTTCTCTCTTCATCCTAGTCCACCAAAACCTCTGGCGTAGGTCTTGATACATTTTAGTACTACCGGGATGAATGGTGAGAGGGGAATCATAAGCTTCCTTAAGGATCAATTGCCGCAGCTGTTGTTTCTTGGGAACCACCAAGCGGTTCTCGAAGAAGACAACACCTGGCTCATCTATGGAGAAACACTTAGCAGCTCCGCTAGCAATGTTCTCCTTGATTCGAGATATTCCTCTATCATACCGCTGAGCGGTTCTGATTTGATTCGTAAGGTTGGGTTTCACCACTAGGGTGGAAAGGAATCCTCTAGGAACAATGTGAAGGTTAAGCTTACGAAATTCCTCGTGGAGAAGTGGTTGACTTTTTTGTAACATCAGGTTGTTACAATAAGATTTACGACTTAGTGCATCAGTCATGACATTGGCTTTGCCCGGGGTGTAAGTTATTCCTAAGTCGTAATCCGTAATCAACTCGACCCAACGTCTTTGCCTGAGATTTAAATCCGGTTGGGTGAAGATGTATATCAGACTTTGGTGATCGGTGTAAATCTCGCAACGATTACCAAGAAGGTAATGTCGCCATGTTTTGAGTGCATGGACCACTGCTGCAAGCTCTAGATCATGTATGGGATAGTTATCCTCATGTGGACGCAACTGTCGAGAAGCGTAGGCAATCACATGACGATCTTGCATGAGTATGCAACCTAGTCCTTGTCGCGAGGCGTCGCAATAGATAACAAAGTCCTTAGAAAAATCTGGTGGAACAAGTACGGGAGCAGATGTCAGGCGTCTTTTCGGTTCACGAAAAGCTGAACTTCGCCTTTGTGGGGTCCACTCAAACTTTTTATCTTTCTTGAGGAGTTCGGTTAGAGGCTTAGCAACCTTGGAGAAATTCTCGACGAAGCGGAGGCGATAGCTCGCTAAACCAAGGAAACTCCGAACTTGCTTGACCGTTTGTGTGGAGTCCATCAAGGACGGCTTGAACTCGCTTCGGGATTGACAAGCAATGCCCTTACCAGAGATTACATGGCATAGATAGGTTACTTCGAACCAAAACTCACACTTAGAGAATTTGGCATAAAGGCGATGCTCTCGAAGTTTCATCAATACTAGCCTTAGATGTTCGGCATGTTCTTCCTCATTCTTGGAGTAGATGAGTATATCGTCGAGGTAAACCACGACGAATTTATCCAAATACTCCATGAAGATCGAGTTCATTAACCGGGAGAAGGTGGCTGGAGCATTGGTTAATGAAAGTGCGTTATATCGACTAGAGGGGGGGGGGTGAATAGGCGATTTTTATGAATTCTTCACTGAGGAATTTACCGGTGAGGAAATCCTTAGCGAAGAACTACTTGCAGCGGAATAAGTACTCAGAAGTAAGCATAAGAGAATGCGGGCATGGTCATCATGATGAAATGAAGACAATCAATGAGTACAGAAAGCGTAAACACAAGATAGCACAAGATGAAGACAAACAAACTAAAGAAATTGAACTGAGGAAATTGAGAAAGTCTTCAGTCAAAGTCTTCAAACACAGATATGAATGAACATTCAACACAGTAATGAGGAAATGAGAGGGTTGAGGAAATAGAACCAGTAAGGTTGGTGAAGACAATGATTTGGTAGACCAGTTCCAACTGTTGTTTCAGGTTATGCGTCTGTTGGAGCAGCTGAGTATTTAAACTCGAGGACACACAGTCCGGACACCCAACAGCCGAGCACGGAGCTCAGGACACCAAGTCCTCATCGTATTCTCCTTGAACTAAGGTCACACAGACCTCGTCCAATCACTCGTTGTAATTCTTCAGGCGAATTCCAAACCTTCACAGACTTGGTCACACGGCGATCCACAATTCCTCTTGGATGCTCTAGACCATGACGCCTAACCGTCTGGAAGAAGCACAGTCTTCAAAGGTAACAAGCGTCGGATCCACGCAGGATCAATCTCTTGATGATGCTCAATCACTTTGGGTTTATAGGGGTTTGGTGTTTGGGTTTTCCTCACTCGATGATTTTCGCTCAAAGTCCTCGGAGGATGGGTTGCTCTCAAATGACAAGTGTCAAGTTTCTCTCGGAGCAGCCAACCAGCTAGTGGTTGTAGGGGTGGCTATTTATAGCCTAGGGAGCAGCCCGACATGATAAGACATAAATGCCCTTCAATGATATGACCGTTAGGTGGATAAGATATTTTGGGACAATCGGCGCCAAGACACAGAATGGTCGGAAATTTGAATCTCAAATTCCTCGGGGCTATCATGTTCCTCCTTTGTGTAGGCAATCCGCCTTTGGCGAATTCCTAACTCCTCGGTCGAGAACAAATTCCTCGTGACCGGAAGAACTTCGTCTACATCCTCTGTAGAAACTGACTGGACTGTATGAGATTTCCAAAGGCTTCACTCGAAGGGATTGGTAGGTGTAGGATTTTGAGTTGAGCATCACATGGAATTTTTTCCTTAGTATTTCCTCGACCCCCTTTAACAGTACGGTGTTTCCTATGACTCAAGAAAGATAAAAACGAAACTACGAAAACAAAATTCTTCACGCTTCATGTTCCTCAAATGAATACCAAGTCTTCAAGGTCACACACTTTTCTTCACTTTCAAAGTCTTCAGAAAGTCTTCAGAGTACCAAAGTCTTCAGTCGAAGAACTTCATTTTTAGGGGTCGACTTTCTCTGTAAATATCAAACTCCTCATAGAATTATAGACCTGTGTACACTCACAAACACATTAGTCCCTTAACCTATAAGTCTTCAATACACCAAAATCACTAAGGGGCACTAGATGCACTTACAGTTAAACCGAAGGACATTACAGTGTACTCCTATTGGCCATAACGAGTAACAAAGGCCGTTTTAGGAATGTCCCCGTTCTTGATTTTGATTTGATGGTAGTGTGGTCAGTGGTTGGTCGGAGACACGTCGGCGACGAGCTCGGTGGTGGCACGTGCGGTGAAGATCCATGCAGTCGATGCAGGGCTCGAGAGCGAGAACAGGAAGGGGGAGGAGGTAGTTGAGCTCACGGCGGTCACGACGGTGTAGACGACGCGGTCGGGGACGAACTGGTGCGGCGGTGACGGCAAAAGGGATCTCTGGCGGTGGCGGAGTCGGGCGAGGTCGGTGTAGAGGCTTCGAGGCAAGCGAGCGCTCGGGGCTCGGCTTGCTCGAAGAAGAGGAGGGCGGCGGAGCTTCGACACGGTGGCCGCGCAGGACGACGGAGAGCGCGGTTATCACAAGGGCGCGGCGCTGCAACACGCTGCCATGGTGCGGCGGCGAGGAGAGGAGCTGGGGAGGAAGGCGTGTCTGTGAGCTCGGGGGAGGAGTGGGTGACCGACCCAGGGCGGCAGAACGGTGAGGGGAGGAGGCAGGGCTGCGGGCAGCTGCGTGGCGCGCACTGGTGCCGACGTCGAGCACCTGCCTGCCTTCCTGGCCGAGCCAAGCAGCTCGCTGGAGCGGTGGCTGGGCTGGGTCGGCAGGTGGGCTTGCCAGATGGGCGCCAGGTAAGCCTCTGCTTTGCTTTGGTTTTCTTTTCTATTATTCTGTAAGATTGTGGCTTTATAAAAAATAGTTAGGCACTTCTAAAAATCCTGAAAATAATCAGAGGCTCTGTTTAGAAAATCTCCAACAGCCCACACTTATTTTCAGAATTATTTGAGCATTCAAAATATTTACTAGCATTTAAATGCCCAAATGCAATTTACATATGATTTAATTCAATAACCTTCTATTGACCTAGAAAATTGTGCACCAATTTTGCCAGAGGTTCTAACCCAAGACAAAGAGGGTGAACTTTTTAGAAGGGTAATTCAGGTTCATTGAAAATATTTTTAGTAAGCCTTAGTTGGATTCAGAGGGGTTCTGGGGGTTTTGTCTTCCCCAATTCAAGTTTCTGATGAAAGTAGACATGATGCAACACTCTAATGCATGGACTAGCTAGGATGTGACAATGGGCTGCCCTAGGTCGACCTGACCGACCTAGGGCCTCAAGGTTCGCCACCCTACAATGAAGAAGAACAACGAAGAACGAGGAAGAAGAAGAACTAGGGTTAAGGAGAAAAGATAAAAAGATAAAAAGTGGTATATTGATTGTTTGATTGTGTGTTCTTCAATCGGCCGTCACCCCTTAGATATATAAGAGGCGACTGGATTTCCCATGCAAGAAAAAGGCTTGGATTCACGTCCAAAACCCTAGTCAAATTCAGATTGGTTTTGTCCGAACTTTCCAAAACCCTTCGGTTTAAACTGTCCGCATCTGGCGGGTCTTTTTTGTGGTGGTAAATGATCTCGGATGAAAACAAGCCCAAAATCAATCTTGACCATATCGACGAGATGAACAACTTTCATGTTCAACGTTTTCTGATTAGAGGTCATCTTGAGGGTCAAATCCATCGCACAAAACAGGCTATTCCCTCGCGCTACCCATCAGACATGTGTCTCGTGGGGCACGCCACATCTCGCCTCGTGACAGGGCTGCACTCCGATTGCTCTAACTTTTGCATACGAACATGGATTTGGATGATTGTTATATCAAAATCGATCTTTTCGACGAGACGAAGACAAACCGTGTAGATCATTTGTCCATTTGAGATCGTCTTGAGGGATTAATCGGCCAAACTGTACTCTGAATATAAGGTCTTAGTACTTTGAGCATAGTTTCGGCCTTCGAGATGAAATCGGACGGCGATGATCCAAACTTCAAAGATGTTCATATGAACAATACGAACTCTTTCATGTAGATCACTTCTCCATTTGAGGCCATCTTAAATAAGTTCTTGACCGTGCCAAAATCTGGTGTCAACATCTGGAACTCTTCTGGAAATACGTCAGGGAAATCCTTCACCACTGGTACTTCCTCCTGTACAACTCCTGATAAGGAATTCACTTGAGTCCTCTTCGGCACATGCCGGGATACATACTTAATCCTTCTTCCGTCTGGGGTGGTGAGCATAATCGTCTTGCTAGCGCAATCGATGTTTCCTCCATACATCGATAGCCAAAGCATACCCAAAATCACATCCAAACATTGCGACTCCAAAATTATCAGGTCTGAGGGGAAAACATGCCTACCTATAGTCAATGGCATCTGAAAACATCCTTGGCTTGCCATATACTCCGCTCCTGGCGAGGTCACTAACATAGGTGTTCTAAGAACTTTGGTGGGCAGTTTATACTTATCCACAAATCCCCTTGATATGTATGAATGCGATGCACCAGTATCAAAAAGAACGATTGCAGTAAATGACTTAACCAAAAACTTACCTATTACTGCATCTGGCTGGGCTTCAACCTCCTCCATCTTAACGTGGTTTACCTGTCCCCTGTTGAAAGGGTTAGGCTTCTTCCCAGAGCTTCCATTGCCATTTCCATTCTTAGCTCCAGGACATTCATTGGCAAAATGTCCAGTCTTCTGGCACTTGTAGCAAGTAATATGACTTAGATCCTTCTTGGAGGGTGTTGCTGGGTTGGAACGGTTCTGGCCGTTGCTCCCTCCATTACCATTCCCATTCTTGGGGCTACTATGGTTGTGCGAACTTCCTCCTTTGTGGTTGTGACCTCCATGGTTATGCTGAAAAGGTCCTCCCGAGTTCGGGGTAAAATGGGGCCTCTGCTGAGCTCCAGAATTGTACTTCGCTTGTCCATACTTCCTCTTGCGGTTGTCAATCTACTGCTGCTTCCCTTCAATCATGAAAGCTCTATCTACCAACTCCTGGTAGTTGTTGAAGGTTGCCACCATCAACTGCATGCTCAGCTCATCATTCAGTCCTTCCAGAAACTTCTCCTGCTTAGCTGCATCTGTAGCAACATCATCTGGGGCATAACATGCTAACTTACTAAAATCATCCACATACTGGCCAACTGTACGTCCTCCTTGGCGCAAGTTGCGAAACTCACGCTTCTTCATGGCCATAGCTCCTGCTAAAACATGGGAAGTACGGAAAGCCTGCTGAAACTGGTCCCATGTGATAGTGTCGATGGGGTAAGTGGCTATGAAATTCTCCCACCATGATGCTGCGGGTCCATCAAGCTGATGTGCGGCAAAACACACTCTCTCCGCATCTGTGCATCCTGCAGTGGTTAACTCCCTTCCAATCTTCCGGAGCCAATCAGGCTCGATGCTAGTGTAGAACACCGACGGATTAAGCCTCAAGAAACGGGCTAAGTGATCAACAGGTGGTGGTGGTGGTGGGTTGTTGTTATTGTTGTTCCCCTGATTCTGATTCTGGACTAGTATCTGCATCAATGCATTCTGCTGCTGGATCAACTGAGTGAGCTCCGGTGGGAAAGCAAATCCATTGTCGTGTCTCGGAGGCATCTGAGGGTTTTGAAAAGATGAGAAAACATGATAGAATGAGGTCTAGAGGGGAAAACACTACCCATATGCACATGAGACAAACACAATCATATCACTTCAATCAATTCAAACAAGGGCATACAACGGTCTAACTATCGTTACAAAAGTTCTCGGACTATACTATATACATGGAGGAAATACTACTACTATTATGGTGGTCGAATAGAAAAATTGATCGGTCGAAGACTCCATGATATCTGCTCCACCTTCATCAATATAGTCATCATCGCTATCGTCAGGGTCCGAGTCGGTGTCATCGATGATGATGTAGTTCTCCGGGTAAGTGGAATCGTGTCATCTCCTCCTGGCGTAGGGTCTCCCGTGAATATTCCTAGCTTCTTCTTCAGATCATCATTCTTCTCCACAAGTATCGTAATTTCCTCCTCATATCCATTGCGTGTAGTCTTGAGTTCTTCTTCCAGCTCCGTGATCCTGGTCATTGCCTTGTTCAGCTCTATCATGCCTGTGCACATCTGGTTCTCCTGGCGTCGAATGTGCTGGTTTAACTCCTGGATGAAAGCTGCAATAGATCTATCCTTCCTGGTGCTGATCATCTCCCATTGCTCATCTCGGCGCCCACAAATCTGGTAGATAGTATCCTTGAGATCCTTGTGGTAAACTTCTCCAATGCGTCCCATGGTGATGTGGGCTGCCATGCTCTTTCCTAGACTCCAGGTTGGTGCATCAAAGGAAAACTCTATGGGCTCAGTGACTGGCATGAACGTCCTTCCTGGAACTTGAACTCGAATCATCCAACGCTCTTCTTCTGGTAAAGTGGCGATGTAGGTCCCGGTGAAGCTTGGTATTCCGATGTTCAGGTATCTAGTAACTTCCTTCAAGTGGCGTCCAAAAGGTGTTTCTTCATCCGGTTGCGCAAACTTGTTCATTGCATCCGCCATCCTAAAGGGTAGAAAAGGGATTGGAGTCATAAATGAGAAGAGAGTAGTGATCTAGGGCTTTAGCTTAGTGGTCGTGTCCTACAGTCAGCGTGTGCTCTGATACCATCTTGTCGCGACCAGACCTCAAACAGTCTGATCTCTGTGCATCAGTGTCACCCCTGGATCGGTAATGCTAACACGCACAATACTTCAAGGATTTATAATAGAGTAGCAATCACACACTTATTACATCCAATGTCTCAAAAGAGAACTTATTACAATAAATATGGCTTAAGGCCATCTAAATGCGATAACATCGGAAGGCTTGGAAGATAAAGTGAGTCCATCAACTCCAATGGCATCACTGAGTGAAAGGTCACGACCTAAGGCACCTTACTCGTCGTCTGAAAAATCTGCAACATGAACATTGCAGCCCGAAATGGGCTAGCACATGGAATATGCTGGCAATGTAACACATAGAGAGTAATGAACAGAATAATGCTATCACTACATGCATATATGGCTGGTGGAAAGCTCTATGGTTACAGTTTTGCATAAAGTCAATATTTCCCTACAACAAAGAATAAATTTTATTTAACTATCATGGTGGTTGTTAAACATTGAGAAGGTTCACCCAACTCAATCCCAATTAAGCATCATCATTAAACCCAATCAAATTATATTAAGAGTGATGAGATCCACATGATAATCCAAAAACTAGACACTCAAAACGTCCATAACCGTGGACACGGCTAACCATGATTAGTTTGTACACTCTGCAGAGTTTGCGCACTTTTCCCCACAAGACTCGAATACATCCATGGTCGGAGAAACGAGACACAGTCTTTCTGAAACAATAGCTCTTTACTCCGGGTGGACAGTTACACCTACTTTCCCCTACATCTGCTAGCCCACCACTGAAAGAGGTCTTGCAACTTACTCAATTATGTTAGAGCCCATAATAGCTTGTGGGTGCACACCGAAGTTTCTAGCATGAATAATCTTATGATCCCTTTGAGCCTGGGTGACGGCCCATAGGAAAATCTCACGGTACCCTGGGATTTCCAAAAATACAGGCAACACTGGGTTCCCCAGGTGCCTCAATCCACCCAGATGTGTATTAAAGTAGCCACCTTAAGTTAACCATTAATTAACAATACTCACATCTGTCATGGAAACACTCACCCAAACCACGTCTACAAGCATAGCATAGCAATATAAGCAACGTAGAAGTAACTCCCAAAGGTTTGATAATAAACAGGACAATAGGTACTACCTCATCTACTTCCCAAAGCCCACATATTAATCAGATCCTAACCAGGAAATTGTTTGAGGACTGATCTAATGCATTAAAACTGGGTAGTAAAGAGGTATGATCAAAGTGTTACTTGCCTTGCTGATGATCCGTGAAACCTAGAGACTCGTAGTAGCACGCTTCACACTCCAGGTACTCTATCGCAAACAAACAAGCATACAATAAGCACTCAACTAGAAATCATGGGTAAAACTCAAATAAGAGATCTAACCAGAAAGTTCAACTTAAGAACTCCGGTTTGCAAAAAGAATCAAATCAAACAAAGCAACGAAACTCAAACTGCGAAAGAAACAAGCTTTGTTTACTAATCTGGATTTAAGTCAAATTTTACAGTAGCAAAAACTTGTTTAAGTTGGTTAAACACAAAGAGGGCTTCGAGACGAAACTCTAGGCGCTTGAATCGCCTGATTCCGATAAACGAGCGAAAAGATAAACTAAAACGAAAAATCAGGGTAGAAATCGCGAACGAAAATAATCGCGGAAATCCCTGGAAAAAGAAAAACTGACGAACAGGCTAACGAACAAATGTTCGCTGTCTGCGGCTAAACGGTGAAAATCGTTCGTAAAAACAAACAAACAAATGGGCGTTCGCTAATTAACAAAACTAAAAAAAATAAAACCGATCTAAATAAAATAAATAAATAAACCGCGGGTTCTTAAAAAACCGTATGGTTTTCCGAGGAAAACCGGCGGCGGCGAGCGGCTACGTCTGGCGAATCCGGCGAGGGCGGCGGCGGGTCCGGCGGTGGTTGGCGGCGACAGTGGGCTCGCGGGCGGCGGGTGCCGGCGGTGGTCGGTGGCGACGGCGGGGTGGCGGCGTCAGGCGTGGACGGGCGGCGTCGGCGGCGGCAAGCGAGTCCAATGCAAGTGGCTTAGGGTTAGGGTTTGGGCACGGGTGGGCTGAGGCGGCTCGGACCTCGGGGCGCGACTTATAAGAGGGGGCCGGCCTGGGGAGTCCTGGCCGGTTACGACCCGGAGTCAGTTTTGTTTTTTTTAAATAATTCCGCATAGAAAAACGAAGAAAAGAAATACTAAACGGACTCCAAAAATCCTGAAATAAATTTTCTCCGTCCTCCTAAAATATAGCGGAGAAAGTGAACATTTATCTGGGCCTATAATGCAATTTTGAAAAACGCACATTTTTCTTAATTCAAATAAAACAGTGATAAAACTCTGAATAAAACCACTTATTTGATTTTAATATTAAACCTCCAATATTTCTTTATTTTGGGAAAGTCATTTTTATCACCTCTCTTTTATTTTTATATAAGAAATATTTGAAGAGAAAATAATTAAAATCAAACGGACCCTCTTTTTAAAACTTGAGAAACTCAAATATGAAAATAACAAAATCCCCAACTCTCTCCGTGGGTCCTTGAGTTGCGTAGAATTTCCAGGATCAAGCGAAATTGCAATAAAATATGATATGCATTCATGATCTAATGTATAACATGCCAAATTGAAAATTTGGGATGTTACACAAAGGTCTCCTTCAAATCATCTATCAAGGTCTCCTTCTCTCCGGATTTTACCACAATGTCGTCCACATAAGCATGAACATTGTGCCCAATATGATTGTGAAGACTGTTCTGCACACATTGCTGATAAGTCGCCTGGGCACTCTTAAGCCCAAAAGGCATAGACACATAGAAGAAGGCTCCAAAAGGAGTAATAAAAGCCGTTTTCTCCTGGTCCTTAACTGCCATCTTTATTTGATGGTAACCAGAATAAGCATCCAAAAAGTTCAAACGCTCACAACCCACCATAGCATCAATGATTTGATCAATATGAGGGAGAGTGAAAGGATAAGCTGGACAAGCCTTGTTTAAATCCGTGTAATCCACACACATACGCCAAGTGCCGTTCTTCTTAAGCACCAGCACCGGGTTAGCCAACCACCCTGGATGAAAAACTTCAATAATGAACCCGGCCACCAAGAGCCGGGCCACTTCCTCACCAATGGCCTTATGCCTCTCTTCATTGAACCGTCGAAGAAAATGCTTGACCGGCTTAAATTTTGGATCAATATTGAGAGTGTGCTCAGCGAGTTCTCTCGGTACACCTGGCATGTCAGAAGGTTTCCATGCAAAGATGTCCCGGTTCTCACGGATGAACTCGATGAGCGCGCTTTCCTATTTGGGATCCATATTAGCACTGATACTGAACTGCTTAGATGAGTCTCCTGGAACAAAATCAACAAGCTTGGTGTCATCGGCCGACTTAAACTTCATTACCGGCTCATGCTCTATGGTTGGCTTCTTTAAAGACGTCATGTCCGCCGGGTCAACATTGTCCTTGTAGAACTTCAACTCCTCTGTTGCACAAACAGATTCAGCGTAAGCAGCATCACCTTCCTCGCATTCCAAGGCTATCTTCCGACTCCCATGCACCATGATGGTGCCCTTATGACCCGGCATCTTGAACTGCAAATAAACATAACATGGCCGTGCCATGAACTTGGCATAAGCCGGCCGTCCAAACAGGGCATGATACATGCTCTTGATTTTGACCACCTCAAAGGTTAACTTCTCAGCCCTAGAATCATGCTCATCTCCAAAGGCTACCTCCAGCTCAATCTTACCAACTGGTACGCTGACTTACCAGGGACCACTCCATGAAAAATAGTGTTGGAAGTCTTGAGATTTTTATGACTTAAACCCATGCGACGAAAAGTCTCATAATAGAGGATATTGATTCTACTGCCTCCATCCATGAGTACCTTAGTGAATTTATATCCACCAACCTGAGGTGCCACCACCAAGGCCAAGTGACCCGGATTGTCAACCCAGGGAGGGTGATCTTCCCTACTCCATAGAATAGGTTGTTCAGACCATCTCAAATATTGAGGAACTACCGACTCAACAGCATTCACAGCCCTTTTATGAAGCTTCCGGTCCCGTTTGCACAAACTGGTGGTAAACACATGATATTGTCCACTATTCAGCTGGTTTGGATTACTCTGATATCCGCCTTGCTACTGCTGCTGCTGACCTCCCTGGCAGATTGCTGATTATAACCACCTTGATTACCCTGAGAGCTTTGAAAATTGGAATTTGAACTGCCGCCGGGGCCATGAAAGCCGCCGCCCGGCCCATGATTATCGTCGAACATGTTGGAATTCTTGAAAGCCTTCATGATCGTATAGTCCTTCCATAAGTGAGTGGCCGGTTTCTGTGGAGTACCGTGCCTTGGACAAGGCTCATTCAGCAACTGCTCAGGCATGAGGCTTGATCCGCAGGACCGAGGAGGTGGTCTCCCCTTACGTCATTGATTGTTGCCTTGCGCATTGGTGTTAGCCACAAACTCCAAGCTACCATCAGCCTTACGTTTATTATTTCCTCCTTGATTTGTCGGGTTATGCTGAGGACCCTTGGCATTAGCGTTCTTCTTTCCCTTCCCTGTCTTCTCATCATCAGACTCGGGATCCTTGGTACTATCAGAGTCGGCATATTTGACTAGAGCCGCCATCAGCTGGGCCATGTCATTACAATTACGCTTGAGCCGCCCCAGCTTCATCTTCAGAGGCGTAAAATGGCAATTTTTCACCAACATTAAGACTGCAGAACCGGCATCCATCTTATCAGACGAATGTATTATGGCTTTGACCCGGCGCACCCAATGGGTCGTGAACTCACCCTCCTCTTGCTTGCAATTAGTCAAATCCATAATTGACATGGGCTGCTTGCATGTATCTTTGAAGTTCTGGATAAACCGGGCCTTTAACTCTGCCCATGAACCGTTGGAATTAGGTGGCAGCCCCTTCAACCAAGTGTGGGCCGTCCCATCCAACATCATGGTGAAGTATTTAGCCATCGCGGCGTCACAGACTGCCAGTAGCTCCGTGGCCATCTCATAGCTTTCAATCCATGCCCCCGGCTGCAATTGGCCGTGTAATTAGGCACCTTTCGAGGCACCTTGAAATCATTGGGCAAATGTTCGTTACGCAGAGCCGGCACCAGACAAGGGACACCTCCGGTCCTAGTGGTCACGTCTGCCTCAATAGAAGTCGTCGAATAAACCAGAAAAGACTGGTAAGCCGCCCACTGAGCCGCCTGCTGAGCTGCCCGTTCAGCCTCTTGAAGTATTCTGTCCTGATCAACCAAGTTAGGAGCTCCATCATGCGCCGGGTCATGCCCGTACGGCTGGTCACGGTGTCGGGCGTTGCTTGAAACAGACGCCGAATCCATGTGCCTACTATAACTCGGGCTCCGACTTGGACAAGGGGTCGAATGAATCCTGTCTTAGCTATACGAGTACGCCTCCTGCTGCGCTAAGCCGTCTGAAGAAGCTCTCTGACCCTGCGAGTTTCAACCGCCGCCGGAGAGTCGCCGTCCACCGGGAGAGTCGCCAATCGTGCCGCCGCAGCAATCATGTTCTCCAAAGGGTTAGAATAATGATCCGGTGGTGTTGGTACATAATGAGGCGGAGCAGTATTCATCCAGGGAGGTTCCATCGTACGCGGCTGATACGTCTCCAACGTATCTATAATTTATGAAGCATTCATGCTATTTTATTATCTTTTTTGAATGATTACAGGCTTTATTATACACTTTCATATTACTTTTGGGACTAAGCTATTAACCGGAGGCCCAGCCCATATTGCTGTTTTATTGCCTGTTTTAGTATTTTGAAGAAAAGGAATATCAAACGGAGTCCAAATGGAATGGAACCTTCGGGAGCGTGATTTTTGGGAAGAATATGATCCGAGAGACTTGGAGTTCACGTCAGAAGATCCTCGAGGAGGCCAGGAGATAGGAGGGCGTGCCCCGCTGTCTCGTGGGCCCCTCGAGCACCCCTCGACCGACTTCTTTCGCCTATATAAGCCCACGTACCCTAAAAACACCAAGAACAAAGATAGATCGGGAGTTCCGCCGCCGCAAGCCTCTGTAGCCACCAAAAACCTCTCAGGAGCCCGTTCCGGCACCCTGCCGGAGGGGGGATCCCTCACCGGTGGCCATCTTCATCATCCCGGCGCTATCCATGACGAGGAGGGAGTAGTTCACCCTCAAGGCTGAGGGTATGTACCGGTAGCTATGTCTTTAATCTCTCTCTCTCGTGTTCTCTATCGTGTTCCGGTGTTCCCTCTATGGCACGATCTTGATGTATCGCGAGCTTTGCTATTATAGTTGGATCTTATGATGTTTCTCCCCCTCTACTCTCTTGTAATGGATTGAGTTTTCTCTTTGAAGTTATCTTATCGGATTGAGTCTTTAATGATTTGGGAACACTTGATGTATGTCTTGTCGTGCTTATCTGTGGTGACAATGGGATATCATGTGCCACTTGATGTATGTTTTGGTGACCAACTCGCGGGTTCCGCCCATGACACTATGCATAGGGGTTGGCACACGTTCTTGTCTTGACTCTCCGGTAGAAACTTTGGGGCACTCTTTGAAGTACTTTGTGTTGGTTGAATAGATGAATATAAGATTGTGTGATGCTTATCGTGTAATCATGCCCACGGATACTTGAGGTGACAATGGAGTATCTAGGTGACATTAGGGTTTTGGTTGATTTGTGTCTTATGGTGTTATTCTAGTATGAACTCTATGATAGATTGAGCGGAAAGCATAGCTTCATGTTATTTTACTACGAACTCTTGAATAGATAGAACAGAAAGGATAACTTTGCGGTGGTTTCATACCCTACCATAATCTCTTCGTTTGTTCTCCGCTACTAGTGGCTTTGGAGTGACTCTTTGTTGCATGTTGAGGGATTGTTATATGATCTATCTATGTTATTATTGTTGAGAGAACTTGCACTAGTGAAAGTATGAACCTTAGGCCTTGTTTCCTACCATTGCAATACCATTTACGCTCACTTTTATCATTAGATACCTTGCTGTTTTATAATTTCAGATTACAAAAACCTTTATCTACCATCCATATTGCACTTGTATCACCATATCTTCGCCGAACTAGTGCACCTATACAATTTACCATTGTATTTGGTGTGTTGGGGACACAAGATACTCTTTGTTATTTGGTTTCAAGGTTGTTTGAGAGACACCATCTTCATCCTACGCCTCCCACGGATTGATAGACCTTAGCTCATCCACTTGAGGGAAATTTGCTACTGTCCTACAAACCTGTGCACTTGCAGGCCCAACAACGTCTACAAGAAGAAGGACTTGTAGTAGACATCAAACTCTTTTCTGGCGCCGTTGCCGGTGAGGCTAGGTAAACGACACTCACACCCCGTCAATCAAGCTCTTTTCTGGCGCCGTTGCCGGGGAGGTGAGTGCTTGAAGGTATATCTTTAGATCTTGCAATCGAATCTTTTTGTTTCTTGTTTTATCATTAGTTTAGTTTATAAAAGAAAACTACAAAAAAATGGAATTGAGTTTGTCTCATACCTTCATCTTTTTAATATCTTTCGTGAGAATGATGGGAAGGAAAATTGTGCTCAAGTGCTAGAAGAAGAAATCTATAAAACGTTTGTCACTAAATCTTTGAATTATGAGCATGATTGCAATGTTGTTAGTATGAATTCCTTGAATATCCATGATGCTAATGATATTCAAAGGCACAAGCTTGGGGATGCTATGTTTTATGAATATGATATTTTTTTGTCCCCCAAGTGTTGATGAGAATATTTATTATGATGAAAGCATGCCTCCTATTTATGATGATTATATTGATGAAAGTGGGTTTGGAAGAGTGTCAACTTTAGGTAGTATTGATCCCACTATTTTGGAGGATGTTGAATCTTATTGTGATGAATATGAAAGTGGATTTGGAAGAGTGTCAACTTTATTTAGTGATGATTCCACTATTTCGGAAGAGGTTCCAATTGATTATGAGAAAAAAAGTTGATATCTATGATGATTATTGTGATGACTTGTATGCTATTAAGAATAATGATAACAATGAAACTTGTCATCATGATTTTAGTTTTCAATTGGATTATGCTTCACATGATAATTATTTTGTTGATTTTGCTCCCACTACCATTCCAAATGAGAAGAATTTTGCTTATGTGGAGAGTAGTAAATTTCCTATGCTTGTAGATCATGAAAAGAATGCTTTAGGTGCTAGTTATATTGTTGAATTCATTCATGATGCTACTGAAAATTATTATGCGGGAGGAACATATGCTTGTAGGAATTGCAATAATATCAAGTTTCCTCTCTATGTGCTTAAAATTTCGAAGTTATGCTTGTTTTACCTTCCTATGCTAGTTGATTATTGTTCTCATAAGTTGTTTGCTCACAAAATCCCTATGCATAGGAAGTGGGTTAGACTTAAATGTGCTAGTCACATTCTTCATGATGCTCCCTTTATGTTTCAATTCTTATCTCTTATGTGAGCATCATTGAAATCATCATGCCTAGCTAGAAAGGCAATAAAGAAAAGCGCTTGTTGGGAGGCAACCCAAATTTATCTTTGCTTCTTGATTTTTGTACCTGTATAATAATAAATAATTCATCTAGCCTCTGTTTAGATGTGGTTTTATGTTTTAATTAGTGTTTGTGCCAAGTAGAACCTTTGGGAAGACTTGGGTGAAGTCTATATGATCTTGCTGTAAAAAACAGAAACTTTAGTGCTCACGAGAATAGCTGCCATTTTTTACTGGAGAATGATTTTAGGTTGATTATTTTTGCAGATGATTAATAGACAAATTCCTCAGGTCCAACAATTTATTTCAGAATTGTTTGAGTTCCAGAAGTATACGTTTGATACAGATTACTACAGACTGTTCTGTTCTTGACAGATTCTGTTTTCTATGTGTTGTTTGCTTATTTTGATGAATCTATGAGTAGTATCGGAGGGTATGAACCATAGAGAAGTTGGGATACAGTAGGTTTAACACCAATATGAATTTAGAATGAGTTCACAACAGTACCTAAGTGGTGATTTATTTTCTTATACTATCGGAGCTTACAAGTTTTGTTTTGAGTTTTGTGTGGTTGAAGTTTTCAAGTTTTGGGTAAAGATTCGATGGACAATGGAATAAGGAGTGGCAAGAGCCTAAGCTTGAGGATGCCCATGGCACCCCAAGATATTCAAGGATAACCAAAAGCCTAATCTTGGGGATGCCCCGGAATGCATCCCCTCTTTCGTCTTCGTTCATTGGTAACTTACTTGGAGCTATATTTTTATTCACCACATGATATGTGTTTTGCTTGGAGCGTCATTTTATTTTGTTAGTATTTGCTTGCTGTTATTTAGATTAATATTTTGAATCTTTATTTTGAATAAAAATGTCAAGGATAGCCTTTACCATGCTTATTTTGCTAGTATACATGTTGCTGTTTGAAAACAGAAAGTTTACCGCTGTTGCAAAAATTCCCTAGAAAAGTCAGAGAGAGGTATAATGTTGAATCTTTTTGCATATTGAGCTCTGATAAATCTTATACAGCGTAGTAGTTTTCTTATAATTTTTGGAGTTACGGAAGTATGATGAATCTTGCATTCTTTACAGACTATACTGTTTTGGCAGATTGCTGTTATGGTTGCATTGTTTGCATATGCTTGCTTGTTTAATGATTCTATTTTAGGATAGGAGTATTAAATATGCAGAGACATTTATTATGCAATGTTGAATAATAATGTTAGTAATTTGTTATAGTAGAAAATGATAAGGTTTTGCATTGTTTTATACTAACTTATCTCACGAGTTCTTGTTGAGTTTGGTGTGGATGAAGCTTTCGAGATTTAGGAAACCGTGACATGAAAGGAATTAAGGAGACACAAAAGCTCAAGCTTGGGGATGCCCAAGGCACCCCAAGATAATAGTTCATGAAGTCTTGAGCATCTAAGATTGGGGATGCCCCGGTAGGCATCCCACCTTTCTTCTTCAACAACTATTGGTTAGTATCGGTTGAACCTAAGTTTTTGCTTCTTCACATGAGTTGTGTTATCCTTGCAATGTCATTTTGTTTTGCTTTGCTTGCTGTTTGAATAAAATACCAAGATATGAAATTCTTTAATGAGAGAGAGTCTTCACATAGTTACATAATTATTTAGCTACTCATTGATCTTCACTTGTATCTTTTTGGAGTAGTTTGTCATTTACTCGTGTGCTTCACTTATATCCTATGAGTAAATGGTTGAATGAGTTGAATGTCATAAATTGGAAATTTTATAAGTTTCATTTGCTTATCCCATGGGGAGTAATGACTTCACATCTAAGAAGTAGAGGTTTATTGAAGGTTAGCAAGCATTGTATTGGTCATTTGAACAATTCATGAAAGAATATTGAAGGAAGAGAGATTTCACATATAAATATACTATCCTAGACATCTTTTATAATTGTGAGCACTCATAAAGTATGGCATGCTAAAGAGTTGATGTTGGACAAGGAAGACAACATAATGGGTTATGTTTTCTCACATCTCAGTTAAAGTATATTGTCATGGATCATTCAAACATGTTGAGCTTGCCTTTCCCCCTCATGCTAGACAAAATTCCTATCACCAAGTAGAGATACTACTTGTGTCGGAGTAATGGACTACGGGTAGGCAGACCCGAGCCCCTGAACCTATCAAAACATCAGGGCAGACTGCGCCCCTCAAGACCCCAAGACAAAGAGCCGCCTTCAGATAGTCGGCAACAGAGTCGCCGATTACCCCTCAGGCCGAGTCCCGAGAGGCCGCCATGACCCCACCACCTCGCGCTGGCGACTATGGGGTAAAGCCGCCTGCAACCCATCCTCGCCACAGTCCATAAAGGGCGGTGTATGGCTACAGAGCACCGTGCAAGCGGAGATCTCCGTCCGACGCAGATCATTGTTGCCATGCCGGCCTGACTGTCAACACCGTGGGCAGATTCACAGTACCCACGTTGGCCTGTCTGTACGACCCGAAGACGGCGGGACCCGCCTGTCGACGGGAGTACCGAAGACGGCAAGAGCACCCCAAGGACGGACCCGATGGAGTCGGCCTCCGGGAGTCGGCCGACTCCTCCCGCGGGATCCACGCGCCATTAACCAGACAAGACAGGGAATGGCAACAGTGATCGCCCGTGGGCGGCAGCCTTTATTGCCATAACCCCATGACCAAGCTTCGCGTCATTAGAAGCACGACTACGAATCTGCGATCGGCAAGACCCGCCACGGCGGACAAGGGCTGTCGGCCCCATCTTTGGGCCGTCGGCCAGGCCCTAAGTCGGCGGGCCCTGTGAGTCGGCGGAGAAGACGACGACTTAGATACTGACGGCTTGGACCCACACCCAGCCGGATTACCGTTGTACCCCCGGGGGGTAGACCTATATAAACCCCCCGGGGCACCCATGCAAAGGGTTGGAAGCTAGTAGTTTTAGACACACACATGGAGGGAGAGAAGAGCAAGCCGTGCCCTTCTCCTTCCTCACCCCGAACAACTCAAGGAGCCTCTTGTACCCACTTTGCCATAGCGATCATGCGGAGACCCCGCAGAGCAGCAGTAGGGGTGTTATCTCCACGGAGAGCCCTGAAGCTGGGTAAGATTCGCCGGCGTGCATGTCTTCGCCTCATCCCGTTTCCAGGCACCAGCGACGTTCTACTCGCCCCCTCCATGATAAACCATCCTTTGGCATATGTCGCACCCAACCCCCGTCATTTGGCGCCCACCGTGGGGCCTGGTGCACCGTTGTCTGGAGACCTGCTCTGGACGGGAACCCTCTTCCTCCCTGGCGAGCGCAGCCAGCCCGACACGCCAGATGGAGTTTGCGCCGACGCGCTGCATGGCGCTGAGGTTGCCTGCGCGGCGAGTTGCCTCGCCGAACTTGTCGGCGAGGTTCGCCTCTCCGACGAGCCTGCGTCCGACGCAGGCACGGACGGCCCCGAAAGCCTCCTCGCGGGCCTCCTCGAGCAGCTCCACGTTGACGGCGAGCCTGCCGCCGACCTGGAGTCCGTAGGCTCCACCGACCCGATGCTGGTCGATTCCGACACCGTGTCGCTCGACGCGTTCCCCACCAACGTGGTGGTCTACGACGAGCCTCTCCCTCACGCGGAGAGCGGCGGGAGCACCGTCATAGAAGTACTGCGTCATCGCCGATCACGGCGAGCCCTCCGGGGGCTCGTGACCCTCTCGACGCTGTTACGCAAGACGACCGCCTCCATTCCGGAGGACGCCGACGCCGAACGCTGGAGGCGCGCCGCCTTCAGCTCACCGTGGGCGCCTGAAGCTGGCAAGCATGAGACGCTTGTCGGAAGCCTATCGGCCAGATGGATCGCGCTGTGGCGGCTAGCCGGCTCCGTGAGCCTAACCGCCTAAGCGGCGGTCCGGCTGGCAGCGCGACCCTCGCCCGATCTATTTGGGGCGGTTGCCCTGTGTACGCCACGCCAGCGAGAACATTCGCGCTGCCCGCGGCGGCGACGAGCTGGATAACTTCGAGGGCGAGAGCGCCACCGATGACGGAAAGCGAGTCCAGAGCTCTCGACGCGGCCGCCGCGCACAAGAAGAGTCGGTTGCCGCCGAGGCGCCACAGCGACAACACGGCGACTTGCCTCTCGCCGAGATCAAGGCGCAACATCTCGGACGCCATCGGCGGCGTCCGCGGAAGAAAGAACCAGGATCCGCCGCCAGCCATAGCCGGACTCACATCTCCATCGAACGCGACGAAGACGGACGCCCAGGCGGTGGAGCGGCGGGGCGACTATCAGCCTCCTCCTCCTTGAGAAAGGCGAAGTCTCCCGCCACCCGTCGAAAGCATCCGACATCGGCGACCGCCTTGGCCGAGAGGAGTCGAGAAAACGACGCCCGCCACCGGATCGGCGACTCCATCGATCCCTGGCGCTAGAAGAAGAAGATGAGTTGGGCCCACCTGTTTGCACCTCGCATCCGCGACGAGCCCTTCCCCAGAGGATTCACACTCCCCCGAGACACACCCAAATACACCGGCTCCGTGAAGCCGGAGGACTGGCTGGTGGACTACTCCACGGCCGTCAGCATAGCGAACGGCAACAAGCGCGTTGCCGTAAAGTATGTTCCCCTCATGCTCCAGGGCACGGCCCGGACATGGTTGAATAGCTTGAAGCCCCGCAGCATCAACGGCTGGGTCGACTTCACCGAGGCCTTCGTCCGCAACTTCACAAGCACATACAAGCGACCTCCCAAGCCTCGTCAGCTGTCCTTGTGCGTACAAGGCCCCAACGAGTCCACTCGCGACTACCTCACGCTACCGGGCGAGCTCAGGAACTCCTGCGAAGGAGTGCACGAGGTGCAGCAATCGAGTACTTCACCGCCGGGTGCGTAGAAGGCACCCTCCTCAAGCACAAGCTCCTTTGCGATGAGCCGGAGACCCTTGAGGTGCTGCTAGTCATAGAAGACAAATACGCCACTGCCGACTCCTCCATGAAGACGGAGATCGAAGTCGGTCACGGCGGCAAAGTAGCTCCTCATGCTCCCGAGAACTCCAAGCGGCGTCGGCCGCGGCAAGCAGCAGAATGATCACAAGCGCAAGGCCCCGCAGCCAGCTTCCAACAGCCGGCGGTGGCGGCGGTCGAACCAGCAGCTAGAGGGCAGCCTCACCAAGCGGCGTAAAAGCGGCAAGTCCAGCTGGTTGCCGGCCTTCTCTTACGAAAGCAGACTACGGGCGGACCACTGCAAGTTCCACAGCAGCCGAAGCCGTCAAATCACACCACCCGGAAGTGCCACCGCTCACCAGATCGCCAAGGGAGACGGCCTTGCCCTCCTCCACCTGGGCCGCCGCCCACCACCGCCCCCAAAGAGCCGGGTTGTCCGCCAATCGGCGCAAAGACAAGACGATTACCCGGAAGAGCACGATGCCTATGTCGTGTTTACGGCGTGGTGATGATCACGGCAGCGGCGGCAAAGAAGCAAGAGGTGAATGCCGTAGCATCAAACACCCGAATTCATGCACCGGGTCCGAGAAGCCCATCACCGAGCCGTCTTTGATCACCCAGAGGTGATGGCGAATCCGGGCTCCTACGCCCTGGTCTTGGGAGCCACCCTTGCCACAGATAGGCGGGCCGCTCGCTTCTCGCGAGTACTGATAGACGGAGGCACCAGCATCAACATCCTGTACAAGGATACGATGGAGAAGCTAGGAATCAAGCAGAGGCAGCTTCAAAGATAGTCGGATTTGTGTTCCACGGAATTGTACCTGGCCTTTCCTGCTCACCGATTGGCAAGATTCTGATAGACGTCCTCTTTGGGGACAAGGATCACTTACGCCGAGAGCCAGTCTGGTTCGAAGTGGTGGACCTCGAGAGCCCCTACCCATGCCTTGCTTGGCCGACCCGCTTTGGCCAAGTTCATGGCGGTCCCCCACTACGCCTACCTCAAGATGAAGATGCCGATTTCCAAGGGGATTCTGACCGTAGCCGGCGACTACAGAAAGTCGTCCGCCTGTGCAGCTGAAAGCAGCCGGCTAGCCGAGTCCCTAGTGATCGCAGCTGAGAAGCGGCTCCTGGATCGGGTCGTGGCGATGGCGGCAAGCAGCCGAGATATCGTCCGACCCCAAGGAGTCGAAGGCTGAGGGCTCGTTCAAGCCGCCAAAGAGACCAAGAAGATACCCTTGGACCAAGCACCCAGAGAAATCTGCTGTCGTAGGTGCGAACCTCGACAGCAAATAGGAAGGCGAGCTCGTCGATATCCTCCGTGAGAATCGGGATATCTTCGCATGGTCCCCCAAAGACATGCCAGGTGTACCGACGGATTTCGCCGAGCACAAGTTACATGTCCGACCTGATGTGAAGCCCGTCAGGCAGCCCTTGCGCCGCCTGTCAGAAGAGAAGAGAAGAGTTGTTGGAGAAGAGATAGCCCGGCTCCTTGCAGCCGGTTTCATCATGGAAGTTTTCTTTCCAGAATGGTTGGCGAACCCGGTCCTGGTACTAAAGAAGAACAAGCAGTGGCGGATGTGTATTGACTACACAAGCCTCAACAAAGCATGCCGCAAGGACCCGTTCGCTCTACCTAGAATTGATCAGGTGATAGACTCCACAGCCGGATGCGAGCTGTTGAGCTTCTTAGATGCATATTCAGGATATCATCAGATCAAGCTGAACCCGGCGAGATGATTGAAGACCGCCTTCATCACGCCATTTGGAGCCTTACGCTGCGACCAGGACATTCGGCTTGTGGAACGCCGGCGCCACCTTTCAGCGTTGCATGCAGAAGTGCCTCCTCAAGCAGCTCGGCAGAAACGCCCGCGTTTACGTGGACGACGTGGTGGTGAAGACGGAGAGGCGAGGAACGCTGTTGGAAGACCTCAAAGAGACCTTTGAAAACCTGCGCCGATTCTAGATCAAGCTCAACCCAGAGAAATGCGTCTTCGGAGTACCAGCCGGCCAGCTCCTTGGCTGCCTGGTATCCGAACGCGGCATAGAGTGCAACCCCGTGAAGATCAAGGCAATTGAGAGAATGGAAGTGCCCCGCCGACTGCTGGATGTGCAGAAGTTCACCGGCTTCTTGGCGTCTATCAGTCGATTCATCAGTCGGCTGGGTGAGAAAGCCCTTCCTCTGTACCACCTTATGAAGAAGACCACCTTGTTCAAATGGAACTCCAAGGCGGACGAAGCTTTTCTCCAGTTGAAAAGAATGCTGACTACTCCCCCAGTGCCGGTAGCTCCGACTCCAAAGGAGCCCATGCTCCTGTATATTGCCGCCACCAAAGAGGGTAGTCAACCTGCTTATTGTGGTTGAACGCAAGGAGGAAGGCAAGGCGCTACCTATCCGAGAGACCAGTATATTACCCGAAAGCGAGGTAATCGCCAACCTCCAAGCAGAACTACCCCCACTACCAGAAGATGTGTTACTGCGTATACTTTGCCGCCAAGAAGTTGAAGCCTTACTTTCAAGAGCATTCAATCACCGTGGTTTGCACGGCCCCACTAGCAGAGATCATCAGAAGCCGAGATGCTTCAGGCCGAGTGGCCAAATGGGCCATAGAGTTGGCCCCCTACACCATCTTTTACCAGCCCCGCACCGCCATCAAGTCACAAGCACTGGCCGACTTCCTCGTCGATTGGCCCGAGACTCAAGATTCGCCGCCAAATACCGACTCTACCCATTGGCGGTTGCACTTTGATGGCTCCAAGATGCGCACCGGCTTGGGAGCCGGCGTGGTCCTCACTTCCCCTAAAGGCGACAAGCTCAAATCGCACGCTGCAGATCCATTTCGCCGCCTCCAACAACGTCGCCCGAATACTGGCGCTCATCCACGGCTCCGGCTTGCCAAAGAACTCGGCATTCGCCGGATCACGTGCTATGGCGACTCCTACTTGGTGGTCCAACAGTCATCCGCGATCGACGCCAAAGATGCAAATATGGCGAAGCTACCGCTTTCGGGTACAACAGGTGAGTGGATATTTTGAGGGATGCGAATTCCTCCATGTACCAAGGAACGACAACGACCAAGCAGATGCCACAGCAAGAATCGGTTCCACCCGGGAAATACCATCCGGCGTCGCCCTTCGCCTTCTCAAGCCATCCGTCAAACCGTCACCAGAATCAGACTCCATTTTGTGCGGCTCCCCTGAAAAAGCAGATCCGACTCGAGCCTCGGCAGACGGCACAAGAATCCTTGAAGACGCCCCCAAGAACGCGGCAGTCGAAGCCGGCACGGGGACTTCGGAACCCGGCCCAGGGATTGCGGCGACCTTTGCAAAGACTCCAGATTCGGAGATCGCTTAATCGACCCGGGGACTTCTTCAAAGACAAAGAAGCCGCCGCAGACTCCAACCCGCCGCCTCCCAGCCCGGCCGCCCTCGTCCAAGTAGCAAGATCGGCGATCGAAGAAATAGCAGCACCCTCATGGGCCCAGCCCATCTTGAAGTTTTAGTAGCGGAGAGCTACCAATCGATGAAACCTTGGCTCGGCAAGTGCAACGCCGAGCGGCAGCCTATACTATAATCAATAGAGAGCTGGTCAGGCGCAGCGTCACCGGTGTCTACCAGCGCTGCGTCGAATCAGAGCAAGGCCAAGCAATCCTCGAAGACATCCATCAGGGCGAGAGCGGCCATCATGCAGCCTCAAGAGCACTTGTCGCCAAAGCCTTCAGACACGGTTTCTTACGGCCGACTGCCCTAGAAGAGGCCAAGGAATTAGTTCAAAAATGCAAGGTGCCGGTGTTCCGCTCCAAGCCGCTTCAGCCGGGCTTCAAAGCCAAGACTATCCCCATCGCTGGCCCTTGTCTTTATGCAGGGCCCGGACATGGTGGGACCATTCAAGACGGCACGAGGTGGCATAACTCACCTACTTGTCGTGGTGGAAAAGTTCACCAAGTGGATAGAAGCAAAACCCATCAAGAAGTTGAATGGTCCTACGGCAGTGACTTTCATCGCCGACATCACGACTCGGTACGGCGTACCACACAGCATCATCACCGACAACGGCACAAATTCGCCAAGGGCGCCCTGGCCCGTTTCTGCGCGATGCAGGGCATCCGACTTGACTTAGCGTCCGTTGCCCATCCGCAGTCAAACGGCCAGGTGGAGTGAGCGAGCGGCCTCATCTTGTCTAGCATCAAGCCTCGTCTGGTCAAACCATCGAACGCTCGCCGGGCTGGCTTGAGGAGTTGCCGATCGTCCTCACGGAGTCTGCGTGCGACTCCAAACAAGTCAACTGGCTTCACACCCTTCTTCCTCGTCTACGTTGCCGAAGCCGTCATCCCAACGGATATACGGTTCGACTCCCCGCGAGTCACCATGTACACCGAGGAGGAAGCAGAAGAAGCACGTCAAGACGGTCGATCTGCTGGAAGAGGGCTGACTGCTGGCACTCAGCCGGTACATCATCTACCAGCAGAGCCTGCACCGCTACTACAATAAGAAGGTCAAGCCAAGGTCATTCCTAGAAGGCGACCTTGTGCTCCGGCTGATCCAGCGAACAGCCGGCCAGCACAAGCTGTCGGCGCCTTGGGAAGGACCGTTCATCATCAGTAAAGTGCTGGGCAACGACTCCTACTACCGGATCGACGCTCAGAAGCCCCGAGCACGCAAGTGGGACGACTCCGGCAAAGAGACGGAGCGGCCATGGAATGCGAATCTCCTCTGAAGATTTTACAGTTGATGCAGTATGTACCACGCTACCCCTTTGTGTTTGAAATACCAAGACTCCGGGCCCCCCGAGACGAGCTCGGGGACTGCCCTCTTTTGTTATCTGTATGATAAGAATTATGCCTCTGAGTATGTTACCCTTTGATTATGTTGTTTGGAACCGGGCTCGACTAGTCGGCCCGGGGACTCGCCGCTTTTGAGCTATGAAGTGCTTCCTGAAGTCAGACAAGTAGCGTGCGGTGCCTAAGCCGTCTCCTGTCAGAAGCCACAGCTCGCAGAGCGACTGTTTGGTGGGCAGGAGTAAGGAAGAGTGGGCGCCCACACGAAAAAATGGCTAAGGACCCAAAGCATAAACATAGTTTAAATCGGCTTCCAGCCCGTTTCGTGAAACCGACTCTTAAGAAGCCGGCTTGCCGTTTTCTACCCAACTCGCTTAAACGACTCTAAAATGGCCAAGTACTCGCCTTCTCAAAGTAGCCAAGCACTTGACCTAGACGGCAGTCCGTAGAGCGGTTGCCCGACGGGCAAGGCGGCAAGGGGAAATGCACAAGAGCAATAAGCAAGGAAACATGAAATTAGAATAATATTTACACAAACTTAGGCCCTTGGCCGGATCTTCGAACAGAGGTTCAGAATACACCCCGCAGGTGGGATTGTGCGAATTAACAAAGTTCTTTCGAAAGACTAACAAGCAGATAAAATAAAGCCAAGGCAGCGGCCTAAGAAGCAGCGGATCGGGTTGGAAGGCCGGAGGCGGCGGCGCGTCGCCAGCGCCGGGTGGCTGGTCAAGGCGATCTCGGTTTGATCGTCTCGCTGCGGGCTGGCTCGGATGGGCGGCTCGTTCTTTGGAGGCACGGTCGAGCTGAGGCTGGCCGCCCGCTCCGTCTTCTGACACCTCCATGCCGTCTCCGTCCTCCGCCTCATCTTCATCCTCGGTGCTGGAGTCGATCACCTCCGCCGAGTCCTCGCTGTAGTCCGGGTTCATCCCGAACCACTCCGGCGGCGCCTCCCCACCGTCTTCAGCCCGCTCCAGGACGAAGACACTGGTGTCCGTATAGTCGGCGATCACCGCCGCACACTCGACGAGGGCGCCCTCCACGGCCTGCAGCTCACTTTGGGCTTCGACCGAACGCGGCCGGCCGGTCAGTGTCGAGCCTGGATACCACGCCTTGACGAACTCCAGGCCCAGCGAGCTCTAGCCCGGGCCGCGGAGCCCTTCCAGGCCTCAAGACGCCCAGCCGCGACCTCCAGCCAGTCGGCGGTCCGGCTGGGAGTGCGCAGAACCGGCATGTCCGCCACAGGCAGCAATCGCTGGGCCCGACACGCTGAAGACGGCGCAACATCCGATGTGCCGGCCGCAGACGAGCCTCAATGCTCAGGAGCTGCTCGTCAAGGGTCCGGGGGGCGTTGGCTGCGATCTTGGCGCCACCCGCCCTCCGCGCCTCGCGTTCGGCCTCGATGGCCTGATTGGCCGCCTGCGTATGACCAGGGAAGAAGTCTGCCAAGAAGAAGAAAAAGCAAGTTAGAAAAAACAGGAGCTGGCTTAACCCATAGTCGGCAACCCAAAAGAGAAAGTAAAAGCAAACTTACCATCAACGATATCTTCGATTTCATGGAAGCCGGAGGTCAACTGCGCCTCTCTGTCGGTCCAGGCGGAGCGCCCGCTCTCAAATTCGGCCAGGAGGGCGGCCTCTTTCTTCTCCGCCTCGGCCCGCGCCGCCTTGAGCAGCTCCTCTGCTCCGCCCGGCTACCGTAGCCAGGTCACGCTTCTGCGGCGAGCTTGCCGCACTCCTCCTCTTTGGCGCGCAAGGCGGTCTCGGCCGTGCCAGCTGCCCTCAGAGAGCGGCGTTGGATTACGAAGAATAAAAAGAAGAAGGACGAAGTCGTTAGTTAAGAAGGTCGCCAAGAAGATCCGGCCCGATCACGCAGCGCCGCCCAATCTCGAGGACTACAGCCCGCGGGTGCGCAAGCGCGCCCCCGCGAAGAAGAAAACTCACCTCGGCTCCTCGCCAGGTCAGCAGCCCGCTTGTTCAGCTCTTCAACGTTGCGGTTGAAGGTGGTAGCGCGGAGGTTGTGATATTCCTGTAACAAGGATTCCAGACGCAGATAAAAACTTGGAAGTAAGCAAATAAAGTTCCGGCCGCTTTGCTCGGCCGACCCGAAACTTCGAGGACTACACCCAGTGGAGTGCTGGCGCCCCACGAGAAGATCAAAAGAAAATTCAGAAATAAAACATACCGCACGGGCGGATCGCGACGCCAGTGCGCCAGAAAGGTTACGAGGGCGGCGCCGCCCGCAGCTTCGCTTGGACGCCCAGAGCGCCGTGTTCAAGAGCCTGCGCCGCCTCCTCGCACGCACCTGGGGCGCGGCGCTTGTCGCTTCAGCGTCGGAGATGGCTGAGCCGAGGCGCCGGTTCTCCAAGGGCGCGCGCCGAGTCCGCTTTTCTCAAGACGGGTGCTGCTACCGGGCGAGGCGACTTGAAGAAGCAGCTGCGCCACGGCTTCATCGTCGGTCGGCGGCACGGGTGGGTCCGCCGGCTGTTTGCCTCGCGCGACCTCAGACTGCGGTGGAGGCGGCGGAGGTGGCGCGGCCGTGCCTGGCGAAGAGACCTCGCCGCCTTCCCTCCCTGCAACGGGGACCTCACCACCGATTCCCTCCGACTGCCCCGTGAACTCCGGCGGTGGTGGCGCTGAGCTCAGCGGAGTGACAAGCAGCGCCGATTGAAGGCGCGCGGCCTCCTCGGCTTGCCTTCTTGCTGCTGCTGCGGCTTCGACCGCCTTCTCGGCCGCCGCCTTCTCTCGACGGGCGGCCGCCTCCTCGTCGCGCTTCTCCTGCGCATTCCGCTCTGTTGCCTCCCGAAGGGCGGCCGCAGGGTCAACCCGCCGACTGCTGGCGGACGTCTCCGCCGACCCCATGACGGAGGCGGCGGCGACCCTCTCCAAAGTGAGGGGAGCCCTGATGAGAAAAAAGGACATGCGAAGACTTGGGCAGGACGGACCAAAAGAAAACAAGACAGAATAAAAAGATACTTACGCGGAGACCAGCGGTGGTTTCTTCACCTCCTTGCGGAAGCGGTTAGCCTTCGCGACCGCTTCTTCACAGTCATGGCGCGCGCTCCCCTGATTCTCTTGGCCTGGCCGCTTGGCTGACTCGGCCCGGCCCGGCGCTTCTTCGCGCCGCCTCGGCCCCCCAAGGCGACGGAGGAGCTCGCGCCTGGATGGCCGGCTCTCTGCTGGCGGTAGGGGGCGCCTTCATCATCAGGCCAGTCTGCAAAAGTGGCCGAGGGCCTGAAATCGTCGGCCCCTTCCCCTCCTTCGGCATCGGCCTCCATCGCCGCCACGCCCAAGTCGGGGTCGTCGGCGTCACTCTCCGCCCGGTCGGGGACGAAGTCGCGAGCCGGCCCCGCGGCGCCGGTCGAGGGCGGCATGAGAGGATTCTGAGTCAGAAAGGACCAAGGAAAGTAAGAGCCGGATCCGGCTAAGGAAGGAAACAAATAAGCAACAGACGAGTTACCATCGGCGGGGGATTGGCGCGCGAGTATCGCTCCTTGCCGAAATGCCATTCCTCCGTGAGGTTGCAGTTCGCCAAGAAGTTCACCCTGTCCACCACCTCCGCGTGGGGCATGTCCTTGGAGCACAGCCGGCTGGGGTCCCGGTGGCCGCTCATCCGCGGTCGATGAGGGCGGCCTGAAGAGGGAGAACTTGGCGCCACGAAGGCGGCCAGCAAGTCTGCTCGGTCAGGCCCTCCGATCAGATCATCACGCTGAGTCAAGCTGACGGGCGGCGGTGCTCGCGAGGGTCAGCGACCGGGCCCTCAGGGACCAGCTGGTGGGTCGGCTCCAGATTCGCCGCCCATGAGGGCGGCAAGTTGACCCTCGCCCGTCGGGCGGCGTTCTTGGACGAGAAGTACGAAGCGCCGCCACATCTTCACCGACTTGATGAGGGGATGGCAGGAAAGGATTCTCGGGCACCGGCCTCCTCTTGGCGATGAACGTGCCGCACAAAGCCGCACGCGAGCGACGTGGGTCCCGAGCCGCTGAAAGAACTCCCCATAGCTCGATGGTGGGGAGAACTCGAGTAAACCTTCGCATAAGGATGCGAGAAGGCGGCCAGCACCACCGTGTTGGGGTTGAGGTGGTGCGGCCGAGCCCAAGAATTCCAAGAACGCGCGGAAGAAGCCGCTCGCCAGCAGCCCCAGCCCGCGCGTGAGGTGCGAGCGGAAGATCACCCGCTCGCCCTCCTTCGGCGCCGGCGTGATTTCGCCCTCCGGCGGGGCGCTGGCTCGCACTAGGTGGCTGCCGGGGATGCGCGCGTCGTGACGGCGAACTCGATTATGTCGTCATCAATGATGGAGCCGTCCCACACGCCGGAGCGCGCGGTGGGAGGCGCAGCGGCTGATGAGGAGCTCATCTCCGCGGCGAGGAAGAAACGAGGCTCGGCGCAGTGGAGAAAGGAAGAAGACGAGGCAGGGAGCGGGGATGAGAGAGTGCGCGTGCGTCACCGCCCCTCCCCCCCGCCTACTTATAGGCGCCTAGGCTGCGAAGCCGAGGGGGCGGGCATGGGATTAACTGCGCCCACGTCCTCACGCCCCACGATTTAACCCACGACGTTAATGGGCGCAGTAACGGCGTGGGGAGTCCAACCGCCCGCACGACCGCAGTGGATCCGCTGCGCGCCAGGGCATGGTAGTGGCGGGCTCACCGACGGGCTCGTCTTGTCACGCTGCGGTGGGCAGATCGCCCTGCCGCGTGGCGTCGCATGGCGGGCCCACTGCGGGCGGCTGCCGGGAAGCTTATCAGGCACGTCGTCCGGATCCCGCTGCGACCTTCGAAACCTTTGAAGAGCAAGACGGCCCCCTGCAAAGCCGACTCCAGATGGAGACGGCGGGCCGAGTCTAGATTCTTCCATCAAAGGGATGAAGCTGTCGAGGCTCCTCGACGGGCTGCCCTCGGGGACTACTGTCGGAGTAATGGACTATGGGTAGGCAGACCCGAGCCCCTGAACCTTTCAAATCATCGGGGCAGACTGCTCCCCTCAAGACCCCAAGACAAAGAGCCGCCTTCAGATAGTCGGCAACAGAGTCGCCGATTACCCCTCTGGGCCGAGTCCCAGAGGCCGCCCGCGACCCCCACCACCTCGCGCCTGGGCGACTATGGGGTAAAGCCGCCTCGCAACCCATCCCCGCACAGTCCATAAAGGGCAGGTATGGCTACAGAGCACCGTACCGACGGAGATCTCCGTCCGGTGCAACATCATATGTTGCCATCGACATCAAGACTGGGCAGATTCCTGTACCCACGATGGCCTGTCTGTACGACCCGAAGACGGCGGGACCCGCCTGTTGGCGGGAGTACCGAAGACGGCAGAGCACCCCAAGGACGGACCCGATGGAGTCGGCCTCCGGGAGTCGGCCGGCTCCTCCCGCGGGATCCACGCGCCATTAACCTGCACAAGACAGGAATGGCAGCAAGGATCGCCACGGGCGGCTGCTGCCATAACCCCATGACCAAGCTTCGCGTCATTAGAAGCACGACTACAAGAATCTGCAGCCGGCAAGACTACCACAAGTGACAAGGGCTGTCGGCCCCATGTCAAGCCGTCGGCCGGGCCCACAAGTCGGCAGGCCCTGTGAGTCGGCGGAGAAGACGGCGACTTAGAGACTGACGGCTTGGACCCACACCCAGCCGGATTACTGCCAGGCCCGGGGTAGACCTATATAAACCCCTCGGGCACCCATGCAAAGGGTTGGAAGCTAGTAGTTTTAGACACACACACATAGAGGGAGAGAAGAGCAAGCCGTGCCCTTCTCCTTCCTCACCCCGAACAGCTCAAGGAGCCTCTTGTACCCACTTTGCCATAGCGATCATGCGGAGACCCCACAGAGCAGCAGTAGGGGTGTTATCTCCACGGAGAGCCACAAGCTGGGTAAGATTCGCCGGCGTGCATGTCTTCGCCTCATCCCGTTTCCAGGCACCAGCGACATTCTACTCGCCCCCTCCATGATAAGCCATCCTTTGGCATATGTCGCACCCAACCCCCGACAACTTGTGCTTCCAAATATCCTTAAAACCCAGTTTTGCCATGAGAGTCCACCATACCTACCTATGGATTGAGTAATATCCTTCAAGTAAGCTGTCATCGGTGCAAGCAATAAAATTGCTCTCTAAATATGCATGACTTAGTAGTGCGGAGAAAATAAGCTTTGTACGATCTTGTTATGGAAGCAATAAAAGCGACGAACTGCATAATAAAGGTCCATATACAAGGGGCAATATAAAGTGACGTTCTTTCGCATTAAGATTTTGTGTATCCAACCCTAAAAGCACATGAAAAACTCCGCTTCCCTCTGCGAATGGCCTTTCTTTTACTTTATGTCTTTTACTTTATGCAAGATTCAAGGTGATCTTCACATTTCCCTTTTTCATTTTATCCTTTGGCAAACACTTTGTGTTGGGGTGATCCTGATATATATATCCAATTGGATGTAAGTTAGCATGAACTATTATTGTTGACATCACCCAAAGGTGAATACATTTGGAGGCAACACTATAAGCCCCTATCTTTCTCAGTGTCCGATTAAAACTTCATAACCACAAGTATTGCGTGAGTGTTAGCAATTGTAGAAGACCATATGATAGTTGAGTATGTGGAGTTTGCTAAATCAAAGCTCTGACATAGACCCTTCCTGAAAATAAGATGAATTGTAATTGTTTGATGACTGAGAATGAAGTTTGCTAGTTTTCAAGAAAGTTTATGGTCTATACTTTAACATGTGAATTACTTGTTACTTGATCGTGAGAAGTTTTATGAGATGAACTACGTTATGACATATAAACATGCTAGAAAAGGTGATTGAAATTATCATTGATCAAACTTGTGCACCTGCTAGCATTCACACTTCATAAATTATTTCTTTTATCATTTACCTACTCGAGGACGAGCATGAATTAAGCTTGGGGATGATGATACGTCTCCAACATATCTATAATTTATGAAGCATTCATGCTATTTTATTATCTGTTTTGAATGATTACGGGCTTTATTATACACTTTTATATTACTTTCCGGACTAACCTATTAACCGGAGGCCCATCCCATATTGCTGTTTTATTGCCTGTTTCAGTATTTCGAAGAAAAGGAATATCAAACGGAGTCCAAACGGAATGAAACCTTTGGGAGCTTCATTTTTGGGAAGAATATGATCCGGGAGACTTGGAGTTCACGTCAGAAGAACCTGGAGGAGGCCAGGAGATAGGAGGGCACGCCCACCCCCCTGGGCGCGCCCCCCCTGTCTCGTGGGCCCCTCGAGCACCCCCCGACCGACTTCTTTCGCCTATATAAGCCCACGTACCCTAAAAACACTGAGAACGAAGATAGATCGGGAGTTCCGCCGCCGCAAGCCTCTGTAGCCACCAAAAACCTCTCGGGAGCCCGTTCCGGCACCCTGCCGAAGGGGGGATCCCTCACCGGTGGCCATCTTCATCATCCCGGCGCTATCCATGACGAGGAGGGAGTAGTTCACCCTCGAGGCTGAGGGTATGTACCAGTAGCTATGTGTTTGATCTCTCTCTCTCTCTCTCTCTCTCTCTCTAGTGTTCCCTCTCGTGTTCCCTCTATGGCACGATCTTGATGTATCGCGAGCTTTGCTATTATAGTTGGATCTTACGATGTTTCTCCCCCTCTACTCTCTTGTAATGGATTGAGTTTTCCCTTTGAAGTTGTCTTATCGGATTGAGTCTTTAATGATTTGAGAACACTTGATGTATGTCTTGCCGTGCTTATCTGTGGTGACAATGGGATATCATGTGCCACTTGATGTATGTTTTGGTGATCAACTTATGGTTCCGCCCATGAACCTATGCATAGGGGTTGGCACACGTTCTTGTCTTGACTCTCCGGTAGAAACTTTGGGGCACCCTTTGAAGTACTTTGTGTTGGTTGAATAGATGAATCTGAGATTGTGTGATGCTTATCGTATAATCATGCCCACAGATACTTGAGGTGACAATGGAGTATCTAGGAGACATTAGGGTTTTGGTTGATTTATGTCTTAAGGTGTTATTCTAGTATGAACTCTATGATAGATTGAGCGGAAAGAATAGCTTCATGTTATTTTACTACTTAACTCTTGAATAGATAGAACATAAAGGATAACTTTGAGGTGGTTTCGTACCCTACCATAATCTCTTCATTTGTTCTCTGCTATTAGTGGCTTTGGAGTGACTCTTTGTTGCATGTTGAGGGATTGTTATATGATCTATCTATGTTATTATTGTTGAGAGAACTTGCACTGGTGAAAGTATGAACCTTAGGCCTTGTGTCCAACCATTGCAATACCGTTTACGCTCACTTTTATCATTAGTTAGCTTGCTGTTTTTATAATTTCAGATTACAAAAACTTTTATCTACCATCCATATTGCACTTGTATCACCATCTCTTCGCCGAACTAGTGCACCTATACAATTTACCATTGTATTGGGTGTGTTGGGGACACAAGAGACTCTTTGTTATTTGGTTGCAGGGTTATTTGAGAGAGACCATCTTCATCCTACGCCTCCCATAGATTGATAAACCTTAGGTCATCCGCTTGAGGGAAATTTGCTACTGTCCTACAAACTTGTGCACTTGCAGGCCCAACAACGTCTACAAGAAGAAGGTTGTGTAGTAGATATCAGCGGCTGAACCGGCGTCCCAGCCCCGGGTGTTGCAACCCGTTTTACCTCGGGCGGGTTACTGGGCCCTGCCCCGGGTGTACGGAAGAGGTTTTGAGGATCATAAACCGGAGGCAGACAGGACCGACTCTTCTGCTACCTTCTCCTCATAACCTCGTTTGACGTGTTCTGGTCCATCGTGAGATGGAAAGCCTTCGACTGAATCCGCTGAGGCTGAGCGTCCAGAGCCACCCGCTCTGCGGTCATCCTGACATCTTCCACCGCCAGGTCTTCCTTAGCCTGCACTATATCCTGTTTTAACTGCGCCATTTCCGCATCATGTTGAGCTTGATCCGACGGGTTGAGCGCAGCGGTTAATAGAGCTGTCTCCTTATCCATGAGACCCGTCAGCACCTGAGCCAGCGGGCGCAAAGGGCCTCCTGCCCCGGCTGCCACTGACCCGGAGGTTATCGCTGCCGCAACCATAGAGTTTTGAACGTGTTGCGTGCCAGCCATGAAGATCCCAACTCTGCTTGGCGGCTCAAGGAGGTCCGGAATACTACTGCCACCGGAACAGCCCCCAAGCCCGCCGTCTTGCAATTGATACAACGAATCTGTCTCACCTGTGGACGATTCACCATCAGAGTAGATGGCCCTCTCACTGGCAGACACAGATCCTTCAGAAAGTTCCCCTCCGTGGATGCATCCCACGAAGGCATGCTTCATGGCAGGCTGAGCCCGGGCGGGTCTCGCATGACGAGCCATCTCGACGAGGTCGGTGCAGATGTCCAGCTCAGGGCCTGGCTCGCCGATCTTGCCGATGAAGACGTGGATTCCGCCAAAGGGGACCCGGTACCCATACTCAATTGAGTCGGCGTCAGGGCCCCAGCCTGCGTCGTCAATGTATAGCTTGCCGTGATGACTCTTGGTCATCTGACCCACAGCGTATCCCTTGAGCCCTTCGAAGTTGCCCTTCAAGAACTCAAATCCACCGTGCGCTGGCCCCACGGTGGGCGCCAACTGTCATGGAATTGTCACGATAGATGTCCTAGTGAAAGGACTTAGTTATGGAGCCATCGCAACTAGGAAGCTTAAAGGGGTTAATTGGGACAAAGGACACGGGGTTTATACTGGTTCAGCCCCTTACGATGAAGGTAAAAGCCTACGATCCAGTTTTGAGTGGGATTGCTTATGTCTCGATTACCAGGGAGCGAATCCGCTTGACCTAGTTCTCGATCTGACGTTACTTGCCCTGAACCGCCGCCGGGTCGTCCCTTTATAGGCAGAGGTCGACGCCCAATGGCTCACAGAGTCTCGGCCGGCTCATAAACAGTGTCCGGCTCGGTCTCTAACTATTCTTGCCTTACAATACAAGTTATGTACATATGTCTGTTCATCTCTACGGGCCTTACGTCACCTTTGGGCTTTGGGCCCTTAACTGAACCGCCATCTTCAAGCTTTGTCTTGGGCTTCAAGAATCCTCATAGGTATAACCCGGCCCCTCTTGGGCGGGTCATTCCTAATAGTTATATCCCCAACACAAACTGTTTAAAGAAAAAGTTAAAAGATGGCATGACAAAAGGAACAAAAGCGTGAGTTTAATGTAGGTGATTATGGTTTTCTATACAACTCTCATTTAAGATTTTTTGCAGGAAAACTTCTCTCTAAATGGGAAGGTCCCTATGTTATCGAGGAGGTCTACCGTTCCAGTGCCATAAAAATCAACAACTTCAAAGGCACAATTCTGAGGGTGGTGAACGGTCAAAGAATCAAACATTATATCTCAGGTAATCCAATAAATGTTGAAACTGATGTTATTGATACCGTGACCCCGGAGGAATACATAAGGGACCCTTTCCAAAATGTTTCAGACTCCGAAAAGGAATAGGTATGTGGTACGGTAAGTAAACCGACTCCAAAATAGTTCTAATAGCAATTTTTCTCTGTTTTGGAATATTTAAGAAAATAGGAAAATAATAAGTAGTCCAGGAAGGACACGAGGCATCCACGAGGGTGGAGGGCGCGCCCTACCCCCCTGGGCGCGCCCCCTACCTCGTGGGCACCTTGTGTGCTCTCCGGACTCCGTTTTCTTGCATGATACTTCTTTTTGTTGGTAAAAATTCATTATATAATATCCCGAAGGTTTTGACCACCGTATCACGCAAATATCCGCTGTCTTTGTTTTGAGATGTTTTCTGTCAGATTTGTCAAGGCCAGGCATCATGTCGTCACCCTCCTCCATCAATGAAGGCAACGACGCTTGGCTGATGAAGATGAAGCTGAAGAGAGAAGAACCCGGGGAGATCAACAAGGAGGATAGGATCAAGAAGGTCATGGAGGATCAAGCTCCGGCGAGAGAAGAAGAAGACATCCAACCTCTTCCTGACCTCTTTACCCCAACTGACATTGAAGCTTTCAAGATGATTGGGTTACCTCGCATACAAAACAAGTATCTCACACGTGAAAATATTTTTTTGAAGGATCATATCGTCGCACTCAAGGGCATTATCCGCAAATTGGAAGAGCTCTTACGCTCGATGTGCGACTATCCATCATCATCACCACCTTCTTCACTAGCAAAGGAGACATAATTGAATGGGTATGGGCGCTCCCCTTGGCAACTGCCAAGCTTGGGGGAGGTGGCCCGGTATTGTATCACCATCACACTCCTATCTTTACCGTTTTATTAGTTCGATCCTTTTGGTAATATCTTGATCTAGTAGAATAAAGTTTTGGTATGATTTAGTTTTGAGTTTTGCTTTATGATCCCTCTATGTAATCGAGTCCGTGAGCTATATATAATAAAGATCAGTGTTGAGTCAAGGGCTTTGCTATCTTGCTATGATCTTGAGGGAATAAAAGAATAAAAAGAAATAAAGAGATCATATTGATCTTATGGAGAGTAATGACTTCATATATAAGAGTATGATGATTAAAAGTTGTTGAGAGTTGGCAAACATAGTTTTGGTCATCGTTGCAATTAATAGGAAGTAATAAAGAAAGAGAGGTTCTCACATACAAATAATGACTCTTTCCGATGTTATGATAAATTGCAATTGCTTCAATGACCGAGAATATAGTTTGTTAGTTTTCAATGAAGTTTCTGATTCATACTTGACATTGTGAATAGATTGTTACTTGAGCATAAGAAATCATATGACAAAATATATGTATGTTGCTGTTATAAGAATGATCATGATGCCCTCATGTCCGTATTTTATGTTATCGACACCTCTATCTCTAAACATGTGAACATATTTTTCGATATCGGCTTTCGCTTGAAGACAAGCGAGGTCTAAGCTTGGGGGAGTTGATACGTCCAATTTGCATCATGCTTTTATAACGATATTTATGCATTATGGGCTGTTACTACACGTTATGTCACAATACTTATGCCTATCTATCTATCTATCTATCTATTATATACATAAAACAGAAGTCAACGGTTAAATTATCACGTTCATCCACATAGGTTAAATTATCTTGACCATCAATATTAGAAGTTAACGGTTGAGATGTAAAAGATATAGCGTTACATATAAAAGTACTATGGCGTACAAACAGTTTAACATGTCACATCTCACGTACCAAAAGTCCAGCATAAGGAAAGTACCACAGCCAAATAATGAAGAGTCCTGTTGGGAGAAAAAAGTAAAATATTGTAACATACGAGCAGGTCCACCATTGATTTATCGGAAAAAAAGCAGGTCCACCACACGTACACATGCAATTTGAGTCCAACATGAGCACGTGCAAGATCATGCCACGTACACATAGGAAACATGCGGGCTGCTCTTTCCATGAAAAAGAATACACATAAACTGCTCTTTCGTACAAAAAGATAGTCACACTCTTCCTCAACAAAGAAAGTCTCACGTTGCAGCTATATATGCATGAGCTAAACGATGCGACGCTAGAACGTTTTGAAAACTCTTGGAGCATGGCTTGCTTGGCACCAGTTAAATTTGGCGGGACTGCTCGCCGGAGATTTGGGATGGCAAGACAGAGGAAGAAGCATGGTGCTAGCACAACAACAACGTAACTTGTGTCGACTTGTGACACGGCCCATCTCAGAGGCCGTCGACATATCGTGGTCGCAAGCACGAAGACACGACCAGGTTGTCGGCCATCCGTACAGTCAATTCAAAAGATTGCACTAGCGCTCGATCATCAAGGTTGCAGGTATGAACACTCGGCTAGGTTGTCGGCCACGGCCACACTTTCACTTGCATAGATTGCGCCATCGAGACGTGATGGGGTGATGCACCAGTCCGATCAAGGAGTTTTCCTTCTCTTGATGATGAGGCGCTTCCTCGGCCTCCATGACCGCGGACAAGACTATGGGTAGAACGAGATGCTACTTGGCCAGTCTATGTACTACGACATGTCGACGCCATTGGTGATTGCAGTGCACTCCACAGATGAGACACAGTAATGGGTGCATTGCAGGACAATCAGGTAGCTACACATTCTTGATTGCTTCATAGGTACTTCCACAAAGTCTTCTCATCCTACGAAACATTGCATGTATAATCTGTAACCATCTGTTTGAATTTGAATGCATAAAAGGCATGTGTATACGTACATGTGTACCCAAACTGGGCGATGCCAATCTACGGCAAGCCACGGTGGCTTACGAACTGAAACTAGACAAGAACATTATCCCAATTGGAGCTTCAGAAGTTCAGATACATGTATGTCAAGAACGCTAAACAGCCTGCCGTACACGTCAAAGACCATCGGTGAAGCTAATGAAACCTACTCTGAGGTCACATTCATCGTAGCTAGGTTCAGATGTAATAATATTGGCATTATTATTTATCAGATTGCACTTAGCCAGTTGTGATAAATCAAGCGTAGACCTGAATACATATCCAAAGTATGAGTGCATGTGAGCAATCGGGATAGAATTCGGGTAGCATTGCATGTTTTTTTTTTTTGAGGTCATATGTGATGTCAGAAAAATACCAGGTTTGGGCTTCATGCCTTCCCCTTTTTTCTTTGCAGGGATGTTTTTCCATTGTTGCACCCGTAGATTGAAATAGAAAAGTCACACCTTCATTAACCGGATGTGGCGAGAACTTAAATTTAAGTACAATCACATTTAGTTTATGAAACTTTCCGATTGATTTAGTACATTTTGTGTTTTTTAATTTTTCTCCATGATAATCTAAAATATTGGTTTGACAATATCATGCTTTAATGGCGACAGGATCATTTTGTGTGGAAGAAAGTTTACAATAAAATCAGGAGAGCAAAAACTGGCTAGATGATGCGATTTTGCAGAACATATGAAGCCAAATCCCCCTCACAATAGACATGGGAAACCCACTCGAGCATATTGATGAGTAATTTATAGGGGAGGGCAAATAGAGCCACTAATCCATGACGCACACTGATGAGATGTTGTTTCAGGAGGTTAATCAGAGGGGGTGTGTCTCTCTATGCGCGCGCGTGTGTCACACACACACACACACACACACACACACAGAGATTTAACTCATAAAGATTAAAATTACTACACATAACACTATACATGGAGTGGCTACATACTTCTCATCGTGATTGAACTCATAAAAAATCCATGTTTCTCAAGGAAATTTAAAGACAAAAAATTCAAAGTTATTAGTACAATTTCCCTAATAAAAAACACCTATATACTTGGCTGATACACCAGACAAAGGCATCACCAATGCATACACATAAGTACATGCATTCATGGACTATATGTTTCAACTGAAGATGTACCTTTTCACAAATACACATTTAAATTAAATCATTTTATATTATTCATTATCAGTCAAAAAACATTCATTAGCTTCAACACCCCTTACCCATGAACTAAATTAGCTCAATGCATAATTTTTAAAATTATGATAATATACCATGTTTATTTTAAAATATAAAAGGTATTTAAAATGACAAAATATAGCTTCTAACATATGAAATTATGAATTTAAAAATCAAGGGACAAGTGCATACACACAAGTACATATATTCTTGGACCATATTTCTGAATTGAAAATGTTTTTGTCATATATACATAATTAAATTCAATGGTTCTATATTATTCTTTATCAGTTAGGAAAAATATGAGTTTTAACACACCTTAAGAACAAACTAAATGGGCTCAATAGACAATTGTAAAACTTATGATAGTATGATGTTTATTTTATAATGCAAAAAATATTTAACACGACTAAACATAGCTTCTAGCATGTGAAATTGTGAATTGAAAAATCTAGCCGCGCAAATGCACGGGTGACCCCGCTAGTTCTCTCTTATTTTACAAGGTTTACATGAAGAGGGAGAATGCCGGCAGCTGGATTCTGGGCTGGAAGAAGGAGCAAATATTAGAGACCTATTCTGCACAACTCCAAAAGTCCTGAAACTCCATGAAAGTCATTTTTGGAATTAATAAAAAATACTGAGCGGAAGAAATACCAGAGGGCGGCCACCCACCGTGCACGAGGGTGGGGGCGTGCCCTACCCCCTGGGTGCGTCCCCCTGCCTCGTGGGCCCCCCGGCAGCCTTCCGGTGACCATCTTCTGCTATATGAAGTCTTTTACCTTGGAAAAAATCATAAGCAACCTTTCGGGACGAAACACCGCCGCCATGAGGCGGAACCTTGGCGGAACCAATCTAGGGCTCCGGCGGAGCTGTTCTGCCGGGGAAACTTCCCTCAGGGAGGGGAAAATCATCACCATCGTCATCACCATTGATCCTCTCATCGGGAGGGGGTCAATCTCCATCAACATCTTCACCAACACCATCTCCTATTAAACCCTAGTTCATCTCTTGTATCCAATCTTTGTCCCAAAGCCTCAGATTGTACTACAAAAAAAGACACTTCCGTGACATTTTGGGCCGAACGAATTTTTTTCTGTCATACTTATGACACTTCTTTGACGATATTTGTGACAAAACCCAGTATCATCATAGATGTGGTGGGCTCCTACTTCTATGACAAAAAATCATGACAGAAAATGGGCTTTTCGTCCTGGGCGGGCCGGAGACGCAGCTGCATGACATTCTTTGGGCCGTCCATGACAGAAAAAACCGTGGTAGAAGCGAGGGAGAGGAAAATTTCAGGGAGTTCCCGGTTACGGTGGGTGGTCGGCGGCCGAGTGATGCGTGTTTCTCTCGTACACATACGCGCATGTGTGCGAGGCGTTGGGCTCTAACTGAACCCGAGCGATTGCACTGCAGGCTACGCGTTACTGAACTCGAGCGATCGAGCGATTCCTTCGCTACTGCTGCTAACTGAAGCCGATCAATGTTGCCTCTGGATGAACAGTGGCGCTATGGGGATGAACAGTGAGCGGTGAGGATGGATGAACAGGACCCCGTGGCGTTGCCTCTAAATGAACAGGACCCCGATCGATCGAGCCGGTTGGGGCTGGATGAACAGGACCCCATGGAGGGTTGGATGAACAGGACGACCCCGTGGAGGGCTGGATGAACAAGAGATGGTGGAGGGTTGGATGAACAGTAGCCCGTGGAGGGGTGGTTGAACAGGAGCCCGTGGAGAGGGGTGGTTGAACAGTAGCCGGTGCAGTAGCGTGATGACCCACAAGTATAGGGGATATATCATAGTCCTTTCGATAAGTAAGAGTGTCGAACCCAACGAGGAGCAGAAGGAAATGACAAGCGGTTTTCAGTAAGGTATTCTCTGCAAGCACTGCAATTATAGGTAACAGATAGTTTTGTGATAAGATAATCTGTAACGCGTAACAAGTATGAAAGTAAATAAAGTGCAGCAAGGTGGCCCAATCCTTTTCGTAGCAAAGGACAAGCCTGGACAATTTCTTATAATGAGAAAAGCGCTCCCGAGGGCGCATGGGAATTATCATCAAGCTTGTTTCATCACGCTCATATGATTCGCGTTCGGTACTTTGATAATTTGATATGTGGGTGGACCGGTGCTTGGGTACTGCCCTTTCTTGGACTAGCATCCCACTTATGATTTACCCCTATTGCAAGCATCCGCAACTACAAAATAAGTATTAAGGTAAACCTAACCATAGCATGAAACTAGTGGATCCAAATCAGCCCCTTACGAAGCAACGTATAAACTAGGGTTTAAGCTTCTGTCACTCTAGCAACCCATCATCTACTTATTACTTCCCAATGCCTTCCTCTAGGCCCAAATAATGGTGAAGTGTCATGTAGTCGACGTTCACATAACACCACTAGAGGAGAGACAACATACATCTCATCAAAATATCGAATCTAATACCAAATTCACAAGACTACTAATAGCAAGACTTCACCCATGTCCTCGGGAACAAACGTAACTACTCACAAAGCATATTCATGTTCATGATGAGAGGAGTATTAATATGCATTAAGGATCTGAACATATGATCTCCCACCAAGTAAACCAACTAGTATCAACTACAAAGAGTAATCAACACTACTAGCAACCCACATGTACCAATTTGTGGTTTTGATACAAGATTGGATACAAGAGCTGAACTAGGGTTTTGAGAGGAGATGGTGCTGGTGAAGATGTTGATGGAGATTGACCCCCTCCCGATGAGAGGATCGTTGGTGATGACGATGATGATGATTTCCCCCTCCTGGAGGGAAGTTTCCCCGGCAGAACAGCTCCGCCGGAGCCCTAGATTGGTTCCTCCAAGGTTCCGCCTCGTGGCGGTGGAGTTTCGTCCCGTAAGCTTGCTTATGATTTTTTCCAGGGTAAAAGCCTTCATATAGCAGAAATGGGCACTGGAGGGCCACCAGGGGGCCCAGGAGATAGGGGGCGCGCCCAGTAGGGTGGGGGCCCACCCTCCTGGCCAGGGTGTCGCCCCCCTCTGGTACTTTCTTTGCTCAATAATCTTCTATCTATTATCTATCTATCTATCTATCTATCTATTATCTATCTATCTATTATCTATTATATACTTAAAACGATAGAAAAAGAACGGTGATGATTTAACGCTCTAAAAACTAAGATGTATCAACGGTGAGGATTAGGCAAATACTACACGTAAAAAAATAGAGACCCGCTTCTTATGTCCTCCCTAGCAAGAAAATAGAAGGAAACTCAAAAAAAGGTACACACACGACCAAGAAAACAAGGGAACTAAAAAACAGTAACACATATGATCTTTCTGCAGAATCCTAACAGAACTCCCTTTAAAAAAAAGAATCCTAACAAGACAAACCATCACCAAGATAGGGCCGATCGTACATATAGCATCATGGCGGAATCTCTATGTTAGCAGGCGGCGCACGCCAGCCGGTCAGCCGGTGCAAGGCGCATGGATGCGCGTATCTCCGTTGCCGGTGCTCAGCTCTCACAAGAAACACACAGGCACACACGCATGTATTGAAGCCTTTGTGCGCGTAGTCGCCGATGAGGATCTACCGTCGCCGAGTAGGTCGCCGCCGTTGTGCTTGATGGAGATGTGGATTAGAAGGGAGGATATCATGATCAACTATGCATGCTAGGAAGAAACTCTCTCAGAAAAAGATCGTGCGCCTCATGCCGATAGATGATGGCGATTAGCCCTCCCTGATCTCTCCAGTTACATCGTCACTGACCGCATAATGCTAATCCAATAATTCCAGTGTGATCCATTGCAGTCTTTCAAGCAAAACAAAAAATCGTGGATGTTTGGGACATGCTAGCATGCATATAGATGGAATCCAATTCTACATGCACGATCCATGGTTCCAGTTCTACATGGACGCATGCATTGACTGCTCCCCGCTTGATTTCTCAATTGCAAATTCCCAGAAAATTAAATTAGGATTATGGGCAGCAGACGCAGACACTGACCGTTGGTACGCTATTTCCTATCTCGCGTTCGTGAACACATGCTTCACCTTGCATCACAAGGGCACAGGGCTGTCGTTGCTCTACGTACAGTCGTCGGCAGCGTCCCATGAGGATATCCATTGCACAAGGAACGGCGCTCTACATGTTATCATAGTTTCAATTGACTGTATGCTAGAAACTGGGGGATCGTCGAAAAAAAGAAGGCGCGAGTATGAAGAGCGGGGCATGGGATTCAGAGATTTTCCTTATTGTTGGTAAGAAGCTGGATGGATGTGTATGCGTGCATGATCAAATGGGATTTGGCAGAAGTACATAAGTTGCACCATGATAAGGTGCATGAGAGATAGGCCACTTGCAAGAGTTTGGTATTAACTAATTTCAGTGTAGATTAATTATGATTGCTCAGAACAGAAGACATGGCACTTTTTATTTTTGACTGTAGGCATGAAACTGGGTGTCATCGGAGAAAAGAAGCCGCGACTATGACGAGCAAGACTTGGGCTTCAGAGATTTTCATTATTGTTGGCAAGAGCTGGATGGATGTGTATGCGTGCATGACCAAATGCGATTCGGCAGAAGTACAGAAGGTGCATACTAATAACTCGATCAACAATGTGCATGAGATATATGCCAAATTTGGTATTAACTAATTTTAGTGTATATTAATTATGATTGCTCAGAACAGAAGACATGGTTTTTTTGTTAATCCTTAGCTGCTTGAATTTGACAAAATACCATTCGCATAAAATTGCAGGTCGCGTTCCTAACCTTGCAGTATTGAATGTGTGTATTTCTTACTAGCAGTTTTTTATAGTTCTAAATTAAATATGAAAAAGGGTTGAGACAAGGATGGTTGACGGTTGAATGTTGATCCAAATTAAGGCTTAGAAAGATGAAATATATAGGTGCAGAATTCATATTGGAAGGCAACTTCTGTGAGGTAACTATCTAATTTTTTTTGAGCAATGAGTATACAGAAATTGATGTACTACAATTTAAATTAGGCTGATATATTCTAGTTTTATCCATAGTTAAAATAGTTTGTTACCTCCGTTTTTTTGATATAAGATTAAGATGTGAGTATTATATGCCTTGCTGAAGATTTCTTACAGGTATTGTGATCAATGTTTTCCGGCCAAATCAAGTCTATATCTGTATTACCCTGTTGCAACACATGGGCATATGTGATATATATCACATAATAATTCAACCATAATTTTACAAGAAGACATTCATGATAAAACTCTTGGGTTTGATCCAGGACGCACTTCTTCAATAGCTTTTTTTTAAAGATGGGCGTACGATCAAACACACAAGACGCTAGGCAAATCAAAGGAATGGAATAACTCCAGCAACTTGCATCGAATATATGCCGGAGACACTGAGACGATCGAAGGCACCAACAAACATCCAACAATCTGAAGTCACGACATCAACAACATCAACCCTGGGTGATATTCGCATGCAATTATTCATGTATGCGTTTGCATTTTTTGATATCATTTGAATAGCTCAACCTTGCTTCTAATATTTTAAGTTGAGTAACACTACAAATATTAGAAGCAAGGTTGATCTATGGCAAAACTCTTGCGATCAGTAATGTCAAAGGTACAAAAAGAGAAACACTATTAGTCTAGGCTTTGGGAGAAAAGTGCAACACTACATCCGTGGAAGTATGCCATTGCTGCTTTCCCCAATTAAGGTCACAACAATTAGGGTTCACATATAGTAACCACATACAGAAATTTTTGAAGAAAACAAGAGAAGTACAACCATGATATCTTGGGATTAGTTTCATGAATGCTAGCAACATCTTCCTTGCCCAGCTGCCAATCGGAAGTGATGGCGCATCCATGCATGTGGATGAGCTACCTGAAGGGGATCGACCGAGACGAAAGGGTGGTATGCTTTTTTTTCGACAGGGAATGGTAGTATGTTCTATCCAGTATGCTCTATGCACCAGTGTTCTACTTTCAAGAAATGATACGTGTCAAAATGGGCCTCCATCGCATCCTGTTGACCTATATCTAGCTAGGCTTCATACCTGGGCTGCACATACCCATAAGAAAAATGCGGGCTGCACAAAGCTGGGGAAACATCATGCTATACAAAAAAACATTAATCAGGTTCACAATTGTGAGAACTAAGTGACAAAAATTTGAGGAATTTTAAATGTTTCCCTTGAAAGTTAGAACATGGGTCTATCTGGTATATGATTTGGTAGAATGAATAATAGATGGAGAAAATAAATATGACCATATATGAAGCTGAATAAATGAATACCGAGTTGCCCGATAGAAAATATATGAACTTACTGACATTAAATATTCAAATCTTAAATTAAATACACTTGAAAATTCAATAAATAAATATGACCAAAAGAAGATACACAGATGAATAAGGAAGTGTTTAATACACAACAAAATAAAGTTCCTAACATTAAATATTGAAAAGTATAAATTTGAAAACATATATCCACTTCTAGCCGCGCGAATGCGCGCGTGCACCTGCTAGTTATTACTTATTCCAAAAATGACTTCCGTGGAGTTTCAGGATTTTTGGAGTTGTGCAGAATAGGTTTCCAATATTTGCTCCTTTTCCAGCCAGAATTCCAGCTGCTGTCATTCTCCCTCTTCATGATAAACCTTGTAAAATAAGAGAGAATAGCCATAAGTATCATGACATAACGTGTAATAACATCCCATAATGCAATAAATATTGATATAAAAGCATGATGATCAACTCCCCCAAGCTTAGACCTCGCTTGTCCTCAAGCGGAAGCCGATATCGAAAAATATGTCCACATGTTTAGAGATAGAGGTGTCGATAAAAATAAAATACGGACATGAGGGCATCATGATCATTCTTATAACAACAACATATATAGATTTTGTCATATGATTTCTTATGCTCAAGTAACAATCTATTCACAATGTCAAGTATGTTTCATAAACTTCACTGAGAACTAGCAAACTATAATCTCAGTCATTGAAGCAATTGCAATTTATCATAACATCAGAAAGAGTCAAGAATAGAGCTTTTCAGCAAGTCCACATACTCAACTATCATATAGTCTTCTACAATTGCTAACACTCACGCAATACTTATGGTTATGGAGTTTTAATCGGACGCTAAGAAAGATAGGGGCTTATAGTTTCGCCTCCCAACGTATTCACCTTTGGTGATGTCAACAATAATAGTTCATGCTAACTTACATCCAGTTGGATATATATATCAGGATCTTTCCAACACGAGGTGCTTGCCAAAGGATAAAATGAAAAAGGGAAAGGTGAAGATCACCTTGACTCTTGCATAATGTAAAAGACATAAAATAAAAGATAGGCCCTTCACAGAGGGAAGCAGAGGTTGTCATGTGCTTTTAGGGTTGGATGCACAAAATCTTAATGCAAAAGAACATCACTTCATATTGCCACTTGTGATATGAACCTTTATTATGCAGTCCGTCGCTTTTATTACTTCCATATCACACTATCGTATAAAGCTTATTTTCTCCGCACTAATAAGTCATACATATTTAGAGAGCAATTTTTATTGCTTGCAACATGACAACTTACTTGAAGGATCTTACTCAATCCATAGGTAGGTATGGTGGACTCTCATGGCAAAACTGGGTTTAAGGATATTTGGAAGGACAAGTAGTATCTCTACTTGGTGCATGGAATTTGGCTAGCATGAGGGGGAAAGGCAAGCTCAACATGTTGGACGATCCATGACAATATATTTTAACTGAGATGTGAGAAAACATAACCCATTACGTTGTATTCCTTGTCCAACATCAACTCTTTAGCATGTCATACTTTTAATGAGTGCTCACAATTATAAAAGATGTCCAAGATAGTATATTTATATGTGAAAACCTCTCTTTCCTTATTAGATCCTATTAATTGCAACAATGACCAAAACTATGTTTGTCAACTCTCAACAACTTTTAAGCCTCACAATCTTTATATGTGAAGTCATTACTATCCATAAGATTAATATGAACTCTTTTATTTCTTTTTATTATATCTATTTTCTCAAGATCATAGCAGGATAGCAAAGCCCTTGACTCAACACTAATCTTTATTATAAAGCTCACGGACTCGATTACATAGAGAGATCACAAAGCAAAACTCAAAACTAATTCATACCAAAACATTATTCTACTAGATCTAGATATTACTAAAAGGATCGAACAAAGTAAAACGGTAAAGATAGGAGTGTGATGGTGATACAATACCGGGGCACCTCCCCCAAGCTTGGCAGTTGCCAAGGGGAGTGCCCATACCCATGTAATTATGTCCTCGGAGGTGGTGAAGGAGGAGTTGTTGATGATGTAGGCTTGTCGTCCATCTTCCAAGGCATAGGCTCGCCATCATAGAAGGATGATCGAGTCTCCGGGATCCTCAAATCTGCAGCCAAACTCATCTTCTTGAATCTATATTCGTACTCACAGTTTTGGTTTTGTAGGTCATAGATCTGGACTTGGAGGTGCTCGATTTTCTCTTGAAGCTTGAAGATGGTCTCCCCAATGTTCTGGGCATCCAGCTTGTGGTTGTTGTTGAACTCCGCGATCATCATCTGGTTGGAGTTGAGTCCACGCTCCACCATCCCCTGGCACTTGAAAACTTGTTGTTCCATGGTTTCGAGCTTTGTCTCCACGCTTCCGGTACGCCTTGGTCCCTCCATGTCACGGATGTGCAGCACCCCCTCACGCATCTCAATGGTTTGAGGGTGTTGCAGCATCTCCGCAAGATAGGGGTTGATGACCCTCTCAAAAAACCTGTCCTTGGGAGCGATTGGAGACGTCATGGTACTCTAGATCTGTTAGAAAAACAGCTCAAAACGAAAACAGTTGATATTTGCGTGATACGGTGGTCAAAACCTTCGGGAGATTATAATATGAATTTTTACCGACCAAAAGAAGTAACGTGCAAGAAAACGGAGTCCGGGAGGCACACGAGGTGCCCACGAGACAGGGGGGCGCGCCTGTAAGGGTGGGAGCGCCCTCCACCCTCGTGGAGGCCTCGTGTCCTTCCCGGATTACTTCTTGCTTTCCAAAATTCTTAAATATTCCAAAACGGAGAAAAATTGCCATTAGAATTGTTTTGGAGTCGTTTTACTTACCGTACCACATACCTATTCCTTTTTGGAGTCTGAAACATTCTGGAAAGTGTCCCTTATGTATTCCTCCGGGGTTATGGTTTCAATAATATTAGTTTCAACATTTATAGGATTACCTAAGATATAATATTAGATTCTTTGACCGTTCACCACCCTCGGACTTGTGCCTTCGAAGTTGTTGATTTTTATGGCACCGGAATGGTAGACTTCCTCGATAACGTAAGGACCTTCCCACTTAGAGAGAAGTTTTCCTGCAAAAAATCTTAAACAAGAGTTGAATAGCAAAACATAATCACCTACGTTAAACTCACGCTTTTGTACTCTTTTGTCATGCCATCTTTTAACTTTTTCTTTGAACAACTTGGCATTCTCATAGGCTTGGGTTCTCCATTCATCGAGTGAGCTAATATAAAATAGCCTCTTCTCACCGGCAAGTTTGAAGTCATAGTTGAGCTCTTTAATAGCCCAATATGCTTTATTTTCAAGTTCGAGAGGTAAGTGACATGCTTTTCCATAAACCATCTTATACTGAGACATACCCATAGGATTTTTATATGCAGTTCTATAGGCCCATAATGCATCATCAAGTTTCTTGCACCAATTCTTTCTAGATCTATTAACAATCTTTTGCAAAAATAATTTGAGCTCTGTATTACTCAACTCTACTTGACCACTAGACTGTGGGTGATAAGGAGATGCAATTCTATGATTAACATCATACTTAGCAAGCATTTTACGAAATCACCATGAATAAAATGTGAACCACCATCAGTCGTGAGATATCTAGGGACTCCAAACCTCGGAAAAATAACTTCTTTAAGCATCTTAATAGAGGTGTTATGATCAACACTACTAGTTGGAATAGCTTCTACCCACTTAGTAATGTAATCAACATCAACTAAAATATGTGTATATCCATTAGAGGCAGGAAAAGGTCCCATATAATCAAAGCCCCAAATATCAAATGGTTCAATAACAAGAGAATAGTTCATAGGCATTTCTACACGTCTACTAATATTACCAATTATTTGACATTCATCACAAGACAAGACAAACTTACGGGCATCTTTGAAGAGAGTAGGCCAATAAAAACCGGATTGCAATACCTTATGTGCAGTTCTATCTCCAGCGTGGTGTCCTCCATATGGTTTGGAGTGACACTTGCGTAGGATTTGTTCCTGTTCATGCTCAGGTACACAACATCTAATAACACCATCTACTCCTTCTTTATAAAGGTGTGGGTCATCCCAGAAGTAATGTCTTAAATCATAAAAGAACTTTTTCTTTTGATGGTATGTGAAACTAGGTGGTATAAATTTAGCAACAATGTAATTAGCATAATCAACATACAATGGAGCAGTACGAGAAGAATTAATGACCTCTAATTGTTCATCAGGAAAGCCATCATCAATAGGTAGTGGGTCATCAAGAACATTCTCTAACCTAGACAAGTTGTCTGCAATGGGGTTCTCAGCTCCCTTTCTATCAATAATATGTAAATCAAATTTTGGAGCAAGAGAACCCACCTAATAAGTCTAGGTTTAGCATCCTTCTTTTTCATAAGATATTTAATAGTAGCATGATCAGTGTGAATAGTTACTTTAGAATCAACAATATAAGGTCTGAACTTATCACAAGCAAATACAACTGCTAAGAATTCTTTTTCAGTAGTAGCATAATTTCTTTGGGCAGTGTCAAGAGTTTTACTAGCATACTGGATAACATTTAATTTCTTATCAACTATTTGCCCTAGAACAGCACCTACAACATAATCACTAGCATCACACATAATTTCAAAGGGTAAATTCCAATCAGGTGGCTGAACAATAGGTGCAGTGATCAAGGCTTTCTTATGTGTTTCAAATGCTTCTAAACAATCATCATCAAAGACAAAAGGAATATATTTTTGCAATAAATTAGTCAGAGGCTTAGAGATTTTAGAAAAGTCCTTAATGAACCTCCTAAAAAAATCGGCATGACCAAGGAAACTTCTTATACCTTTAGTGTCCTTGGGACATGGCATCTTTTCAATAGCATCAACTTTAGCTTTATCAACTTCAATACCTCTCTCAGAAATCTTATGCCCCAAGACAATGCCTTCATTAACCATAAAGTGACACTTTTCCCAATTCAAGACGAGACTAGTGTCTTCACATCTCTGCAAAACTCGATCAAGGTTGCTCAAGCAATCAACAAAATAGGATCCATAAACGGAGAAATCATCCATGAATACCTCACAAATCTTTTCACAAAAGTCAGAGAATATAGCCATCATGCATCTTTGAAAGGTAGCAGGTGCATTAAATAAACCAAAAGGCATACGTCTATAAGCAAAAGTACCGAAAGGGCAAGTAAAAGTAGTTTTTGATTGATCCTCCGCTGGCACATGTATTTGAGATAAACCAGAATAACCATCTAGAAAGCAGAAATGTGTATGTTTGGATAGTCTTTCTAGCATTTGATCAATAAAAGGTAAAGGGTAATGAACTTTCTTAGTAGCTCTATTTAATTTACGGAAATCAATTACCATCCTATAACCTTTAATAATTCTTTGTGGGATCAATTCTTCTTTATCATTAGGAACAACAGTAATACCTCCCTTCTTAGGAACGCAATGGACAGGGCTTACCCAATCACTATCAACAAATGGGATATATTATACCTGCCTCAAGGAGCTTTAGTATCTCCTTTCTTACCACTTCTTTCATCTTAGGATTTAACAATCATTGCGGATCTCTAACTGGTTTGGCATCTTTCTTCAATTTTATTTTGTGTTGACATAGAGTGGGACTAATGCCCTTAAGATCATCTAGAGTATATCCAATAGCAACACTGTGCTTCTTCAGAGTTTTCAATAATCTTTCCTCTTCTTGCTCTGAAAGGTTAGCACTAATAATAATAGGATATATCTTCTTTTCATCAAGATAAGCATATTTAAGATTATCAGGTAAAGGTTTGAGCTCAAACACGGGATCACCCTTGGGTGGAGGGGGATCCCCTAGGATTTCAACAGGCAAGTTGTGTTTCAGAATAGGACCCTGTTGAAGGAATACTTCATCTATTTCCCTTCTTTCATTCATAAACATATCATTTTCATGGTCTAGCAAATATTGTTCTAACGGATCAGTAGGAGGTACGACAATAGAAGCAAGACCAATAATTTCATCCTTACTAGGCAATTCTTTATCACGGGGTTGTCTACGAAATTTAGCAAAACTAAACTCATGTTTCATATCCCCCAAGCCAATTGTAACAACATCCTTTTCACAATCAATCTTAGCATCTATCTATCTATCTTCTATTATCTATCTATCTATCTATTATATACTTAAAACAAGAGTCAAACAATCCATCACGTTTGTCCACATGTATTGGATTATCTCAATCGTCAATTTAAGAAATTAATGGTTAGGATTTAAAAGATATAGCGTTACATACAAATATAGGTATGTACAAGCAATTTGGCATGACACGTGAAAATAGCTGAACACGTTTTCATCCAAGTCTTATGTTTTGTTAAAAAATCTGTCCAAGACAATCAAATATGAACCTCATGTTGGCATTGCAAAGTACGACTGCCACATAATATAAAGAAAGTACTTCTACCAACTTCCGTTAATAAAATATTACAGCTGCTCCTAAACACGTACGGCTACGAATTATAATGGAAGGAGTCCGAGCTGGCCCAAGAAAGACAAGAGTCCGGTCACAATACTACATCTGATCTGTGTATGAGTTCAGCAAAAAAAGGTAGGATATGGTTTTCCCAAATTAATCAATCCACACAATTATTTTGTGTTGGGATTAAAATAAATCTTGACCACTACATAAACGTTGACATAAAAAACTTTCTCTACTCATGGAAAAAAAGTAATACTTTCTCTGCCTAGATAAAAAAATGTACATGTGTACGTACATAAAATAGAGTGTGTGCCGCAAACAAATTACCAATGTATTTTTTTCAATAATAAAGTATGGCCACGATAGAATGTTAGTGGCAATAAATCATGAATGGGCATCTTATACTGAAAATACGTGAAAATCTATGTGCCAGAAAACTATATTTCTATTCTCACAATTTGTTTTACAAATGAGTCATGACATGTTTTTCTAATTACAATGGTTGATAGTAAATTAAGCATTTTCCATCAATAATAGTGAAGAGAAGTACCCGTGAAAATATACCCCATACACATGCAAAATCAAATACGTCAACCCTATAAAATGTATATATACTTAAAACAATAGGTAAACAAGACATCACGTTCTTCCACACAAATAAAAAAATTCTTGAGCATTAACTTTAGAAACAAACGACTATGATTTAAAGATGTAAACTGTACATACAAATATTATGTATACGCACTATTTTTCCCATGTAAAGTTTGTCACATACATATATGCATGATGGGAAAACACTATGACAAATCACGTGCGTACATACAAACGACTATGATGACCAACTGATATTCTTTTGAGAAATCTCTTAGGTATTCTATTCATCGGAAAAAAATTGTGAGCATTAATTTAAAATGATTTGAGTCAGCAAGAATTTTTCTCTGAAATAGTTAGTTCATGGTTTTAATTAAAAATGATTTGAGTCACTGAGATGATTTTTTAAATAGTCTTTCAAATAAATACCTATCTATAAACACATCATGCATGTTCTATTGGCAAATCGGCCATATATACTTATAGATAAACTCTTTAAAATATGGATGTGCATAGATCCACCCTAATTACAACGATCCAAAAGCATGATCTGGGACTATAGGTGACAACAGACAACACACAATGAAAATAGAACAAAGTCAATCAAGATCTTACAGGATTAAAAAAATGTGACGTATATAGTGTCACAATGTATGGCAACTGAGATACAATTGGGTCACATAACCAAGTATATTATGTTGTATAAGGTTGGTTTGTATAACTGTGTAAAGAGAACTATAAGTGAATAAAAAAGAGTAGGTGAACCATGCAGCAGCAAGAAACTATACACGTTGATGAATGGCCACCTGTGTATGGCATAGGCTAGACAGAGGTTGATGACAGGGAAAAAGTGAAGGGTGGGTAAATCTTTTTTGGGATATGCAAGCAATTAAAATAAATGAGAATATAAGAACACGCATCTATGCGTGGATAAGTTTGCACAACCTATCCAGTCAGTTAATAGAAAAAGTGTGATTGCTTCTTGACCTAAGAATTAGGATTACTACATAGATGACAGGTAGATAAAAATGTATTATTATAAAACATATATTTCTATTATTTCAAAAGTAAATACTACTAATTAGTAGAGAACAAAGGTCCTATATTGTATATTTCTGTGGTAGTTTTATAAGATAATCGTATACATTTAAAATTTTACTTACATTTCTATCTTATGTTCACATGTGAATATTAAATGCCTGCACACGGTTAGCATGAACAAATGAGTTTCCTAATGTACAATATGTATTTTAAGATCTAAACACATATTTTAGACGTCAAACAAAGTATAGAAAATAAGTACCTACCGATACTAGCCACGCAAATGCGCGGGTTACTCCGCTAGTTAACAGTATTCAAGAAGGGTCTACCAAAATTAATGGGACAAAAGTCATCTTGTGGGGAACCAAGAACAAGAAAATCAACAGGATATTTAACCTTCCCACACAAGACTTCAACATCTCTAACAATCCCAACTGGTGTAATAGTATCTCTATTGGCAAGCTTAATAGTAACATCAATACCTCCTATTTCAGCGAGTGAGATATCATGCATAATTTCTTCATATAAGGAATGAGGTATTGCACTAGAACTAGCACCCATATCACATAAGCCATGATAACAATGATCTCCTATTTTAACAGAAATAACAGGCATGCCTACAACAGGTCTATGTATCTTAGCATCTGGTCTAGCAATATTAGCAGTTTCAACACAGAAGTAAATAACATGCCCATCTATATTATCATCCAAGAGATCTTTAACCATAAAAAATACTAGGTTCAACTTTGATTTACTCGGGAGGTGTATATGTTCTAGTATTGCTCTTACGAACAACAGTTGAAGCTTTAGCATGATCCTTTATTCTAACAGGAAAAGGTGGTTTCTCAACATAAGTAGTAGGAACAATAGGATCATTATAAGTGATAGTATTTTCTTCAACTGAAACAGGTGCAACTACTTTTACTTCAATGGGAGGATTATATTTAAACCACTTCTCCTTAGGGAGATCAACGTGAGTAGCAAAAGAGTCACAAAAACAAGCTACTATCTCAGAGTCAAGTCCATATTTAGCGCTAAATCCACGAAAAGCATCGGTATCGATAAAAGATTTAACACAATCAAACTTAGGTGTCATACCTGACTCCTTACCATCGTTGGAACCCCAATCTTCAGAGTTGCGTTTAATTCTTTCCAATAAGTCCCACTTGAATTCAGTAGTCTTCAGCATATAAGAACCAGCACAGGAAGTATCAAGCAGGGTGCGATCATTGAGAGAAAGCCGAGCATAAATTTTTTGAATAATCATTTCTCTTGAGAGCTCATGATTGGGGCATGAATATAACTGACATAAGCTTCCCCCAAGCTTGAGCGATGCTTTCTCCTTCGCGAGGCCAGAAATTATATATGTAATTACGATCACGATGAACAAGATGCATAGGATAGAAATTCTGGTGAAATTTCAATTTCAATCGTTTATAGTTCCAAGATTCCGTATCATCACATAGCCTATACCTTGTCAATGCATCTCCCTTCAAAGATAAAGGGAAGACCTTCCTCTTAACAAGATCATCAGGAATACCTGCAAGCTTAAATAATCTACAAACTTCATCCACAAAGATAAGGTGTAAATCGAGATGCAATGTTCCATCTCCTGCAAAGGGATTAGCTAGCAGTTTCTCTATCATACCCGAAGGAATCTCAAAGTAAACATTTTCAGTAGGTTCAGTATGTTGAGGAGAACCTCTTTGCTCTCCTGGTCGGGGCGAAGATGCCCTGAACAAGCCCCTCAAAGGATTAGTTTCCATAGTAACAAGTGACAGAAAATTTCAGCATACTATATAAATGTTTCCTTACCAAGTTCCACTCACCAAAAGCGCTTCACTCCACGGCGACAGCACCAGAAAAGAGTCTTGATGACCCACAAGTATAGGGGATCTATCATAGTCCTTTCGATAAGTAAGAGTGCCGAACCCAACGAGGAGCAGAAGGAAATGACAAGCGGTTTTCAGTAAGGTATTCTCTGCAAGCACTGAAATAATAGGTAACAGATAGTTTTGTGATAAGATAATCTGTAACGGGTAACAAGTATGAAAGTAAATAAAGTGCAGCAAGGTGGACCAATACTTTCTGTAGCAAAGGAAAATCCTGGACAATTTCTTATAATGAGAAAAGCGCTCCCGAGGACACATGGGAATTATCGTCAAGCTAGTTTCATCACGCTCATATGATTCGCGTTCGGTACTTTGATAATTTGATACGTGGGTGGACCGGTGCTTGGGTACTGCCCTTTCTTGGACAAGCATCCAACTTATGATTAACCCCTATTGCAAGCATCCGCAACTACAAAAGAAGTATTAAGGTAAATCTAACCATAGCATGAAACTAGTGGATCCAAATCAGCCCCTTACGAAGCAACGTATAAACTAGGGTTTAAGCTTCTGTCACTCTAGCAACCGATCATCTACTTATTACTTCCCAATGCCTTCCTCTAGGCCCAAATAATGGTGAAGTGCCATGTAGTCGACGTTCACATAACACCACTAGAGGAGAGACAACATACATCTCATCAAAATATCGAACGAATACCAAATTCACATGACTACTAATAGCAAGACTTCACCCATGTCCTCAGGAACAAACGTAACTACTCACAAAGAATATTCATGTTCATGATCATAGGAGTATTAATATGCATTAAGGGTCTGAACATATGATCTTCCACCAAGTAAACCAACTAGCATCAACTACAAGGAGTAATCAACACTACTAGCAACCCACAGGTACCAATTTGTGGTTTTGATACAAGATTGGATACAAGAGATGAACTAGGGTTTTGAGAGGAGATGGTGCTGGTGAAGATGTTGATGGATATTGAACCCCTCCCGATGAGAGGATCATTGGTGATGATGATGATGATGATTTGCCCCTCCCAGAGAGAAGTTTCCCCGGCAGAACAACTCCAACAGAGCCCTAGATTGGGTCCGCCAAGGTTCCGCCTCGGGGCGGCGGAGTTTCGTCCCGTAAACTTGCTTATTATTTTTTTCCAGGGTAAAAGCCTTCATATAGCAGAAGATGGGCACCGGAGGGCCACCAGGGGGCCCAGGAGACAGGGGGTGCGCCCAGTAGGGGGCGGGGGCGCCCCCACCCTCCTGGCCTGGGTGTGGGCCCCCTCTGGTACTTTATTTTCTCAATAATTCTTATTAATTCCAAAAATGACTTCCATGGAGTTTCAGGATTTTTGGAGCTGTGCAGAATAGGTTTCCAATATTTGCTCCTTTTCCAGCCAGAATTCCAGCTGCCAGCATTCTCCCTCTTCATGATAAACCTTGTAAAATAAGAGAGAATAGCCATAAGTATCATGACATAACGTGTAATAGCATACCATAATGCAATAAATATCGATATAAAAGCATGCTGCAAAATGGACGTATCATAGTGCGCGGTGGAGGCTGGATGAACAGGAGCCCGTGGATGAACAGTCGTAGGTGGAGGCTGGAGGAGGTCGACGGTGGATGAACAGTAGCCCGTGGAGGCTGGAGGAGGTCGACGGTGGAGATGAACAGTATCCCGTGGAGTCCCATTTTGTGGTACGCCACACCCCTCCCGATGAACAGGACCCTCATTTCGACCGTGGCGCTCCTACACAAGTCCGTTTCGTCAATTTTACGGTACGCCACACCCCTCCCGATCAACAGGACCCCGTTTCGAACGTAGGAGGTCCAACACAAGTCCGTTTCCTCCATTTTGCCGTACGCCAGACCCCTCCCGATGAACAGGATCCCGTTTCGAACGTGGCCAGTCGAACACAAGGCCGTTTCCTCTATTCTGCGGTATGCCAGGCCTCGTTTCCATCGCCTGTTCCGTCGAAGCCCTCCCGATGAACACGACGATGCATTCTGTTCTGACCTAGCCGGTTGGCTCCCCATGAACACGACGATGACGCTGTTTCTCCGTTCTGACCCGACCATGTACATGAGCCCTGGCCATACGTATATATGCGCGAGTAGGCGTTCGAGACCCCGCCCGTATGTACGTGTGTGCCCGTATTTTCTTTCTTGCACACTGGCCGCTGTACGTACGTGTACATGATACGTGCGCGCCTCTACTACGACACGTGCGCGCCTCTACATCCACCAGTATGTACATACACGCCGTGACCAGAATGACAACGCTACGTACGCTTTGACCAGGTGGGTCCCGATTGTCAGGCACTTCCTTGCGTGCAAAGATGTAGCTGGTGGGTCCCAGCAGTCAGGGGGCGAATCATTTTTTTCGCGAAATACGGTGGCCCGTCCGGTGGGTCCCCGTTGTCAGGTGGAGGAATAATTATTTTGCGCATAATAAGGAGGCACTTCCTTGCAGTTACCGTGGACCCAGCTGTCAGCCTCTCCACGTACAGTACTCTTCCAATGAAAGTCGGTCGTTGACCAGATTGACCACGCCGCGCCGAGAGCAGCACGGCGGTGGACGACGACGAGGCCTAGGAAGGGGACGATGCGGAGCCGGGGAAGACTCACCAATGGATGCCCACGCGAAGAGGAGTACGAGGGTTCACTGGTTCAGCTGCGGTGTGAGGCTGTCGTCGCTTTAGAATAGCAGGGGGTGTGGGTGAGCAGAGGGATGGCCTGGCCAGCGGTGGGAGTAGTAGGGGGCGATGAGGCCTCCGCGGCATCACAGCCGGCCACGGGAGGCAGGAGCATGTGGGACGACCGACGCTGCTTTGGGCGGCTGGAGCACGAAGACCAGAGGTTGAAGAAGCACTACGGCTGTTGGATGGACATCGTACGGTCACTGGAGCTAGAATCGTTCATATTGACTAAGTTGACAAAGCCCTCCGTCCCCGTCAAATTAGTAGGCCCACAAGTCAGCCTCCCACCAAGGTGAGTCCCAGCTAGCAGGGGGAGTATTCATTTTTTTTGTGCGTAATAAGGAGGCACTTCCGGTGGCTCCGAGCTGACAGCGGGGGGAATGTTTTTTCGCGAAATACAGAGGCCCTTCCAGTGGGTCCCAGCTATCAGGTGGAGGAATCATTATTTTGCACGTAATAAGGAGGCATTTCCCTTTGTGGGCCCTTGTGACGCCCCCGATTCAATCGTACACTAGCAAATGTGTACGATCAAGATCAGGGACTCACGGGAAGATATCACAACACAACTCTAAAACATAAATAAGTCATACAAGCATCATAATACAAGCCAGGGGCCTCGAGGTCTCGAATACAAGTGCTCGATCATAGACTAGTCAGCGGAAGCAACAATATCTAAGTACAGACATAAGTTAAACAAGTTTGCCTTAAGAAGGCTAGCACAAACTGGGATACAGATCGAAAGAGGCGCAGGCCTCCTGCCTGGGATCCTCCTAAACTACTCCTGGTCGTCGTCAGCGGGCATCACGTAGTAGTAGGCACCTCCGGTGTAGTAGGAGTCGTCGTCGACGGTGGTGTCGTGGAATTGTCACGGCAGATGTCCTTAGTGTCAGGACTTAGTCGTGAGGCCAACGCATCTATGTGGTAGCTTGAGAGGGGTTGAGCGGAATCGAGAGACGCAACACAAGACATGGATTTAGACAGCTTCGGGCCCTGGGAAACATCATCCGGTAAAAACCCTACATGCTGTTTGAGGCTAGGTCTCATTATCATCATGAGGAGTCGCCAGAACCGGCTCTCCTCTTTGTGTCTAGCCCTAAGATTGTTTCTTGCTTGTCCCTCTTTGGGGAGCCCTGCCCCTCCTTATATATGTTGAAGGGGCGGGTTACATGTGGAGTCCTATTAGGATTAGGACTAGTCTATCTCTAATACAAACCGGATACAAGTCCAGGTCTTAACTCCTTCTAATACAAATATTCCTTATGCCTTTCCTCTTAAACCGGCCCACCATAGTATGAACCGGCCTTCATGAACCGCCAGTCGGGCCACCGGCTCTTGTCGCTCCTCTGACCCGCCTGCCGAATTACCAATGAACTGTAAACCGCTAGGTCGCCAGTGAACCCGCCAAGTGCCAGCGGGTTCTTCAGGTAAACCGCCAAGTCCACCCGGGTTATACTTCCAGCCGGTTTACGCCACGGGGTATATCCCCGACATTAGCCCCCAGTTTAATTTGGATTTATCCATGTTAAACTGATCCTGTGAAATAAACACAAGAACAAACTTGACAGATTATGCTCCGGGTTAAGAATTCTTGTAAACCAGCATTTGATCATCCTTAAATCCTTGTCATTTCCTCCTTCTAGAAAATCCGGGTCAACAAGCCAGCTTCATACTCAATTTGCTGACATTGATTTCTCCCAGAGAAAATTTGTGAAGAATAATCCACATGAGTCGGCCTTCAATGCTCTGATTTGACAAAAACATTGGTCTTCAAATATTCCACTGATACTAGCCGGTTTGAAAATGTAGAACTTGCCGGTTTAGCATTGCCAAAATTGCCGATCTATAAATATGGATGGCACCGAGTCATGATTGTTGCAGAAACCGGGTTAATCTAGTCTACTCCAAACTGATAATTTGAAGATATTTCTCCCTTATATCCATATTACCTGTAGCCCCCAAGTCTTGAACAGAACAAAGTGATGATTTGAGACTTGTTTCCATATAATTACTGCCTCTTAAATTGTTGATAGAGGCAATTGATAGCCCCCAAGGGCCGGCTCATTACAATGTGACGAGTCGGGTCTTCAATAAAGCGAGCAAATAATGACTTTGCATTAGCCCCCAAGTGTCATGGTGCATGCTTGCAGCGACATGAGACTTGCAGATTTGATGTAATCTCAACTTAAATAATGTAGCTCCCAAGTGCCGGGTCATAAGCCTGCAGCAACTCGGGACTATTCCTTCAATTGTAGAATAAATCATATGCATTGATAAAATGATAGCCATTGCGCTAAAAGCGACTTTGAAAACCTTAATCATAATACTGGTTATTGATAACCATAATAGAAATCCAGCCATGTTGGCTATTAAAGATTTGAATAATATAATCTGGTATGAAAAACCTTATTCATTCAATATCATAATGAAAATTCAGCCAAGTTTGGCTATTTGAATAATATAACCCAATTATTTATAAGCGCATGATTCCAATGGCGCAATCCAAATATGTACTGGCGACTCGTAGTCAAACCAGACCGGGCGGATAGTCTCCGGATTATGATTTGATCATGTACTGACAATTTGTAATTGAAAGTGAAGCCGGGTTAATGAACACCGGTTTACTCCATAATAAGATGGTAACATCAAGCCGGGCAGATAGTCTCCGGATTAGGATTTGACCGTGTTCCGCCAATTTGTAATTGACAGTTTGAACCGGATTAACAATGTCGGTTTAAAAACGCAACAGAAGTAAAAGTTCTTTAGCAAAAAAAGAACAGAATTCAAGCAAAGGCAAAATAAAACCATTGCAAATGAGGCTTTACTGAGCCGATCAGATGGTGTTACCATGGTCGGACACGACCAAGCTCCCAATAAGGTGTAGCCATGGTTCAAGTCAGCCAGTTCCCCAACTGAAACCGTGGCATTATGCCGATCAAGTGGTGTGGCAATGGTTCGAGTTCGACCAAGCCCCAAGTGACTCTATGGCCTTAGGCCGATCAAGAGGCGTGGTGGTTCAGACTTGACCATGTCCCCAAGTGATCTGGTGGCTTTCGCCTATCAAAAGGTGTTGCATTGGTTCGAAACGACCAAGCCCCCAAGTGATCTTTGTGGCATTGAGCCGATCAAGAGGTGTGACTATGGTTCAGACATGACCAAGCCCCCAAGTGATCAATAATATGATAAGCCAATAAGGCATGATACCCATGTTTGAACCGTGCATCATGACATCAGGTCCTCTTTGGCACCCTTTATCTTTTTGCAAGAGATAAATTCTTCTTGAGCTGGGATTTTGAACCGGATAATGAGAGTTTCAAAGCTTTGTGGGAGACATCTTTCCCTTGAACCGGATTGTAAACCGGAATCTTTATTTTCAGCCGGAAATTTTCTGACGGCCTTTCAACTCGAACTTGCGAGAAGTTAATTCCTTTTTGAACCGGACATTTTAAACCGGATTTGAGCACTTCAGAGCCTTGCAAGAGATAGTTTCCTCTTAAACTGGATTTAAACCAGACACTAAGGGCTTCAGCGCTGTGTGGTAGACAGGATTTTCTTTAAGCCGGACTATAAACCGGAAGCATCATCGTGAGCCGGAATATTTCAGACGGCCTTTAAATGTAACAGTAGCCTTTGGGATCGGGTTATCTTTCCCTTCAACATCCTGGGGCACTTGAATTTGCTAAAACTGGCAAGACTTGCTGAATCATATCATCGTAGCCCCCGAGTCTTAAGATGACACAAGGAGTTGTCTTGAGATTCTCCGTACTTTGACCATAGCAGACGGTATATATCATTGGTGTTGATAACGTGATGTAAATCCACAGAAGGTTGAGGTGACTGCGGCGGGTTATAGATGATCTCGTATGAGCCGTGTCAGCAACTCGGCCAATGATTCCTTCAAACCGGCGATTTGAAGTTAACAAAACTATAGTGATGGTGACTTGTGCGCCTGACCATTGAGCCACCTAGTGCAGACGGCGGTTGATAGTATATGATATTTGCATTCATTTTGTTGAAAGAAAACCGGGCTACCCAAGCTGTGACTTGCTCAAACAGCTCATGCAGACAGGTGTGGCCCGGTGTGTTGCTGTAGACCAGACCGCTGGGGCGGCGATTTGCGCACGTCCATTGAACAGCGAGCAAACGCGATCCCAACAAGTCGATGTGGGCCGGACCGCAAGGGCGGCAGCTTGTGTGCGTCCATTCATCATGTAGTATGTCCCGGACTATCGCCAGGCGAAATATTATCATCCCGTGCTCCATACCCGTGATATAAACCACATTCGTAATGAATAATGATCCTGTATATAAAAATATACAAATCAAAGTAATTTGTCCTTTGATAGAAATAATATGTGTTAATAAAACAAATTTGAGATGGATAGCACCTGATGTTTGCAGACGGCAAACGGCTTTGGATGATTAATGTTCTGTTCACCGCAATCGAGGTGGCGGCTTAAAGCACTGCATCGATCGACTCAGCCGGACCCTCCGGGTCATGTTGACTTTGCCTTTGCTTAAATCCCACAGTATGTGCAACGCTCTTGTGATTGAAGTGGCACCTTGGTAGCGCATGCACGCATTGTTTCCTGGCAACATGGAGGCCTCGGTCTCGGGACCTGAGCGGCCGACTTTGCTGTTGTCCCGGCCTGCTACCCTTCTTCTTCTATATATATTTTTAACACATAAATCCTGGGATGGCTGTTCGTGCGCCCGTCGGCCAGCTCTGTTAAGGCCGGGCAGTGGACGCAAATTTTCAAATCGCCGGCATTTGGCGTTGATGTTGATAGCGGCAGACATAAGCTGAAGCATCTGCACTTTTACTCCGCTTCAATGGCCCTCTCGTTGGTAGCATCAAGTTTGGCATCTTACATAGATAGCATCTACTCCCTTCGTTCCTAAATAATTGTCTTTCTAGCCATCTCAAATGGATACAACATACGGATGTATGTAGACATGTTTTAGAGTGTAGGTTCACTCATTTTGCTCCGTATGTAGTTACTTGTTGAAATCTCTAAAAAGACAATTATTTAGGAACAGAGGGAGTAGTACTTAGCAGTAGTAGCTTTAGACAAATCTGGGAAGTTTTATGACATGGGAGCCTTTGCCTGTAGTATCAGCAAATATACTCCTCTGTTCAGGAGCTGGCCGCATATACAACATCCATCCTTTTTCTTCTTCTTATGAACAGAGTACTTGCTCAGTTGCTCTTCTCCTTTGGTCTTTGCAGCGTGTCCCTCTGCCGTCAGCGGCAGCCAGCGACTCAGCACGAGGTACGAGGCGAGCAGCGGTTCCGGCGGTTTGACTCGGCGGGGCAGCAGCTGAAGCGGGATGGGACAGCAAATCGGTGTCGGGCAAAGGTAACCCGGCGCGGAAACGGCTCGGCGGATCAAGGTGCAGTCAGGCGGAGGTGAGCACGATGGCGGACCGGCGCGAGGGCCGCACTAAGCAGCTCTTTGGTGGCGGGCCGGCGGCCGGTTGATGCAAGGGCGGCCTGTGGCCACAAGCCCGGGCGACTCGGAAACGGCTTCGGGTCGGGGCGACTCAGCAGCGGTAAAACGCGGTGTAGGAAAAGCAAGGTCATAGTGGCGGCAGTCGGAGGCGCGCCTGGCGATGGTGACCCGGCGGAGGCCGGCGGGTCGTGGTAGAGGCGGAGTCCCGCAGATGTGTTGAACCCTGGCCGGTTTAGTGCAGCAGATAGGCGCCCACGGCAGCGCAAAGCCGGCCACAACGGAAGGTGAACTATGTCCGCGACAGGTCGAAACAGCTCGCGATCTCGAGGCTAAACCGGAGCGGCTTAGAAGAAGGCTGCGGCAGCGGGCGAAGCGACGACTCGGAGTAAGTTGATCCGGCGAGGCAGCTTCAGAGGTGCCTCAGGGAACGGTGGTTTATCTGTGGCGGGCTACGGCGCTTCAACAGAGCAGGGGGCGGTTCACCCGAAGTTGCCGGCGAGTTGACGAAGGCGAGGCGAGGTTGCACGAGACGACCCGGCGGAGACGGCGGTTTAGCGGAAGCCAGTAGGAGTGGCGGTTTGGGGCCAGCAACTCTAGCCGCAGTCCACTGTGGCGGATGATTCCGGGCTGCTCGTGGTAGAAGCAACGCGCTGGTGTTTTGGTTTTGTCAGACCCAGCAGAAGAGGCGAGGCGCGCTCGGACAAGCGGCGGCTCGGATCAGAGGCCGTGAGGGCAAGTCAGGGAAGCAAAAGCGAGGCCATAGCGGCTTTAAACCGAGCGGCTGTTTTGCAGAGGCCGTAGCGACGAAGGCCCGCCAACGACGAAGTCGCGGCAGCGACGGAGCCTGCGTCCATGTTCACTTCCGGGTCGTGAACTCTCCTTTTGACAGTGGTTGATCTCCAGCGGCTACTCTTCACGGTGATGGCCGTGCATGTGCTTGCTTCATCCAAAACAGCCAACACATACGTACTAATAATATAGTTGACCCTGATTTGTTCCCCACTCCGTGTGGACAATAGTACACCTTTTATTAGAAATAGTCCTACTACCGATCCCCTGTTGCAGTAGCTCTAGCCGTCTGTTTTATAGACTTGACTTGGGACTTGACTCCAGCCTTACTCACGCGCGTGTTGACACGGATTGGTACGATGTACGTGGCATACGGCGGCTGTAGTTGAATTCCTGTCGGACTAAGCGACGCGTGGCCACTGCACCGACAACAGATTCTATCCTGGATCGCCTAGGTCGTGTGTACCATGACTATGAAATTATTTTTTCCCTGATCAGATTTGTCTCGTCACAGAATTTGGAAAGACAACTTTTTGTTGTCGCTGGATTTTCCTTCTTTTCAATCTCATCTGGTGAACTCGGAGTTGATGTGAGGCCCGGCTAAAAATCGACCTCGGCGGATCAATCACACGTGGGCTGCTATGAATTTTCTTCAGGAGCGGTCGCCACTATGAACACGTGAATCAGTAACTTGCGCTCAGGTCTTGTCTTGGCTTTTGGCTGCTGTATCGATCGAATATGCTAATCTCTCTTGATCTTCATCTCGTATATGTCGTTCCGTCTGCTTGTTACGGAGGCGGCGTAGATCCTTCAAATCCGGTTCCTCTTTATCCGGAAATTGCGAACTTCTCGAACCCTAGAAAAGATCCCTCCAAGAACTCAACACCATCGTGCGCAAGCCCCACGGTGGGCGCCAACTGTCGTGGAATTGACACGGCAGATGTCCTTAGTGTCAGGACTTAGTCGCGAGGCCAACGCATCTATGTGGTAGCTTGAGAGGGGTTGAGCGGAATCGAGAGACGCAACACCAGACATGGATTTAGATAGCTTCGGGCCCCGGGAAACATCATCCGGTAAAAACCCTACATGCTGTTTGAGGCTAGGTCTCATTATCATCATGAGGGAGTCACCGTAAACCGGCTCTCCTCTTTGTGTCTAGCCCTAAGATTGTTTCTTGCTTGTCCCTCTTTGGGGAGCCCTGCCCCTCCTTATATATGTTGAAGGGGCAGGTTACATGTGGAGTCCTATTAGGATTAGGACTAGTCTATCTCTAATACAAACCGGATACAAGTCCAGGTCTTAACTCCTTGTAATACAAATATTCCTTATGCCTTTCCTCTTAAACCGGCCCATCATAGTATGAACCGGCCTTCATGAACCGCCAGTCGGGCCACCGGCTCTTGTCGCTCCTCTGACCCGCCTGCCGGATTACCAATGAACCGTAAACCGCTAGGTCGCCAGTGAACCCGCCAAGTGCCAGCGGGTTCTTCAGGTAAACCGCCAAGTTCGGCCGGGTTATACTTCCGACCGGTTTACGCCACGGGGTATATCCCCGACAGGTGGCGTCTGGCTCCTGGGCTCCGGCATCTGGTTGCGACAATCAGGTAGAAAGGAAAGGGGGGAAAAGGGGGAGAAAGCAACCGTGAGTACTCATCCAAAGTACTCGCAAGCAAGGAGCTACACTACATATGCATGGGTATATGTGTAAAGGGCCATATCGATGGGTGAACTGCAGAATGCCGTAATAAGAGGGGATAGCTAATCCTCTCGAAGACTACGCTTCTGGCAGCCTCCGTCTTGCAGCATGTAGAAGAGAGTAGAGTGAAGTCCTCCAAGTAGCATCGCATAGAATAATCCTACCCGGCAATCCTTTCCTTGTCGCCCTGTTAGAGAGCGATCACCGGGTTGTATCTGGCACTTGGAAGGGTGTGTTTTATTAAGTATCCGGTTCTAGTTGTCATAAGGTCAAGGTACAACTCCAAGTCGTCTTGTTACCGAAGAGCACAACTATTCGAATAGATTAACTTCCCTGCAGGGGTGCACCACATAGCCCAACACGCTTGATCCCATTTGGCCGGACACACTTTCCTGGGTCATGCCCGGCTGCGAAAGGTCAACACGTTGCAGCCCCACCTAGGCCAACAGAGAGGTCAGCACGCCGGTCTAAACCTAAGCGCATAGGGGTCTGGGCCCATCGCCCTTAGCACACGTGCTCGTTGCGTGGGCGGCCGGAAGCAGAACTAGCCCCCTTAATTCAAGAACGACTTACGTTCCAAACCGGTAGCGCCGCTGACGTCCACGAAGGCTTCGGTGATACCACGGCGCCGAAAGTGCCCATAACTGTTCCCGCGTAGTTGGTTAGTGCGTATAGGCCAGTAGCCAGACTCAGATCAAATACCAAGATCTCGTTAAGCGTGTTAAGTATCCGCGAATGCCGACCAGGTCAGGCCCACCTCTCTCCTAGGTGGTCTCAACCTGCCCTGTCGCTCCGCCACAAAGTAACAGTCGGGGGCCGTCAGGAACCCAGGCCCACCCTCTACCGGGATGGAGCCACCTGTCCTTTCACCCCTCATCGTAATCACTTGCGGGTACTCAACAAGGCTGACCCATTGTAGTCACCACATGTGTCATGTATAAAGTATATAGAATATACCCGTGATCACCTCCCTAGTCATCACGGCCCGATAGTATAGCATGGCAGACGGATAAGAATGTAGGACCACTGATGAAACACTAGCATCCTATACTAAGCATGTAGGATTGCAGGTAAAGGTAACAATGATGAGTAGCAAGGACAGGCCATGCATCGAGATAGGATTAACGAAAAGCGATGTGAGCTACACTACTTTAATGCAAGCAGTATAGAAGAGAATAGGCGGTATCTGGTGATCAAGGGGGGGCTTGCACAGTTGCTCGGACAAGAAGGAGGGTCATCAACACCGTAGTCGTCTTGGGTAATGTGACATCGGTCTCGGTGTCTAGCGAGAGAAGAGGGGAAGAAACAATAAATATAAAAGCAAACATAAGCATGACGATGGAAGACATGACAATGCGCGGTGCTAGGTGTGCCCTAACGCGGTAGAAGGTGGTACCAGCGAAGGGGGAAACATCCGGGAAAGTATTCCCTGTGTTTCGCATTTTCGGACAGATGAACTGGAGGTGAAATGTTGTAGGTTTGCTATGCTAGGGATGTGTGGCGGGCAAACGGGCTGCGATACTGGATTCGTCTCGTCGTTCTGAGCAACTTTCATGTACAAAGTTTTTCCATCCGAGCTACAGTTTATTTTATATTAATTTCATAAGATTTAATCATTTTTAGAATTTATTTAATTATTTAATTCTAACATTATCTAGAATAGTGTATGCTGACATCATCATGACGTCAACAGTCAACAGGGCGTTGACCGGGTCAATCTGACATGTGGGTCCTAGCTGTCATTGAGTGTTAATTAACCAAACAGATTAATTAACTAACCTAAGTGATTAGGTTAATCTAATCAAGATTAATTAAGTTAATTAATTACTTAATTAATTAATTAATATTTTATTTATTATACATATTTTTTAATTCCTTTTTTTATTTTTATTAACGTTCTAGGGCCGGGCCCACTGCTCATAGGCACAGGGGCCTTACTTGAACATCTGGGCAGCGGTAGTCGGGCGAAGCCGCTACCCCGAATGAGGCAAGGCCGGAATGGGGCCGGAGTGGGCGCGTGGGCTCCGGCGCCCAACGCGGCCAGTGGGGGAGGAAGGGGGCCGGCGCGACTCGTGGTCAGAGGGCGCGGCCCGGCGAGGCTGCATCGCCGGTGAGGCGATACTGCACACGCCTGTGCGAAGCGTCTGCAGAGCGAAGGCATGTGATGCAGAGCTGCAGCGAGGCCGTCGGGGCCTTGGCAGCCTCGGTCGTCTGAGTCTTGGGACAGCGGGCACGACATACAGCGTTCTTGGAGAAGTGGTAGCCGGGCACGGGAACCGCGGGGACAGAGGGGAATAGGGGGCAGCTCACGTCGTGGTGTAGGGGTTCGGGCAGCGGGGGTTGAGGAGGAAGTCGGAGACGAGGCAGCGAAGAGGAGGCAGTCCGGTGGGGGCAGGATCCAGGCCGGCGAGGGAGCTCCGGCGACGCTGATCGGGCGGCAACGAGCGACGGGCGTTGAGTGACTAAGCGAGGCAGCGGCTTGAGCGCCACTCGAGGGAGAGGAGGGGGTGCGAAGGAGTCCAGGAGGGGCGGGGCCGGCACCGGCGTCGTGCGGCGGGAGCACGTCGGGCTCAGGCGCGTCCGTGGTTCTGTTCCCGCGATCCTGATCTGGATCGGGAAGGAGGAGGCGAACGTGGGGGGAGTGGGAGCGAGTGGGGATCGGGTGGGGGTTAGGGTTTCGGCACCAGGGGATAAGGGAGTGGGGACGGGCCTGGGAGGGGTAGTGGGCTGGCCGGCCGACTTACTAGTTGGGCCGGTTGGCCCAGTGGGGGGTCCTTTCTTTTTATTCATTTTTTGTTTTGCCTTTTTCTTTTTATTTATTTTTATTCTGTTTTCTTCTAGTTCCTTTTATGCTTAGTTTTACAAACTACAAAAATAGTCTCTAAGTTAGCATTACTATAATAATACAATTTGGTTATCCAATAGAAAATAATTTACCATTTTATAAATTACAAAAAGCTTTTAATAATTGTTTTACTAATGTTTTATTTATTTTAAAGCATTTAAGCATTTTATAACAATGTGGTTTCTTCACCTTATTTACTTATGCATTATTTGACACTATCCGAACAATTTAGTTTTAATATTTGAAAACTTTAGTTGTCTGCCTTTAGTTTGAATTTGAATTAAATCCGGTTTTCGAACTAACGCGAGAATATCAACAGTAACGGTGGTGACGTGGTGTCATTAAGGAGGGATTACTGTAGCCTTATTATCCGGGCGTCACAATTCTCCTCCACTACAAGAAATCTCGTCCCGAGATTTAAGGAGGGGACTAAGGGGGAAAGGTCTGGTTACGAAATTCTAATGAATCTTCTCGGTCTTGGTTGCTCTGCTCGAAGGAGTAGATCCTTTTACGTTGATGTCTTCATTTCTCTGCTTCAGGTCATCAAGATGAAGTCGTCATACTTTTTCCGGGAATTCCAACATACTTACGAATAGGTAAAAGGGCCAGCTCGACAATGCTAGAATGTTATAAGGGGTAATCGTCTAGGGTTATCCCATGAATGAACACATGAGTATCTCTCATGTTGAACAAATGAAACACATCGAGAGCAAGTAAGAAGGTAGAACAAGAAGTTCCAGGCGGATAGACAATCGTCGTTGCCTAAAATAGTGCATGAAAGGGGTTCAGAGAAATGGGAATAGGTATCGCGTCTGATACCAGAATAGATCACTAAGCAGGTGGCTCATGAATTACTTACGAGGCCACGCGCGAGGAACAACCTTGGGAACATGGGTTTATTGTGGAGTCAGGTTTTGATCCTGTGGAACTGTGGGTTATGGGCCCACCATGTGGGTTAATAAGTAGAAAGGGCGGTGATATTTTGCACAGTCATGATAATAAGGCATGTCAAAGGATAGCCCGTCAGTTATGTTGGCAACACGTTGGTTCCAAGGGCGAGGGATGAAGAGAACCATTTTCCGGCTTGTTGAACGAGGCGGACCAATAGGCAAAGTTCTCATCCATCAGGGGTTACCAGGATGTCGTCAGCAATAGTAACAGGGTCACACTGACAGAGTTGTAAACCGAGGGGTTTACCTAAGCAGGAGATTATTACTGCTTAGATCATATAGATCACAAGAAACGTTATCCCAACAAATGGAAAGAAAAATATTATTATCAGATTAAATGTAACAATGGAAAGTAAAATGTGTTTGAACACATATTTCAAAGGTATAACCTTCGGAAGGACGAGCAGAGCATGATATCCATGACAGGATATAATGTAGTAAACTCTTTAGGTAGGGGAGAGAATTTTCATGACATTACCCATACATCGGTGTTTGGATAATTGAGCAGGAAACATTTAGCATTGGGCTTCAAATATTTTTGTTGAAAATCGGAGTACCATAGACATGCTTCGAGATAGCATTCACATGGTCTTCAAGCAAAGGTCGTACTTTGTATATACAAAGGATCCATCAGGATAACTTATTAAACAAGGCATTCAATTTCCTCATTGAAAAATGGTTAACCTAGTTAAAAAGGAAACTACAACAATAGGTCCTCCGGTTAGGAGTGTTGGGCATGGCATCACCTTATTGGGTCATATAAAGACCAATGTTATAACTCTTGGAAATATGTTCCAACCATCATATCTAACCGAGATTCAGATCTGATTGGTGTCAGGATACCTCCGACTCAGGATCCTGAGATAAAAAGGTGCGACACAAATTGACAAGATGACAATGTAAGAATCTCGGGAAATGAACTATGGAAGCAAGTTCCAAAACAAGAGTTCATCATTAAACCAAGGAGAGGATGAGGAGGTGGCTGATGGTCTCTACGGCCATTCCTCGAGATTTCCCAAATATGGATCTCCACAATTTTGTGAACAAGGAGATAACATTTATCAGATCAAATGATATAATGATAAGCTTGAGGGAAACATACACAATTAATCATTGGTTGAAAGGTGCACCCGAATTATGGGCTCAGGTAGCAGGATCAATGTTAGAATGGTTATTCGATAACCAATGGTCTAAGAATGAAATATCGACCATTAACTTCAAAGCAATAGGGTTGCTAGAGGTTTTGAATTCGCACAACAGAGTTCACTCAACACGGGGACCAAGAAAAGAATGGTGTTGGCGAGAAGCATCACTATAACAAGAATTCTTAAGAGGTGGTGAAATCCTCATAACATCCTTGACATAAAAGACGGTAATACTCCAAGGTAAAGAAGCACAGATGTTGGATGGCAAGGAACTCAAGGTATAACAAAAAACACTAACAAGTTTGTGTTGAGCGGAAGGCAATAAAATGGTCGATGATAACACAAATCATCGAGGGCAAGGATGGTATTTCACATCATGAGTTCAATTGATATCCTGGAAGAGCTCAGATTGCTGATGATGACCATGACGCATTTGTCGGGAGATTTCATGGAGATGTAATCGATCGGCAATGACACCAAGTCAAAGGAAGGATGAAGCGAAAGGTTATTTGAACCACGAGTACAACACAAACTCGAAATCAAGCTTGTTGTTCGTGGTGGGATGATAAGACGAGGAAATCAACGCAAGCTTAGCTCATCATCGAAGGTTGTGCTCCGGGATTAAGGACCAGGTAGCACAGTTAAAATTAGCACGATAATGATGTAGCTGATCAGGCTAGGAATGACATGATGGAGTATTAAACTACTCAACAACAAAGTACTGGGAGTACTGAATCTCAGTGTTTATTCGATTCACAAATCGGTGTTCTAGGTTGACGACAACCCAGAACCCGTGGAGTGACTATGACAGGGGAAGGAACTACTTCATCAGAAATTCATAAGATGAAGGGCAATGAGTTGCTATCCTTGAGATACCAGGGGGTAATACTCGAAGGTAGAACAAAATAAAGCTTGGGCAGGTGTACTGATCTGCAGAAGGCAAGTACTTTAACTTGTCCGAGAAATAGAATCAAAGGGGAAATAGAATCAAAGGGGAACAATCATGGTCGGAACCACGGTTGCAAAGGATCAATTCACATATACCAGATGATATTTATCAAGGAAATAGTTATTATTACAAGAAGCTTCCATGATAGGATCTACATCGTGTCCATGGGCATGAACACAAAGTTCAAGGTCGACTCCCACTTCTCTAATGCATAACCTTTCATTCACTTCTCGCCTTCGTCGAAGTGGTAGTGTAGAATTTTCATCTGGCATAACACCAGTAGAGTATGACCCGTAGAAGTTCCCGGGTTCACACAGATTAGGGAAGGCATTGGTTCGACCCATTGGGGCATCTTAGGAACATATGCTACAAACTTCCAGAGTAAATAACACAAGCTCGAAAGCAGAGCATGGTTGGCTAAATAAGAGAATATGATTTAGCAATGGCATTATGTATCAGGGAAAGAACTTCCAACGTGATTGAATATGAAGGATATTGTCGGATAAAATCCAACAAAGGACTTTATGGTCGACAAAGGATCTGATGTGAGTATCAGTACTCAACCAGAAGAAGAAAGAATGAAAATGCAACAGGTTATGGAATCATCTGAATAATTTGAAGCTTAAATGCAAAGGAATTATGATTCCAAATCGAAGGATCAGAAGCAGATGCTCTGATCAAGGATGGACAAGTTGAATAGACTTAGGGGTACAATCGATGGCAATTTGATTGGTCGAGAACCAGCTCATGTTTAAAATGACAACTGAGCCGGAAGAATGTCTATGATCTGATTAAGGATTGCGAGCATTCGCAAAATAATGAATCAAATGATAGTAACAAAGGATGTCAATGGAGATTGCTCGAAATATGGAATTAACCATAGTACCCGAAGGCAAGGAATTCAGGAGCAATAGGCTCCTAAGGCCTTTTAGAAAACCGAATAGTATCCTAAAGAATTTTGTGAAACACAAAAACAACTAGGAATGAAGAAATTCTCGATAAGTGTGAGAATTTATGCGTCGGTGTAATCGTGCAGAAAGAGCTGCAAAGCAGTAAGCACGAAGGATTCTCGGAATAGCGGGAAGTAGTTCAGGGTCTCTTGTAGTAACAAGAGTAATCGAGAATGAAGGTAAGGGTGGCAAGTATAAGTAGCTATCCATAGGGATGTCTTGGTGGTAGGGTTGCAAACCCGATGAGCACAAGTTCTCGAAAGAACGTCAGAGAGTATCTTCGGAATCTTCTGGTGCAGCAGGCGATCATCTGGAGTGAGGGGCTCTCCGGGAGAAGTAGTTACGAGAACCTAGAGTCAGATTTAGTAAAATCATTTAACCCGAATAGAAGAGAGATCAGAGTCCCAGAGTAAGGATCGAGGAGTAAAAGATCCTAATACCACCCAATGGCGACGTGGGCCCATAAAGCACACGGCCATGTTAGTAAAAGTTTTGTAATGTCTAGACTCGACTTCGGCCAAGGAGTGTGGAAGGGGGATTCCTACAGGCAGTAGGCTCTGATACCAACTTGTGATGCCCCCGATTCAATCATACACTAATCATGCACGCAAACGTGTACGATCAAGATTAGGGACTCACGGGAAGATATCACAACAGAACTCTAAAACATAAATAAGTCATACAAGCATCATAATACAAGCCAGGGGCCTCGAGGGCTCGAATACAAGTGCTCGATCATAGACGAGTCAGCGGAAGCAACAATATCTGAGTACGTACATAAGTTAAACAAGTTTGCCTTAAGAAGGCTAGCACAAACCGGGATACAGATCGAAAGAGGCGCATGCCTCCTGCCTCGATCCTCCTAAACTACTCCCCGGTCGCCGCCGCCGGTAGCACGTAGTAGTAGGCACCTCCGGTGTAGTAGGAGTCATCGTCGACGGTGGTGTCTGCTCACTGGCTCCGGCATCTGGTTGCGACAACCGTAGAAAGGAAAGGGGAAAAGGGGGAGAAAGCAACCGTGAGTACTCATCCAAAGTACTCGCAAGCAAGGAGCTACACTACATATGCATGGGTATATGTGTAAAGGGCCATATCAGTGGACTGAACTGCAGAATGCCAGAATAAGAGGGGGATAGCCAATCCTGTCGAAGACTACGCTTCTGGCAGCCTCCGTCTTGCAGCATGTAGAAGAGAGTAGACTGAAGTCCTCCAAGTAGCATTGCATAGCATAATCCTACCCGGCAATCCTCTCCTTGTCGCCCTATTAGAGAGCGATCACCGGGTTGTATCTGGCACTTGGAAGAGTGTGTTTTATTAAGTATCTGGTTCTAGTTGTCATAAGGTCAAGGTACAACTCCAAGTCGTCCTGTTACCGAAGATCACGACTATTCGAATAGATTAACTTCCCTGCAGGGGTGCACCACACAGCCCAACACGCTTGATCCCATTTGGCCGGACACACTTTCCTGGGTCATGCCCGGCCGTGAAAGATCAACACGTCACAGCCCCACCTAGGCCAACAGAGAGGTCAACACGCCGGTCTAAACCTAAGCGCACAGGGGTCTAGGCCCATCGCCCTTAGCACACCTGCACATTGCGTGGGCGGCCGGAAGCAGAACTTGCCCCCTTAATACAAGAGCAGGCTTACGTTCCAAACCGGCGCGCGCCGCTCAGTCGCTGACGTCACGAAGGCTTCGGCTCATACCACGACACCGAGTGCCCATAACTGTTCCCGCGTAGTTGGTTAGTGCGTATAGGCCAGTAGCCAGACTCAGATCAAATACCAAGATCTCGTTAAGGGTGTTAAGTATCCGTGAATGCCGACCAGGGCGAGGCCCAGCTCTCTCCTAGGTGGTCTCAACCTACCCTGTCGCTCCGCCACAAAGTAATAGTCGGGGGCCATCAGGAACCTAGGCCCACCTCTACCGGGATGGAGCCACCTGTCCTTTCAGCCCCCTCATCAGAATCACTTGCGGGTACTCAACAAGCTGACCCGACTTTAGTCACCACATGTGTCATGTATAAAGTATATAGAATATACCCGTGATCACCTCCCTAGTGATCACGGCCCGATAATATAGCATGGCAGACGGACAAGAATGTAGGACCACTGATGAAACACTAGCATCCTATACTAAGCATGTAGGATTGCAGGTAAAGGTGACAACAGTAGTAGCAAGGACAGGCTATGCATCAGGATAGGATTAAAGGAAAGCAGTAATAGGCTACACTACTCTAATGCAAGCAGTATAGAAGAGAATAGGCGGTATCTGGTGATCAAGGGGGGGGGGGGCTTGCCTGGTTGCTCAGACAAGAAGGAGGGGTCGTCAACACCGTAGTCGTACTGGGTAGTAGCGGCATCGGTCTCGGTGTCTAGCGAGAGAAGAGGGGGGAAGAAACAATAAATATAAAAGCAAACATAAGCATGACGATGGAAGACATGACAGTGCGTGGTGCTAGGTGTGCCCTAACGCGGTAGAAGTTGGTACCAGCGAAGGGGGAAACATCCGGGAAAGTATTCCCGCTGTTTCGCGTTTTAGGGCAGATGAACTGGAGGTGAAATGTTGCAGGTTTTCTATGCTAGGGATGTGTGGCGGGCGAACGGGCTGTGTATCTGGATTTGTCTCATCGTTCTGAGCAACTTTCATGTACAAAGTTTTTCCATCCGAGCTACAGTTTATTTTATATTAATTTTAAAAGATTTAAACATTTTTAGAATTTATTTAATTATTTAATTCTAACATTATCCAGAATAGTGTATGCTGACGTCAGCATGACGTCAGTAGTCAACAGGGCGTTGACTGGATCAACCTGACATGTGGGTCCTAGCTGTCATTGAGTGTTAATTAACCTAACAGATTAATTAACTAACCTAAGTGATTAGGTTAATCTAATCAGGATTAATTAAGTTAATTAATTAATTAATTAATTAATATTTTATTTATTATACATATTTTTTAATTCCTTTTTTTATTTTTATTAACGTTCTAGGGCCGGGCCCACTGCTCATAGGCACAGGGGCCTTAACGGGCATACGGGCAGGCGGGTGCGGGCGAAGCCTAGCCCTACCCGGTAACGAGGCAAGGCCGGAATGGGGCCGGAGTGGGCGCGTGGGCTCCAGCACCCAACGCGACCAGTGGGGGAGGAAGGGGCTGGCGCGACTGGTAGTCAGAGGGCGCGGCCCGGCGAGGCTGCATCACCGGTGAGGCGAGGCCGCGCACACGCGGGCGAGCGGCGTGCAGAGCAGAGGCATGGGATGCAGAGAGCTGCAGCAGGGGCCGTCGGGGATGCAGGCAAGCGCGGGGTCGCGCATGTGCGGGACAGCGGGCACGGCGACGACGTTCTTGGGTGCGGGCGAAGTGGTAGCCGGGCGCGGTGACCGCGGGGACAGAGGGGAATAGGGGGCAGCTCACGTCGTGGTGTAGGGGTTCGGGCAGCGGGGGTTGAGGAGGAAGTCGGAGACGAGGCGGCGAAGAGGAGGCAGTCCGGTGGGGGGAGGAAGCAGGCCGGCGAGGGAGCTCCGGCGACGCTGATCGAAGCTGGCATTTACGAGCGACGGCGCGGTTGGTGATTTAGGCGAGGTCGCGGCTTCAGCAGCCGCCGAGGGAGAGGAGGGGTGCGAAGGAGTCCAGAGGGACGGGCCGGGCCAAGGCGTCGTCTGTGAGGCGGAGCGTCGGGCTCAGGCGTGTTTTGGTTCCGTTCCCCCGATCCCGATCTGGATCGGGGAGGAGGAGGCGAACGTGGGGGGGGGGGGGGGAGTGGGAACGAGTGGGGATCGGGTGGGGGGTTAGGGTTTCGGCACCAGGGGATAAGGGAGTGGGGACGGGCCTGGGAGGGTAATGGGCTGGCCGGCCGACTGACTAGCTGGGCCGGTTGGCCCAATGGGGGGTCCTTTCTTTTTATTCATTTTCTATTTTGCCTTTTTCTTTTTATTTATTTTATCTTTCTGTTTTCTTCTAGTCCCTTTTATGCTTAGTTTTACAAACTACAAAAATAGTCTCTAAGTTAGCATTACTATAATAATACAATTTGGTTATCCAATAGAAAATAGTTTACCATTTTATAAATTCCAAAAGGCTTTTAATAATTTTTTTACTAATGTTTTATTTATTTTAAAGCATTTAAGCATTTTATAACAATGTGGTTTCTTCACCATATTTACTTATGCATTATTTGACACTATCCGGACAATTTAGTTTTAATATTTGAAAACTTATGTTGTCTGCCTTTAGTTTGAATTCGAATTAAAACCGGTTTTCGAGGTAACGCGAGAATATCAGCAATAACCGTGGTGACGTGGTGTCATTAAGGAGGGATTACTGTAGCCTTCTTATCCGGGCGTTACAGCCCCTACTGTCAGCCTCTTCCGATGGCTGTTGTTTGTTGACCATGTTGACCTCGCCGCGCCGAGAGCACAAACGCAGTGGACGAGGGTGAGGCCCAGGAAGAGAACCACCTAGAGCCGGCGAAGCCACCGCAGCAGATGCCCACGCTGACGGGAGTACGAGCGCTGACTGGTCGGCTGCGGGGTGAGGCTGACGTCGCTGGAAAATAACAGGATGTGTGGGTGGTTAGAGGGATGGCCTGGCGGCAGCACAACCAACCACGGGAGGAGGGAGCAGGCAGTCCCGCCGGCGCTGGTTTGGGCGGCTGGAGCAGGAAGATCAGAGATTGAAGAAGCACGGCGGCCGTTGGATGGACATCCAATAGTCACTGCTCTGTGTTGACTAAGTTGACAAAGCCTTGCGTACGCGTCAATAAAAATTTAGGACAGCATCATCGTCAACCTAGTAGGCCCAGAAGTTAGCCTGCAAATCTGTGGAAAACAACATATAGCCCATTAGCCATTATTTTCAATAATTTACAGCCCATTTCCTAATTCTTAAGGATATTTGAAGCCCATATTCTTTTTATTAGCATTACAGACCACATATTCTCAAGTAATCGCTAAAAATTCAACGAAATTTTGCATATTTCGGTGGGGCCCGAACTCTTTTAATCACGAAATTTTGAGTCACGTTAAAAATAATTTTCAATAAATTATATCAAAATAAAATTCAAAAAACAATTCTCCGCAAAAAATGAATGAAATTTAGAATCTTAACTAGCAAGATGCCCGTTCGTTGCACGGAACATGAAGATGCATTTGTATGAGTAGTTTATCTTGTGGGAGAAAAGATGATATTTTAATGTAATTGCCAGTTGGCTTTGGTTTTTATAAGAGTAGAGAGTAGAGAAATCCTAAAAAAATGATATTTTAATGCAATTGCCGGTTGGCTTTGGTTTAAAAATTTACAGCACATTTCTTCAACTTATAGCCCATTTTCTGAGGAAGCCCATTTCTTACTACTTACATCCCTCCTCGTCTTGAAAGATTTGCAGCCCAGCAGGGCTGAGAAAAGCAAGTAGGCATCGGTTTTGGTATTCTCCAAATAAAAAAGAATTGGGCTAGCCAATTTTAGAAAGAAAAAATATATCAACTGGGCTCGTCATGTGCTTAATAAAAGTGTAAGCGTGGCTAGACGGGCCACAGCCCCCACACAACACGTAGTTGAGCTCCGTCTCTGAAACTAAAAAACAACTGGGCGAGCTGCTGGGTCCCTGGTGTTATCCGCTCGTTGTGTAATTTTCTCGTTTATTGACTACATTGACAATGATGTGGGACCTAGTTGTCAAACAATTAGGAGGAAGTATTTTTTGGCTTGTATTAATGAGGCACCTGCTTGCGAAATGCAATGACAATGATGGGTCCCTACTGTCAGGCTCTCCACATACAGTCATCTCCTGATTCCTCTTGGTTGTTGACCATGTTGACAATGCCAAACGGCGGCGGGCACAGCGAGCGAACCAAGGCGGCGAACGAGGGCGAGGCCTCGGACGAGAACGAACAATAGCCGTGGAAGATGCGGCTGTGTAGTGGCAGGTGGAACATCTAAACCAACCACTCTTTTTGGCAGTCACAAACAAATGGATCGGTCTGATCCATAAAATTAACATCCTGTGCAAAAAATATATATTTTAGGATGACTACAACTTGTTGTAAATAGAAGCCAAGCATGTTTAGAAGCCCATTTGTCCACCTGAAACTTCTTTTTTTGCTGTTCAACATGTCCGTCCGTGAGAAATTTCTTGCGGTAAAAATTAAGCCTCATGGACAATAGTAACCTCGCATTCAAGAGGAAGAATGTGACAAAGCTTCTGTTTGCCTGGTTGGATGCATATCGTTCCATCATTATTGTCCTCGAACGAATGTCACTAGATCATGGATGGCGCGCGTTGTTGTGCCTGTCTATTTGTATAATAAAATGCTATATCCTTGATAAATATACAGGCACAAAACATATAACTTAAATTTGCATGAACTGAACAAAATTTGAGGAGATCCACATGATTGGAGCTGCAGTATCTCAATATAACTAAAATTTTCCATTGGAAGATCGAATGTTCAAGACTAAATAGCAAATAGTATCGAAGCATAAAAAGTACAAGTAATAGAGTATATGCAAGGAGGGAGAAAACTTTGCTAAGAAACATGGTCTGTTCCTTATGGTCAATAAATTTAATCTGAAGGACATAATAATGGTTTAAGTGTAGATACAATATTATGTCATATTCAATATGCAATTGTCTAAATATGCTACAACTATACTGATCTTTCTCTAGCAACTCCATGGTGGTGACTAAAAAGGATTTCTATCTTGTGTTACCAATCGGGCGAGGCTCCAAGCATACATAATTGTTTATATGTGGTACCACCATACCGATCTTTCAAGTTGTGGACCTGCCAAAATGATGTTTAGATCATGTAACGAGGAAATAGAAAAATCAACCAGCAGAGAAAGAGATGTGCATCAGGAAAATTCATTCCATGGTAAATGTAATGTTTTCGTGCCTCATTGGCATGCAAGATACCTTGTGTAGCCTAAAGACGCAAAATTACAAAAATTGCACTGATACATAGACAACTTCCCCTTGAACTGAATAAAAGAATAAAATATGCCAGACCACTAAATCCATGACAATTACTTATCAATATATTATTTATTACTCTGTTAACTAAAATGACTTCATAACTTGTGAGATAATATGCAATGGGGTTACAAACCAGATACATACCTTCGATATAAATTTCTGACGCCCAAGATAATATGCCTTCACAGCATTCTCCAACACATGAGCTTCTTTTGCACTACTATACCTAGTAAGGAGATAAGTAATAATGTGGTAAAAATAGCAACACAATCAGTCAAATAACGATCCATAGTCAATGTAATGTTTGCGTACGTGTCAACTGGTACTCACCCTCTCTGCAAGGTTGCGCTAATACCTTCGGTCTCCCTGCCCGGACATGGACAGAGTCCTCGGGTGGCTAACTCCACTTCCTTGTCACTCTTCTCCTTGCCCTTCTTGTACTAATCATCCTCGATGGAGCAGTCACCCTTCTTGCACCTATTGGAATTCCATTCATGCAGCCTAGTCATTAATGGCATGCAACAAGGGATCGTCCCAATTAGTGAAAAAACTGAAGCTCGCCTGTCTTGAGTGTGTCTGGCTGGCCTTCCAAACCCGAGTCCTGGAACAAACAAAGGAAGATGTCAAGTGTCAGATTGAATGAAATTCAGTACAAAAGGTCAAAGAAATCATTTTTTTGCAGGGACACGGGTGAACATTTCCATGGTGCAAAGAATTAGCTAAGAGTAGCAATAGTCCACCAAGACAAAAATGGTGCATCCAACCATGAAGCAACATCTATCGCAGAAGATGCTCTAATCTCTTACGAATTTTGATAACCTCTTCTATGTTGTGGCAGTAGCAGCCTCATTATGCTATATGAGTGTCACCGAACTATGGAACAGTGTATAGATTATCATTTTATAATTATAATAGTAAACTACTTTAGAAACTAAGTATTCTACAGGATCTGGTAAATAATACAATTAGTTCAGTTCTATAAGACCAAAGTGTAGCTCCATGTCATAAGCAAGCATGAATTAATGCTAAATCTTGGTTGTACACGGCTGCATTGAGGAAAAGGAATGTAGCATGTTAAACTCTAGCTCAAATAGTGAATATGGGTGAAGAGAAGAAAAAACAGATAAACTATAATCAGTAGTAAATTATTTCCCGTTCGAACAACTTTAGCTACATGCAAAAATATCCTTGAAGCAAAAATTACTATATGTTCTTTCACTCAAAGAAGACTTGCTCGACCCCTCCGCCACCAACCTCACCAACAAAATGGAACCTCAATGACACACCGGTCTCATGTTTCAGATGCACTGTACAAACATCTTGCCTCGCAAATGCAGGTTTTGTTACAAATGACATGGATAAGATTCAGTTGAAGAACAAAAGTCACAAGTCAAATAGTAGCATAATTATAAGTAAACATCCACCTTTGTTTGACAACCATGGCGTCAGATAGTTTATTTCCCTTCAGGTTTCAACCTAACAATGGTCCTTTTATTTTTTTATAGAAATAAATAAAGTTAGACGCTCACAGCCATACCCATACAAATACTGCCAAGAATGAAAACATAGTAATCATCCGACAGATGCCTAGTGTGACTTGTCAACTGAATTAGAAATAAGTCGCATACATGAAAGGTTGAAACTGAGAAGCAGTCACAAAAATCTGTAACACCAGGAAAAAATCCAGGAAGGGAAAAGGTAGATCATGATCGAAACCTATCCATGATTATTTTTCTCGCCTTCGCTGTCCACAATCATCAAAGGAATTGGCATGTACTCGTATCTTGTCTACTTGAGCCGTCATGAGAGCGCTCTATTCCTAGATCGAGCGCCACCTCGCGCGCTCACCATTGAGTCAGGTTAAAACGCACCCACTTCCATGAATCAACCCCACTCCTCTCCCTCTCCCTCTCCCTCTCATTCTCTGACCTAGGGCGAGACTCGGAGGATGCGTACATGGGAGTAGGGAGTGCACAATGGCGTACCTATCATCGCGCCCAGACGCGGGTGGAGACGCCAGCCAGCGCGCGGCATGCCAGGAACCTTCTTCCGCCATCATGCCATCACCACACGGACGGGCGCTAGTATCCTCGTGGCAGCGACATGCCTCGACACACCCTCCTACTCTTTGTTCCGCCTTCATTATATATCCCTTCTTCGGTCGCTCTTCTGTGTAACCCTCGTTGATGGATCCCCTCTAAGCGAAGACCAGCACTGAGGATGAAAATCAACCGACCACAAGGGCTAAACGGGACCTGTCGCTAGCTCGCCGCCGCCGCCGCTCGCCTTGGTTAGGGTTAGCGAGCACACCAATCGCTCCTTCGCTTCGGCCGGCGGCTATCACTACAAAAAAAGACACATCCGTGACATTTTGGGCCGAACGAATTTTTTTTCCTGTCATACATATGACACTTCTATGACGATAATTGTGACAAAACCCGGTATCATCATAGATGTGGTGGGCTCCTACTTCTATGACAAAAAATGGGCTTTTCGTCCCTGGCGGGCCGGAGACGCAACTGCATGACATTCTTTGGGCCGTCCATGACGGAAAAAACCGTGATAGAAGCGAGGGGGAGGAAAATTTCGGGGAGTTCCCGGTTACGGTGGGAGGTCGTGGGCGGAGCGATGCGCGTTCTTCTCGACGACGCACGTGTGTGCGGCGTTAGCTCTAATCAAGCCGAAGCGAGGCGTTGGGCTCTAATCGAACCCGGCGATTGCCAGATCGTAGGCTACAGCGTTCTATCGAACCCGAGCGATCGATCGATGGCTGTTAATCGAACCCGATGGAGCGATTCTTCGCCATCGCTGCTAATCAAGCCGATCGATGCCGCCTCTGGGATGAGCGGTGAGCGTTGCGGGGAGGGGTTGGATGAGCGGTGGCGGTGGCGTTGCTGTGGATGAACAGAACCCGTGGTGTGGAGGGCTGGATGAACAGTAGACGGTGGAGGGGTGGCCGTGGAGGGGTGGTTGAACAGGACCCCGTGGTGTGGAGGGCTGGATGAATAGTAGACGGTGGAGGGGTGCCCGTGGAGGGGTGGTTGAACAGTAGCCGGTGGAGTAGCGTGCGATGGAGGCTGGATGAACAGGAGCCTGTGGAGGCTGGAGGAGGTCGATGGTGGAGATGAACAGTATCCCGTGGAGTCCCGTTTTGCAGTACGCCACACCCCTCCCGATGAACAGGACTCCCGTTTCGACCGTAGGAGGTCCGTTTAAATCCGTTTTGCGGCACGCCACACCTCCCGATCAACAGACCCCGTTTCGACCGTAGGAGGTCCGTTTAAATCCGCTTTTGGCGATGCCACACCCCTCCCGATCAACAGGACCCCTGTTTCGACCGTAGGAGGTCCGTTTCGTCCGTTTTGCGGTACGCCACACCCCTCCCGATCAACAAGACCCCCGTTTCGACCGTAGGAGGTCCGTTTCCTCCGTTTTGTGGTACGCCAGGCTCCTCCCGATCAACAGGACCCCGTTTCGAACGTGGCCGGTCGAACACAAGGCTGTTTCCTCCGTTGTGCGGTACGCCAGGCCTCGTTTCCATCGCCTGTTCCGTCCAAGCCCTCCCGATGAACACGACCACGCATTCCGTTCCGACCCAGCCGGTTGGCTCCCCATGAACACGACGACGATGTTGTTTCTCCGTTCCGACCCAGCCATGTACGTGTATGCGCTAGTAGGCGTTCGAGACCCCGCCCGTATGTACACATACGTGGCCGTATTTTCTTTCTTGCACCCTGGCCGCTGTACGTACGTGTACATGCTACGTGCGCGCCTCTACTATGACACGTGCGCGCCTCTACAACGACCAGTATGTACGTACACGTTCGCGACCAGAATGACAACGCTACGTACGCTTCGACCAGGTGGGTCCCAACTGTCAGGCACTTCCTTGCGTGCGAAAATGTAGCTGGTGGGTCCCAGCAGTCAAAGGGGCGAATCGCTTTTTATGCCCGGACGCACTTCCTTGCGTGCGAAGGTGTAGCTGGTGGGTCCCAGCAATCACGGGGGAAACATTTTTTTCGCGAAATACGGTGGCCCGTTTGGTGGGTCCTTGCTGTCAGGTGGAGGCATAATTATTTTACGCGTAATAAGGAGGCACTTCCTTGCTGCGGCCGTGGACCCAGCTGTCAGCCTCTCCACATACAGTCCACGTCCGATGGAAATTGTTCCTTGACCACGTTCACCACGCCGCGCCGAGAGCACCAGGGCGGTGGACGACGGCGAGGCCTAGGAAGGGGACGACGGGGAGCCGGGGAAGACGCGGCAGTGGAAGCCCGCACCGAGAGGAGTACGAGGGTTCACTGGTTCGGCTGCGGTGTGAGGCTGCCGTCGCTGCAAGTCTTGGCCAGCGGTGGGAATAGTAGGGGGCGGTGAGGCCTCCGCGGCAGCACATCCGGCCACGGGAGGCAGGAGCATGCGGAACGACCGGCGCTGCTTTGGGCGGCTGGAGCAAGAAGACCAGAGGTTGAAGAAGCACTACGGCCGTTGGATGGACATCGTACGGTCACTGGAGCTATAATCATTTATATTGACTAAGTTGACAAAGCCCTCCGTCCCCGTCAACTTAGTAGGCCCACAAGTCAGCCTCCCACCAAGGTGGGTCCCAGCTAGCTGGGGGGTATTCAACTTTTTGTGCGTAATAAGGAGGCACTTCCGGTGGGTCCGAGCTGACAGCAGGGGGAACGTTTTTTCGCGAAATACGGTGGCCCGTCGGGTGGGTCCCAGCAGTCAGGGGCAAACATTTTTTTCGCGAGATACTAGTGGCCCGTCCGGTGGGTTCCTGCTGTCAGGTGGAGGAATAATTATTTTCCGCGTAATAAGGAGGCACTTCCTTGCGGCTGCCGTGGACCCAGCTGTCAGCTTCTCCTCGTACAGTATTCTTCTGATGGAAGTCGGTCGTTGACCAGATTGACCACGCCGCGCCGAGAGCACCACGGCGGTGGACGAGGGCGAGTCCTAGGAAGGGGACGACGCGGAGCCGGGGAAGACGCGGTAGTGGATGCCCACACGGAGAGGAGTACGATGGTTCACTGGTTCGGCTGCGCTGCCGTCGTCGCAGAATAACAGGGGGTGTGGGTGAGTGGAGTGGAGGGATGGCCTGGCCAGCGGTGGGAGTAGTATGGGGGCGGTGAGGCCTCCGCGGCAGTACAGCCGACCACAGGAGGCAAGAGCAGGCGGCACGACCGGCGCTGCTTTGGGCGGCTGGAGCAAGAAGACCAAAGGTTGAAGAAGCACTACGGCCGTTGGATGGACATCGTACGGTCAGTCGAGCTAGAATCATGCATATTGACTAAGTTGACAAAGCCCTTCGACCCCGTCAACTTAGTAGGCCCACTATACTGGTCCCAGCTAGCAGGGGGAGTATTCTTTTTTTTGGGCGTAATAAGGAGGCACTTCCTTGCGTGCGACGATATAGCTGGTGGGTCCGATCTGTCAGCGGCCCTTTCGGTGGGTCCCAGATGTCAGGTGGAGGAATCATTATTTTGCGCATAATAAGGAGGCATTTCCTTGCGTGCGACCGTGGACCCAGCTGTCAGCCTCTCCACGCATACCCATCGCCGATGGATGTCGTTCATTGACCACGTTGACAAGGCCACGCCGAGAGCACCAGGGCAGTGGACGACAGCGAGGCCTAGGAAGGGAACGACACGGAGCCAGGGAATACTCGGCAGTTATTTCCCACGCGGAGGAGTACGAGGGTTTACTGATTACTGGTTCGTCTGCCGTCGCCGGAGAATAACAGCATGTGTGGGACTGAGGGTGAGTAGAGGGATAGTTAGGCCAGCGATGGGAGTACGGTGGGGCGGTGAGGCCTGCGCGGCAGCACAACCGGCCGCGGGGAGGAGGGAGCAGGCAGTCCTGCCGACGCTTGTTTGAGCGGCTGGAGCAGGAAGAGCAGAGATTGAAGAAGCACGACGGCCATTGGATGGACATCCAACAGTATACAGGCCATCTATGAAAAGCCTCAAATATGTTGAAAACAGCATACAACCCATCTACCGTTATTTCAAATAGTTTACAGCCCATTTGCTAATTCTTACGGGTTCTTTTGGAGCCCATATTCTTTTTGTTAGCATTACAGCCCATATTGTGGCCACGGTTAAAAAATTATACGAAAATTTGCATATGTCGGTGCGGTCTGAACAGTTTTTAATCCCAAAATTTCGAGTCACATTCAGACTGATTTAAAAAATAAATTTATATCAATATAAAATCCAATAAATTGTCCACACATAAAAATCAATGCAATTTAAAATCTCGAAATGAAAAAAAGATATTTGAAACTAATTGCCGGTTTGATGTGTTTTAAAAATGTACAACCCATTTCTCTGTTACTGATAGGCCATTTTATCGGCCAGCCGAATGAAGATCTTCTCGTCTAGCCCAACAGGCCTGATAAAGTGACTTACTTGACAAATCACAAAAAAACTGGGCTAGCCATTTTCAAAAAGAAAAAAACTACTGGGCTGGTCTATGGTAAACATAAAAGAAAAGGTTGTCTAGACATGCGAGAGTGTCCCGCACAGCCCAGTTGACACCCTGCTTCCATCTCAAAAACATATTAGATAAATGCCACTCCAATTATGGCGATTCATAAAAATGCCACTGCAATTTCCAAACTTTGAAAAATGCCACTGCACTTTTTGCAAATTTTGAAAACGCCATCGCAGTTTGCAAACTTTGAAAACGCCACCTGGACTTCAAAAATGCCACTCGAAATGGCATGAAATGACATTTTTCAAAGTTTGGAAATTGCAGTGGCATTTCTGAGGCATTTATCAAATTAACCCAAAAAAATATAATCGGGCGAGCTGCTGGGTCCACAGTGTCACCTGCTCACAGTAATTCTCTCGTTTATTGACTACGTTGACAATGGCATGGGACCCAGATGTCGAAATCCACTAGGAGGAGCCATTTTTTATTGGCTTGAAATAAGGAGGCACTTGCTTGCGTCTTGCCATGACCTTGGCGGGTCCCTTTCATCATCCTCTCCACGTACAATCATCTCCTGATTGTGTACGCGTCAACTTGCTAGGCCCACAAGTCAGCCTCTAAACCCGTGGAGGACAAATACAACCCATTTAAAAAAATAACAGCCCATTCGATACGTTCAAACGGAAAGTTTAACATTAAGAGCAAAGTAACAGGTCTGATCCACATATAGAGTACTGAACTTCCACGTTGACAACCATCATAGCCAAGTTAACTATCTAGTCCCACTAGAGAAGTACTAACTTACTCTTAGCTAACTAGACGATGCCGGCGGTACACGCTAAACACCGGCACCGGCGTCCTGCACCTCGCCTCGGACTTGCCAGAGGTGCGATAGGGCGCGTTGCTCGCGCGCGTTGGCCCTTTCCATGCCGGCGTGGTCCACCGAAGCTTCGGCTTCCAAGCGGGAAACCCACTTGACGAGCTGGTAGTAAAAATCGGAGTCCACGAGCAGCGTGCGTGCCCGACAGCCTCCAGGGCTATTTGCTGGGCGCCGGCCTCCACGTAGTCGGCCCAGTTGCGGGCGCTCTGCTCGCGACTCAGAGCATCGGTGCGCTACTGCTCCATGTCCCGCTGGCGGCGCAAATTAGCGTTACGCTACTCCTCCGCCAGGCAGTCGCGCTCCAACAACTCCTGCTCCTCCGCCATGCGGTCGCGCTCCAACAACTCCTCGATCTGCGCATTGTCATCTAAAGACAGATAGAATACCTCCTCCCTCCGTCTGCCTTTCGGTGAAAAACCAAACACTCGTTCCAGCGGTGACCGCCTCCGGCGTCGCCTACTGCGGACGGGCGGGGGCATGGCGGACGTGGCGAGCGACGTCGCGCTGGTGGGGTCTTATGAGGATATGGCGAGTTGGGTCACGGTGGCACTGGAGAATGACGGGAAACAATACTTATAGGGGGAAGGTAGCGTGACGGTCATTGGAATTCAATGCATAATGGCTTAGCGCGCCAGCTTGCCGTGGAAAAATAGGGAAACTGAAATTATGACTGTGCCGTCCCGTCCCGTCTGGTTCGCACGCCGGCATGGCGGTCAAACGAGTGCACTCGAATCATCTCCCTCCTTGTCAATAATGATTTCACGGATTTAAAAAGCCCGCAACAATTAAAGCGTATCTTTTTCGCATCAGTTAGCTGCCTTAATTACGGCCGCTGCATGCGAGCACTCGTAATCGCCGCAGAAGTACGCCAAGCATCATGCAATGAGTCGCAGCCGAGGGCACGCATGCAGCCACTTAAATCGCTGGAATTAATTAGGCTTAAACTTCTGCATGCCGTTAATTATTGCCATGCCTTGGTCTTGCTGCTTGCTCACGGGACTAATAAACCCGGACGGAGGGAGTACCTTGGTTGGTGAGAGGTTTGAATTAAGCCCTGCAAACCAGAAAGGAGGTACTAGTACGTGCGTGATCCGCTATTTATTCATGTAGGATCGAGTAGGCCGTTTCTTGAATTGAGCCCTGCAAACCGGAAAGGAGGTAGTACGTGCGTGATACGCTATTTATCCGTGTAGGATCAATAGTGTAGCTTGTCAGTTTCTTCAGAGGTAGGCATTTTTATCCGTGTAGGATCGATAGTGTAGCTTGTCAGTTTCTTCAGAGGTAGGCATTTTTATTCAAAAAACTGCCACTTCGCATCTTGCGTCCCAAATAAAACTGCCAGGCGCGTATTTGTAGGCTAGCTAGTGATCGATCAGTAACTTGTAAACACTGAGCGAACAGAAATAAGTAACTGTTAATGCATCTCAATGATTCAAAGATCATATACAAATATGTAGCTCCAAAAGCAAAGATCAGCCAGTTCGGATCTTGCGTCAATAACTAAAACTAACTAGTACGATTCCGTACATAAGATCAACATGTTAATGCATCTCAATGATTCATGATCATATACAAATATGTAGCTCCAAAAGCAAAGATCTAGAAAAAACATCTGCTCTTCCTACTAACATGGATGCTTCTCTTGGCCAACATTCAAGATGCATCGAAAAGACAAATTTGTTTGTGAAGTCTACAATTCCTCTTGCAAACATAAGTGGTTTAACCAACAGCTGGAACCATGAGAATGAACCACACATGATGGAGGAACATCCACTGCAATATGATTTGGTCTTCTCTCGGTCACACCGCGAGACTATTTTCGGAATACAAACTTTAACTTAGGGAAAATGATGCCCATTGTATAATCAGACCAAAGCAATGAAGCACCAACTATTGGCCAAGAATAGTACAAGATTACTTCTCTGCAGTCCATGAAGTGACTATCCAATCTTTGTGTCCATTTTCAAATGGCACTGCATGCAGTGACTATACTATTCTCTTGTGCAGTTCAACCAAAATTGTGGACACTTTGTTTGTTTGCTAAATAGCAACGGGCAGTCATCTCTGTCTGCACAAATATCAAGCGGCTAGTAAACATATACCACACCATGTTCGCAGTGATGGAAGAGGTGAAATCGATACAACCGAAATTGAGCATCCAATCATTGAATCCTGTCCTGCACCTCCAATGTAGGTCCACCCTGCCAATAAATTCACATGCAAACCACTAGTATTACTATCTAATGACAGTACAAAAGAGTAGCATGATAGTAGCCAACCATGTACCTTCGTAATGAACAGCTCATAGTGCCACCAATTGGATATAAAGGTTTGGAAAAAAACATGCTCCTAATGTTGAACCAGTTGGAGTTTTTGTGCAGCTCCACTAAAATCGAGCATCCCTGTTTGCATAGATATTGAAAGTGTGATTACTATAAAGTGGCACTAGTTGAAGCATAGACTCACAAATATAAGCATTCCAATTTCTTAATGGGAAAAGGTAGCAAGACTATTTCTAACCACCTGTTTGAAGGAATAAATAAAGCAACAACGGCTGATGTCGTGAAGGCATACATAGTTTTTTTTCGAAAAACTGAGCCATTCCTGACCTTTCCTCTTCTTTTAAGCAAATTTTGTGCAGTTCTACTAAAATAAAATGCCATCACCGCCTTTGAAAATTTAGTTACACTGCATAAAAGGAAATGACTTAACATTACATCATGATGTCGGGTATGTAGTAGATGTACATTAGAGACAAACATACAGACCTCCTCCGATAACATAATGAACATTAATTTTAACAAAGGTGTGACTAGCTTTACCGGGATAATTTGAGTGAACTCTACACCCTCTGTTCCTTAATATAAGACGTTTTCGCAGTTCAATTTAAAGTACCCAAACGTCTAGTATTTAGAAAAACAGGTAGTAGTTTTCTTGAGCACATATCTGGGAAAGCTTGCCACACTTTATTTATGTCCATACGCTAATGCAACACCATTCGAATACTACAAATATACACTAATCCAAAGTGGCTAGTGCAACAAAGAGTGTAGTTAGTTTATTACAGGGTATAGTACAATGGTTTTACTTGAACAAATTTCAATAAACTCTAGCAATGGAAGGTTTCTATAAGAATTAACAATACAAAATGTAAAGGTAACAAGTTTCAAAGATTGGTATACTAGCTGTGCATGAGCATTAAACCAAATACAAAAGTCTGAAGGTAACTAGCATTATTAACTAATGACAAGATAAAAAATTGCAAACCATGTACCTCCAAGGTAAATATCATTTCGAACTCGCGGGGACCTTAAAAATTGCTATCCCAATCTTGATAATCGATCAAACATAAAAACTTGATCGAACGAATCAAGAGAACAGCCGGAGGAGGAAGTGCCCACTCTTGACCTTTCCTCTTCTCTTCATAATTGTTTGTGCAGTTTAACCAAAATAAAATTACATCAGCGCCTTGGCATTTTGGTGACACTATACAAAAAAATTAACTTATCTCATGAAAGTGAGGTATGTAATCTATAAGCATTAACAGTGCAAAAATCTGAAGGTAGTAACAATTTTTATCGTTGGTATACAGGCTGTGCAACAACATTATAATGCCTTAACTGAAACATCCTTAATACATCCACAATCAACAGCTAACCCTGAAATAATCCAGTGACATTAAATGGCATTGCTTAAATTTATCGGTGGCATTAGTCTGAGAGCGGCACTAGTTAAATGTGGCTTCACTTTAGCAGTAGCATTACTTGACTTGACTGCTGGCGTTATACTAACAAAAAAAAAAGTGGCAACAAGAGCATGGGATGTCCATTTGGACAGTGGGCGCACCAGTACGATGTACCTCCACAGACGCAGAGTGGTGAGGGAGGTATGGTTGCCCAGAGCAACAAATATCCAGGTAGCATATGTGGATTACGTCCCATTTTTGTTTTCTTTAGCCACCTTTTTCCTATGTGAGGACAACAAACCGATCGACCTGGTCATTCTCTATTGCGTTGTCATGCCTTTCTACCCTTCTTCAACCAAGAGACACGAGACTCGTTCCTTAGCTACTGATTTTCCCCTTTTCAACCTAGATGTGGGTTCGATGCCTACTCTCTTGGACAAGACAGTCTCCTTCCTTTCCTTATTCAACCCGGACATGCATTAGTCTGCATGAAGTAGGGTTTCCTTTAATAGTGCAAATTATGGTTTTCGCTCTGCATGGCCAGCAGAAAGGCAGGATAGCAAATTGGGAAGATGGTGGAGTGGAAAAAGATCCACATGCAACGACGCGTGCTGGATGGGGCAATAGAACAAGGGTATGGTTCGAAAAGAGGTACCGTGCACTGGAAGGTCGGCGGAAGTGGCTTCGCCAGTGGTCGCCGCCCTCCGCACACACCACGGCAGCGATCCCGCTGGGAGCTAGGTCTGAGAGGACGGCCTTGTCGTCGATGCGTGACTCGCTTCATGACTGACGAAAAGGCCAACGCTGCATGTCCTTTTCTTCCCCGCGGATCTGTGACCACCGTGAGGAGGGAGAGAGGGGCCGTCTTTTTTAGATCTGGAGAGAGGGTGGTAGTGTGAGAAGCAAGTGGGCAGCCATTGGCAAGAAAGCGCTGAAGCTCCAGCCTATATATCTTCTTTATACTACTAGTACTGGAGGTGGATTAGTGGTAGAGTAGTTTATATTTTCTCTGCGTACAGTACCAGTTAGTCGTGCTTCAAAACTGAACGGCGCTCCATTAAAAAAATAAAGGCCGATAACTAATGCGGCACCTCGGGCCAACGCGGCCAGATCGCATTTTGCATGAGAAATTACACACCATGTCTCGTTGACATGTGGTCCCGTTCCATATATCAGTGAGACGATGGCGAGTAGTAGGAGTATTTCCGAACCGACGTGTAGGCCGGGGTGCCCCTTCATGAACCGTGGCAAAGTGGCAACCGTCCACCGACTCTTCGCCTTTCCCTCTCGATTTGTGACTGCTGTCGCACACTCTTCCTCTCCCTCCTCCATTTTCCTTCAGCCCTTCACCCTTTCTTATGCCATTGTTCGATCGTCTTCTCCATGGAGGGAACAGGACGGAAACGACCCTGTTATTCTTGCCCCGATCTGAAAGATGACGTGGTGAAGGAACTCATTGATCGGTGAGACGTCATCACCTCGGCTAGCATGGCAGGTTCGTTCAAGCCCATTCTCGACTCAACTAATAACATCATTACAAGGAACCCAAGAGTCAAGGAGCGGTTTGATCTCCCCTATCTTCTTCGCCGTGACCCTAATGACTGGCGTCGTCACGACGGAGGCCTCGCACTGTGCAAGTTGATACCGCTTGATAATGATACGTATGATGTTAAGATGCCATCGCTTGAGGGCAAGGCTTGGGCAGGCGCAAATGGAGATTGGGTTGTTTACATTGGGTCCAATCATGCAGTGGGAACTTGTGAATGTGTACACTCGTGACCGGGTTCCACTTCCAAAAATCTCAGCAGACTTCCCAGAGGTTGAGCACACCGGTATTGTACGCACATTCAAATACAATCATGGCCACTGTCTTCTATGGAAGATAGCAATTTCTCGAGTCCCCAACCGCTCTTGGAATTACAACAACTATGAAGTTGTTGCAATCTTCGACAAGATTGTTGCCATCGTCAGTGGTTTGACTGGATGGATATTGCTCAAAAATCAGTTTCTGTACACGGATGAGTACTGTGATGCAATTCAATACGAGGGCTTGTGTTTGCTGCCACCACTCGTGGCACTGTTTTTGCATGGCATCCTCGTTGTTTCGGTATGTTTGTCTTCCACCGTAATTATAATTGTTGCATCCACATGCATGCAGGTAGCAAGGCTGGTCATAGTGGGGAATAACTTAGACTAGTAACATGCATATGTTACTAGTAGTTTATGTTACTTCCTCTATAGTGCATAGTATCTTAGATTAGTATCATAAGTGGTCTCATTTATTGCCATGCATGACACATAGTAGCATCACAGTTATTATGTTACGGTATCTACCTATGTTACTATAACCATCTCTATCTTCCTTAATTGCCTCCCACATAAGCATATTTGCGAGTCCCAAGTGCATGATACTAGTACTTATGTTACCCCCACTATGGCCAGCCTTACTAATTAACCTTCTTCTTGTGTTTCCAAGGTCCCGTGAACATTCCACCACCTATACTTCAAGATTTTTATAACCAAGGGGGAGATGATGATGGTGATGATCACGAGAATGAGGACGAGCAGCGCCCATATACTATTTGGCGCCTGGCAACTAATTCCGATGGATCACCTCTTCTCGTGTGTATACAGCCCACTGATGATGTTACTGCTAAGGAAGCAGGTGTAGTCTCCCATGGTCGCACTCTCCGGACCTATTCCAACACCCGTTGCATGGTATTCGGGATGGATACTAGTGTGCTAGCGCCAACTCCTTCTCCCAGGTACATGCATTGATAGTCTTGGAGAAAACTCGCTCTTCCTTGGACAAAACTATCCAATGATGGTGAAAGGCGATCCAACTGCTGTTGACACAACATTACTACCATTTATGAGAAGCAATTGTGTCTATACCTCGGACATTTGGGTGGTTCCCTACCCTGGTACTGATATAGTAGGCCGCTTCAGCCTGGATGATCAGTCCTGCGTTGGTCTCCAGATCGACAATGGATGGCTCGTCCCAGAGAATCACTTGTGGTTCAAAGCAAGCGTTTCCAACACCGAGGAATGGTTGAGTTGAAGTTCATTTCATTGCTTGTTATTTGTTGTGTGGTGAAAACTTTTGTATTTATAATGTATCCTCGTTGTCGATGTGGGTTGATGACCAGTTGTATGTAATAAAATGATATGCATGTGATAAACTTACTAAATTTATGAATGGCTTTCGAGTTGCTTCTGTGAGTGAGTGGTGCGACGAGGCAAAAATATATTTTCCGAATACATAATTGTACGTGCATTGCAGCAGGTTATCGGAAGGGCCAATCAACAATAGTAGTACACTATTTGTACTAGCTTCACATGTTTTATGCGTCGTGCGGGTGTTTTCTTTGTAGCCATCTTGTACTACGTAACCAGCACCTCGAATCCTCGATACTAGTAGTACTATATAGAACTAACTAGTAGGAGTAGTAGGGTGGCATGGGCCAGAACAAGCATTCACGTCCAAGAGTACGGCACACGCCACTAGCACGACTTCCATCTGACATCATATTTCTTGGAGTCCGTGCTAGAGCAATCTCTTCCACCTCATCGTTTCTCTAACTCAGCCATCGCGCGGCGGGCGAGGTGGGGGTTTGCCGATAGTCGGTTTCCTTAACTGCGGTCCCACTTGTAAGGCCAACTGCAACGCACGACCCTAAACGGACCTCCGTTTTGCACGAACTCCAACGATAATTTTGACTAGAAAAGCAAGACCAAAGAAAACAAGAACCCGGAAGAATACATTTTACTACTCATAAGTTGGATTAGTGCCTTCTCGATGCATTCATTGTTGATCTGCGGAGGCTCGATCTTGCGTGCTTCTTTTTTCTTCGAGTGTAAATAAGTAGACATTGCTTCCTCGCATCTAGTCTCATGTCTAGCCTCTATTCTAGTACTCCCTCCGGTCCGTTTTTCTCTGCGTCTAAGCAACAACACGCATAACAAGTAGGAGTATCAGCAAGTGCACTAATCTCATCTATAGCCTCTGTGCTAGCTAAAAGTGATAGAACATCTACTAAATTGCGCTCTATCAATATATGGATGTACTCTTCTTCCCAATACAACAATTTGCATCCATTCTACTCCCTCCGTTGCACAATACATGCCTTCTATTTGTCAAAATATATATGTATCTAGACATGTTTTAGTATATAGGCACATCCATTTTTGGACAAATGGAAGTCAAGTATTTTGGAAAGGAGGGAGTACACAATAAATAATTTAAGTTAGCAAAACTAGTCTAATCCGAGAGCACAACCGAAGATTTGGCCGGGTTCTTCCTCCTTTTGCTGACACGTGGGACATCCAGCACCCAGGTCGTGTCATGAAAGAAAATAGAGTGGTAGTTGATAAGTTGAAGCCACGAGATATGCATCTTGGGTTAAACTGTAAATAGAATATCACTACTCTTGAGTAACTCCAAAAGCGGCCACCGAAGATCTTTCTTGGATTTGTTTTTCATCACCAGTACGTCGAGGTGAAAGATGTGCAGGTTCAGTGGGTCCACTTGCGTTTTCACTGACATGTGGGACCGCATGTGAGCAAACAGACGATGGGATCCGCGCGTCCGCTGGCTGGCTAAGAAGAGAGATAGAGGAGTGCTGAGCACGGATTGCAGGAAATTTGTTCTACGTACTGTACCTAGATATAGGCTCGATATAGTGAGGTGGCATGGGCCATAACTAGCATTCACGTCTAGCACTACGGCACGCGCCACCCACACGAGTCACATACGATACCAATTTTCTTGGAGTCCATGCTACAGCCATCTCTTCTCCCTCCTGTTTTCTCAGCCATCGCGCGGTGTGCGGGGTGGGGGTTTGCCGATAGTCGGTTTGCTCAACTACGGTCCCACTTGTAAGTGAAAATGCAACACCAAGATTTATTCCGCTTGAGCAGCGTGCCGGACTAACCGTGTGGGGGTGCGACGCGAACACGGCAGGCTTTTCATTTTGAACTCGTAACTTGTAAAATTTGGTTCTGCTCCATGACGCGATCAATAGATAGAAAATAACGATTTTGCCTAGAGTAATGAGAAGTTTGGTTCTGGCGCCGTTCATGCATGGAGTACGTACGAAAATTATGAAGTTGATGCGAAAGGTAAGATAATTACTGTAGTATCATATACTACTACATGGATTTGTGGAAAGATAAAAATACATACGGATCCATCAACGACATCCTCACGCCCTAGTGCGCCGGGTCACCAACCGACGTGTGAGGAGCAGCGGCGTTGGCGGCGAGCTCAACGTGCTTCTGAACAGTGCGTCCAAGGTTGCCCTGCGGTCCAAGAAGGCCAGCGTCCTGTCGTCCTCCTCTTGCATGCGCGTAGACGTGGTGTGACACTCCAAAAGTTTTATTTGGTTTTAACAAAACCCTTTATTTTGATTTGCAGGAGGCTATTTAAAATCTTTCCAAAAGCCCCTCCTTCTCAAAAAACTTTCTCCTATGACAAGTATTTTACTTTTGTGTCTTCCTCAACCTTGGTGTGTAAAAACTTTCCTTCTGATGTTAACTCATCACAATAAATTTTCTTTGAAATTATTTTTTTATTAAAGAGTAATCCTATGGGTTTTGGGGAGTATTCCTTTTATAGCAACCATCATTTTTACCATGCCTCATATCAAAATTTCCCCCAAATCGCCTCCCTCCACTTTGGGTCAAGTTAAGTAGCCAATCCTAGAAAGTTAGACCCATTTTGGATTTTTATTCAATTTATTTTATCCCCAAAACTATTTCTGTCTTTTATTTTGGAACTAGGTGATTTACAAAGGAAGTATCTGATTTCCTTTGAGTTTTGATCTCAAACCAACTCCTCTGGCTAGTTCCTAGCACCCCCAACCTAGATCCATCAAGATCCACTCTTCCACAATTAAAAAATTTCAAGTTTTACTCACAGCAAGTTTGGACCAGATTTGGCAAATTTGGTGAAATTCATATTTTCTCTTCTCCAAAAATTCTGGGATAAATCAAGCAGCCCCCAGGTGCATTGAGAGGCCACCTCACGGAAGATCAGCTCCAGATAAATTTCCCACATGCCAAAATCATTTCAACGAGCACCTGGCCTGCACTGTTGCTGTACATGTTCAGGGTTCAGTGTTTCAGTTCGACCGTCAGTGTTGTTTTGTTCAGAGACACGGCGTCGATCTCACCAGTGCCCACTCTGGCGCCATGCACACTGCTCCTTCTTCTTATCCAGAGCGCCGCACGGTCCTTTGGACGGGCACCATCATCGGTGGTGACGTGTCCCGCCGACGCCGGCAGCTTCTGCGGTGGCAGAGCCACCCGTGGCGGCCAGCAGGGATCAGCTCCAGCTTTCGGCGCCGTCCAGCACCGCCCAAGCCACCCGAGGCCTCCGTGTGGCCGTCTGCTTGCCTGCGCACGCCGCGGCACCGTCGTCGTGGCCTGAGGAGCATAGAGCGTGCTCCCTGCCGCCGACGAGCTCCGTGCGCCGTTCCGTTCGGAACTTGGAGTTTCAACCAAGGCAGGCCAAGCTTAGCACCTAAACCGAACCAGTAGGCCCCCACGGTGATGCCTAGCCCCCTAAACCACCTGACTAACCACTGCACCGCCGTAATCGCCGCCAGAGTTATTCCGTTCACGACCACCGCCTCAGATCAGCTATAAAAGGAGCCCCCGAGCTCGTTCTCGACCCCGCACCACAACTCCACCTCACGAGAGCCCCGCCAAGCCACCAGGAGGACCCCGAGGAGGTCTCCTTCCCCGACTCTGGCCACCCCGTTCCGCCTCGGGCTCCGGCTTGATTCACTCAGGTGAGGCCACACCCGCCTCCCAAACCGTGCCAAGAGCCCTCCGGTGCACCCAGATTCTAACCCGAGCCTCAATTCAACCTTTGTAGCCCTCCCGACGAGATCCACCAACGCCTGAACCACCGCCCGCCGGAGTTGAGGCCGCCGTCGACGTGGTGCTCGCCGTCGACCAACTCCACCACCCACAGGTGCGGAAGGACCCAAGGAACCCGTAGGTACCACCCACTCCTCCTAACTCGCCGTGGATCGCCGCCGGCGACCACCACAGCCTTCGGGCGCCGGTGACTCTGCTCGAAAATTCAAACCTGATGGGTGGGACCCCTCGTCAGCTTTTCCCTTTATCAACCGTTTTCAAAACGCCAGCCGGGCAGGATACGTTTTCCTTTGGAGTTGGCGGGTTTTTAATCGAATCGTTTTCTGTTTTTATAAGCTAGCCCCTGGAAACTTTATGTTTCATTACAGACAAGTCCCTGGACTAAAACTCTAATAACTCTTAAACAGAAAATGATTTTTGATTGATTGTTTTTCTGTCCTCTTTATTTTTCTGTCTAGTTTTTTATCATATTTATTTGAAAAATATTTGGAACACTTTTTGTGCACACATGGTATTTACGATAGTACGTATTTTTTCTTTATACCGTAGATACCGGAGGAGGTGATGGAACTGCGAACTTCACCGAGCTAGACTCCGACTACTCCGAACCAGGCAAGCATGTTTGAACCTTTGATATGATGAGTGTTTTGCATGGTTGCATTGAGTAGTCATTTCATGGCATGATTATATGCATAGCAGTAAGGGTTATATTACATGAAAAGCTGTTGCCAGTGAGCCTCCAAACTCGATGTGTTATTCGATGAGAGTTTTACATGATCATGTGGTGACATGATAGGTGGTAAGATGGTATTGTTGTAGCATGCCAGTCTTATGCCAAACCATTTAACTCCAGTGTCAACGTGAGTCAAGTCACGTTACCATCCGTTCCTTTCCTCGTACTACCACATGTTTTCTGCAAAGAATATGGTTTAGTAAGTTGCAAACCTCTTTCCTGGTACACACCAAACAGAGGGGCCGGGATGAGGGTTCCATGGCCCTGGATTAAAGCCCGTCAACCGTCGTGGAGCATGGGTGTTCTGAAAGGGACCGAGAGGGGGCACCCCTTAGAGCGCCATGAGATAAATTTGATCCCATGCTATTCGAGGTTGTGACCTCCCGTCTTAGAGTTTTTCTTGAACGTTGCCTAGGGTGATTCCTAGCAGCGGAATGTGGAATTGGGTGTGTACTGGTTAGATGAGTTTCTTCTAAAATACCGTAAACGGAACTAGTCCCTTGCGACTACTGAAATCCGTTGGATGTGGTTTAATAGTACAAACTCTGCAGAGTCAAACTCATTCAAGTAAACGTATCTATGGTCAATGTCTGTGTTCAACTTGTCCTGTCAGTCTCAGTGACAGTCTCCTTGACAAATCTCCGGTGAACAGACATGAGTGGTAAACTCGCCTACATGATTAATCATGTGGATGGACTAACCCGTTTATTATTATGTGCTGAGTATCTTTCATTGGAATGGTCTATACTGCTTGAATACGACAATGCAATATAAGCCCTTTATGTGATGTCGCTCAGACGTCCGACTGTGGCACACTTGTTATTTATTTTCAATATAAGCCCTTTATGTGATGTCGCTCAGACGTCCGACTGTGGCACACTTGTTATTTATTTTCAATATAAGCCCTTTATGTGATGTCGCCCAGACGTCCGACTGTGGCACACTTGTTATTTATTTTCAATATAAGCCCTTTATGTGATGTCGCCCAGACGTCCGACTGTGGCACTCTTGTTATTTACTTTCAATATAAGCCCTGTATGTGATGTCGCTCAGACGTCCGACTGTGGCACTCTTGTTATTTACTTTCGATATAAGCCCTTTATGTGATGTCGCTTTGACGTCCGACTGTGGCACGCACTGTCATTTATTTTTCCAATATAAGCCCTTTACGTGGTGTCGCTTAGACGCCCGATTATGCATGTTAATTTATTTGTTCACCATTCGAGGCGTCACTTCAGACACTCGATCGGTTTTCAGTTATTTTGTTGGGATTTCGGGAGGATTACCGCCTGACTTCCTTTTATTTAACATGTCGTGCAAGTTATTCACTTGAGTGTGCATTGCCATTTGCTCATGATGCATCATGCTTACATTTGTTATATCTTATGTCCGAACTGTCTTGCGAGTACATTCAAAGTACTCACCTAGCTTGTTGATTTGGCCAGATGTTGACGAAGGCGATCTTATGGATGAAGAGTTCGATAGCGAGTCCGACGCCTAGAGGAGTCCCAGTCAGTCATGTGCGATCCTGGAATTTATCACTTGTACCATATCCGCTTCCGCTACCCGAATAAACCATCGAGCCTCACTCTGACGCTCGATGAGCTGCAAGCGTAGGAGTCAATGTCAACCACTTCACTGTGACATATCCACCACCACTTTTAAATACGAGTCAGTAGTATGCCACCACACCCTTGTGTCATATCCGCCTTTATGTATATTATTAGCGTGCTTAGAATAAATTGTTGACCAACCTCAGCTCAACCCTGTAATATATTTAGTACTTCTGGATTTCTGTATCAAGAATTTGTCTACCAGTAAGGAGGACTCTCCTATACTGGAAATAAAAGGATCAGTTTCTCAATAAGTATTTTATTGAAAAACCGGTCGTGACACGTGGGTGATTACGTCCATGGTGTCTTGCTGCGCCAGGCGCTGCGCGGCGAGCGCGGCCTCAAGGTGGACATTCTCCGGCGCGACGGTGTGCAGTCGCAGGGCCACGAGTGTGTCGAAGAGGTTGTCACCATAGTGGCTGTTGAGGGTGGCGGGCATCAAAGAGCCTGGGCGCGTCGGCTAAAGGCTTACGTCAAAGTTGTCCGCGAGCTTCTTGACAACGGTGAACTTGTCGAGGAAACCGACGAGGACCTCATCGAACAAGGAGATGAAGCTGTCGTCCAAGCGGCCCCTCGCCCTGCCGGCAAGATTACTACACGGAGACGTTCCTCATTGCCGGCCGCAGCCGGGCCGTGGACCATCTGGCACAGCCGGCTGATGCTCGCGCTCGTCGCCTCCATGGGTCTAGCTTAGCTTCTACTAGTCAACTGATCTTGTGACTCGAGTGATCACTCTTGCCCTTGGTTAGTGTGCGTAGGTGCGTAGGATTTCGTACTACTCCTTGGCCCTCTACTGCACCTGCCTTTGGCTGTATGATAGGTGGGCCAGCCACCCCCTAGGCCCACGTGTCATTCACCCAAAGGCAGTTGCCGTAAGTCAATGAAGCTGCGCCCCCCTCCGTGCCGGTGCAGTATAGTCATCTCACCGGACCTCTAGTTGGGGCCAAACGAGAGAAGTTTGATGTTTACTGGTTTATTGGTCCCCTTTGCATTTTGCGCCAAGTTTTGACCTTTGATTTAACTAATAAAATGTTAATGCATGTAAACAAAAATGTTGTGTAAGTCACATTACGAAAACCAAATAATCCCAAAACACTTAGGCACGATGCATTAACTCCCTCCTTGTTTCTTATTTCGTGACATATCAACCAATGAGAGATGTGGGCCATGCATGCTTTCAATGACTTGAGACTACCAAACATGACATGCAGTGTTTAGTTCATTGCATCATTGCATGTAATCCTATTAACACTCTAGTTAGCAAGAAAACATTAAGTTCTCTCGCCGATAGGAATAAAACACCATGTATTTATTTACAGAGGGAGTAGTACATTTTTGGTGACATGCATTACTAGATATTGCTAGTCAAATACTAAAATCCAGATGGACGTGGTAGTACTCCTAAATCCAGACGGTGGTGCTACTAGTACTAGTAGTAGTACTAACAATGTAGTACTCCTAGGAGTACTAGCACTGTACTACCCGTTGGTCAAATTTTTACGTGCTGCTCCTCACGGTGAAGTGACAAGACCCTGCGCTGGAGATGACACCTGAGTATAGGCACCGTGTTCGGCATACCATGGTCAGCCTCACCGTCTGCAGTCACTATCATCATGGCTGTAGAGCTATCCTGCTTACAACTAGCCCTGTTCGACATAATTTCCCGTGCATAGATGCCCATGCATTGAACGGAACACCAAGATTGGGGGTGGACTGCTCCGGCAGCGGCCATCGCGCCAGATTTTTCCATTGCCTTCTAGATGTGGTGGGGAGGAGATAAGGCTGATTGTGAGAGACAAGGAGTTGTTTGTAAATAGGGAACAAGTGTGGGCATCTTTTTGCAAAAATGGAGAAGCTTGGTTTGTATGCGTCAGATCTAGATCCGGCTGACTCTTGGTGAAAGATGGGAGGCACAACATCATCACCAACTCATGACCTGTTTGATTCGCAGGATTTTGAAAGTGCAGGAATAGGACACGACAATATTACAAGTTTCAAACTGATATTACAAATGTTAGGAGTAATGCTGCACCTAGGAAGAGGGAATTACTAGGAAGTTCACGTAAGAACTTTCGTTACTTTAGGTGGATGCAGCGTTATCGTACAAACTAAAATCCACCGCCCTGACAAGTCACTAATGGGCAAATAAGTTTTCGAGTCTCTGGCCACTTGATGTTTCAAAAACAAATTCAGCCTCTGCGGAGACTTTGTCATTTAGGCTTAGACGCTTGTGGTGATCAGCACGCCATTCATTGTTGGGCCAGAGAACGCCAAACCTCATTACCTTGAGCACACTTGCCTCCGAACAAAGAACACAGCCAATTTAATCTCGGATGTGCTGCCTCGGTAGTCGATCAAATCAATTTCTGTAAGATGGAGATCAAAGGCGTTCAATGAGATTGTTATAGTGCAGCACATTTTTCACTTCGGGTCTTTTTTATCTGCAAAAGAAGAGAACATATTAGAGCAGCTGGCTGCATAAGATTGTCGTGTCATCAATAGGTACCAATATCATTCGCTCATACGATAGGGTTGGCTGGCTAGTGATATTTTTTCACCCTCTCTCTCTCTCTCTTCCTCTCTCTCTCTGTTTCTGTTTCCTCTCATTTAACTAGGAGCACGTGAAGAGCTTGGGCATTTGTTGCCTTCCACTATGTGGTCGATGCCATATTTCGCAAAAGTATGCCACATAATACGCATCGATGTCAAATCAAAAGATTTTGGCACCGCTCTCGCGATGTGAGAGAGTTGGCACCACTGCACAGACCCACATGTATAAACAAATCAATCAAACCAACTACACCAGCCTCTCACTCTCCCAAACAAGTGTTTTTTATTGCCTCAGTCCTCTCTCTCTCCCACGCAGTGTTTTTCATTCGTGAGTTAATTTCACTTGACCGAGCAAAGTAGGTGCTCCAAATTGGGGCACCAGGTGAGCAATGGAGGGGCATCGCTGCCAAATGCATCGCAAGTGAATTTGGCACATGTTTTGGCCTACATAGCTCACTTTTGTACTCCCTCCGTCCCAAAATTCTTGTCTTAAATTTGTCTAAATACGGATGTATCTAGTTATATTTTAGTCTTAGATACATCTGTATCTAAACAAATGTAAGACAAGAATTTTGGGATGGAGGGAATACTACCTCGTGTTTAGTATAAAATTTTGACCATAGATTTACCTAAGAAAATGCCAATGCATGTCACTAAAAATTACACCATTTGAAATTATGTTCAAATACGAATCCAACGATATAGTTCTTAGTGACATGCATTAACATTTTGTCGATTAAATCTATGGTCAAATTTTGATACTACAAAATTGGAAGAGTAAACCAGACGGAGGTAGTACTTGCCCTTAGGGTAACCATAGAGTTACCGGAGTAGTCTAAGTTACTTTCCACTATGACTAGCCTAGGCTACTATAGTAGTACAACATAAAAATGATGCAGGTGATCACGTGAGAAAAAATACTAAAAACATTTCTTTCGGTGCAGTGCGTAGATGTAGTTTTGAACACTACACTTGTCATCGTAATTTGGGAAAATTACGAAAAAACTGAGATATGTTGTGATTACCGTTTACTAATAGGAAAGAACTTTCACCTTGATGAGTAGCTTCTCTGTGCATGGAAAGCATGTAAGGAATCCAACAACTTGATCAAGATTGGGGCCGATAGATTTTAGTGCTAAGATCTTCACTGTGCGCATGGACTGGGTCAAGCTTGTGGGAATCATTTTCTGGAAGACAATCGTAAATACATCAAGAAGAAATTTTAAAAATGTGAATTTCAAGAAGACGGAAAAGAAGATGAGTGCTGTACCTGAACGATTACGAATCCAATAAAGAGTTCGGAGAATTTGGCGGACGAGTACACCAACGTCAGAATTTTGGCGCCATTAATGACCCTGATTTTTGTTGGACCTTCTAGATCCGATACAAGCAATCTCTCAAGGAAAGGCGCATTCTCAATGACCATAACATGGAATAGCTGGAGTGATCTCTTTCCAATTGATGTCTTGTTGCGGGGCCAGCAAGACACATAAATCCATCCGAGATTCGTCGAGGCGATGTGGAGGCTAATGAACCCGTGGATCTGCTCAAGACGAAGGTACTCGAGCGCAGTACAGCTGCGGAGCAGGTGCTCCATAGCCTTCTTTGAGATGACAACGTCGAAGAGGTTGAGCTGCTTGAGTTGAGGGAGAAGAAGGGCGGAGCGACATTAACTGGGAAGATAGCAGGAGCTGAAGGCTGGCCGGCCTTGGCGTTGGCGTGAGGCGGAGCACGGACGGCGGCAAAGAGCGACATCGTCCAGCTTCAAAGCTGAGCTCCTCGAGCTGATCTAGGGCAGGGGATAAGAACCACTCGTCGAACTTGGGTTGGACCTTGCAGTTGGTACTGAACATGCAGATGTCAAGGCGTCTGGCTGGCTCAGGGTGCGATGAAAGGATCTTGGAGATCGCGCTACGCGCTTGCAATCCCCATCGCAGAGGCAGCTATCGGACAGTGAGGTTGAGGGGAAGCAAGGCGAGGGGGCGCCACCGCCGGGAGAGCAGGGCGGTCCGCAGGGCAGATTTGGTGGGGAGGAGGCCGATGATGACGAGCAGCATGTCATCGAGGAGGCTGCTGATGAAGTCCAGGGTCGCGGGATGCGGTTTTGGCTCGAGCGGCCTCCGCTTGTTGGCTGCCTCGCCGTCCATCTCAATCGGCGGCGACGCCGGTGTACACGTGTGCTGGTGTGTGTTGTGTGTTGGGTGTGCGCGAGTGTGTCCTTCTGTGCATGCAGCCGCGCAGTGGTGAATTGTGCGCGAGTGCGTCCTTCGCGCGCAAGAAGTTTGTCCTCAATGCGCCCTCAATTTACTAGCGTGCGGGGTGCTACCCCGAGTGGTTTCAACTTTGTTTCCTTCACCGCGTTTCAGATGGGCCTCTAGTTTACTTATTTTTACCCACTACCACATGGTCCAGCACACCAAGATACAGAACACGAGCTGACAACGCAGCATGTGGATTGGTTGACCGGTCAACTAAACAATATACAGAGCTATACGCTAACACAGTGAGCGTATAATCCGTCGGTATAGAGAGTTCGAGTGAGAGAGGAGGCCCGTGAGAGATAGCAGAGAGAGAGAGAGAAAGAGCTACTCCCTCCGTTCGATAATGTAGTTACAACATTTTTTAAAAGTCAAACTTTTGAAACTTTGACCAAGTTTATAAAGAAATTACTTATATCGGCAATACCAAAGATAAATGATAGTATGAAGTAAGTACATGTTGTGATGAATCTAATGATTGTTCCAGATGTAAATGTTTTTCTCCACATATACCTAGTCAAACTTTTCTGAGGTTTGACTTTTCAAAACATCCATATGCTTATGGACGTGACAGAGTCCCTGACGAGAGAGAGAGAGAGAGAGAGAGAGAGAGTGTGTGAAAAAAGTGTGGTTGCGTGTGTGAAAGAGACATGGACAACACATGATAAAAGTGGTGAAAAAGCGTGTGTGTCTTATGCAAACATATCACACATGCATCTTCGACAACGGAGGCAAGGTGAGGAGATAGTGTGTGGTTGTTTGGAACCGAGAGAGGAAGACCCCTAGCACGTGGCCAAGAGGGGTCTGACAAACAAGGGAGAGAGGTCGAGACAGACTTACGGAGAAAATGCAGACATGGGGAGGAGAGAGTGTATGTTTGTCATAGAGAGATCCCCTGGAGATCGTGATGGGACTACATGGCTGGGAGATCGAGTGACAAGGTGTGTGCGCGACAGAAGATGCCCCGAGAGATATCGAGATAGACGTATGGATGGAAGGAGACAATACGTGTGTTCCTGATGGCTAGTAAGAGATAATCATACTTAGGAGGGGGAGTGCTTGCGCCTATGGCCCTGTTTGGATACTCTAACTCAGTTAGAGGTTAGAGTTAGATTCTAACCCTGAACTAACTCTAAGTAAAGAGGTGTTTGGATGGCAGGGTTAGATGGAGCACGGATACGGTGAGGCACCTTCACGGGCGGTGCGAGAGGGAGGGAGGGAGAGGACGAGAAGCTTCTAGGAAGTGGGGAGGGATCTGCTGCGGGGAGAGCGAGAGAAAAAAAAAGTGTTTATTAGTGGTCCCAAGAAGAACTAACCCAAATAAGCACCTCTTGGATGGGTTAGTTTTTTTGGATGCGTTAGATGTATCTAACCTAAACTAACCCTCCTGTTTGGATCTTTTTGGGTTAGTTGACTCCAAACTAACCCAAACTAACTCTAACCCATGGATCCAAACAGAGCCTATGATGGAGCGAGGGATTATGGTACTTAGGGCGGTGCGTGTCACATGGAGAGAGAACAAGGGCGGAGAGTGTTGGATGGGTCTATATGTATAGCGCGAGCGAGACATGTGTATGTGTGAACCAGGGAGATACAAGGCCCGTTTGGCTTGCGTCGTGAGCATCTTTTGCGTGGCCTGGGGTTGTGGCTGGATTTCATGCACGCTTGTTTGGTTGCTACCCTGTGAAAAAGAAAGCCCTCCTAGGCTGGGTTCCCTCTTGCACTTTAATTAGCCTGGCTGAACTCCAGACACTTCAAGTAGCCTGGCCCAAGCGACCGATTCCGAACGCCTGGCTGTGCCTGGTCGTGCGGCCACGAGGCTAACAGCAACATGGATGGATATTAGCATTAAATAATTGATGCATGGATTGATTGATGGGACGTTGATGCTTTGCTCGCCAGCATGAACCAAACGCTTCAAGACCACACAAGCCTGGCGGTGCAGAAATATTTTACATCTTACGTCCACACCAGCAAGACCGACCATCAAGGCATGAGGGTCAGGTCACGAACCAAACTGGCCAATAAAGTTTGAGAGAGATTGAGGAGCCCCGATAAGGCTGAGTGGTGCGTCAGATAGCTGAGAGGGGGAAAGAGATATTCCATCCGCTCGATAATGTAGTGCATGTAAATTTTTTAGAAGTCAAACTTTGATCAGGTTTACGCAAATGTTATTTATATCTACAATACCAAAGATAAATCATACAAAACTACATCTCATGGTGAATCTAATGGTATATGTTTATCGTACTAGATGTAATTCTTTTTCTCCATGTACATGGTCAAACTTTCTGATGTTTGACTTTTCAATAAATCTATGTGCTATGGACGGAGGTGAGTGCCTCAGTCGAGACAGATCAAGTGCGTGTGAAGGAGAATGAGTAAGTGTGCAAAAAGAGTATGTGTGTGAAAGAGAAAGTGACAACAAACGATAAATTAGAGAGAGAGTGTGTGTGTTTTTTCGTTTCTTATGCAAGCATATCACGCATGCATCTCCGAGATGGAAAAGCGAGGCGAGGAGATACACGAAGATAGCTAGTGTGTGATTGTTTGCAACGGAGAGAGACAAACCTGTAGCACATGTCCAATAGAGGTCCGCCAACAAGGAAAAAAGGTCGAGAGGGACACGTGGATGGCATGGACGCATGGGGAGGGAGAGAGGGTGTGTTTGTGATAGAGAGATCCCGTCGATATCGTGAGGGGACTATATGGGTGGGAGATCGAGGGAGTGCGTGCGCGATAGAAAGATTCCCCGAGAGAAATCGAGATAGACCATGCACATGTTTGTGATGGAGACTAAGATTAGCTAGTCCTATACATATACGGGGGATTGCGTGTGCCTACAATTGAGTGAGAGACCATCATACTTGGCTAGCTGGGCATGAGATTGTGTGTGTCGTGTGTGTGCGTGTGAGATGGAGAGAGAACGATGGAGAGAGAGAGAGTTTTAGATGGGCCTATCGAGTGCGAGTGAGATATGCATGTGTATGTGTGACCAGTGGATGGAGAGTTTGAGAGAGGGGGAAGAGCTCCGAGACGACATAGTGGTGCGTGAGAGAGTTACGGGCAAAGAGACAAGGAATTTGTGTGCGTACAATGAGTGCACCCAAGATATCTAGCTTGGACTAGCTAGAGTGTCATACATAGTGTGCGAGAGAAACCTATAGATGGTGTATATATGAATGCGGAGTAGAAAGACGCCCCCCCCACACACACACACAGAGAGAGAGAGAGAGAGAGAGAGAGAGAAAGGGAGAGGGACCAACAAGTTTTTTGTGTCGGATGCGTGCGACAGAATTGAAGATTGTCGGCGAGAGAGAGTGAGAGAGAGAGAGAGAGAGAGAGAACATGAGTCCGGGAGAGGGGGAGGTTGCGTTTTATGCATCAAAGACTGATATAGACTTGCATTCAAATATTTAAATTGGAGACCATGTTGTCTGCAATCCACACATGAATGGATATATGCGTATATCAAACAAGTTCATTAATTTGACTTTCAACATGTTCATGGAGTACTATAATACTGTACAACATGCTAATCGATTGAGGTGTTCAATTTTGGATTTAGTTCACTATTTTGACCCTCTTGAACGAGCTAGTTCATTAAATCGAGATATTTCATTTTGGGTTTGATTCGCGTTTTTGAGTGGGTCAACTATTTGTCATATAGTAAATCGCTAGCAACGAGCATGTAAAAACACATTACTCCCGAGCGTCATCTCTCCATCTAAAAAAGAAGTGGCAAGTTAATATTTCAAATTTTGATTCGAATCGACTTGGTAAGGTAGACGTGGATGCTCGTTCTCCCAAAATTTGAACGAACCATTAAACATCCTCTCTGCTCGGTGGAATTCGCCCGATCAAATAAATGGGAGACGCGAAATTACCGTCCTATGTGGGACACGCATCAATTACCCGTTGTACATCGAGGGTAGGTTCGTAACTTCATCCAAGCGCGCCTTCTCCTCGACCGAAATGACATGTGTCGAATAATTCATAAACCATGGTCGGCAAAACACACTCTCCTCGCCCGAAATAGCTCATACCACTATTTCAAAACACGCTCTCCTACTCAAATCGCTCGCGCCCACTATAGTTCAAAACACGCCCTCGCCTCAAATTGCTCCCGCCCACTATTTGGGGAGAAGCAAGGTTACTCTACTATCCCCGACCCTCAGTACACAGACCCAAGCCAAGAAGCCTATAGGCAAGGGTAGAACTGTAACTCCCCCTCACCTTTCAGACAAATGCGTCCTTAAGACATGGTTCCACTCCCCTCCAAATCCCCCCCCCCCCGCCCGCCCCCATTCATACCTCGTGGGAGCCAAATCACCTTCTCCCTGGGAAGCTCCCTTCTCCCGAGCCGCGAAACCTCAGCCCCACCTCCATGGCTCCCCCCACCGCACCAATTTCACAGCCGCCCTCCTCCCTAATGCCGGAGACACTGTCCAATTGTCGTCGTGCACTGGGCAGTGTGCCTCTTACTCCGTGCTGCCGGTGCTGCCTCGACGACGGTGCGTGAACCGTACCGGAGCCGATTCACCCCCGCCATTGTTCATGGCGCCGGAGCGGCTCCAACTTCGGATCCGTCCAGAGTCCTGGCGCTGCTTCCGCGTAACCATCGACCGTCGCGACATCGCTCTTTCCCTGCCGCCGGTCACCACCACAACCGCGCCGGCGTCACCGAGTAGGCAGCTGCACCTGCGTACTTCACCATGCCGCCAGATAGGTCGCACCCTCATCTGAAATCACTTTATTTAGGCGTCAGTTGTCTGAATTTTTATTCTGGGCCAATCGATTCCCAATGGGAAGCAGCACCCCTCGAGGCGGCGGAGCTCTAGGCTGCCGGTTGACTGGTGTCTAACGTAAGGGTGCGGGGCCACAAGTTCGCCGCGGAAGCAGCGCTTAGATGGCTATATTTTAAAGTTGTGTGGGTTGAAGGTACTGCCGCCGCCGGATCTGGATGACGGGGAGTCTTTCTGGATTGGCCCGGAGGCGGCGCAACCACGGCAGTGCGGTGGGATGGGGAGCGGGGTTTTGGATGGGGCCACGGACGGCGGAGGCAGGCTGCTCTGCCGTTGGTCGCTGACTCTTCGGGGAAGATTCCGAACAGTGTCAGCCGGGAGGCACAAGACGGCCATCAAGCCATCCGGCGTAGATCGGACAAAGACCAAAATAAAATAAAATCATGTGACCCCAATTTAGTCTTGATCAACAGACGCGGTGACCACTCTCGTACCTTGCTGTTGATCTCTTAGTGTATTTCTTCGGATCAAAGAGATATGTCGTTCTTAACTTTATGCGTTGTCTGCATCTTCAGACACACCGTCTTCCGACTCACCGCAGCCGCTCCAACAAGGGAAGCATACACCAGAAGGGAGCTATAGTCCCCACTCAACAGTTCCCTACATCGAATGCGCGTGCCCGACATGGACAGCCACAACAACTATAGGGCCATCGACAAGTCAGCGCATGATGCTCACTCCTATGGATGGCAGCCAGATAGGTTGTACCCTCATCTTACTTGTGTGCAACATTTATGGCTTTGTTATTCATCTAAACACGGAAAATAGATCATCACATTTCACTGTATATTCATGTTGATCTCTTACGGGTCTTGTTCAGGAGTTCACGCTGTTCCATAGTTCAGCTAAGATACTTGTTCTTTAGGTAACGTTGCTCCATAGTTATCATCCATCAGCCAATGCTATCCCACAGGCTGGTGATTATAGTATTATACCACTTCTAGTATTACCCATGTTGTTCTTTAATACTTTTGTGTGCCATCTAGTTAATCCGAGTACAAATGATACATATTCTGTAGCTTTCATCTGTGTTCTCCCTTTAGTTTATGAGACATGTTGATGCTAGTTAACCCCAGTCCTACTATTTATGTCGTCTCCTACAGGCACTCATTTACATAAATCTAACTACTAGTTGTCTTCCATGCATGTCAAATATAATTGCACACACTGATATATCCACAAGAACCTCACGGAGCAATGTAAAGGCCAATAAACTTGATGTCAATGATACCCAATATGATGGAACATGTAAAGGCAGTTCTTCAGAAGACTTGCAGAAAGATGATGAATCCTCTTCACCCCACAAGGTCCTTGCTCTAACTTGGCCTGTGATATGGGTACAACATGCATATAATGTCCTGGAGTGTATCTACTCTGTTGCAATGCCATGTGCTTAGCATGCCGATCATGCATGTAAATATGTCATGCCTTCCTGTTTTTCAATACCTATTCCATTCATGATAACATGTTTTCAAATGCAAGTATTTTCATTCTACTCTATCGCAATGCCATCTGCTTAATTTGGACATCATGCTTCTGAATATCTTATGCATTGTTATTCATCAAGATGTACTTCATCTATACGCCATACCATGTTTTTTACATTGAAGTGCTGTTCTAGTGCTTTGTTGCAATGCCATCTTATTTTCCCAATCATACACGTGTATGTTGCCTTGGTTATTTCTGTACCTATTCCGCTAGCATATAGTTTTACATTCAACTAGTTTTTTTGCTGTGTTGTTCTATCGTATCCCTAGCTCTTACACCATACTCCCTCCGACCGGATTACATGTTGCCGAAATGGATAAAAAAGGATGTATCTAGAACTGAAATACGCCTAGACCCATCCATTTTTTTCCGGATGGAGGGAATACATGTCAATATGTCATGCCTTTATATTCTTGAAGACCTATTCCATCTCTCTCATTGTCGCATGTTTTATAATTAAAGCACCATTCTTCTATACAAGGATGCAAGGGGAAGACGACTATGTTAGAATCTGAAGGGTTACAGACAAGGCCTTTGCAAAAGATCCATATGCCAGGAGATAATAAACAAACTCTAGTTTTTATAGATACTGCTCCAGCACAGAGAAGCCCAAGAACTACTGATAATAAGCAGATTCCAGTGGCCAAAGAACTAGTCCGCTCCAGTAGAGCAAAAATATGTCAACTCAATTCTAAGAAGCATGTGCGTATCCTTGCATCATGAAATTTTATAGCATGCTGATCATATTTTCCACATGTTTCTTACCCATCTCTCATTTAGAAAATAAGCTTAACAGATAGAAGAATTTCTGCAATGGTATCGTTTGTGAGGAAAGATTCTTGCAGGAATTCTCTCAGGCTCCAATGTAGATGTAAGTATGTGTTGTATATCACTATATTTTTACATCAGGATGTATTTTGTTAATCGGCGTGAATCCAACCTTTATCTGATCTAAATTTAGTTGTAGCAAAATGTATGATTAAAGGCCACAATGTTGATTTTTGTAAGGAAAACTGCCTGGTAGTTTTGCATCATGAGCTGCATGAGTGTACTATCTCATATCAGTGGATTTGAATACTTTGGTTCTGCAGTGGGGTTTTTAGTGTTTTTTTTTACTGTGTTGTCCTGTCGTATCCCTAGCTCTTACATCATACTCCCTCCGTCCAGATTAAATGTTGCAGAAATGGACAAAACTGGATGTATCTAGAACTGAAATACGCCTAGACCCGTCCATTTATTTTCGGATGGAGGGAATACATGTCAATATGTCATGCCTTTCTATTCTTCAAGACTCTATTCCATCTCTCTTGTAGCATGTTTTATAACCGAATCACCATTCTTCTATATAAGGCATGCAAGGGGAAGACGGCTCTGTTAGAATCAAGGGTTACAAACCAGGTCTTTGCAAAAGATCCAAACGCCAGAGATAATAAACCAACTCCATTTTTCATAGATACTACTCCAAAGACAGAAATCCAACTCCCACCGATAATAAGCGATTCCAAAGGCCAAAGAACTAGTCCGCTCCAAATTCAGAAAAGAATGTCAACTCCATTATAAGAAGCGTGTGTATCCTCGCATCATGAAATTTTAGAGCATTGTGATCATATTTTCTACATGTTTCTTACCCATCTCTCTTTCGGAAAAATAAGGTTAAACGATAGAAGACTTCCTCCATTGGGATCGTATTCGAGGAAAATATCTTGCGGGAATTCTCTGTGCTCCAATGCTGATGTAAGTACCTGTTGTATATCACTATGTTTTTACATCAACATGTATTTTGTTAATCGGCGTGAATCTAGCCTTTATCTGATCTAAGATTAGTTGTAGCAAAATGTTAAAGGCGCCAATGTTGATTTTTGTAAGGAAAACTGCCTGGTAGTTTTTCATACTGAGCTGCATGAATGTACTATCTCATATCACGCACATTACTGAATTGTAGTGCTTCTCTGGTTGCCCATTCATTCATTGTGTCAATGTTGCTTTCGTACTACCTTACCGGCTGATGATAGCTGTGCCATATTGTGTTAATTTGGTGTAGGCTACTTGCCCAAACGTTCGTTGTGTCAATGTTGCTTTCCTATTATCCGACTTGGCCAATGATAGCAACGCTAGTGTGTTAATTTTATGCAGGCTGCTGAAGATAAGAAGACAAACTCTGAAAACACCAAGGCAACCCCATTGTTTCTTTCTAGTAAATCTAGGCCAGGTAATATGGCAATAACTCATGATTAATCTGTTTGGTTCCCGTCCTAATTTATGTTATGATGCAGTGGTCGAGACACTCTCCACTATCAATAATACAAGCCTGCCAAAATCACCATCTGAATCTGTTCAGTATCCTCTGCCTCGAATGCAACGGAATAAATGTATGTTTGTGAACCAATTAATGGCTGAAGCAATGATGGAAATGGTGGATGAATCAGAGGTGCCGAGTCGTGCGACACAACAACTGATCAATGTTTTTAGAGACAGTGTAGCAAAGCAAAAAGAACTTGCCCACATGCTTATGGGTGTCATCTGTGCTGAGGTTGCAGATTGTCATGTTGTAGATGGTTAGGTTCTGCTCATTTATTTGCACTGGCATCAATCTTTGATTGCCCAGTGGATGTAATTTCCTGTAATATATGCTTGATGTGCAACGTTATTCCCTGTATGCCGTACCTTTGCGTGATCGGTTTTGGTCCTGTGCATAATTGCTCGTCGTAATGGGCTCAAATTATCTAATTTGGCCTAAAGACATGTACGAACTTTAGTGGGCCCATTAAGTTAATGGGCCGTTACTAGGCCGAAAGTTAATGGTCGGCCCTCTTACCTCCCGGGTCATTAACAGGCCGACATCGAAGCGGGCAACAGGTGGCCCCAGTTTATTTCACGGGCCGTTAACAGGCCGTTACTAAGTTTGGGCTACATATGGCCCAACTATACTGTAGGCCTTTAGCAGGCCGAAAGAGACAGTGGGCTTGTACTGGACCATGAAGACCATGGGCTGCTGAGAGGCAGAAAGTCAGGTCGTATTGTAAATGGCCCAACTGTGATGTGGGCCTTTAGCAGGCCGAAAGGGAAACCGGGCTGGTATTGGACCATCAAGGGCATGGGCCGTTAAAGGGCCAAAACTAAGGTCCGACCAAATGGCCCAACTCATTTATGGTCCGTTAACATGCCGAAAGTCACACAGGGCCAGGAATTGGCCCAACACTTAAATGCATCGCTAAAAGGCCAAAACTCAGGTCCGACTAAAAATGGCCCAACTGATTTATGGGCCGTCAACAGGCTGAAAGTGACACCGGGCCAGAAAATTGGCCCAACTCTTAAATGGGCCGCTAAAAGGCCGAAACTCAGGTCTGACAACAAATGGCCCATCAGATTTATGGGCCGTCAACAAGTCGAAGACACACCGGCCGGAAACTAGCCCAACATTTAAATGGGTCGCTAAAAGGCCGAAGATGTACATCCTCAAAATTGGCCCATCCATTAAACGGGCCGTTAACAGCCGAAATCTAATCGGGCCGATATTGAGCCCGTATATATAGCGGGTCGTTAACGGGCTCGAACTGACGATGGGCTGCAGTGGTGTCAAATCTTTAACGGGCCGTTGACGGGCCGAATTGGCTCATCTCGTATGGGCCGTGGGCTTAAATGGACCTGACACTAGTAGGCCTTATAAGGGTTGTCCTGCTATTTTTTACTGGGCCGGCCTTTTCACAGGAATGGGCCTCTGTTGGGTCGTGCCACGTGTCAACGTACCATAGGCGTCTTCCGTCCAATGAGTGGATGACATCTGTCCCAATGGTGAGCCGACACGTGTTTCCTCCAGCCAATGATGATTTTACACGTGGAAAATCCCCATTGGTCGGGGCTGTTAACGGGTTATCGGATCCAAAACCCGACCCGGTAGCTTAACGGCATTCCGTTACGGTGGATGCCACGTGTCGGTCACCCTTGACGAAAGCACTTCTATGACGCGCGATTTATCGTCATGGAAGTGGACACTTCCGTGATGATAATTTTGGTAATGTCATGAAACATTTCTACGACAGCACAGGTATGACTATCTTGATTCTATCATAAATTTGTCATGGATGTACATGCATGACAAAAAACGCGACCTACTATGACAAACACGTATCATCACGGAAGTGTATTTTTTTGTAGTGTATGCTAGGTGGGTTGTTTGGCCCAATTAACCATGTTACTCCAAAAATGTTACGGGAGTAGCTGCCCTTACGAAGTTGTGGGTGTCGATGTCAAAACCGGCGGATCTCGGGTAGGGGGTCCCGAACTATGTGTCTAAGGCTAATGGAAACAAGAGGCAGGGGACACGATGTTTTACCCAGGTTCGGGCCCTCTCGATGGAGGTAATACCCTACTTCCTACTTGATTGATCTTGATGATATGATTATTACAAGAGTTGATCTACCACGAGATCGTAGAGGCTAAACCCTAGAAGCTAGCCTATGATTATGATTGTTGTTGTCCTACGGACTAAACCCTCCGGTTTATATAGACACTGGAGGGGGCTAGGGTTACACAGAATCGGTTACAGAGAAGGAAATCTACATATCCGAATATCCAAGCTTGCCTTCCACGCAAAAGGAGAGTCCCATCCGGACATGCGACGAAGTTTTCAATCTTGTACCTTCCTAGTCCAACAGTCCGGCCAAAGTATATAGTGTGGCTGTCTGAGGACCTCTTAATCCAGGACTCCGTCAGTAGCCCCTGAACCAGGCTTCAATGACGATGAGTCCGGCACGCATATTGTCTTCGGCATTGCAAGGCGGGTTCCTTCTCCGAATACTTCGTAAGAGATTTAGAACACAAGGATCGTGTCCGGCTCTGCAAAACAAATTCCACATTCCATAGTAGAGAGTATAATATTCCACAAATCTAATCTGGTGATAGCTTTTTATAGCATGACATCACGCCACGGTTCGTTCATTATTTGAACCGTTTTTCACAACCAGCCACAGCACATATCGCGAAGCGGTTTTAGCGGCACGTCTTCTTGAAGCAGAGATCGTGTCCCCTTATCAGGGGATCCTCATCTATATAGACATGGGTAGCCCAACCATGCCATCTAACGTGGCATTTGGGGAATAAGTGATTTTAGTAGGCAAGTGGGGAGGCACAGGATATTTGCTGCCTTTATAAGGGGATGAGAGTCTTCCCTTTCACCCACGCCCTTCCCTATTCATCCATTCGTTTCAGCCCGAACCCTAGTGCCCAAGCGTTTCTCTTCTTCACCAAAAAAGGCTTCCCGAAGATGTCCGGATCTGGAGAAGGAGGCAAGTGGATGGCCTCTACTATCCGGGAGAAGGACATCAAAAAGCTTTGGGGGGGGCGGGTATCTGGCCAACATAATTGGCCACCGTCTTCTAACGGCGGGACAGATAGTCCCCACCCCGGAACCCCATGAGAGGGCGGTATTTCTCCCTCATTTTGCCCGCGGGCTAGGGTTTCCCCTCCACCCATTTGTTCGCGGTGTCATGTACTATTACGGGATTGATTTCTATGATCTATCCCCAAATTCCTTTCTCGACATCTCGACATTCATGGTCGCGTGCGAGGCCTTTCTCCGCGTTCCGCCGCACTTCGGCATATGGCTGAAGATTTTTAATGTAAATCCCAAGGTAGTGAACGACGAGCATGCCGAATGCGGAGGCGCCATGGTGAGCAAGATGCCCAATGTCACATGGCCGACAGGGACTTTCAATGATTCCATCAAGGAGTGGCAGCAGCACTGGTTCTACATCACCGAGCCGCGTGGCAAGGAGTGGACCGCCATTCCGGAGTTCAGATCTGGTGCCCCCCTGCAGCTTACGTCATGGCACGAGAAGGCCTGAGCTGGGCTTCGTCTGACGAGCTATCAGAGCTCCAGTCGCGCGTCCAAGACATGGAAGACAAGAGCGTCAAGCTCGTCAATGTAGTCCAGGTGATGTTGGTTCGCCAGATTATACCATGCCAACACCGAGCTTGCAATCTATGGGAGTTCAACCCGGCCAAGCACCATGCCCAGCTAGAGCTCTTTGGCTCTACACACAAGGACATCTGGAACGTGCTTTTCAAGTCCGGAAAACCGTGGTGGGACTTCACCGAGGACCGCGGATACCAATTGTCCCGTCCCGCAAGTTCGGTAAGCAACTGAATGTTTGATTATTCATGCATTCTGTCCGTACATCCTCAGGGAGACACTTAACGTATTTCCCATCATTTTTCCTAGGGCTGGGCGAAGAAGTCAGGGCGGATCTACTGTCCTGCCCCTCTCCCAGAAGAACCGGCCAGCCCACTCCCGACGAAGATGCTGGTCCCGGTGCCATATAAAGCGCTGAAGAAAAAGACCGAGAAGGAGGCCAAGAAGACCAGGGGAGGCCTTCGTCGCCGTGGTACCACGGACACAAAATCCGAAGACTCTAATGCCCATTCTTCTTCCGAAGAGGATGGGGAGGAGGACGACGAATCCCCCGCATGGGGAAAGAAGAAAAGAATGGCCTCCAGCTCCTTGGAGGCCGATTCGCCTGAGAGGGGAAAAACTCTTCTTCAAGAGGAGTCCACCGATGCCACCGATAGCAGCCCGGAGTGGGATCCCAGGGCCGAGCCCCTTGTGAACTCGTAAGCATAAAATCCGAACACACACATGCGTCCGGACTTGTCATGGCATCACATTCTAATCTGAGCCGTGCTTTTCTTTTTTCAGTCCGGCGAAGCCCCGGCCGAGCAATCCTCGTCAGAGGATCTACTGGGTTCGGACGCTATGGGGAGCGGGACACCCCTGAAGGCCTCCTCCTCCAAACGTAGGAACGAAACCGAGGTTTCGTCCTTGAAGGACCCAGGCCATAGAGTTTGGGAGAAGGTCGTGAAGGTGGCGCCAGGAGGCCATACTTCTGGGGCCGATTACAAGGGAGAGAAAAATCCCGTGGGTGTCGACGACGGAGGTCATCTTGAATCCGGACCCAAGCCAGACACGATTCTAGAGACCCATAAGATCCCTGAGTCCCATCCACCGGCCGCCTTTGTTCAACCAGGTGTGCCGGGTACTTTATTGGCGGCGCTGAAGGGTGCCTCCATCGTTGATGAACACCGTGCCCTCATGGGTGCGGTGATTGAGAAGATTCAGTCTGCTGAGAGTGGATTGAACGAATCCTGAGTCAGCCTCATAAGAGGCTTTGAGGTATGTTTTACGAGTTCTTGGGAGAATGACATGGTATAGATAGTAGCCCCTGATACATTGTTTGGTGAAAGAAAGAACCGAATAGGGGATCAAATTCATGTTCGCAGGAGACTCACTTGATGATACTTATCACTCCTTTTAATCAGCAGGTATCTGTAGTGATTGCAGCCTCTCAAGCTACAGAAGTATCCGGCCTGTGGCGTAATCTGAAGCGGGCCGAAGGAGAACTTGGCCAAGTGAAGAGACAGCTGGAGGATAATCAATGTATGTAAAAACCTTGTTTATGTAGCACGAAAGGATGAGTGTGCATGATAACAATCTTTTGATAATGTGCTCTAGGGGCGTCTGTTGAAATTGAGACCTTGAAGAATGCTTTGGCCGAAGCCGAGAGGAAAGCGGCCGCAGAGCAGGTGCTCCATGAGAAGCATGAGGCCAGAGTTATTGAGGCTGAGTGAGAGCTTCAAGAGGCCATGCAGAAATGCGAGACCCTGGAGCAAAGTTTAGCAGGGAAAGAATCCGAACTCTCCCAGGCTCACCGAGCCGCAAGTGATGCCCAGGGCGAAGCCCAAGGTGCCTTGAAGGAAATCCAGGAGGTGAGGAAGATTGCGGCAGGTAAGGCTTTTTCTGTAAAAAGCAAGTCTAGGAAATGAGAAAATCAAATTTGACAATCTTGAGTTTTGATGTATACAGGGGTATTTGCGGAGCTACCCCGCAACATATCTGATGCCGCCCAATTCTACCGAGTCGAAGGGGGGAATACTGCAGATAAGCTCTTTTGGATGCAGTATCTGGCGCCGAATTATCCGGTGCCCTTTTCGGATCAGTTGAAGCAGCTGGTCGAGCTGCACAAGGCGGCCGAATTAGCCATGAAGTATTTAATTATCTGGTTGTGGCCTGCTGAGCCGATTCCAAGAAGCTACTTCGGGCTCGTGGAGCGGCTTGTATGTGCCTGCCCTCGACTCGAAGTCATCAAGCGGTCAGTCTGCATAGAGGGTGCACGAATGACCTTCGCCCGTGCCAAGGTGCATTGGGGGAAGATGGACGCGGAGAAGCTGATGACTGAGGGACCGCCGGAGGGGAAGGATCACCGCAAGCCCGAACTGTATTATGAAGGTGTCTTGAAAGGAGCCCTCCTTGCGGCGGAGCAGTGCACCAAGGACATTATATTTCCATGAATACGGTCAAGTTCGTCCGCTGTAATATTTGAACAAGAGCATTCTTATCATCTGTTGCTTTCTCGTATGAATGTTTTTCATCCTGAGCGGTCGTTGTATATAACAATTTTGAGAGTCGGCCAGTCGTCAGCTTCCGCCCCACGTAGTGAGTACGGGGGTGTTCGGGATAAACCTTAGCACTCTTTATCCCAGTTTTGGGTCCCTAAAGGAGGTGTTCACCACAGCGAACAAGGCAATCGGACTATAGGGCTTTATCGCTCTCACTTAGCCATAGGAGTTGTTTCGAGGAAGGTAGGCGCAACCCCTAGTGTTCGGAAGTCCGCACGAGGGGCTCTATAAGCGCCTGATCGGAAAAGGCCGATCCATCGCACGCTACATTGGTTATAGCATTATGCGGAAGAAATCCTTAAAGATTTTAGAACCTCTCGAATAGCTGACCAGCTCTCGCTACATCATGACAGTCAGTTTTCGGCTTTCTGTACTAAGGTGCTCGTCCGGAAGAACCGGGACACAATCGCAGTAGTTCTCCCAGTGCTACCTTAGCCGATATAGCGGAACGTAAGGTACCAAAACATAGGAGCCGGGCAAACCCAACTATTGACCCAAGACATGATTCGGAGATGATGCATATAATGCTATAAGTTCGGGGTGCCGAACTACCGTGAAGGTGTTCGGACTTTTTTACCGTAGTATGGGCGTGATGAAGCCCCTGGCATATGGAGGCATATTGCGATAAGCAGCCGCCTTTTAACAAAGGAATTTTAAATAAGAAATAGTAACAGGTGAGCATCATATAAATCCACATGTTGTATTTGAGTAATACGTCAATTCGTGTGAGTATATGTGATGTGATAAAAAGAAATATGATTGCAGAACCTGCTGATACCAGGCGTGCGGGAGTTGTGTTCGGATCCGGGGTGTAGTCGGATGATTACGGGGCAATTTCTAGAGATTCCCTGACGCGCTCGAACTTTTCCCATGCCTTCCATCATAACCTACGTAGAGGTGAACCTGTAAATAAAATGTAAGAAATTATTTTGCGCCACCTAGCGGTTGAGCCGCAGCATGTGGCTTGTTCTATCGTTTCCAGAGTGTTATTAATTTATCTCCGGGCGGGCCGGGCTATCCTGTCTGCGTAGTAGTTCGGATTCCTTTGGTGGTGTCCGGGAGCTTTGCCTTTGACTCGAGGTTCGACTGTAAGGTGTTGTTCCTTGTTCTTGCTGTTAAAGTGGCGGTAGACCCTTGATTAGGAATTTGTTACTGCCATTAACCGTGATGACGCCGCGTGGACCGGGCATCTTTAATTTATGGTAGGCATAATGTGGCACCGCGTTGAACCGAGTGAATGCGGTTCGTCCGAGCAGTGCCTGATGGTCGCTACGAATGGGGACGATGTCGAAGACTAAGTCTTCCGTATTGTGATTGTCCGGAGATCCGAAGACCACTTCCAGTGTGATTGAGCCCGTGCAATAGGCCTCTGCACATGGTATTATACCTTTAAAGGTGGTTTTTGTGGGCTTGATCCTTGAAGGGTTGATGCCCATTTTGCGCAGTGTATCCTGGTAAATCAGGTTCAGGCTGCTGCCTCCGTCCATAAGGACTTGTGTGAGGTGGAATCCGTCAATGATGGGGTCGAGGACCAATGCGGCCGAACTGCTATGACGGATACTAGTAGGGTGGTCCCTGCGATTGAAGGTGATCGGGCAAGAGGACCATGGGTTGAAATTTGGGTCGATTGTATAAACCTCCCTTAGTGCATGTTTCCACTTGCGAATGTTGCTTGCGTGTATCATATTCACCGTTTTCACCTGGGGAGGGAATTTCATCTTTCCTCCTATATTCGGTGATCGGGGCTCTTCATCATCGTTGTCACTTTGAGACCCCTTCCCCTTGTTTTCGGCGTCTAACCTGCCGGCTTGTTTGAAGACCCAGCATTCTCTATTGGTGTGGTTGGCTGGTTTTCCAGGGGTGCCATGAATTTGGCATGGACGGTCGAGTATGCGGTCAAAATTGGACGGTCCTGAATTGTTTTTGTTGAATGGTTTCTTCCGTTGACCGGCCTTTGAGCCGCTGAATCTGGCATTAACTGACGTGTCTTCGGCATTATCGCCGTTTTTGCGGCGCTTGTGTTTGTTGCGCCGTGATTTGTCGTTGCAATCTTTAGCTTTCGATGTGCCTGGATTGCTTGTTGTATTGTTGCTACGGACCAACCAGCTATCCTCGCCCGCGCAAAAGCGAGTCGTGAGTGTTGTCAGAGCTACCATAGACATTGGCTTTTCCTGACCGAGATGTCGGGCAAGCCATTCGTCACAGATGTTATGTTTAAAGGCCGCTAGGGCTTTGGCATCCGGACAGTCAACAATTTGGTTCTTTTTGGTTAGGAACCGGGTTCAAAATTTCCTGCCTGACTCTCCGGGCTGCTGGGTTATGTGACATAGATCATCAGCGTCCGGTGGGCGCACGTAAGTGCCCTGGAAGTTATCAAGGAATGCGTCTGCCAGGTTCTCCCAATTCTCGATGGAGTTTACCGGCAAGCTATTCAGTCAATGTTGATCCGGTCCCTTTAGTTTTAGTGGGAGGTACTTGATGGCATGTAGATCATCTCCGCGGGCCATGTGAATGTGAAGAAAAAATCTTCTAGCCATACCGCGGGGTTTGTGGTGCCATCGTATGATTCAATGTTCACGGGTTTAAATCCTTCCGGGAATTCATGATCCATTACTTCATCAGTGAAGCATAGGGGATGTGCGGCGCCTTTGTGCTGGGCTTCACTGTGTTCGGCCCAGCCGGATATGTTAGTGTATCCGGCATGACGATTCTTGTCACGCGTTGGGGCGCATCCTCGTGATCCGTAGATCGATATTGACTGTCCTGCTTTGTTTTCTAATACATCTCACAGGTCCTTCGTGTAGCCCCGGGCTATAGTGTTATTGTTTGATTGGCCACGGGGTGCGGTCTGGAATTTGGGCTGGTACGCCGCTTTGTCGCGGCCACGGGGTGGCCAGTCAGCCGCATCATGCGCTGGTAGCGTGGGTTTTAAAGCCTCCTCCTCGAGTGGAGGTAGCAGCCTGCGCTTTGGGTAGCTTTTGCTAGGGCGCTCGAGTCCATATTCCTCGGCAGCCAGGACATCAGTCCATCTGTCAGTTAGTAGATCTTGATCAACTTGAAGTTGTTGCTGCTTTTTCTTCAGGCTTTTTGCAGTGGCTATAAGCCGGTGTTTGAAGCGCTCCTGCTCAACGGGATCCTCCGGCACGATGAATTCTTCGTCTCCAAGGCTCACTTGGTCTTCGGAGAGAGGCATGTAATTATCATCCTCTGATTCTCCATCAGTTGTCTGTTCTTTAGGGCTAGCTTGCCCATCCTCTTGCTCGGCCATCTCGAAGCCTGGCTGGGCAGGATTGTTTTCAGCACCATCCATATTATTATCTCTTGTGCCGGTATCATTGTTTTTGCTGTGGCTGGGCTTGGAGCGGTGACGATGGCGCCGGTGTCTAAATTGCTTCCCCAAGGGGTTATCTTCCGTTGCCTCATCGCCATTGCTTTCTTTAGGTGTGTCCACCATATAAATAGCATATGATGAGGTGGCAGTCCATCGCCCTGTAGGCGGTGGTTCCCGTTCTTCTCCTGCATCATCGTCCATACCGTCAATGTCTTCGGAGTCGAAGTCAAGTACGTCGGTTAAATCATCGACAGTGGCTATAAAGTGGGTGGTGGGTGGGGGACGAATTTCTTCATCGTCCGCTCCCCACTCGAGCCGGACATAGTTCGGCCCAGAATCTCCTGACTAGGACTGAGACCTTAATGAGTTCAGCACGTCACCCCGGGGGTGAGTGGTAAAAGATATCCGTGGCAGTGAACTCCATGACGGGTGCCCAATCTGATTCGATAGGCACGGACGCACGCGGTGCGGATCCTGCAACCGTAAACAAGTCCGAGGGTCCGAAATCGCCACTCTCACAGGAGGTGGGATCAGTGTTCGGCTCCGACGCCGATGAGTGTGCGGCCTCCGTGGCAGGGTCCATCCACCCGTCCTCGCAAGGCATGATCTGCTCCGGATTGATTCCCGGCGCCAACGCGGGTGCGATCTCCCTGAATACTGTCCAACGGCAGATCAAAGTCATGTCCGTCGTGACTGTTCGGCGCACCTGTCATGGGATCGAATCCATCAAATAGCAAGTCTCCGCGGATGTCGGCAGTATAATTTAAGCTTCCCAACCTAACCTGATGGCCAAGGGTGTAGCTGTCGATCTGCTCCACATGGCCAAGCGAGTTGGCCCGCAGTACGAAGCCGCCGAATACGAAGATCTGTCTGGGAAGAAAAACCTCCCCCTGGACCGCATCGTTGAAGATGATCGAGGGAGCCATCAAGCCTTATCGCGACGACACTGTGGAACTCTCGATGAAAGCACCAATGTCGGTGTCAAAACCGGCGGATCTCGGGTAGGGGGTCCCGAATTGTGCGTCTAAGGCTAATGGTAACAGGAGGCAGGGGACGTGATGTTTTACCCAGGTTCGGGCACTCTCGATGGAGGTAATACCCTACTTCCAGCTTGATTGATCTTGATGATATGAGTATTACAAGAGTTTATCTACCACGAGATCGTAGAGGTTAAACCCTAGAAGCTATCCTATGATTATGATTGTTGTTGTCCTATGGACTAAACCCTCCGGTTTATAAGACACAGGAGGGGGCTAGGGTAACACAAAGTCGGTTACAGAGAAGGAAATCTACATATCCGAATATCCAAGCTTGCCTTCCATGCAAAGGAGAGTCCCATCCGGACACGGGACGAAGTCTTCAATCTTGTATCTTCATAGTCCAACAGTCCGGCCAAAGTATATAGTCCGGCTGTCTGAGGACCCCTTAATCCAGGACTGCCTCAGTGTGGATGGGAGCATTCAGAAAAAATCACTACGCATTCAATGGCTTGAGGCGATCATTATGTGCAATTGAACGGCTCCAAAGGCTGATAGCCTGAGGGAGGTCCTAGGGTGCCCAGTTGTAATGTTTTAAAATGAGAATTGAGAAAATCCTTGTGCTTATTACGCCACCGATTGGTTATATGTTTTTCTCCATGTGGTTCTGCCTAAGTAGACATGAAGATTGAAAATAGTTAAGGTCTGAAAAAATAGTATGTCGAAGGAACGATAGCTGAACAGTTAATTCTAGTACAATATATACGGGCTTTCAATGTGCATGAGATTATCACCTCTATGTATAAATTCTCCAGAGATCGAAAGGATCACAGCAAGCCAATAATTATGTCCGGATCAAAACTATACATTCTGATATATATGATCTAGACAGAATCCAGCAGCATTGATAGGCTATCAATGGACGAACTCTTCATTGAGCAAATAACATAATATTAGTACCCAAAGTGTACTCCAAGATGATATAAAACTTATGCGCACAAATGAAAAATGCAGCATATGATTATGAATGTGTAAATGATAATATACGGTACCTAAAAAAGTGAGGAGCCAAACAGTTATTTTTTATTATTAAACGGGTCACGAATTACAGCCAAGGTCTCTAGTTTGGGCGCAGAGACAACAGTTATTTGTGAAGGTGTATAACAATTATCAAGGAGCAACCTTTCAAGTGAAGGGGCATCTTCGATGATGAGCTGCTGTCCTTCAAAACAAATTCCAATGCTTTTAAGGTGAGGCGACTTTATTTGGAGACAACTGATAGGGATTTCTATTCCCAAAACAATCAGCAAGCGCTCCAGGGCAGGGCAACTGGAGTGGATGATGCTGTGCAGTGAGGCCTCCGACAGATAAACCACCACAAGCGAAAGTTTTTTTTAGCAGTGGGAGTCGAAGCATTTGTACCAGATCGTTTGGTAGATGGCACCGGGTGAAGGTGGCAGTGTGGAGAGAGGAGGAAAACTGCGAGATGGACAACAGTGGTGTGGGCACGAATTCTTGGTGTGTTCGTGGTATGAAACTTTTGTGGTAATGGTACAACTCAAACTGCTCAAGTTTTCCGAATTCAGGGGATGTCAGGCAAGCGTCCACCTTGCCGGGTATGGACAGCAGATAGCGTGTCGGGATGCAGAGGCATTGAACGGGGCCCTGCTGGTGAGAAGAGACGATGGCTCTGAGGAGATCAAATTCAGGAAGGATAGATATCTAAGGACAGTCGAGATTGAGGGGCGCGGTGCGCCATAGAGGGCGGCACCGAGTTGAGAGGACTTGTGTGCGGCAGCAATCCTTGGTGGGGAGAAGCGAGATGATCTGCTCAAGGATTACGTCCGGGAGATCGCTGATGTGGTCCACCGGAGATTCTACCAGTTCCTTAGATCCGGGTGGGGGGGGGGGGGCTCGCCGCTTCTCCCGGTGCTACCGGGTGCGGGATCTACAACCGGCATTGCCACTGGCGGGAGCCTCATCTTCTTGGCGCTGGGGCCAGCCGACTCCATTTTCCTTGTGGGCGTCGCGCCAAGCTCATGGGTTTGAGCAGAGTAGTCAGAGACGAGCCTAGTGGCAATTCGAGTGGGGAAGAAGGAGGGCTGGGGATTTCTGTAGGAGTGGAAGAAGAGGAGCAGGCGTTTTCTGTACGAGTGAGGAGGAAGGTGAGCACGGGCTTTCTGGACGAGTGAGGAAGATTGGGGAGCGGGGGGAATTGGGGCGGGGAGACGGAAGCGGGAGACCGAGCTGTTCGTGTTTATAAGGCGGGCCGCACTAACTACTCGCTTTTTCCCAAGAACCGCTCTCTTCTTTTGCGTTGATGGCTTGCTGCATTGGAGCTGGCGCATGGACTTGGCTGACTGGCCATGCATGCAGGATGCATGTGCCCGCCGGCCACTGCATGCACCTGGTTTGTTACTAGGCCTATTTAATAGGGTGGTTATGGAGTAAATTAAGGAGATTTATTTTCTCTGTGCATCCACTAAATTAGAGGATGCGGTAATCGATGCGAACACTCACATTAAACTAAGCTTCAAGATACGGTATGCATACTGACATTCAGAAGAACAAAAGTTCAGCATGTCTATGCATCTCAATGATTCACCATACTATAACCAGTACAAAGCTGTGAGAAGGTGTGGAAATAAAGAAAATCGGTCGATGCTTCTCTGAGCAAAGGGCCTCCCTGCGCACGCATTAACTTCCTGGGCATGCTTGTTTCTTCACAATGTTGCGAGCACTTTGAGCATGTTAGCAACTCCACAACTAGCTAGCTGCCTCATCTTGCAATTGATGCTGACACATTTCCAGCAAACACATGAGGCAATAGAGATGACTCAACATGAGTCCATATTGTGCAGTTCCCCTAAAATCATATTCATTGTCCTGAATCTGAAAAGATAGAAAAACAGTAGCTATACTTAAACGGTGTTGCAAAACAGTAGCACATATCAATAGGTCGGCATGACAAAACACGATCATCTGGACGAAGGGGATACTGACCTACCTGAGGAAGATTATATATAATTTAATAAGTCCTTGGTTGATTTCCACCTTCGGCTGCACTGCTTGTTTGCTCCTCCACACATGACAGGATCGTTCCGCACTGCATTCAGCAAGTCAACGTGCGAATAAGCTAATTTCATCTTGCGGTGGTCACTATACCTAGTTACGAATGCAGGAATACCTGGAGCACCATGAGGTTAGCTGGCAGCAGGTAGATGCAGCCATATAAATTTTGTGCGGTGCTACAAAAATTGAGGTTTGTATCCCTTCCCGTTATGAGAATTCTTCTTGAAGTTGGTAGAATGTGACGGCTTGTTCTTTGCATCAAACTTGCCTTTCCCCTGAGATTTGTTCTTGTTGCTTTGGGGCTGGTTGGGCTGGAAGTTCTTCTTGTGTACCATGTGGGCACTAGAAGCTCCCTCAGCGACCCGAGCACGTGTGTATTTTGCTCTCGCCTTCTCCTCAAAATCAAGAGTGCTAATGAGATCCAAAACAGAAAACTCATGTCTCTTGTTTTTTGGAGAAGTAGCAAAATCGTTCCACGAAGGTGGAAGCTTGGCAATGATGATCCCAGCAACAAATTTGTCCGAAAACACACACTTAAAGTACTCAAGTTCCTTAGAGAGTGATTGTATCTCATGAGTCTGCTGAACAACAGAGCGCTCATCAGTCATCTTGTAGTCACAGAATTGCTCCATGACGTACAACTCGTTGCCAGCGCCCGAGGGCCCAAACGTGGCCTCGAGCACAGCCCACATGTCTTTGCCGCTATCAAACGACATATATGAATCCACAATGGAATCGTCAAGAACACTCAGCAGGGCGGCTTTGAAGAGGGTATCCATGTTCTGAAAAGCTTCATGTTGTGTAGGACTAAGATCGCCATCAGGCTTACCCTTAGTGGCGTCATAGCAGTACATGATCTGAAACCAATATACTACTCTTGTGGGCCACCTTTTATATTGCACCCCCTTAAAAGTAGGCGGCTTCAAAAGCGCAGCAAAACCACTCGGAGTAAATTGCCTATAATCAGGTTTTCGAATTGGATTGTTGAATATATGAGCAATTTAGTATGAGATTTAATCCGAATCAGCAGTAAATAGATCATGACGACAATTGCAAACATCAAAGTAATGATGAGGACTAAACCAGGAAGACAAAATCACATACTGTATAGCGGGAGCAGAACCACTTTGGTTGATGTTGTCACTCATGTCATTGATGAAGAGCTTACCGGGGTCGGGGAAGAAGGATGTCGTTGAGGAAGTCATCGCTGGCAGCAGTCACAGGAGTATGCTCCCCAAAAACCTAATCGCCCCTCTCCCGTACAGGATCATGAAAGGCGGGATTCAGAGGACTGTTGTCCCTTCTCGCGGTGCACGCCGGAAGGAGGGTTGGAGAAGAATTGCGTGGCGACGCTAAGATCTGGAACGGTGCGAAACCATATGATACAGCAGCGGCTAGGGTAGAGCATGTCAGGTCGGTCGTGCGAGTATAATAGTAGGCCTTTGGCCCCCAAACCCCACGTCCAAGTCCATAATAGCCCCACCAAGGTTTGTCTCAAAAAAATAGAGTAATTAAGGCATTCGTTAGTCCCTTTAGTATAAATACTATATCATTAATAATGGCCCCACCTTTTGTCCCACAAAGTATGTTGGAGTACAACCGGCGACACGTTTACAATCCGCTTATCTTCTCTCTCCTTCAACTAAGCACAAATACTATATTTAAATCCTTATAGCCTGCTTATGTCATCTAATTGTAGTACTTGCTCTAAAGTTACTATCCACTGTATAGTCTGAAATGCCTGGCGTGCAGCGGGCGGTGCCCTCGATCAACAAGGCCGCTTCAGCGGGCGGAAGCGATGAGAGATTGCGTCGCCTCGACTTGCCATCAATGTGGAGCGGCGGGCTCAAGCAGTAACCGGGCAGGAAGCAGCGGGGAGGGAGGGTTTTTCGTTGGGCCAAGAAGGTGAGAAGCCAACTTGGGATCGGTCCGGACGGGGAAATATCATGTGCACCCATACTCTGCATATGACACTAGTCTATGTTACTACTCCTTCCTTTCCGATTTATAGAGATGTTTAGAGTAACATAGTAATATGTTACAGTATAAGTTACTCCCCACTATGACCATCCTTGGCCTCTCCCAGTGCTCCACCATGTATAGCTGCTAAGCCTGCCACGTAGGCATAAAATATGATGTGGCACCAATAAACTAAGCACATATACATTGAAGACTTGAGTTACTAAGCCATTTAATGCACTTGGCACCTCATCTAAGCACATCTAAGCACTTACTAGCACCCCCTTGACCGTGGACCTTGACGGTGTACGTCTCCTTGTGTCTCATAATTTTCCTCGTCATCATCTAAGTCCTAGAAGATCTCACCCACATCATCATTAGCATGCAGCCGCCTTGGTAGACAACATGCGCAGAAGGAGTAGATGCGACTAGGGACGCACCACGTCGTGGGCACTCCGTACGTGCTCGTGTGCGTGCAACGTGCGTGTTTTTCCATCGGTGCTAGCTCTAAGGCCGAGGCTGCGTCCGTCTTCGTCTCTGACTAGTCGTTGAGCAACGACGGCAAAGAGGTGCTGCAAGAGATGCGTAGGCGTCGTTGCGTGCGAGCTTCGCTGTAGCACGACGAACCAGACGTCGCCGCAGATGGCGCATGCCTCCATGCAGCCGAGTGTGTGCGCATGCATGTGTTATTCACGTGCATTCTGCGGCCAAGCGTGTGTGCATGCACGTGTTGTGTACGTGCGTTGTGTGCTCCATGCTGTGTGCGTATGTGCATGAGTTGGATCGGATGGAGCTAGTGTATTGGCTTGTGTACATGCGTGGCTGCATGCGTCCTGTACATGCGCGGCTTGTTGCGTGGTTATCAATATAAACTACTCCCTCCGTTCCTAAATATAAGTCTTTCTAGCCATTTCAAATAGACTACAACATACGGATGTATGTAGACATATTTTAGAATGTAGATTCACTCATTTTGTTTCGTATGTAGTCCCTTATTGAAATCTCTAAAAAGACTTATATTTGGGAACGGCGGGAATATAAAACATCTTCAACTTAGCATCCTGATGTACCATTTCTAGTGGTTAGCGAAGAGTTCATGTTCTTTTATTTGTTTATAAGTGGGCATGCGGCAAAAAATAGGGGGAAACGTGCAAGGTTCCTTGCAGACGCTCCACCGCGAGGTTCCTTCTCCTTCTCGGTCGTCGGGAATCTATGATCTTCAACTCTTTTCTTTTACGTGAGCTTTGTTCATCCTTTTCCCAACACGCGAGACATCTAGCATCAAGGTGCATGTGTCATGCAAGAAAATGGAGATAATCTGATAAGCAGTGCGTAAGTGAGTCGTGCACTTCAATGGTACCTACGCAATATTTTTTTCTCCTCGATGGCACGTGAATAGTGCATGTACTCAACGACGGAGCACGGGATGGTAGCAATGACATGGTCAGCCCTTTTTTGGAGAGAGTGCATACTAAATAACTTTGATGTGTCCTGTCAACTCGCAGAATGACGAGAAGCTTGATTACGCCTTCTCCCTCGCCAACGCGTGCGCGGTGGCTCGCACCACGAGGAGAAACTTTTGCTTACAAGCGATGGACGTGCAGCAGTTCATTTGGTGTCAGATTGCGAGAAGTACTACTGTAAAACCATCGACTTCTGGAAGAGGCGAAGAGCCAAGCGCAAGGTCACCTACTAACCTTAGGCTAGGCGTAGTGGGAGTAACATAAGTAGGGGTACCTGCTTTTTTTATTCTAGAAACAACCACACGCGAATATCGAGGTGCTAGTTACGTAGAACAAATTTCCTGGAGTCCGTGTTCAGCCCTCCTCTATCTCTCTTCTCAGCCAGCCAACGGACGTGCGGAGCCCATCGTCTGTTTGCTCATATGCGGTCCCACATGTCAGTGAAAACACAAGAGGACCCACTGAACCTGCACATCTTTCACCTCGACGTGCTGGTGATGAAAAACAAATCCAATAAAGATCTTCGGTGGCTGCTTTTGTAGTTACTCAAGAGTAGTAAGATTCTATTTACAGTTTAACCCAAGATGCACATCACGTGGCTTCAACTACCACTCTATTTTCTTGCATGACACGACCTGGATGCTGGATTTCCGACGTGTCGGCAAAAGGATGCAAATTTGTTGTGTAGAATGGATGCAAGTTTTGGTATTGGGAAGAAGAGTACATCTATATATTGATAGAGCGCAATTTAGTAGATGTTCTAGAACTTTTGGCTAGCATAGAGGCTAGAGATGAGACTAGTGCACTTGTTGATACTCCTACTAGAATAGAGGCTAGACATGAGACTAGATGCGAGGAAGCAACGTCTACTTCTTCACACTCGAAGAAGAAAGAAGCACGCAAGATCGAGCCTCCGCAGATCAACAATGAATGTATCGAGAAGGCACTAATCCAACTTACAGGAGCAGTTATGGAAGTTCGATATCTTCTAAATTGTATTCTTGTGGTTCTTGTTTTCTTTGGTCTTGCTTTTCTACTCAAAATTATCATTGGAGTTCGTGCAAAACGGATGTCCATTTGGGGTCATGCGTTGGAGTTGGCCTTACAAGTGGGATCGCAGTTGAGGAAACCGACTATCAGCAAACCCGTGCCTCGCCCGCCACGCGATGGCTAAAGTTAGAGAAACGACGAGGTTGAAGAGATTGCTCTAGCACGGACTCTAAGAAATATGGTGTCAGATGGATGTCGTGCTGGTGGCGTGTGCCGTACTCCTGGACGTGAATGCTTGTTCTGGCCCATGCCACCCTACTACTCCTACTACTTACATAGTACTCCTACTAGTAGTATCGAGGATTCGAGGTGCTGGTTACGTACAGTGAACACATTAACATATGGCTACAGTAAAAACACCCGCCCGACGCGCGAAGCATGTGAAGCTAGTAGAAATAGTGTACTACTATTGTTGATTGGCCTCATTCGATAACCCGTTGCAATGCACGTACAATTATGTATTCGGAAAATATTTTTTTGCCTCGTCGCACCACTCACTCAGAGAAGCAACTCGAAAGCTATTCATAAATTTAGTAAGTTTATCACAGGCATATCATTTTATTACATACTACAGGTCATCAACCCACATCGACAACGAGGATACATTATAAATACTAAAGTTTTCATCACACAACAAATAACAAGCAATGAGATGAACTTCAACTCAACCAATCCTCGGCGTTGGAAACGCTTGCTTTGAACCACAAGTGATTCTCTAGGACGGGCCATCTATTGTCAATCTCGAGACCAATGCAGGACTGATCATCCATGCTAAAGCGGCCTGCTATATCAGTACCAGGGTAGGGAACCACCCAAATGTCCGAGGTATAGATACAGTTGCTTCTCATAAATGGTACTAGTAACATTGTGTCAACATCAGTTGGATCGCCTTTCACCATCATCGGATAGTTTTGTCCAAGGAAGAGCGAGTTTTCTCCAAGACTATAAATTCTGTACCAGGGAGAAGGTGTTGGCGCTATCACACTAGTATCCATCCTGAATACCATGCAACGAGTGTTGGAATAGGTCCGGAGAGTGCGACCATGGGAGACAACACGTGCTCCCTCAGTAGTAACAAACTCAGTGCGATGTATACAGACAAGAAGAGGTGATCCATCAGAATTAGTTACCACGCGCCACTGAGTATATACGTTCTGCTCATCCTCATGCTCGTGATCATCACCATCGTCATCTCCCCCTTGGTTATAAAAAATTTCAAGTATAGGTGGTGGAATGTTCATAGGACCTTGGAAACACAAGAAGAAGGTTAATTAGTAAAGGGAAACTTGCTAACCCGCATGCATGTGGATGAAACAATTATAATTACGGTGAAAGACAAACGTACCGAAACTACGAGGATCCCATGCAAAAACAGTGCCATGAGTGGTGGAAGCAAACACAATACCCTCGTATTGAATTGCATCACAGTACACATCCGTATATAGAAACTGATTTTTGAGCAATATCCATCGAGTCGAACCACAAAGGACGGCAACAAGCTTGTCGAAGATAGAAACAACTTCATAGTTCTTGTAAGTCCAAGAGCGGTTGGGAACTCGACAAATTGCTATCTTCCATAGAAGACAGTCACCATGATCGTATTTGAACGTGCGTACAATACCGGTGTGCTCAACCTCTGGGCAGTCTGCTGAGATTTTTCGAAGTGGAACCCGGTGACGAGTGTACACATTTACAAGTTCCCACTCGCAGTTCTACCCAATATAAACAACCCAATCTCCATTTGCACCTGCCCAATCCTCGCCCTCAAGCGATGGCATCTTAACATCATATGTATCATTATCAAGCGGCATCAACTTGCACAAGGCGAGGCCTTCGTCGTCCCCATGCCAGTCATCAGGGTCACGGCGAAGAAGATAGGGGAGATCAAACCGCGTCTTGACCCTTGGGTTCCTTGTAATGATGTTATTAGTTGAGTCGAGAATGGTCTTGAACAAACCTGCCATACTAGCCGAGGTGATGAAGTCGCACCGATCAATGAGTTCCTCCATGACGTCATCTTTCAGATTGGGGCAAGAATAACGGGGTCGTTTCTGGCCTGTTCCCTCCATGGAGAAGACGATCGAACAATGGCAGAAGGAAGGGTGAAGGCAAATGGAGGAGGGAGGAAGAGTGTTGGGGATACAACTACTGAGTGTAAACCGCCCAGGAGGGGCTGGTTCACCCTCGACTATATTGAAGCCCACGAAGACTCAGAAGATGGCGCTTTAGTATGAAGCTTAGAGGCCCGGAGCCCAAAGGCGGATTAGGGCCCATAGTGGTAAACCGCCATAGTCATGTAACTTGTATTGTAAGATAAGGAAAGGAGAGACCGAGCCGAATACTTGTATGAGTCGGCCTCGGGACTCTGTAAACCGGCCGGGCGTCAACCCGTGTATATAAGGGGACGACCCGGCGGCGGTTCAGGGACAAGAAACAACAACTCGATAGTCAGGCATAGCTTGTTTAGCTCCCTGGTTAGCGAGACCCCAATAATCCCATCACAACTAGACATGGGCCTTTACCTTCATCGAAGGGGCCGAACTAGTATAAAAATCCTCGTGTCCATTGTCCGGTTTAACCCCTTTAAGCTAACCTGTAGCGATGGCTCCACGACTAAGTCCTTCTATGAGGACATCTGATGTGATATTTCCATGACAGTTGGCGCCCACTGTGGGGCTATCGCACGATGGTTTCGAGTTCTTGAAGGGCAGCTTTGAAGGACTCAAAGGATACGCTGTGGGCCGGATGACCAAGAGTCGTCGCGGCAAGCTCTACATCGACGATGCAGGCTGGGGCCCCGAGGTTGGCTCAATTGAGTACGGTTACCGGGTCCCCTTCGGCGGAATTCACGTCTTCATCGGCAAGATCGGCGAACCGGGCCCTGAGCCGGACATCTGCACCGACCTCGTCGAAACGGCTCAGCGTGCAAGTCCCGCCCGGATTCAGCCTCCCATGAAGCGTGCGGTCGTGGGATGTGTCCACGAAATCGGATCTAAACCAGTGTCTGAAGATGAGACGGTCGCGTATTCCGACGGCGAATCATCCACTGGTGAAACCGAATCCCTATACCAAGTTCGGGATGGCGTGCTTGAAGGGTATTCCGATGGCACCAGTATTCCGGAATTCCTTGAACCGCCAAACCATGTTGGGATTTTCATGGCCGGAATGCAGCCAACCTTTCAAAACTCTACTGCGGCGGCGTCTGGACCGATAGCAGGGGCAGGAGGCTCCGCGCGCCGGCCGGCTCAAGTTCTCTCCGGTTTGATGGATGCCTGGGCAACCTTGTTGACTACGGAAGTAACACCGGCGACATAGGATCAGCGCAATGCAGATGTGGCAAGTCTAAAGGATCAGATAACACAAGCCAAGGAGGACTTAGCGGCTGAGGAAACTAGGATGGCTCAGGAACGGGCCGCTTTAGATGCCCAGGCACAAAGGATTCAAGCCGAGAATTATCGACTTTTGATGGATCAGAATGCTTCAAATCAAGTATTCAGGAGGAGACATCAATCTCGCTTGCCGGCGGATTACAACGCAATGAATCTCTTTGAAACGCCAGGTGCAGGAACTAGCAACCCGCCAGCAGTAAACCGGAATACCGATCCAAGAACCGGAGCGCCGGAGCAGCCTCAGGTGATGGGTCCACCTCGGTGCACAGATAACGCGCCGTGATACACCACACCCCCGCCGGGTCACTTCTCTACCCCTTTGTATAATATGATAGCGGCTGCGTCCCGGTTGGTAGCTATTCCGATAGAAGGTGAATCGCCTGCGGCGGTCGAGACACTGCGGGCCAGGGATCTTCTTCAAACAGCTCTGACACAGCAGCAAGCTTACTCGTATAGCCGAGACAAGGTTCACTCCACTCCACGTCCAAGCAAAAGCTATAGCAGGCTTATAGATGAACCGGAAGTGTCCAGCAGTGCACGGCGCTGCATTGTCCCTCAAGGGCCTAATCCGGCACGTGGTAATGTGAACGCTCAGGACGTGGTGGACAATGGCAGAGCATGAAGGGAGGCCGCTTTAGTAGCACAGCATATGGGTCGTTATCAAGCCGCCCCGGTTCAGCCAGCAGCGTCAGTGGACCGGGGCACCGGGCTCGCTTTCAGTTCTTGGGGAGTGTCGTGTCTTATTCCGGCTCTATGTAATGTGCGCCTGCCTAAGGACTTCAAGGGCCCACGTAAAGTACCAAATTACACCGCTGATCAACCACCCGAGGCATGGGTGGAAAGTTATGACATGGCTATGGAGATGCTGGACGTGGACGAAGCAGCTTCTGCAAAGTACTTCACGATGATGTTGGAAGGAACAACCCGTACATGGTTGAAGAATCTACCAGCTAACTCTGTCGAGTCACGGGACCAGTTGAAGGCCCGGTTTATAGCCAATTTTAAGGACACATGTAAACAGCCTATGTCCATTGTGGATCTTGATGCTTGTGTTCAAGGGGAGAACGAGTCGACAACTCATTGGGTGTGCCGGGTTTCAGAAGTCTTGCATTCATCGGACCGTATTAATGCTGGCTCGGCAATCATCCCCTTGGAGTGTAATTGCCGGTTTAAGTCACTGAAGATGAAGTTGGGACGGCTCAAGCGCCACTGCAATGACATGGGCACCCTTATAGCCGCCTTGGTCAAGTATGCCGATTCTGATAATACCAAGGATCCCGATTTTGATGAGGAGAAACCGGAGAAGGGAAAGAAGAACGGCGGTGCAAAGGGATAGCAGCACAACCAAGGAGGCCATGGGAATAACGGTAAGCGTAAAGCAGATTCAGATTTTGTAGCTAACGCTAATGTGTAGCGTCGTAAGGGTAAACCGCCCCAGCGCGGCGGCGGAATGAATCTGGAGCATTTGTTGAATCAACCCTACCCAAAGCGTGGGACCAAGGAGGTTCCTGCAACGCATCTCTGGAAAGATTGTCACATTATGAAGGAGTTCAAAACTCTGATCTTTTCCGGTATGATCAGGGTCCATCGGGCGGTTCAGGTCCAGGTTTTCATGGTGGCGGCGGTTCAAACTCTAGATTTCAGAATAATCAGGGCAACCAGAACAACCAAGGTGTTAATAATCAGCAGAGGAGTAAATTGCTCAAAGCCACCACATTTGTGGCACGGATACTGCAAAATCACCACTATTGCCGAAAATCACAAAAAACCACCGGCTCCGCGGCAAGTGAGTAACAAATTTCACTAATTCAAAACTGAGCCGCGTCTAACAGCAAAACTGATGGGTTGGCCCCACATGTCAGGCTGACTTGGCATGCCTGTGTGGATATTATGATGAGGTGGAAGGTGACCCCACCTGTCAGCCTCACATATCCTTTAACCTTTTTTATTTTTCTTATTCCTTCTATCTCTCCCTCTCGCAAAGCTGCTCACTCCACCATTGTCGCCGCAGCAGAGCCCCTCGAGAAGCCCCGCCGTCGCCGGGAAGCCCCTTCCGCCGAGAAGCCCCGTCGCCGGGAAGCCCCTTCCTCCCTCCCCTCTTGGCCTCGATGCCCCCACTCGCGCACGCGGCCACGGGCGACGGACGCCACGCCATGGCCGCCCACCGAGATCCGTCAGTCAACGCCGGGTTGGCCTCCTCCTGCAGCGTCGTTCACCACCTCCCTGCAGCTTTATGTGGCGGTGGATCGAGTGTTGCAGGCAGCAAACGAACGCTGAAGCCAACGGATCAACTGAATCGGGAGCAGCTGCGTTGACCTGCTGCTAGCCAGGGCCGACTCGATGGGAGGCGTCGGTGCGATTCGATGGGAGACGTACTGCAGAACGGCGGCGTTGACCTTCTGCTGGCCAAGATAGATAGGTCCGTCCGCGTACGGCCATGCTGTGGGCGACTCCGGTGGCGGGATCCTGCCTCGCCCTCGACCTCCCCCACCTTCCTACTCTCTGGATCCGGTTGTTCCCCACGATGTCATCACTGGGTATGGCCGCATCCGCCGCCGCTAATCGTCGAGGAGCACCCCCGAGCTCCGCCATCCTGCAGCAGCACCGAGCTCAAGCCACAGGCGGATAGGAATAGAGAGAGGGGGAAAAGAGATGTGAGGAGGAAGAAGGAGGTATGGGGCTGACATGTGGGCCCTTTGCCACCTCATCATAATATCCACACAGGCATGCCAAGTCAGCTGACATGTGGGGCCAACCCGCCGCTTTCTTTGTTAGACGCGGCTAAGTTTTGAATTAGTGCGATTTGTTACTCACTTGCCGCGGAGCCGGTGTTTTTTTGTGATTTTCGGCAATAGTGGTGGTTTTGCAGTATCCGTGCCACAAATGTGGTGGCTTTGAGCAATTTACTCCCAGCAGAGTAATCAAGGAAATCAGCAGCAGTCGGGTTACCAGAGTGACCCAAAGCAGTTGAATGGTGGGCAGTATCACGTATTCACCACTAGTTTGTGTAAGCGTGGTCAGAAGCTTCACAAGAGGGCTGTTAATGCTGTTGAACCGGCAGTACCACGTTACCTGCGGTGGTCCAAGCAACCTATTGTGTGGAGCAGAGAGGATGATCCGCCCTGGGTTGACAATCCGGGTCACCTGGCTTTGGTGGTGGCACCGCAGGTGGGAGGTTATAAGTTCACCAAGGTACTCATGGATGGAGGGAGCAGTATCAATATTCTGTATTATGAGACTTTCCGGCGCATGGGGTTGACAGACAAGAGTCTTAAACCGTCCAACACTGTTTTCCATGGTGTGGTACCAGGTAAATCAGCGTATGATGTTGGTAAGATCGCTTTGGAGGTTGTGTTTGGTGATGAACATGACTCCCGGTCTAAGACATTGACCTTTGAAGTGGTGAGGATCCAGAGCCCTTACCACGCACTGTTTGGGCGACTGGCTTATGCAAAGTTCATGGCGAGGCCTTGTTACATTTACTTGCAGCTCAAGATGTCGGGTCATAAAGGGACCATTACGGTTCATGGAAGTCGTAAAATCTCTTTAGATTGCCAGGAAGGTGATGCGGCCTATGCTGAGTCGGTTTGTGCTACAGAGGAGTTGAAGTTCTATAAAGATAATGTTGATCCGACAGATATGACCCCTCTGAAGAAGCCCACAACTAAGCATGACCCGAACCTGACGTTCAAACCTGCTGATGAGACTAAACTTGTTGACTTTGTTCCTGGCGATTCGTCCAAGCAGCTTTAGCATCAAGACAAATATGGATCCGAAATAGGAAAGCGCGCTCATCGAGTTCATCCATGAGAACCGGACATTTTGCATGGAAGCCTTCCGACATGCCAGTGTACCGAGGGAACTTCTTGAGCACACTCTTAATATTGATCCCAAGTTTAAACCGGTCAAGCAATTTCTTAAATCGCTTCAACGAGGAAAGACGCAAGGCAATTGGTGAAGAGGTAGCCCATTGTTGGCTCTTTGGGTTTATCGTTGAAGTGTTCCACCCTGAGTGGTTGGCTAATCCGGTGCTTGTTCTTAAGAAAAACGGCACTTGGCGCATGTGTGTGGATTACACGGATTTAAACAAAGCTTGTCCGGCCGATCCTTTTGCTCTCCCGCGTATTGATCGGATCATTGATGCAACAAATGGGTTGTGAGCGTTGAGTTTCTTGGATGCTTATTCAGGTTATCATCAGATCAAAATGGCAGTTAAGGACCAGGAGAAGACCGCCTTCATCACTCCCTTTGGAGCCTTCGCTATGTTTCTATGCCCTTTGGGCTCAAGAGTGCCCAGGCAACTTATCAGCGCTGTGTGCAGAATTGTCTTCACACTCAGATTGGGCGCAATGTTCATGCCTATGTTGATGACATTGTGGTAAAGTCCAGGAAGAAGGAGACATTGATAAATGATCTCAAGGAGACCTTTGACAATCTGCGAGTTTACAAGATGATGCTCAATCCAGACAAGTGCGTTTTTGGTGTTCCGGCAGGCAAGCTTCTAGGCTTTCTGGTGTCCAACAGAGGCATTAAGGCTAATCCGGAGAAGATCAAAGCAATTACATCTTTGGCTAAACCGGCGTGTATCAATGATGTTCAGCGTCTAGCAGGTCGAATTGCAGCCCTAAGCCGGTTTCTCAGCCGTTTGGGAGAGAAGGCAATCCCACAATATCAGATGTTGAAGAAAACAGACACCTTTGTCTGGAGTGATGCGGCTAATGCGGCGTTTGAAGACTTGAAGCGGCAGTTGGCTGAACCGCCAGTCCTTGCTGCTCCGGTTGACAAGGAGCCCTTGTTGTTGTACGTGGCTGCTAATGCCCGTGCTGTCAGTGTGGCAATTGTGGTGGAGCGTAAGGAGGCTGGTAAGGAGTATCCGGTTCAACGGCCGGTTTACTATATCAGTGAGGTGCTTATCGAGTCAAAGCAGCGATATCCGCATTGGCAGAAGCTGGTATACGGGGTTTTTATGGCAAGTCGGAAGCTCAAACAATATTTTCAAGGCCATCCCATTACAGTGGTCAGTTCAGCTCCTTTGGGTGATATAATTCAGAACAGGGAAGCAACTGGACGGGTTGCAAAATGGGCAATTGAACTTGGTCCACATGGTTTGAAGTATGTGCCTCGAACAGCCATAAAATCTCAAGCACTTGTGGATTTCATCAATGACTGGACCGAGTTACAAGCACCAGAGGACAAACCGGATAATACATATTGGACTATTCATTTTGATGGATCCAGGCAATTGGAGGGGTCGGGGGCTGGAGTTGTCCTTACTTCCCCTCGAGGTGATAAAATTCAATATGTCCTCCGTTTAATGTTACCCTGTACTAACAATGGATCTGAGTACGAGGCTCTGCTCCATGGGCTCCGAGTGGCCAAGGAGATGAATTTAAGCCAGGTACGATGCTTTGGAGACTCTGATCTGGTGGCTCAGCAAGTTTCTGGCACTTGGGATTCTAAGGATCCACTCATGGCGGCTTATAGACGTGAGGTGGATATTGTGGCCGGTCACTTCAAAGGGTATCAGGTTGAGCATATCGATTGGCGCAAAAACGAAGCAGCAGACGCTTTAAGCCGGCTTGGATCTCAGCGTAAACCGGTACCACCCAGTACCTTTTTAGATATCTTGCATAACCCGTCTGTTAAGTTGCCTACAGAGGAGGATTTGGATGTTCCTGATCCGGAGGCTCAATTGGTGGCTGCTTTACCTTTGTGCCGGATTGGATGGTTCCATATCTGGCGTATATGAACCGGGGCGAGTTACCAGATGATGAAGTCCTGGCCCGGCAGATAGTCCGGTGATCCAAGTCCATGGTTATTGACAATGGCGAGTTACACCGCTGTAGCGTTTCAGGCGTATTTCAACGTTGTGTTTCTCCAGAAGAAGGCCAAGAGATCCTACGGGAAATTCATGAAGGGGATTGTGGTCATCATGCCGGTTCAAAGTCCCCGTTGCAAAAGCTTTTCGTCATGGGTTCTACTGGTTGATGACTCATGCCGATGCGGAGGATCCGTAAAGTGATGTGATGCTTGTCAAAAGTTTTCATGCAGAGCTCATGTTCCGGCTCAAGAATTAAGGATGATTCCCATCACTTGGCCGTTTGCCACTTGGGGGCTTGACATGGTGGGACCCTTTAAGCGCTCCAAGGATAAGAAGACCCACCTGCTGGTGGCGGTTGACAAGTTCACCAAGTGGGTTGAAGCGGAGCCTGTCAGCAAGTGTGATGCGGCTATGGCGGTTTAGTTTCTCAAAAAGATTATCTTCCGCTTTGGCTTTCCACACAGCATCATCACGGATAATGGCACAAACCTTTCTAAAGGTGAGATGGAAGATTTCTGTCAGAGAGAGCACATCCGGCTTGACTTAGCATCGGTGGTGCACCCCCAGACCAATGGTCAAGCGGAGAGAGCTAATCAAGAAATCTTGAAGGGTATTAAACCCCGGCCTATGGTTCCTTTAAAGCGGACGCCGGGTTGTCGGGTGGAAGAATTGCCTTTTGTGTTATGGAGCGTCAACACCACCCCCAACAGATCGACGGGTTACACACCTTTCTTCATGGTGTACGGGGCAGAGGTGGTCCTCCCAAGTGCTATTCGTCATGATTCGCCCCGGGTTGCTAATTATGTTGAAGCAGACAATGAGCAAGCACGCCAGGAGGCATTGGACCTGTTAGATGAGAAATGGGATATGGCTTTAGCCCGTTCGGCGGTTTATCAGCAAGACCCGCGGCGTTATCACAGCCGCTGGGTTAGGACAAGAACCTTTCAAGAAGGCGACTTGGTGCTCCGGCTCATCCAGGATCAGACCGACATACACAAGTTATCCCCACCTTGGGAAGGGCCCTTTGTGGTCAGCAAAAATCTGCACAATGGTTCATACCACCTCATTGACGTTCGAGACAACTCACGCAGCTTTGAGGAGGAGACCCGACGGCCGTGGAACATAGCTCTCCTATGGCCTTACTACACTTGAGCCATAGGCTTCTCTTATGTACATATTTCGACAATGTATATATTATGATCAATAAAATAAACCAGCAACCTTGCTATAAGCAGGGCCTCTGCTGTTTTTTTCTCAAATATCCTTTGAGTTACATGGGGGCTTCAGCTAACAAAGCGGAGTACTACCTGTTAAACCGGCTATCATGCCACAATACAGCTTGGGAGCTTCACACACAAGGGGCCAAAGAGAGTCTGGATGCTATGCACAGCTCAAACATAGGCACCCAATGAGCATAGCTCATCACGTTACTTGGGGGCTCTTTGTGTAAAGTAACAAAGAGTTTGAAACAACCCTTGTAGCTGGGTATCGACCCACGGCTTGGAAGCCTGGTATATTTACCTAAAACCCCGGGTTAACCTCGCCTTCATCAAGTAAGTCACTCCTATCCAGGTAATCCTAGCATGACCCTCCGAATGTTTGACAGTTACTCTCATTGAGACCCTGAACTTGTCAAAGTTAAAACGGTGATTGGTTAGTTGGAGGCCCATCTTAAAAGGCTTTGTCAAATGGTTTAACTCAGCGGCCTGGCAGCCCATGAAAAGCCTCGAATTTGGGCCTGGCAGCCATCGAAAAGCCTCGACTACACGGTTTTATTTGCATTTGTCACTATTTTCTTTTGATGCATTCTATGTTAAACCGGTATCTTTGATCTGGTATGGCTTTTCAGTCATTTTATTAGCCCGGTGTTTCTTAAACTGGCTTGGTTTTCAACTACAAGTTAACAGACCTTATTATCAAACCGGAGTTTGTTAACCCGGCCTGGCTTTGACTACTTGTCGCCAGTTTTGGTCATCTGGTGTTCACCGTAACCCGGCTTGCCTTATTATACGACATTAGTACATGGTGGAGTTATACAAAATTCAATATTTGGGTCTTCACCCTTATTACAATCAAAGTTGGTAAACCAACTAAAGTGATATCGCATCACAGGTATGAGTTATTTCATATTTCTTAAAGTTTGCTTATTAATCAGGCTTTATCTTGGGTATTATGACCCGTCCAGCGGTAAACCGCCAGGACAAACTTTCTCTATGTAGGCTTCAGAGTTGCATTATCAAAGCATAAACAAGCATTGCATGTATTATGGCGGTTCAACACAAGTCGTGCATCAGCACAAATCAAAGAGTTTTAACTAGCCTATTACAAGGCTCTTCGAAGCCCAAAATGCTGATTGTTCTTGCATAATAAAGTTTGTCAAAGGAACACAAAAGCCGGATTAAGACTCGTTGCCCGGACGACGTGAAGTGGAAGGATCTTCAGGCGCCGGTTCAACCTCCTCCTCTCCACCCAGAGGCTAGAAGTCAAGGGTGGTCCAGTCAATCGGGGTTAGAGCCTGAAAGCTTGCTTCTTCACTTATCAGATCGGACGGGTCAACATCAGGGACGTAGGTATGCTTACGAATTGGCGGGATAAGGTTTTGCGTCTCTGTCACAGTCGTGTCAACTCGATGGTTTTCTTCATCATAAAAAGACCGATGAACAGTCAAGTTAGCCTCTGCAGCCAGTTGACTGGACAATGGACGCATCTCCTTTGTCAAAGCTTTGAGTGTTTCATTGTCAAATGCTGATCCGTCTGCCTGTTCATCTTGAAATCCTTTGGCTATGTCAATCGGATCCAAGTCAGATATCCATGCTTTGGCCTGGGTCAGTGCCAGTAAAGCGCCAGCCCTGGCAGCAGACCTCTTCACCACTTCTATCTGAGCCGGTGTCAAGGATAATATTGCTAATGTGTCCTTGATCAATGTTGGTACCGGTTTGTTGTAAGAGACTGCAGAGGTAACCCGTTGTGCTCCGGCATACAGTTGTTCAATCAGGGTATAAGCTGCCTTCAATTTCATCCGCATATCTGTTCCTAGATGAGTAATGCGATGGCCTGCGATGGTTTACGAAATTCAAGTTAAACCGGCCCAATTGATAGTGCTACAGAGTAGGTGTTCTAAGGTACTTACCAAACACAGCAGCCGTCATGGAATTCACTTGATGCTTCAGACCCGTCAGCTCTTCTTCCACCTGTTTAAGGGCTGCTTCAGCATTTTCTGCCCGTTTCAGTAATGCAGCCATTTCAGTCTCCCAGTTGGTGCGCTCAGTTTTGAAGCCCTCTTTGAGTTGCTCCATGGCCGATAAGGCACCCTTGAGCTCTTCTTCGGCTTTAGATGTTTCTTCTTGCTGTAGCTTGAGGATTTCTTGAAGATCGGCGGTTTGGGATTCTTTGGTCTTCATGTCAGCCTACAAAGTCAGATAATACAACAGTTACAAATCTCTTCAAGTCCCAAGCGCATAATAAATTATACACTTGGCACGTGGGGGCTAATGTGGCTTGATTTTTCAAGTGAGTATTCTTCAAAGTCCCAAGGCTCAATCCAGGTATTAAGCTTGGCACTTGGGGGCTAATGCACATTCGATCAGTCATAAGGAAAGGCAATGAAACAAGGACAAGACAGTCCCGGTTTATCTTCAAAAACACAAACCGGCCCTTGGGGGCTACTACGTTGAAGTGTTGTTTATATCAAAGTCCCGGCTTATCTTCAGGAGATAAACCGGCCCTTAGGGGCTACAATGGAAAAGATACAGGATAGAACAAGTTTCAAAGTATTCATACCTCATAACTCTCCTCCATCAGCTTTACCAAACCGGCTTCAAAGTCACGGCTGGTGTACAGGCGGTTTAAATAGCCGGAATGAAGTTCTTCAGCGCTAAGATTGACAAAGTGGGATAAATCTGTCTTCCCCTTCCCTTGCCCATAGCAGTGAATTCCTCCTTAGCGGTATGCTTGGCCAATATAACCGGATTACCAGGACTGGTGTGAGTCGTGCCAGTAATTACAACATCATCATCATCATTTCTTGGTGGGCTTGGCGGATTGCTGGCACCCCTGGCTGGACTTGGAGGATTAGCAGCCGGGCTTGGCGGATCAGCAGCCGGACTTGGTGGCGGGGAAGTACGAGGGCTCGACGGATCAATATGAGTTGTCGGATCAGCCTCCGGCGGATTAGCTTCAGTGTTTGCACCTTGCGGGATGGAATCATCCATAACATCTGTATTTCTACCGGTGTCCTCCGCAGCCTTCTCCGGTTCAACTTCACCAATGGGGGCACTGGTTTTAGCCTTCTTGCTCAGGCGAGCTTTGGCACTGTGACATCACAAGAAAGATTAGCACAGTAGACCGAACTGTGAAGGAAAAACATGAAGAGTAATATACTTACCCAGGGACGGTTTTAAGGAGAGGCAGCTGAGTGGTTGATGAACCGCCAGACGAATTGGAAGACGCCTGATAATTTGGATCAGACGGATTAAGTGGGTATCTGAAGAAACCCTTCAAAGGATAAAGTTTTTCAGGAGAACAATTAACCTCTGGTCGACGTTTCCGGTTTGGTGTATCCGGTAAACCAGACGAAGTTATTTGCTCGCCACTGTGCCAGGTTGTGCGACGTTCTTCAGCTTGCTGTGTCTTCAAAGAAAATTTTGGATCCGGATAAGCAAGAGGGTGAGAGTATTTAACTTTCCGAACGGCATGGCGAAATCTTTGAACCGGCACAAGATCTGAATCGGAGGAAAGAGAGATTACGTCAACATGGTCTGCACGACTGGCTGCCGCATCATCCTGGAATAATCATTGTCAATAAGGTGTATGAAAAAGGAACCAAGTGAATCAAGTTCTACCTCTGGATCTGATTCGTCAAAATCTTCTGGCGGATCAAAAGGCTCGGTGGTTTTCTTCTTGCCTACTTTCTTGGTGACCTCGCTCTTTGCACGAGGAGCCCTAGCCGGATTAGTCCGTTTCCAGAAGGAGTTGTTGGCCTGCAAAAATTAAAACAAAGGAGTATTAGCACATTGTTAAAACGGGGGCGAATCAGTAAGCATTAAAACTTGACTTTACCGCTGGCAGTTTGTTGGTGGCGCAAAAAGGGGGCAAACCGACTTGGCTCCATGCGGCGATCGGTTCATCCAGCATTTTCTTTACAGATCCAATAACCGCAATATCTGTCATTGCTATTTCATGCTATCGTTGAGGATCTTTGACGTTGCCCGTGTATTCATGCATTAAACCGGGGCGGCGACTTAACGGAAAAATACCCCAGGAGACCCAGCAGCGAACGAGATCGATGCCAGTTAAACCGTTGGCGATGAGAGCCCGGAGCTTGGCGAGTTGAGGTGCATAAATATTCCGCTCTTGGGCAGTTAAGCATTGAAGCAACGGGTGGCCATTGCTAAGCCGTTCAGGGCGGTAACCCGGCAAAGGATTTTCTCCAGCAGGGGCAGTATTTCGGTAATAAAACCAAGTTTGGTTCCAATCTTTGGGATGGCTGTGCTCTTTTGCATGAGGAAAGTCAACTCCTTTCCTTTTCTGGATTGATACCCCACCAAGTTCTGTGTTAGGACCATCTGAGAACTCTGTACGGCGGTTTAGATGGAAAAAGTCCCGGAACAGCTCCACAGATGGTTCTTCTTGGAGGTAAACTTCATAGAAGACTTGAAAGTTGCATATATTGGATACAGAGTTCGGTCCAATATCTTGTGGATGAAGTTGAAGGCTCGCAAGGACATCAAGGAAGAATTTTATCCGGGAGGGCTGAATCCCCGGTCTAAGTGTTGCATAAATACAATAACCTCTCCATCTTGAGGTTCAGGAGGGCACTCAGAACCCGGAACTCGCCAATGCAGGGTCCTTTTGAGGCTAAAGCGCCAGTGGTGACATATCCGAAGATTGGTGTCTTGGTGATTTTGGAAGGAACCCAATTACAAGTAGAGAATTGTTTTTTCATCGTGGAAAGGCAAACTGTGAAAGAAAAGGTGAAAGCCGGTTTACCATTGACGGTTTAACTATATTACTCAGTGTTAAACCGGAAAATTGCTATTCAAGTCAAATTGGCGATTTAAGTGAGGACTAATGGTGTATGGCGGATTAGTTATCAAAGGTTAAACCGCCCTTAGGCAGAAGGGCCAGAGCTGAAAATCTACTAAGTGTTACAAAAACAGGTTTCACAATATGGCAGTACAATTTTGGATCTACCGTGGATAACTAAAGAAAATATTCCTGAGCCCTACAATGGCGCTAAAGAGGAACAGAGACGAAGCAGACAGAGTCTATTCAGAAGCAGTAAGATGCTATGGTATGGTGAACTAACAAAAATGGATCTAGCCGCAGTTCAAAACTATCAGGCACACATATGTATACCTAGTAGAAAGACTAGAAGGAGGAACACAGAAGAACTGATGAACGGCGATGAACATGGATGAACTTGAAACCCTAATGGAGATCTAGGGTTACAGGGAAGAGAACTTACCAGGGCCACTCAGCGGCGGAGGAGCGCGGCAGGGCCTATGGAACAAACAGGTGGATGCAGCGGCCTTGGTCGGTGCAGATTCGAAGATCGACGGCGGCGCCGGCGCTGGGGTTCTTCGGGTCGCGAGGAAGAAGATGACAAGAAAGGGGAGAAAATGAAAGTGCCTGTCGGGCTTATTTATAACAGGGCAGGGGGATAAGTGACAGGCGCGAGAATCGAGGAGTCCAAAGCGGCAAGTGACGCAGCTGTCGCCTCGATTTCCGGGATGACATTAAATGAAGGGAATCTTTTTATTTGTTTTTTATAGAGATGACGTCATGATGATCCGTTGCTGTATCCAGAGGATGACGTCACGGAGGTTTAACAAAGTTTATAAAAGAATACATCGTGACGGTTTACGAGAAATGAAGGAAGGTGTTCACAGGATCTTTTCTAAGTACTGAAGATTGACATGAACAGGTTCAAATCAATCTGAGGCCTAATGTTGGGGATACAACTATTGAGTGTAAACCGCCCAGGAGGGGCCGGTTCACCCTCGACTATATTGAAGCCCACGAAGACTCAGAAGATGGCGCTTTACTGTGAAGCTTAGAGGCCCGGAGCCCAAAGGCGGATTAGGGCCCATAGTGGTAAACCGCCATAGTCTTGTAACTTGTATTGTAAGATAAGGAAAGGAGAGACCGAGCCGAATACTTGTATGACTCGGCCTCGGGACTCTGTAAACCGGCCGGGCGTCAACCCGTGTATATAAGGGGACGACCGGCCGGCGGCGGTTCAGGGACAAGAAACAACAACTCGATAGCCAGGCATAGCTTGTTTAGCTCCCTGGTTAGCGAGACCCCAATAATCCCATCACAATTAGACGTTGGCCTTTACCTTCATCGAAGGGGCCGAACTAGTATAAAAATCCTCGTGTCCTTTGTCCGGTTTAACCCCTTTAAGCTAACCCGTAGCGATGGCTCCATGACTAAGTCCTTCTATGAGGACATCTGACGTGATATTTCCACGACAAAGAGCTTGCGAAGCAGTTCCAAATCGAGAGGGAAAGGAGAAGAGTCAATGGACAGTTGCCAGTTTTCCATGGTACACGAAGAGGCGCCTCGGCCTACACATCCGTTTGGAAATACTAGTAGAAGAGGACTCATCATCGTCTCACTGACATGTTGGAACGGGACCACATGTCAACGAAACATGGTGTGTAATTTCTCGTGAAAAATGCGATGTGGCCACGTTGGCCCGAGGTGCCGCATTTTTTTAAGTTTGCCGTATTAGTTATCGACCTTTATACTTTTTAACATACAATCTGAATGGATAGCTCATGTGGTCATCACAAGTGAGCGGATATAGTGATGGTTGATTCGCCCGAGCAACTTATTACTGTGGGAATATGGGAGTACCATGGGATTCAAGGAACAGAGAAATCATGGTTGCTTCGTTCGAGCAACTTACTGTGGCAAAGGTCGGGCTCTGTGATATGACTGCTCACTAGTCATTACTACTGCGGCACAACGACCGGGGTGAATCTTTCCCTGAAGTGTGTTGTGCACTCAATATTGCTGCATGGCAGGTGGAGCTGGATGAAGGATATCCAACATTTCAGCGAAATGAAGTTGAATTGTTTCTGGCATTGCTATCAATCCTTCAGGATTTGTTTATATGTACGCATAATTTTAATGAAATTGTACTGTGATGCTATGAAGGTTTCAACTTTGGTTCCCGCAGGAAAAAAAGTTTCAACTTAGGATTCATGTGCCTTGCCTCGAGATTATCTCGTTACAACATTCCATCAAATACAAATGAAACTACCATGGCTACCATGGCTAATGCATCTCAATGGTTCGCAATCAGCGCCAATATTCACATCACAACTGACAATACAAGAAATATGTCAACTAGTGACCTTCTGTCAGTGACCCTGGAAGAATTGGTCATAAATTTATGACCATTTTAGACCAATAGGTCAAAAGCTGTTGGGGGCTCTGCACTTAACCTATAACGACCATTCTGGTCAGAAAGGTCATAATGTCATTACAGGAAATGGTCATAAAGCGGGAAGCACTGTCCTCTGCCTCACGCCTAGCTGATAACGACCAATATGACATGGTCACTACACTTGATTTTGAATGAATTAGGATGATAACGACCAATATAACATGGTCACTACACTTGATTTTGAATGAATTAGGATGATTAGGCAGCCACCTCAAAGAACCTCGCTTATGTGTCACTATCTAGGTGTCATTTTTGGTTAAATATTAATATTCAACAACAGAAGGGGCACACACTAACATGCAGGACCCATTTGACAGGAGGGGCCGAGTGCTTAATTCGCCCAAAAAATGTGCGCTTGCGGGGACTCGAACCCACGACCTCGCTCGCGCTTCGCTCGTTCGGTACCACCGGGCTAGAGAGGGATTGTTGCTCTGGTATGGGAACTAATCTATACATTATATAATACCACGGCTCTCTCCTATCAGTGACAAGTGGGGCCTTCCGACCAGGTGGCATCGAACAGAGGAACACTGACAGGCGGGAACCATTTGACAGGTGGGTGAGCCACTGACAGGTGGGTAAGCGAGCGCTTAATTCCCTAAAAAATGTGCGCTTTAATTCCTAAAAAATATGCGCTAGCGGGGACTAGAACCCATGACCTCGCGTTGTTTAACTTGCTCGCTACCACTGGGCTAGAGAGGGATTGCTGCCCATCTAGCGGAATGGCACTGTATATTATATTATAGCGCCAAATATAAGTCATTGACAAGTGGGACCAGGTCGGGCTGCGGGCAGAGCCAACACTTAGCCAAAAATTTCTAGGTCTTCTGAAGCAGGGTGGCGGCAGGTTGCGGGCGGCGGACGAGGGCGGGGCCGGCGACCGAAGCGACCGGGGTAGGGGCAGGGGAGACCGGCGGTGGTGGGGGCGGGGGCAGGAACGGCCTCGCGGCAGGTGACCTCGCCCACGGCCACGCCGCTCGCCTTGTCCCCGGCGGGGGCAGCAGCGGAAGCGGCCAGCAGGGGTGTGGGCCACCTGCAGTGGTGGGGGCGTTCGCAGGAACGACGGCCACGCAAGGAGAGGCTCGCCGAGCATGGGGAACTCGCCGCCGCCGCAAGCACACCTCCCGGTATGCACCCCTCTCCTCTTCCCCCCTCTCCTCTCTCACTATCCGCACCTCGTCGCCGCCGAGCACGTATGAATTTTGTTGATGAATTTTGTCGATGTTCTTCAAAGATAGATGAATTTTGTTGATGCAATCGTTAGGAATTAGGAGATATTGCATAGATATTGCATAGATGAATTTTCTTGATGTACTGTTGGGAGTTCTTCAAATTTTGTTTGTTAAGAATTGTTCAGGCCTTGTTCGGTTAAGATTTGGGGGGAATTTCAGCTAGATGGGATTTATTCCCTGCCAGAAACAAGGCCTTGGTCTTCAATTATTTGTCTACAGATTGTTAGGATAATTGTAATTGTAATTGATAGAAACAGCATAGTATTTGTTAGGAGATAGCTAGCTAGTTTGGTTTAATTTGAATTAGCCTTCTCTGCAACATAAATTCATGCCAATTTCAGTGTTGGTTTGATTTATAGTTTGGTTTGTTTCAATGTTGTGGTTAGGCAATTAGCATATAAAATTTTCTGGAATTTTAGCTTCCATTACTTCCATCCATTTTCATTAATTAATGTTGATGCACTTAGATTGATTTGCTAAGTTGCAACAATTTGTTGTCTTTGGCAGATGGACAGAAGCTTGATTAGAAAAGGAGTTAGAATGTTTTCGAAAGAACATATGAAAGGAGTTGATGATTTCATGGCATTTGTTCGGGCAAATTTTTCCAACGATGCTCACATTCTTTGCCCATGCTGCGAATGCCTCAACTGGCCCAAGAATGGCTCAAGGAAGAGTGGAAGATCATCTGCTTCTTAATGGGATGTCCAGCACATATGATAGATGGATATATCATGGAGAACCTTTGGACAATCAACCTCAACATTTTGAAGTCGATACAGAGGCCCCTCATATGATGGGTGGTGGTGATGCCGGCATTGATTTCATGGAAAAGGTTTTATGAGATAATGCTATTTTGGAGGAAGAGGATGGGCATGAAGATGATAGGATTCCTGACCTATTGAAGGATTTGTATGATGCTGAAGATCGTGCTGATGGACAGAAGTCGTTGTTTGCTGAGGTGTTAGAGGAGGCGAAGCGCGCAGCTCATGAAGGGGGTAAATTTTCAAGATTTACCTTCACCTTGAAGTTACTCCACATCAAGTCTTTCTACTGGATTAGCAATGTTGCATTCAACGCAATACTCCGTCTTTTGAGCTTGCAATTCCCTGATAGTTGTGTTCCCGTGCATCATATGATGAAGCATTGAGCATAATCCGCAGTCAAGTTAGGTTATGTGTCAATACATGTGTGCCCAAATAATTGTGTCTTGTTTGGAAGGATTTAGCAAAGCATGACAACTGTCCAAAATGCAATGCATCTAGGTGGAAATATGCTGATGGGAAGAAGTCAATACCGAGAAGGTATCGAGGCACTTTCCTTGATACCAAGGTTGCATGGATGTTCATCTCAAGGAATCATCGCGTGAGGTACAAAGGCACAAGCTGAAGCGGCAACCTGTGGACAATGAGCTGAGTCATCCAAATGGATGGAGAGGCATGGAAAGAGTTTGACAAGATACATTTAGATTTTGCTGCAGATACACGGAACATAAAACTTGGCATTGCCATAGATGGGTTTAATTCGCTTGGGAACATGAGCACGCCTTATAGCATGTGGCCAGCTTTTGTGGTGCCGCATAACCCGCCACCGTGGCATGCATGGATCAGTCCAACTTCATGATGTCGTTGCTTATCCCGGGTCCGTAGTCTCCAGAAAGGATTTTGATGTCTTTATGGAGCCCCTCGTAGAAGAACCGCTCCAGCCTGGACCGTGTACCTACATACGATGCCTTGAGTCCGGAAGAAAAGTTCAATCTACGTCGCAATCATATGGTCCATCCATGATTTCCCAGCTCTGCACACTCTGTCTGGAGGATCACAATGGGTTATCGTGCTTGTGTCCATTGTGACAAAGACCCTTGCTCAAAGAGAATAAGGAGCAAGATCTGCTATATTGGCACCGCCGCTTTCTTCCCCGAAACCATCGCTGGTGAAGAAGCAAAGATTTTAATGGTGAGAATGAAACCCGTGACAAGCCAGCTGAATTCACTAAAGAAGAGCCGGAGCAGCAACTTGAAAAGGTGAAAGATGTGAGACCAGGAAAGCTGGCGAAGAAAAGAAAGCGTGAGGAAGGTCAATGTTGGGACCGGAGGTCTTGTTTGTGGGACCTGCCATACTGGGCTGATATGAAATTAAGGCATAATCTCGATGTAATGCACATTGAGAAAAACATATTCGAGAATTTGCTAGGGACGTTTCTGAACATTGAAGGGAAGACAAAGGACACGGTTAGTTCTAGGCTTGATTTGGAGGACATGGGCATAAGAGAAGATTTGCATCTACAAAGACAATGAAGATGAAGATTCGCTTGAAATGCCACGAGCATGGTATACAATGAGTAAAGAACAAAAGCTTGCATTCTGTGAATTCCTAAGAGCGTGAAATTTCCAGATGGTTATGCCGCTAACCTCGCAAAGTGTGTTACTTCGATGGATTCAAGCTTTCCATCGAAAACCCATGATTGTCACATCCTCCTCCAAAGGATTTTACCGGGCGGGCCTCCGAGGAATCATGGACAAGGATATATATGAAGCGGTTCTTTGAGCCGGGAAATTTCTTTAGAGAACTGTGCTGCAAAACACTCAATTTAACTGTCCTGGAAAGACTTGAAAAAGAAATCCCAATTATTCTTTGCAAGCTCGAGAAGATTTTCCCTCCAGCTTTCTTCACCGTGATGGTCCATTTGGCGGTGCACTTACCAAAAGAGGCAATGCTTAGAGGCCCTGTGCAATACGGTTGGATGTACCCAATCGAAAGAAGGCTGCTTACTTGTAAGCGTTATGTGCGAAACACGGCAAGACCTGAAGGTTCTATTGTTGAAGCATATGTCGTTGATTTAGTGCTTGACTTTTGCTCTAGATACTTTGGCGATGTGGAAACAAGATGGAACCGGCCGGGCAGAAATAGAGAGCGGTCTGATTCGCAAAGTGGTGATGTCTCTGTTTTCAACCATGGTGTGAACTTTCTTGGAGCCTCACAATACTTGGAGGCTGGTGATGAGTATGACAAGATGGTTTGGTTTATGCTCAAGAATTGCGCCGAGGTTCTACCATATATCGAGTAATGTTATATCTTGTGCACTCATTATATATTATTTTTTGCTTGGGTTGGCACCAGCCTAATGTTTTAATTCACATGTTTTGTTGGCATTGCAGAAATGCAAGGAAGAGTTAAATCAGGAAGAAAGCAATATCCATGTTGATAAAAGGGTTGCCAAGGGGTTTGCTAAGTGGTTTAAGAATCATGTGAGATATTTAGCCACTTGTTTTATGTTTTCTGTGTTATTCACCAATTGTTAGATACCATTGTTTGCTAAATGGTTTATTTGTGCAGATTGGAAAGTTGCATAAGGAGAAGAAGGCCAGTGATGATCTATTTGCTTTGGCATGTTTACCGGATAAGCGAGTGAGAGTGTATTCAGCATGCATTGCTGACGGTGTCCGGAACCACACCGCTGACCGCGAGGAAAAAGGAAGACACGGAATAGTGGAATCGTCACTGAGGGGTCACATGATGGTGAGATCATTGACTTCTATGGTCAGTTGAGAAGCATCGTAGAGTTGCAGTACAACTCTAGTGGAGGCATCCATCGCTCGGTAGTCTTATTTCGCTGTGACTGGTTTGAGCTTGGTAGCAAGAAGAAGAGAGACTCTTTTGTCAAATATGATGGCCACTTCAAAAGCATCAACACTGCAAGGTGCTGGTATAAGAGTGATCCCTTTATTCTAAAAACACAAGCAACAATGGTGTTTTATCTGCCAGACACTCTTTTTCACGGAAAATGGCGAAGTTGTGCAAAACTTTCAAAGATGCAGACACTTGTGGAGTGTGACTGAAACTAAAGTGGAAAAGGGCCCCGTGATGGTGGACTAACATACCAAGATGATGACTCTACGGAAGTTCCGCTGCAAGTCGATGATGACTCTATGGAAGTTTGATTGCAAAGCAGAGTGCGAAGGGACCGAACGGTGATCGTTGGTGCCGCAACAGCTTGAAGGCATCAAGAAAAGAAGAAAGGTGGTAGCGGATGGACATGAGAGCGAGGATGAGGAAGACCGGACTGATCATACTATGCTGCAATATTGTAGTGATGATGAGGAAAACAGGAGTGGGCATAGAGTTCCTTGGTTTCAGATCGACGATTTATGAGTAGCGAATGGACATGAAGGTTATACTATTACTGCATGTTCCTTGTTTTGATTGGTGATCAACCTTCTCTCGTAGTTTTTGTTGATGTGATCCTGATGTAGTTTTTCTACTACAATTCTCTCCGTAGCAAAACGCATGAGACTTTGGTGATGAAGAGGCTGATGGTGAAGATACAATGCATTAAGACTCGTGCCATTTTGGTGATACTTTGGTGCCGCTTTTGGTGGCATTTTTGCTGTTTTGGCTGATGTTGTTTTGGTGTTGTTTTGGTGTCATACTTTGGTGCTGTTTTGATCTCTTAATATGGTTGCAGTGATCATTAATTTTAGAGCAAAATATGGCTGTTATTTTTTGTTTTGTTTCGTAAACAGGAGAAACCACGCCTCCCTCCCGGACGCTTTCGTAAACAGGAGGGCCCACGCCTCCCCTCCGTAGTTTTCGAGGGCCCACGCCTCCCTCCAAAGGGCAGGACGTTTGAGTTTTTGAGGCAACTCCCCACGCCCCTCCACCGGCAACTCCCCACGATGCAGAGGGGTTTTCTTCCCACGCCCGTAACTCCCTCCTATTCCATTGCCGCTCCATCTTCCTCCCTCTGCCTCCCTCCTCATTCCATTGCCGCCCATCTTCCTCCCTCTACCTCCCTCTCGCCTCCAAAGATCAAGCAACTCCCTCTGCCTCCACCATCGCTGGCCGTGAGGGCAATGACGGAGGAATCATGGAGCAACTCCCCTTCGTCTGCCAAGAGAATGGCGGAGGCATCATGGAGCAACTCCCTCCGCTCGCCAAGCATCACCGTGGTGAGGCGTCTGCAAGGAGGCCCGGTGGTCGACGACGATGTTCCGGTCCCCGGGCAGAAGCGGGACTACACCGTGCCGCTCAAGGTTGATATCCACCTAAAGGAGCCGCTGGATGTCGTATGCACCAGCAATCCAGACGAAGCCGACAAGATGATCCGCAAGATGAGGAGGAGGCTCGGCGGCATGCTTTCTCGGAATATCGGCGTTGATGTCGAGTATACCAGGGAAGACAAACCTCCGCAAATTGCTGCAGTTCTGCAGTTATGCATGGAGGATCTCGTCCTGGTATACCACATCACCGCGACAACCAAATGGTAAAAACATCCAGTTCTGAAGTTTCTGTCTAATTAGTAGTTTCTGAAGTAGATGCAATAGTTATGAAGTTCTGAAGTAGATGCAATACTAGTTCTGAAGTTCTGAAGTTTCGTTTTAATTAGTAGTTTCTGAAGTTTCTGAAGTAGATGCAATAGTTCTGAAGTTCTGAAGTTTCTGAAGTAGATGCAATACTAGTTCTGAAGTTATGAAGTAGATGCAATACTAGTTCTGAAGTTATGAAGTTTCTGTCTAATTAGTAGTTTTTTGGGGATCATACAGAATGTTGTCTACAAGTTTTTGTGATCATTTAGTAGTTGTTATGAATGTTGTCTTGTAATGCAAAAGATTGCAAAAAAATACATCATTGAGATGTTATGCTTGCTGTTTTGATCATACAGAATGGTGTCTTGTAGTTGTTGTGATCATTTAGTAGTTGTTGTGATCATACTGTTTTAACTGAATTTTGGTTAGAACTGAAGATGCTATTTTAACTGAATTTTGCTTCAACTGAACCCATTTTAATTCTGTAGTTTCTGAATTTTTTGAAGTAGATGAATTTGATGCACCAGATTAATTTGATGCAGGCCCAAGGAACTCCGCCTGCTCCTGCAGGAGAAGAAGTCAGACACCTTTGTTGGCTTCGCATTGGAGGCGACAAGGAGAAGCTGAAGTTGTCTGGTTTGGAGATCAACCCGACAAGTACGCCGACTTGCAACAAGAAATGGAGAGTTCCAAACATTGGAAAGAAGTGGCAGTCTTTGGCTGAGTTTGCAGCCAGCCTCATCCACCCATCCTACTCAAAAATGAAGCAGAAGATCGACAGGAATTCGGACCACCTACTATGGGGGGACAGCCCACTGCCAAACAAGCTCATCGAGTACGTCGCGAAAGATGCGTACGTCACCAACGAGGCATGGAAGAAAATCCAAATCACCAATGAAGGTTTGGAGCTCTGGCAAGAGGGGGAGGATCATTGGGATGACCCCTACTACTGGGGATATTGAGTTGTTTGTGGTATTGGGATGACCCCTACCATCGTGTCTCAGCTTTGTAGTTATGTGGTTGAACAAGTTTGCTTTTGTTATGTTGAACAAGTTTGCTTTTGTTATGTTGAACAAGTTTGCTTTCCTTATGTTGAACAAGTTTTCTTTTGTAATGATGAACAAGTTTGCTTTTGTTATGTAGTTATGTGATTGTTATGATGCTGGTGTAGTTATGTGATTCTTGTGATTGTTATGGTTGTGATGTGATGCAAAATCCTTCAAGTTTTGGTGATCATACAGAATGTTGTCTTGTAGTTGTTGTGATCATACTGTTTTAACTGAATTTTGGTCAGAACTGAAGATGCTATTTTAACTGAATTTTGCTTCAACTGACCCATTTTCACTGTGAGCAAAAAAATTATGCGCCAGCGGGGACTCGAACCCACGACCATGTACTTGTTTCACTATGTTTCTACCACTGGGCTAGGACGAGGCTATTAGTCTTCCACTCTATGCCAACCTTTTTGAATATATCAAACTAGTCAAGTATCAAGCACACACCTCACTGACAAGTGGGCCACTTGACCCACTCGCTGACAAGTGGGCCATTTTGCTATTTTACCCAAGCTACCAAAAATATGCGGGTGGCCAAAAAATATGCGCGTGCGGGGGCTCGAACCCATGACCGTGCGCTTATGTCACTGTGTTTCGACCACTGGGCTAGGAAGAGGATGTTGGTTTTGTACTCTATGCCACAATTTTTAATATATCAAATACAGAAATCGCTGACAAGTGGACCCACTCCTCCTCCACTTGACCCACTCCTCCTCTCCATTATCCACTCGACCCACTCCTCCTATCCGCCATCGGCATCCCCTTCTCCTCCATCGACGGCGACAACCTCCATCGACGGCGACCCACTCCTCCATCGACGGTGACGGCGACGGCCTCCTAAGGTATGAATCCGCCGACTCCTTCCTGTTCCTCTTCCTATTGATTAGATTAGGGTTCCGTGGCACTGATTACGAGCTGGAGTAGCTAATTTTGGGCGCCTAGCTTGGTTTCCATGTAGTACTGTACTAGGTTGTGTAGGTTTGACTTGCCATGAGGAATTTTTGTTATTTTTGGTTGGGGTTAGATGCACTAGGTTGTGTTTAATTAAAGTATCAGGAATGCTCAGTGATAGATTTGATTATGCTTAGTGACAGATTTGATGAGTGGGGCTACATTTTTGGTTGGGTTTAGATAGGGATATTTTCTGTCATTTATAGATATGTTCATTTATAGATATGCAACAATGTCCATTTATAGTAGATATGCTTCTAGTTGTGTTCTGGTCCTTTTATAGTGGATTTTAGTGTTGTTGCTGTTGCTGTTGATGTTTTTGCCACATGTAGTAATTATTCTACTATTTTGAAGTGCTTGTTTCCTATTTCTGTCCAGTCCTGTTGTTTAATTTACAATGCTGCTTTTAAGAGAAGTGAGATGGCTGGCTTGGAAGGTTTCGAGTTCTTCGAGATCATAATTGAGAAATCTTGCAGTAGGCAGGTATGTTTATCATCGCTCATTTCTTTTCAGATATGTTTTTGCCACAATTAACCACTGCTTGACCCTCGCTCAAAGGCTGCCTCGACACGCTTATGCGAAGATGCTCGCCGTGTGAGCCCCACAAAGTGAAGTCATGGAGGCCGCAGCTGGCTTCACAGTGTGGGACGGTCGGTGGTGTTCGATGGTGAAGTCCACATGTACCTAGGGCCCGGCTGGGAGCATTTCGCCCGCGCCCATGAGCTACAGCTCGGGTACTTCCTTTTCTTCCGCTACGACGGCGACGCCATGTTCACCGTGAAGATGTTCGACAACACCATGTGCCGCATGTACTACCAGCACGACGACGATGCCAAGAGTTTCTGCCTCTCTTCTTCCTGTCCTTTTGGCTTCCTCTACCAGACGACGACAACACCATGTTCACACTTTGTTGCATTTGGCCAGCAAAGGAGCAGCAGCGGGGATGACGAGGAGCAGAGCGGGATGACGAGGAGCAGAGTGGGCAAGAAGACGAGCTGAGCGGGATGACGACCTTGCTATGGTGGTGGTGATTTACGACCCTACTATGGTGGTGGTCGACGACGACCTCGCGATTGTGGTGCCCGACGCTGACCTCGCGATGGCGGTGCCTAACGATGACCTCGTGATGGTAGTGGCGCCGCGATTCCACACCGGGCGACAGGACCATGCCAATTGTGGTAGAGGAGTACATCCGCTGGGATTCGCCACTGAGCGCATCAGTTGATGAAGGAGAAGAAGGAGGAGTGAAGATGTTAAGAAAATGAAGTGGAAATGTTAAGCATATTGGGTTTAAGCTTGTCAATGTTAAGTATGTCAGTTTTAATTTTGTGCATGCTCATGGATGATGTATGATGTGTCATCTAAACATGTCAATTTCTTAACAATGAATATTTAGTTTGGTAATTGATGGGAATTGAAATTTTTATGCATGCTCATGGATGAGAGATAAAATTATGGGTTTTTGTGCATGCTCATGTATGAAACAATATAAGTTTCATTTTTTGAATGCTAAAAACATGACTCAAACCCTAGCCACGGACGACCGCCGTGACGAAATCCGACGGTTTTGAAAACACCGTAAAAATTCAAAAACCGTTTTCATTTTTTGAATGCTAAAGACATGCGTTTTTCATGAAGCAGCTACAAGGTAGGCATTTCATCACAGAATCGACAACAGATTGGCACGGATCAAACCCTAGCCACGGACGGCCATTTAAATCGGGCCGGTTTTTGAAAACATCGTAAAAATTCAAAAAAATCAAAAAATGGGAGACCTCCGCGTCACATCATCAAATGTGGCCTACCAACTAGCAAATATACTAAACTTGCAATAAGGATGTTTTCTTGAAAAAGTGTTCTAAAAAACGACCTACCATGAACGAAGATTCATGGCTTTCAAGTCAAACTAGCAATGATATGGCCGCATCCGATGAATAGTTTCTGATAATATGCCCAAATTTGGTGCATGCCTCCGTCTTGTGATGGCAAACAATGTTATCAAAGCGAGGTTCCAACTTGTTTAACAAGAAAAATCGTTTTTCATTTTTTGAATGCTAAAGACATGCGTTTTTCGTGAAGCGGCTACAAGGAGGGTCACCCCTAACGGCGGCATTCCATGTCTATCTCAAAGTAGACCCTATTTTACGGACGGTCGCCAAAAATCATGCATTTCGCACTCGTAGCTACTCCCGCAATTCAGACCACCTTCGCCGATTCAAATTGAACCGCTGGAATTTGAACTGCGGGTCCTCCATAGCTTGCCCGTTATTGTTTGCCAAAAATGCTTTTTAGCTTCACAGGTAGGCATTTCATCACAGAATCGACAACAGATTGGCACGGATCAAACCCTAGCCACGGACGGCCGCTGCGACAAAATCGGCCGGTTTGTGAAAACACCGTAAAAAATTCAAAAAAAATCAAAAAAATGGAAGACCTCCGCGTCACATCATCAAATGTGGCCTACCAACTAGCAAAAATACTAAACTTGCAATACGGATGTTTTCTTGAAAAAGTGTTCTCAAAAACGACCTACCATGAACGAAGATTCATGGCTTTCAAGTCAAACTAGCAATGATATGGCCGCATCCGATGAATAGTTTCTGATAATATGCCCAAATTTGGTGCATGCCTCCGTCTTGTGATGGCAAACTATGTTGCCAAAGCGAGGTTCCAACTTGTTTCACAAGAAAACCGCTTTTCATTTTTTTGAATGCTAAAGACATGCGTTTTCGTGAAGCGGCTACAAGGAGGGTCACCCCTAACGGCGGCATTCCATGTCTATCTCAAAGTAGACCCTATTTTACGGACGGTCGCCAAAAGCATGCATTTCCGACCCTCGTAGCTACTCCCGCAATTCAGACCACCTTCGCCGATTCAAATTGAACCGGCTGGAATTTGAATCATGGGTCCTCCATAGCTTGCCCGTTATTTTTGCCAAAAATGCTTTTTAGCTTCACAGGTAGGCATTTCATCACAGAATCGACAACAGATTGGCACGGATCAAACCCTAGCCACGGACGGCCGCCGCGACGAAATTGGCCGGTTTTTGAAAACACCGTAAAAAATTCAAAAAAAACAAAAAAATGGGAGACCTCATCGTCACATCATCAAATGTGGCCTACCAACTAGCAAAAATACTAAACTTGCAATACGGATGTTTTCTTGAGCTACTCGGTATGATTTTAACAATGATTTCTACCAAGTTTACAAAAAAACCCTATTTTTTCTGCCTCAAAACCTCTAAAAACTGGTGAAAATTTCCCTCCAAAATTTCCCTCCTAGCACCAAATTTTCCCTCCCACCCCACGAAAATTTCCCACCACTTCTCTCCCACTACCATTCGGGACCCACCACCCCTCTCCCACTAAACACGCGGGATCCTCCTCCCACTCCCCAAAATTTCCCCATTCCATTCCCTCCCCGCTTCCTCGCCGCCGCCCACTCCCTCCATCGCTCACAGCTGCTTCGCCCACTCCCTCCCTTGTTCGCGGTGCCACGCCTGTCAGGCAGCCCTCCCCGACGCATTTAATCCCTCCCTCGGCTACATCGACTACATCGACTACATTGACGACGATGGCGGCTACATCGACTACATCGACGACGACGGCGGCTACATAGACTACATCGACGACGACGGCGGCTACATCGACGACGACCACCGCTGCATCATCAACATCATCCGCCCCTAGGTACTTCTCCATCTCCCCTCGATATTCGGTGGATTCATCTCCCTTCCTCTCGCTGGATCCATCTCCCTCCGTTCAAGGGATCTTCTAGGGTTAGGATCTCCGTCTGGTTCATGGGGTTAGGGTTAGGGTTCATGGGGTCGTGGTTAGGTTTCATGGGGTTCGTGGGGATGATCTCCCTCTGGTTCATGGCTAGAACATGATGGGGTTAGGGTTCTTGTTGCACGCCCATCCTGATTGTTCATGGGGTTTGTAGCAGTGTTATTCTTTTATGATATGTGCATGAAGCTTGTGTTCTTCTTTCCAGTGAAAAAGAGAATGCTTAGTACTTACTGTGGTATTGGAATTTCTGGTGTGTTAAGGCAGTATGACTAGTTTTAATATATACCATATTGGTGCTAGATAATTTTTGGTATTTTAATATACTCTTCTAAATTGCCTGCATAAGCATGATTTCAAGGCCTACTATTATTGTTAACACTGCTTGCTTCTTTATTCATCAACTGTTGGGCAATCAGCTGTTCAATGCATATGCTTGCCTCCATTAGGGAAAACAATTGAGTAATTCATTTGCTTATATATGATTGCAGGTACATGGATAAAATTGCAAGTTAAAAAATAAAAGAAATTTTTTTAAATATTTGTTTTTGATAATCCACATTATCAAGTATAATTGTGTGCAATCGTATTTGTATCCAACTATATATAATTGTAATACATGTGAGTTATGTTCTTGTCTCTGGTACCACAACCTTAATTCACTTAGCTTGATGTAGTTTGCTTCACATATACTATCGCTAATGCATTTCTTCACATATATAGTTTGCTTCAATTCAGTTGCTTGCTAGCATACATATGGTTAGGGTTTGCATCAGCAGTACTACTAGCACTTTGCTTGCTTGTTGTGTACTTTATATGAGGCACAAGGAAGATTTCTTGATGTACATTACTACCTCCTGCTTGATGTAGTGAAGATATTAAGAGATGCTTCATATCTTTCCAAAGGTACATGCATGCTTGTTTAGTGCACTTACATGTTTGCTTAATTAATAACACTAGATCACTGTATTGTTGATCCATCAAGTTTGTTTCACATGTATTACATGTATGTGCATGATGGTCCAAATGCTTTCCTTTATTGATACAAGTGCATCATTTTACTTTATCCCTGTTGTATCTGATTGTTGTTTATTCTATTTTGCAAGAACCACCTCAAGATCATCCATGGCAAGGATGACAAGGTCAAACATGAGGCCAACCATTGGTATGCAACTTGCTCCTTGTGGTTATACTGTCAGTTTCATAAAATCTGTGTCTTAATATGCTAAGTGAAATGCATTGTTGCAATCTGAATAAGCTGGCTTAATTGTGCCTGTGTGCTGTTAGTCTTCCTTATCTGAATAACTAGGATTAGATGATAATAAAATTTCATAAGATATGTATTCCAAACATTCATGCATTCCAAAAATTCCAAACATTCACCTAATAGTTACGTTTCCTTTATCATGCAAAGAAGAGCCTCTCACCAAGTACGAGATGGTTAGGGCTCGAAATATCATGAGGAATAATCGGATGTTCCAGACCCTTGGCATCGGTGCAATAGCGTCGATGATTAGGAAAACAAATGATGTACGAGAAGGTAGAAGTGATGAGGTTCAAGAAGGTAGTGGAGTTATCAATGATGACCCAGAGTACAATCCTAAGGAGGATGAAGTTATTGATGGAGAGGAAGTGGATGATGTTGTAGTGAGAAAGATTGTTAAGGTGCAAACTCTGTCTTGCTTGGAGGGTTGGGGTTCTCTTATGCTATGTTATTCCTTGTGCTCACATATTTCTCTTGTGATCTAATGCTTTTTTCCGTGCTGTTTATACGAGGCACTGAAGGAATCTAGGACGAAGAGGCCTGGTGTTAAGAAGACAACAAGAAGAAGAAGAGCTCGTAAACATCTGCTGCAATGCCTCCGTGAAGGGTGATGGCCCCAGATCCGTGGAGAAAAAGAGGATCCTCGAACTGATGAACCTGCCCTTGATAGAGTCACAAGGCGTAAAGCAAAGATGGCGGCGTGTGACGGACCATCAGAAAGTCTGCTGCGCATGGACTCGAGACCTCGGTGCAAATGGGTGATGAGTTGCCGCCCATGGATGAAGGAACCACTCTCAAAGATGGATGGAAGTGGCAATCGCCTCCCTAGATGAAGGAGGAACCATCTGCATTGATGAAGCAGTGCATCGTCCACACAGAGCACAGCCCTGCACCTTCCGCTGACAGAATAATGTCATCAATGAAGAAGAACAACAGCTTGTGCTTCAATCAGGCAAGTTGACCTTTGCAATGCTATCTTTTACTAGTGCATTTTCCAAATGGAATGATCATGTATGCTTTTGTCGATTCCTGCATTTGTCGATTTCTATTCTAATTTATGAGTTCAATTTCATTTTCAGATGCAATGACTACCAAGACTAGACATAGAAAGGGCAAAGGGCTAGAGAGGATCACCAAGTCGCTTGGTAGCAAGGTGCATATCCAAATTGTCAAGGGATGAAGCGTCTAGAGAAGCCTCTGCAGTCAGCAAAGCTTGCTTCTGAGTGTGGACTCGTTGCAAGAAGCCATCTTCCGGTTCTTCCTCACTTCAAGCTATACAAAAAAAATGCTAGTCTATTGGAGAACTACATTGGGAAAGTTGTTCTAAGCTACTTGTTTCATAGTTAATGTGCTATCTATTTTCTGTTACACCTATGCATGATCACTAATATTGTTCCTACCTTGTTTGCTGTCTTGGTAGGCAAATTTTGAGATGAACACGGACTCAGAGACCATCAAGACCGCGTGCAAAGATATTCTGCAGAAAAGTTCAAAGAACAGACGCCATCAGCTAAAGAAGAAGTATTTTGATACCGTAGCCGCAAATAAAGTCAGCATCAAGTCTCCGGTACCTGATCTGACGGATGGTGAATGGCAAGCTCAGGCGGAGATGTGTTCTACCCCAAGACACAAGGTTTGTCTCTGCTTTGTTTGATGCTTTATGTTCTACACATGATATTCTAGTGCTAGATCATGCTGACAGTATGCTTTTTTGTAGGGAACCCATGTGTCGAACAAGATGAATCGAGGAAAAGTCATGTACAATCAGAGAACTGGTTCCAGGCACTACACAGCACACATTTTTGCCACTGTGAGAACTTTTCTCTAGAGGCCTTACCGCTTGATCCTCGTTGGATAACATTTCTGATTCTTGCTGAATAACATTTTGATTTTTGTTGAAAAACATTTCAGAAAGAAGAGCGTAAGGGTGAGGAGCTGTCTGCGATTGACTTGTTTAAGGCCACCCACAACAAAGAAGAAGCACGGGTTTTCGGAGCCACCAAGGCTGCTATAGTAAGTCACCCATGCTTTGTCCATGCCCCTGTTTGATTCTGCTTTTGATGCTGTTTGATGCTTTGATGATTTGATGATGTTTGATTCGGAGCCGCCCATGCTTTGATGTTGTTTGATAGTTCCATGCTTATAGTTCCATGCTAGGCTTAATGAAGATATTAGAACAGCTTCATGAAGATAGTTCCATGCTGTTTGATTCACACACGCTGTGTTCCATGCTTTGATGCTATTTGTTGCATTTTTTATGACATGATGAAATTTGATCTGATTGTTAGTCAGGAAGCCATCTTAAATAGAACCACCACTCTAGGCTTAATGAAGCGATCACATTGTTCCAATTGCATGTCTCCAGGTCACTAGTCATCATCTTGTATAGATTTTGTATGCTGGTTTGGTTACTTCAAATAATCCATTTGTGTGCTGGTTTGGTTTCTCCACTAATGCCTATCATTTTCCTCCATATGCTAGCTTGAGGTGGAAGAAATGAAGGACGCGCCGGTACCAGAAGGTGAAGAGCCAAAGTCTACTGTTCAAATTGTCGAAGAAGTGCTGTCGAAATCTGTCAAGCAAAGCACATTCCTCACGAATGTTGGGCTCCAGTCATCTAGGAACAACTCCCGCAAAGCAACTGCTGAAGTGTTTGCTCATGTTCGTGACCTTGAGCGTAAGCCGGAGAGGTCCGAGCTTCAAGCTGAACTGGTGCAAGAAGAATTGACGGCAATCAAGATGAAGGCGGAAGAATCTAAAGTCGCACGTGACAAGGAACTTGAGCTGCTGTGCAAGAAGTCCAAGAACAGAAGAGAAGTTAGCCCACTTGATGGCTCTCTTTGGAGCTAAGGCGCTTGATGGCTGTGTAGTTTGAGCAGGTAGTTGCATTGCTGCCTAGTTTGATGGCTGTGAACCTCTTGTGCAGTTTGTCTTTGAGCATTTTGTTGCATTGCTGCCTAGTTTGAACCTGTGAAGTTATGTGAACCTGTGAAGTTATGTGGTCTTATGAACCTGTGAAGTTATGTGAACCTGTGAAGTTATGATCTTGTGAACTGTGTTTATTTTCTCTCGTGAAGTTATGTGGATCACTTGTGCACCGGGCCTTCTTTGTTTGAACTGGGCTTGTGGATCACTTGTGCACACCGGGCCTTTCTGTTTATAGTTATGCAAAATGAGAACTTGGGCTCTAAAAAGGCCAAGGCCCAAACAAGAATTAGACCAAAAAGGCTTGGGCCTAAAAAAAGATATGACTGTAAGAAAAAAAATTATAAAAGGCTGCATAGCAGAAAATAAAAAGGCCAAGGCCCAAATTCGAACTAGACCAAAAAGGCTGTGGCCCAAAACAATAGTGGACTATAAAAAAATTCATCAGAAAAAGGCTCCATTCCCAGAAAATAAAAGGCCAAATTACTGGGCCAGGCCCATACACATAAGCAAAATAAAGAGGAAAAAATAAATTAAACGGGCCGAATTATTGGGCTTGGCCCATGTAGACGGTTGAAATGGACCGGGCTGATTCTATTTTACGACCTTTTCATTTGGTCGTAATTCTGCCACGCCAGCTTGCCACGGTGGATCTGACATGGTGTGGTCGGATTGCTAGTGACCAAAATAATTGGTCGTAAAATCTGCGACCTTTTTTGGTCATAAACGTCTATGACCATTCCAGAAGAAAGGTTGCTATAGTCAATTAACGACCCCCAGCTTTTGACATTATGTTTTTGGTCACAAAAAGGTCACAAATTGAAAACTATGACCTTTCAGTGACCAATAGTGGAGGTCACTAGTTGACATATTTCTTGTAGTGTGAAGACAAAGTTGTGAGAAGGTGTACAAATAAAGAAAAAATATAATTGATCGATGTTGTTCGTAGGCATGGCTCCATTTCCTTAGCATAGTGTTCATTGCTCGGCAGCTAGTTTCACCCAGCTCTGTAGCCAAAAAAGAGGTGTATCGAGGACACCACAATTCGATCATTTTGTGCAGCTCCACTAAAATCGAGCGGACCATCCCTGTTTGCAAAGATATCCAACAAGGTGATTACAATAATAGTGGAACTAGATGATGAAACATAACACACATAAATAGAAGCCGATCACCTCTACGATCTCTCTTTAGGACTAACTTCTTGTTGGAGAAGATTAGGCATGGAGTTGGATGAGGAGGATAGCAAAACCAATCTCCCTTTCTGCAATGCACGAAATGAAAAAATGTTGTTCGTGTGACATTTTTGATGAACTGCACAAAACACTCTTAAGAAAAAAGTGATTTGTGCAATTCACCAAAAGGTCACAATAGCAACGAGGTGAAAATGGATAGCCCTGTTTGCAAAAGGAGGTAGAAAGGAAACAATTACTGCCCAATAACACAAGTTGAATACACATACGCCGACAAAAAAGAAGCATATTCCATGTAATAAGGGAAAGATAGCACATGGTGGTTTGTCAAAAATGGTTTGAGGACGAGATTGCAAGATGGAAAGTACGCCGGCCAAGATACGATTTAAGCAAACAACTAAAGAAGATCCACATGCAGCAACATGGGAAGATGGGCAGTGGAGCAAGGCCGGAGGAAGCTGTACCTGAGGGTCGTTGGGATATTACTAGGAGAGCGCCGACGGACGGGATCTGCCCATACTGCGGCAGCGAGCAAGTGGCGAAAGCCCTACCGCGCCGGAGCTTGGTCAGAGAGAACGGCGGGTACCGCAGATCGGGACGTGCTGTCTCTACGCCATCAAATGGAGAGACGATGCATGTCCTCCCTTTCCACCGGCGGACAGGATGCGGCCGGATCACTGACCAATGCTGAGAGAGAGAGAGAGGCCACGGCTGCCTTGTGTGAGATGGTGTGATGAGAGACAAACCCATTTTTCCATTTTCCCCACGGCAATCGTTTTATATTCTGTACGTGCCATTGAGGAATATATAACTTTATTTAGTACTAACGCGTCAAGTCGAACTTTGTTCCGTCTAGGTGTGGTACCCGACCCTCCTTCGAGTAAACAACCACTACACGCGTCAAATTATCACGTGGGCTGCCTTTTCGTACAGAAATGAACTCCACCGTGTACCCGCGCGGGTGTGGCCAGGAACGAGACATGAGTATGTGCGTCCTGCGTGCACTTCTTCTTTAGGTGCAGGTACGTACGTGGGTGGGTGTGAGAGAGATGGTTTCTGCGAAACAGAGGCAATGTGTTGATGATATCTCAAACAGAAAAACGTAACATGTGCAATGTGTGTGAAACGGAGTCATGGACGTGAGATATCGATTGAATTGAAAACAGGGATGAAGTGTGTGGCTGCGCGATCGATAAAGAGTGCCATCGCATTTTTTTTGCCCACATCAAAGATACAGGGCGGCTGGCCTACTGGAATTTGAGAGGGCAGAGGTGCAGTTTTTCTCCGTGGCATGGATACCTACCTACAACGTTCGACTATCGGTGTGGGGGGGTAGGGGCAGAGACCGATCGACTAGTATATGTGTGGGGAAGGAGAGAGACCTAGCTATGTATTGAGGGAGATCGATCGACATCCATGGATATGTGTAGCAAAGGAATAAGGTTGGGAGAAAGACAAAGGTAGAGCGTCGGAGGGTTGGTGGTGGAGTGGCATCTCACAAATGGTGGGAGAGGCCTGGTAGACAAACGGAGCGTATGAGTGCAATATCAATAAGAGAGGGCGGGGGATGTCTGTCTGTCTATGCACGTGCATGTGAGAGACGGGTCGGGAGGTATGCAAGGATGATGAGGGCAGAAGATATGGTTGTGGTAAGCATACATACTACATAGGAAGATCAACCGTCGTGTGTCCGAGAAAGGGAGACATAACTAGCGAGGTAAGTGTATCGGTGCTTGGGGAAATCGAATTATAGTCAACCTGGCTATATGTAGGGAGATCTGTTCATATACACGCCTGCATGTGTTAGAAGCAAATAAGGTCTAGAGAGATAGACAGGGGGAGAGGGGTGCGGCTAGGAGGTGGTGCGAGAGGCCTACCATGTCAAGGGGGGAGGAGTGTGCGAGTATGTGATCAATGAAAAGAGGGGCGGGATTTTGCACCTGCGTGGAACCGTATTGGATATAGGGGGGCATGGACTATGAGAAGAGAAGAGGGGAAGTATATATGTGTTTGTTGTAGGCACACTTGTCTAGAGAGGTATATTGACTGGTGTGTGCCCGAAAGAAGGAGCCGGGGGCCTACACACACCGCGGGTAGACAACCTAAAGAGAAATAATGAATGTGCGCAATGGAGGGGACGCTAAGGATTGGTGAGAGGGGGGCGGGCGTGTGCATGCACGATAGAAAGTTAGCGCTAGCTAGCTACAAATAGAAGAGGATCATGAAGGTGTAAAATGCGAACAAGGATCATAATTCATTATAAAAAAAGTGGATACGGATACCTGAAGAAGATATCATAATGTAGAACATTGATTATAATTTGGGCTAATGTGTGGATTTTGCAACTCAAGTCTAAATACTTGTCATAATATAGGACGCGGGGCACTATACTTTGTGTGATAAACATGGTGTACGTATGGAACATGGTTTAGATTATGAATATATAGTTAGTACATCAAATGTACTATTATTTGGAATCAACATCAACTGTATTCAAAAAATAGAATTTGAGTTCATGTAGTACACATAGTTCATATCTATCTCTATAGTAATCATGTGGTGTGTTATTAAGGTAATACACGAATGATGGTTGAAGTTGGCAACAATCATGATTGTAGATTCTTATTGAAATAGAGAAACGATATCGAATTTGGTTTGAATTGCAGCGGTAGTATAGACATTTGGAATGCACTAAAATGTTGGTATGAGTAGGTTACATGCATTATACAACAAGCGAAAAAATTTAATTGGACACAACATGGATTCATACTCCCTCCTTTCATCTATATAGGGCATAATGAGTTTTTTAAGACCGCCTTTGACTATTGACAAGATTAATAGTACATGACATGCACAATGTGAAAATTTTATCATTGAAAGAACCTTTCACAAACGAATTTAATGGTGTGTTTTGTGTAAGTTGCATGTCATATATTATTGCTCTAATATTTGATCAAAGTTAGCATCAAAAAACACATTAGGACCTATATAGATGGAAGGAGGGAGTAGCTTTGAATAGCATTTGTATAGTAAAACGGGGCAATACTCTCTCTTTGTGTGGTGTGAATAGTTTTATTTTTTTTGTTTTATTTTTGGTTGAGGGAAGTGCGAATTGATTTGGTAAGTACAAGTACAATATTACTACACGTTAGGCTTGTCCCTAAAATTCAACCTGCGCCTTGTTATATCCCAAAAATTCAGATATCGTGCTCCCAAAACTGGCGCCTTCACAACCCACGCCTTGCTATCTCGAAATTACAACGCACGTGAAAACTCCCTCCAGCTGCCAAATCCGGACACGTGAAATCCCACTTCTAACCCTGAGCCGACAGGGCCGCTAGTTCAAATCAGTGGGGGGTACTTTTGTAACACACCCTACATTTTGGACAAGCGCGTCCCTAAGTCATGGTTCACCCCCTCCCATCGCCCCCTTTTCGCCATTCGAAATCCCAGGTTGCCATAACCTCTCCGCTCCAGCCTTGAAACCCCACCCTCCTCCGTCCGCCACCTCACCGCTGCCCAGCCGGAGCTTCTTCCCGATGACATCATCCACCGCAACAGCTCGACGTCCCTCGTCCACCTCCCCGGATGAGGATCCGTCGTCCATCTCTTCGTCCCGCCGGTTGAGCCGCCCCGTCCTCCACCTCCAAGGAGATGCTCCGACGATCGTCTCGTCTATCGCGGCTGCTCCATCCCCACAGCGCCACCTTAACCTGCTCCACCGGAACCACATCATCCTCACCGACTCCTCAGACAAAGCCGAGGCCTACTCGGCGCCACCAAAGAGGTTGTACACTCATCGCATCACACCTTCTCTTTAACTCAACCTCCCAGCGCTGACGGTGCTCCATCTCGCACCCCCATGGAGCAGCTACCTTGAAGCCGGCGCCGCGGGCGACATCTCCACGGCAGCTCTCCCCTAGTGCGAGGCCCCTTCAGCGGCGGCGTCCATACCAGCCGGATCTGTTGCTGCTGCTCCGGCTCTTGCTCGCTCGCTCGTGCTGCTGCTGCTCTGTCTCTCGCTCGATTGCTCGCCCGCCCAGCTACTGCTGCTCCGGCTCACGCTATTGCTGCTGCTCTCCCCCTCGCCCGTGCAGCTGCTCTGCTCCGATTTAGCTACAGTTCAATTGACTGAATCGATTTTTGAGTCAGTCCATTTTCAGGGGGTGGGGGGCTCACCAGAGTTAAGGAAGAACCACCCGCAGCGGGGATGGGGGCTCGCCAGAGAAGTACCCCACTATCTATCTTAGGGTTCAGGGTGGGGGCGGGGGGCCTAGAGGGCTGGCCGGGGCGGCGGTGGACCGGCGGTGGGGAGTTGTTTCGGGGCGGCGAGGCGGCGCTGGGGCTAGTGGTTTGGCCGGTGGTGGCTGGCGGCTCAGGGGGGTGCGGGTTGAAGATGAACTGCAGGCCCTCCCTAAACTACATGTCAAGTGCCTCTCTGCTACCATTGCGTTCAGTTTTGACAGTAACATTCAGGTTCCACAGTAAATTTCAGCTTCGACAGTTAAGTTCAGAGTCAACAGTTTTTACCTCATCTGTTGTAGTTAGGTGGTTTTTGGTGATGTAAATTTTACATCTATTTTACATCATCTATTGGACTCCAAGTCAGGTCCAAATTAATGTTCAAACTTGAGTTCTAAATTAGTTGTGGGGCACATATCGATGAAGCAATGAATAGTATCTCTCAGATAATATCTGGTTCACCTAGGGTATGCCTATGTTGTTCATCTTGGGTGGGAAACAAATAGTAAAGCAATCATCATCTGTCTTTTATTAAATTAAAGCAATCATCACCGCTATCATTTTTTGGATCCATCCAATGGTTGTTACCATCACTCTAAATTTCTGCATGCTCTCCTTACATAATCTCACCATATTTTTTCATATGCATGCCGATATTGTACATACCATATGCTGAACATGTAGAGAAAAAGAGAAGAGTTTTGCGCGACAATACAATGTCATGCAGACATCGCTCCATGGTGGGTTCAATGGCAAAACCTCCCCACCCCTCTCCAGATTGCAATCCAGAGGAAGATATCTGTTCTGAGGCAGATTCAAACGCCGTTGACCACTCCTATTTACCCCCCAAGGTGTTTGCTCTACCTTGCCATGATGATGTTAGTCATATCATGCATATGTTGCCTTGCAGTGCCTACTTTTGACATCATATATGTCATCTGCTTAGTTTAGAGATGTTTTGTAATGCCACATGTTTAGTTTCTATATGATATATGGGAATTATGTTGTCTCATGCCTTTTAGCCAGCCATAATATATGTGAAATGTGCAATGCCATCCTGTTTAACCAGGCATCATATATTTGAATGATATCTTGCCCATCCTTTTCTTCATTGCATTTCCATTTGTCGGCAATGTTTGTACATTAAACTACTCTTCCTGTGAATCAGCCATTTGGGTGGGAGATGGAAAAATCTGGAGTGAAAACAAGGCCTTCAGAGCAGACAGTGCTACCTGTCGAAGCAGATCTCTTGTTGGGTCCCGATAGCTCCTTAGAGATGGATTCAGAGACAGATGACCAGTCCTATTCCCCCACCGAGGTGTATGCTCTAACTTGGCACAGTTATACTGCTCATATAATGCATATGGTGTCTTGCATTGCATAGTTTATACATCATATACACAATATTCAACACCATGTTCTTAGTTCATACATCATATCGAATGCCCTATATTTAGCATATAAATCACATATGTGAATTAAATGATGTGATCCTGATTACTTAGATAACATGTAGGTGAATTATGTCATGCGATCATGTTTAGTTATTCATCATATCTTTGAATTATGTTATGCTATGCTATCTAGTTTAGATAGACATCATATATGTGAAATTATGTCATACTATCCGTTTTAGTTAAACAATATACATGTCAACTATATCATGCCCTCTTTTTTCCACACTATCTATTGCATCTGTCTCTCATACAATGTATGTACATTCAACTATGTTTCCTGTTTATCAGCCATTTGAATTGGAGCGGGTGATGCCAGTATCTAGCAGACTAAAACACACGATCTTCAAATAAAACAGTGCTACCTCTTGGTGGAGATAGCACCCTGGTTGTACATGTACCTCTATAGAGAAGGGCCGATTTGGAAACTCAGGATGAGGTAACCTGTGCTAATACCTCTGCTATCTTCAAGAATGCTTGGTGGCGATGTCGAATTACACAAGAAAACGTACTTCACCGCCAAAGAAACTCATCAAATTCCCTTATGTTCTCCTGAGACACATTTACTGGACGATGACTGGGAACGCCTTATTCTATACTGGTCCCGAACCAAGAATGTGGTAAGGTCTATGAGCTCATTTTCTATTTTAAGTACTATATTCTTGCGTCTTACTATACTCTATTCATGTAGAACAAGTGCCTAAACCTGAAGAACAATTGTTCTAATTTAAGATTCCATTGCTATCATAGTTCAAAAAAGCGCTAGGCGTTAATTGTGCATTTTGCCACCACCTTGCACTTTACTGACCAAAGCGCATGCTTATGCACAGTTATGCACAGATAAAGCATAGTTATGCGCAATGCATTTTGCCAATGCCTAGAGCCTAGGCGCGCTTAAGCGCTCCCTTAGGCGCGCCTTTTTTTAACTATGATTGCTTTGCTCTTGTATCACTGTATTTACTCATACAAACTTATTTTTAAATTGAAGGATCCAATCAAAACTCCAATGGCACAGCATGTATGTTCATGCATGTTTCTTTAACAGGTTTTCTCTTATCAATAGCTCTGTTGATTTCAATTTCAATTGTGTATACAGTTGACTTCTCATATCATGCACATTACTAGCATGACAACAGAGCCAATAGTGTTGGTGTACATGTGGACCCGTGGTACCCATCTGAAATCTTGTTGTGCCGTGTAGTTTCCCACGCTTTGTATTCTTTCACTGCTGCTATGTCTTGAACTGATATGATTTGAACGGTGTCTCTATTTTGATTTGGCAAGACAATGCGGTGACCATAGGACATAGATATATGTTTGTTTGATGTTTTTATTAGGTACTAGTACTTGGCAATAGAATAGTTGGTAGTTTAATCCTGTCCACCTTACTAATGAACTGGTTCACCTAAATGAGTTTCATATACTAGTACATGCTAAACATGTCATGTGTCTGCTTGTTTCTTCTTTTAGAATGCTGACAGAATATTGGGGAAGAGTGCCTTATTAAGCAATGGTAAAGGAAGTAATGCAGATAAGGTTCAGGATAGTGGCACATCCTTGTTGGTCTCCAACAAAGCTGATAAAATAGCTAAGGAAGACGATCTTGAAAACAGTGAGACCACCCCAAAGTCATGTCTTGGTTTAGTGTTCGAGTTACTGGCCACTACCGCTTGCACAAGCTATTCAAACTCACTATCTGAATCAGTTCAGTTTCTTGAGTCTCAACTACAAGCTGAAAGACATCGATTAGCTGTCTTTGCGACAAGAAGCGGAAGGATCATGGAAGCCCCTGGAGCATTCAGATGCATACTTTTCGGTGCAACAAGCAAGCATTGGAGGATTTTAGCGCCAAAGCAGACAAAGCTAATAAGCTTGCTAAGCTTTTTGCCAAAGATGGTGGATACCTGTGATAACGTTTCTTGAGCTCTTCCGAAGTTGTTTCAGTTATGCTCTTGTTTTGCTGCCGGTTTATTTGCACTAGTGGCCAATTTTGACGGCCGATGTATGTAATATGCTGCTTTGTTCCCTATATTTGCCTTTGCACCGGTGGCGAACTTTGATGCCCAGTGGATGTAATATGTGTAATAGCAGTAATAGGCTAGCGTTAATTGCTTGCTTATTTATTTCCTTATTGTCTTATTTAGTTGTTTGCTTGTAGTTACTACAGTTCTTTTTCTGTGTTTTTCTAGTGGCCACAATAGCCTATTTTTGGTAACTAGGCCAAAATAATCATGGCAACAAACGGACTGTAGTAACCATGGGCCTCCCGCGAGCCGTATGATCCATGGGCCTTCTACGGGCCGTAGGATCCATTGGCATTTTATACAGGCCGTAGGTTCCATGGGCCTTTTATCGGCCGTATGATCCATGGGCCTTCTACCGACCGTACGATCCATGGGCCTTCTACGGGCCGTAGGATCCATGGGCCTTCTACGGGGCGTATCATCATTTCGCCAATCATGGGCCGTACTATTCGTGGACCATAGCAGGCCGTTAGTATGCCGTATTTGATAACTCTATCAAAACATCCCAACGTTTTTTTTACATGAAAACGGCCCAACATATTAACGGGCCACAAACGGGCCGACTGTAACGACGGGCTGAATTTGGCCCACAAGCAGAAAATGACAGTAACGGGCCGTAAGTACCCGAATGATGGAAATGAGCACAAGAATAAATGGGCCTTGAGAAGGCCGAAAGATAACTTGGGCTAGAAATGGCCCAATGGAAAAATGGGCCGTTAATGGGTATAAAGTGGTACACTATTCATTACAAGCCAGTTTCACCATGGGCCGTTAATGGGCCAAGAGTTACAAAGGCCTCATATGGGCCGAAAGACGTCATGGGCCATACATGGGCCAGAAGTTAAAACGGGCTGGAATCATATTGAACAGCCAGATGAAGCTACTGGGCCTAATTCGGAGAGGTCATAACGGGCCCTCGGTTAGCGGGTTGTAAATGGGCTATATGCGAACATGACGTTAATAGGCTTTCCGTGGGCCGGCCCGCCACCTTTTAACCAAGTCAAACGGGCCGGTCTTTTCACAGGAATGGGCCTCTGTTGGGCCGTGCCACGTGTCGATGTATCATAGGCGCATTGGGTCCAATGAGTGGATGACATCTGTCCCAACGGTGAGCCGACACGTGTTTCCTCCATCCAATGATGATTTTACACGTGGAAAATCCCCATTGGTCGGGGCTATTAACTAGTTATCGGATCCAAAACCGGACCCGATAGCTTAACGGCATTCCGTCACGGTGGATGCCACGTGTCAGTCACCCTTGACGAAAGCACTTCTGTGACGCGCGATTTATCGTCATGGAAGTGGACACTTCCGTGATGATAATTTTGGTAATGTCATGGAACACTTCTATGACAGCATAGGTATGACTATATTGATTCTGTCATAAAATCGTCATGGATGTACATGCATGACAAAAAACACGACCTACTGTGACAAACACATATCATCACGGAAGTGTATTTTTTTGTAGTGTTGGTACCTGTGGTTGCTAGTAGTGTTGATTAATCCTTGTAGTTGATGCTAGTTGGTTTATTTGGTGGAAGATCATATGATCAGATCCTTAATGCATATTAATACCCCTCTAATTATTAACATGAATATGCTTTGTGAGTAGTTAAGTTTGTACCTGAGGACATGGGAGAAGTCTTGCTATAAGTAGTCATGTGAATTTGGTATACGTTCGATATTTTGATGAGATGTATGTTGTCTTTCCTCTAGTGGTGTTATGTGAACGTCGACTACATGACACTTCACCATTGTTTGGGCCTAGAGGAAGGCATTGGGAAGTAATAAGTAGATGATGGGTTGCTAGAGTGACAGAAGATTAAACCCTAGTTTATGCATTGCTTCGTAAGGGGCTGATTTGGATCCATATGTTTCATGCTATGGTTATGTTTACCTTAATACTTCTTTTGTAGTTGTGGATGCTTGCAATAGAGGTTAATCATAACTGGGATGCTTGTCCAAGAAAGGGCAGTACCCAAACACTATTCCACCCAGATATCAAATTATCAAAGTAACGAACGTGAATCATATGAGCGTGATGAAAACTAGCTTGACGATAATTCCCATGTGTCCTCGGAGCGCTTTTATCTATATAAGAATTTGTACAGGCTTGTCCTTTGCTACAAAAAGGATTGGGCCACCTTGCTGCACCTTATTTACATTCATTGCTTGTTACTCATTACAAATTACTTTATCACAAAACTATCTGTTACCGATAATTTTAGTGCTTGCAGAGAATACCTTACTGAAAACCGCTTGTCATTTCCTTCTGCTCCTCGTTGGGTTCGACACTCTTACTTATCGAAAGGACTATGATAGATTCCCTACACTTGTGGGTCATCAATTAATACTTAGTAAGCGCTTCAACTTATCTTTTGCTAAGCTTCCATCCTAATGTTTTGTGTTTTATTATTTTCTCCATATGTCCTACGTACAATAACCGCTTAAGCACAAACTCTATTGTGCTTCCAAATTTACATGCTACACATTCTGAACAAATACATGCATGAAACTTATGTCTCATTTTGTTAGTTATAGGAGATGATTTACCACCACGTGGTGATTTCCCACAAATAGAAGGTTACTGTTGCAGGTCGTCGACCAAGTTCAAGCATGTGTCATCCAAGCGGATGCGCTTCTATGGTCTCGACGCTGTGCTATGCTAATTGACCTTTATTAGCAAAGCAGACTGATGCTTCGATGGTCCTGCTAGCGTGTCCCAACAAATGTGCACTGCTATTTGAGGCGGACTGCATGGTGGAAGTATGTCCAGATGGCACAACCTAATTCTGTGACGCATTCCTGTTGTATATGGGAGCAACTTCTAGTTTCATTGGAATCAAACATTGTTTCCTTTCGAGGCAAATTATTTACTCTATTCTAACCATGATAGAAACAAATGTTTGTTAACTAGGAAGAAAACATTTTTTCTTAGGAAGCAAATTATTTACAAACCAGTGTAGCAACTTCTTCCAAAAGCAAATCCTCTGACGCTTCCGTGTAAGTGATTTCTACATGATATCATCTCTGTTCTAACTCTTGATCTTCAGGACACAGCACTTTACCTTATGCAATTTTGTCGTTTTCAGGGTTGCGTCCTTCGTTATCCATGTCAGCGCCCGTCCGCTACTATATTCATAAATGTATATAATACATTAGTGTTGAAAAGCAAGTTTAAAAAAAGAGGGGTATGACAAAGTATGACATAGAAGAAACTAAAATCATGCCACTACCTAGAAGAGAATTTCTACTACTAGTTAGTAATTCAGCGTATCAGCCACCCTAGCACACAAAAATCTGAACAACAAAAAGTATACACAACATTATACACAAGACAATCTCTGAGACTGAACATAAGCTCATTTAAAAAAAATAAAAAAACATCTGAAAAAATAAACAATCTAAACATATACACAACAGATGCTTAGTTATGATCTCTATTATGTAAAACATCCACACACACACACACACACACGGTGTTGCAGAGGAGCGCGTCGGGCATGCGGCTGATGCGGTCATCATGGGGGAGGAGGAGGGCGGAGAGGTGAGCGGGGGCGGAGACGGGCGGGTCGGGGAGGGCGTCGTGGGCGAAGGAGAGTAGGCGGGAGAAGAGCACCGATTCACTCTCGCAGCGCCGGAACTCGGCCGCCATCGCCGGGTTCATGGCCGCCACCGGTGGGAACGAGGGTTTCGAGTGGAGCGCGCGCGTGAGTGTGTACTGTGGAGTGAGGATGGGGATGGAACTTTCTTCCTACCTAGGGTTAGAGTAGGTTAGGTGGGCCGAAATGCTCGTGGCCTGCCAGTCCTTTTTGTTTTTCATCTGTGTTTTATTTGGTTTTATTTTTGTTTTCCAATCCAAAGTTTGTGAAACATTGCCAACTACTTTTCGCAAATGAACATCCACAGTGTCCCTTCATTAGATTTTACATCACACTCCAGTTTAAAAGTAAGTTGGCATTGTTCTTAAACTTGATTTTAAACGACAAAGTTAATTGGAATTTCCTGATGGAGTGTCATGTTTTTTTGAGTGGTTTTGGACCTAAATGGTATGGTTGCATTAAGAAAACTCTGTATATAATGGCATGGGTAGTGTGAACTTGAACACGATAAGTGATTTGGTAACAGGCCGATGCCGATATTTTTCCATGATTGCTATTATATTGTTTGAGCTTTTTTTTCATTTGTCATCATGCCATAAATTTTTTGCAACCCAAACAAAAACCCAACCAAATAAATTGCATAGATCTTTTAATCGATTTAAATTGAGGGAATTCACATAGTGATTTCTCTTTATACATGTACTCCCAATATTTAGGGACCTATTATAAATATTCCATTATTTGGGATCACCTATAACACACTTGTAATTTAATTTTCATTTTTTTACTTCAAATTTGGTCCCCAAACTTTTCCCTTAATTCTTTTATTCAATTCCCAAGCCCCACCATAATTCTCAACATTTTTGGACACTTCTAAAGCCTAGCCTCCATTCAAACTCCTTTGGCTCAAGTCAAAAAAGTTTTGTTTTAACTTATCGTAATTTGTTGAAACCACTTTTTTTGGGTTGGAAATATTCCATAAATACTTAAAAAATGTCCAACCATTTTATTATTCTCCATGACCTCTTCTCTTAATTCTATTGCTCTCTCTCTCTCTATTTTTCTGAAAAGAGAAATCTAGAGAGAGTGAGCTGCGCCAGCCACCCCATTCGGCCTAGGCCCAGTCGGGCCACCACTTAAGACAGCCCAGATACCACTGTTGGGGATCGTTGCAGAAATTAAAAAATTCTACGCATCACCAAGATCAATCTATGGAGTAACTAGCAACAAGAGAGAGGGGAGTGCATCTTCATACCCTTGAAGATCGCAAGACGGAAGGGTTGCAAGAACGCGGATGAAGGAGTCGTACTCGAAGCGATTCAATTCGCGGTGGATTCCGATCTTAGCACCGAACAACGGCACCTCCGCGTTCAACACACACGCAGCCCGGTGACGCCTCCTGCGCCTTGATCCAGCAAGGAGGAGGGAGAGGTTGAGGAAGAAGGCTCCAACAACAGCACGACGGCGTGGTGGTGATGGAGTGGCAGTTCTCCGGCAGGGTTTCGCCAAGCTCTTGCGGAGGAGGAGAGGTGTTGGGGAGGGGAGGGGTTGCGCCTTGGATGTGGTGCTGCAGCCCTCCCCTCGCCCCTCTATTTATAGGAGAAGGGGGAAGGGGGGCGGCCCCTCTAGATGGGATCTAGAGGGGGCGGCCAAGGGAGGAGGGGGCTTGCCCCCCAAGCAAGGGAGGCGCCCCCCCCCCTTAGGGCCCCCCCCAACCCTAAGCGCATGGGCCCTAGGGGGGTGGAGCCCAGCCCTCCAAGGGGCTGGTTCCCTTCCTTCTACAGCCCACGAGGCCCTCCGAGATAGGTGGCCCCTCCCGGTGGACCCCCGGAACCCCTCCGGTGGCCCCGGTACAACACCGGTATGCCCCCGAATATTTCCGGTGACCGTATGACAACTTACCATATATAAATCTTCACCTCCGGACCATTCCGGAACTCCTCGTGACGTCCGGGATCTCACTCTGAACAACATTCGGTAATCACATACAAATCTTCCTAATAACCCTAGCGTCATCGAACCTTAAGTGTGTAGACCCTACGAGTTCGGGAATCACGCAGACATGACCGAGACAGCTCTCTGGCCAATAACCAACAGCGGGATCAAGATACCCATGTTAGCTCCAACATGTTCCACGAAGATCTCATCGGATGAACCACGATGTCGAGGATTCAAGTAATCCCATATAAAATTCCCTTTGTCAATCGGTATGTTACTTGCCCGAGATTCGATCGTCGGTATCCCAATACCTCGTTCAATCTCAAGCATCGGCAAGTCACTTTACTCGTTCCATAATGCATGATCCCGTGACTAACCACTTAGTCACATTGATCTCATTATGATGATGCATTACCGAGTGGGCCCAGAGATACCTCTCCGTCATACGGAGTGACAAATTCTAGTCTCGATTCGTGCCAACTCAACAGACACTTTCGGAGATACCTGTAGTGCACCTTTATAGTCACCCAGTTACGTTGTGACGTTTGGTACACCCAAAGAACTCTTACGGTATCCGGGAGTTACACAATCTCATGGTCTAAGGAAATGATACTTGACATTAGATAAGCTTTAGCGCATTTAACTACACGATCTTGTGCTATGCTTAGTATTGGGTCTTGTCCATCACATCATTCTCCTAATGATGTGATCTCGCTATCAATGACATCCAATGTCCATAGTCAGGAAACCATGACCAGTTGTTGATCAACGAGCTAGTCAACTAGAGGCTCACTAGGGACATGTTGTGGTCTATGTATTCACACATGTATCACGATTTCTGGTTAATACAATTATAGCATGAACAATAGACAATTATCATGAACAAGAAGATATAATAATAATCATTTTATTATTGCCTCTAGGGCATATTTCCAACAGTCTCCCACTTGCACTAGAGTCAATAATCTAGTTACACTGTGATGAATCGAACACCCGTAGAGTTCTGGTGTTGATCATGTTTTTCTCGTGGAAGAGGTTTAGTCAACGGATCTGTGACATTCAGATCCGTATGCACTTTGCAAATATCTATGTCTCCATCTTGAACATTTTCACGAATGGAGTTGAAGAGACGCTTGATGTGCCTGGTCTTCTTGTGAAACCTGGGCTCCTTGGCAAGGGAAATGGCTCCAGTGTTGTCACAGAACAGAGTCATTAGCCCCGACGCATTCGGAATAACTCCTAGGTCGGTAATGAACTCCTTCATCCAGATTCCTTCATGTGCTGCCTCCGAGGCTGCCATGTACTCCGCTTCACATGTAGATCCTGCCACGACGCTTTGCTTGCTGCTGCACCAGCTTACTGCCCCACCATTCAAAATATACACGTATCCGGTTTGTGACTTGGAGTCATCCAGATCTGTGTCGAAGCTAGCATCAAACCTTTACGACGAGCTCTTCATCACCTCCATAAACGAGAAACATATCCTTAGTCCTTTTCAGGTACTTCAGGATATTCTTGACCACTGTCCAGTGTTCCATGCCGGGATTACTTTGGTACCTTGCTACCAAACTTACGGCAAGGTTTACATCAGGTCTGATACACAGCATGGCATACAGAATAGACCCTATGGCCGAGGCATAGGGGATGACACTCATCTTTTCTCTATCTTCTGTCGTGGTCGGGCATTGAGCCGAGCTCAATTTCACACCTTGCAACACAGGCAAGAACCCCTTCTTGGACTGATCCATATTGAACTTCTTCAATATCTTATCAAGGTATGTGCTTTGTGAAAGACCTATGAGGCGTCTCGATCTATCTCTATAGATCTTAATGCCTAATATATAAGCAGCTTCTCCAAGGTCCTTCATTGAAAAACACTTATTCAAGTAGGCCTTTATGCTGTCCAAAAGTTCTATGTCATTTCCCATCAAAAGTATGTCATCAACATATAATATGAGAAATCACTACTAGGGAAAAGCCTAGCAGCAGCGCGGGGGCCGGCGCTACTAATAAGGCGCTACAGCAGTAGCGCGGGTGGCATCCGTGCTACTGCTAATCTCTAATCTCTGGGTTTTTTTTATTTTTTCGAAAAAAAAATCGATTTTTTCCCTAATTTTCAAATTTCTGAATTGTTTTAACCTCCAATCTCTAATCACCCCTCATCGCTGCTCAATTTAATCTCTAATCTCTAATCACCCCTCATCATTCCAAATCATCTAACTTCCTGACGGTCACCCATCCTCTCACTACTCCAAATTTGAGCACGCTTAACTTCCGTGTTCTATTCTCCTCGCTTCCAAGTCTGCACTTGTTGTTTTCCGACAATAGTAAGATGTCAATCCTATTAACCTCGTGAATTTAGCTTGAGCATGAAGTCACACATTTCACTGTTTGAGTTTGAAACTATTGTTTTAAAAAATAACACTAATATTTAGTAACAGTAATATTTCTTGAATAATTAGTTTGACCATTGTTTGACCACAGTTTGACCATAGTTTGACCAGATTTGATCAAAATTCAAAAAAAATGAAATAATTATTTAGTAACACTAATATTCTTGAATAATTAGTTTGACCATAGTTTGACCAGATTTAACAAAAATTTAAAAAAAACTGAATTTTTTTGAATTTTTTTGCCTCCAGATCTTAAAAGCCCTGTAACTTTTTTCTGTTAGGTTTTTGAGGATTTTGAAAATGTTTAATGGGATTCCCCCAATTAAATTTGGATGTAACTATTTGAGTAGATGATTTTTCATATAAAAAACTTTTTCATCCGAGTTAGTATGCAAAAGTTATGCCCATTTTTACAAATTATCGAGAGATTTTGCAAATAAAGTCGAAATTCATATTTGCAAATTTTCCCAACAACTAGACCAAATATCACATGGGAAACTTATTTTTTTGACATTTTCATCATTTTCTTTTTAAACTGAAAAGGCGATCCACGGGGTAGAGTTTGAAACCCAAGATTTCGTAGAAGGTTGAGTTTTACCCTCGCTACTACTATGGCATGTCCCCCAGGGGCACGGTTGAGATCGATTAGTAGTAGCGAGGGGTAAAAACTTAGTAGTAGCGCGGGTTTATAACCATCGCTACTACTATGGCATGGTCTAGGGGCACGGTAGAGACCACTTAGTAGTAGCGAGGGTTAAAAACCAACGCTACTGCTATCAACTTAGTAGTAGCGAGGATTAAAAACCCGTGCTACTACTATGGCATGTCCCGCGGGGCACGGTAGAGACCGCTTAGTAGTAGCGAGGGTTAAAACCCGCCATCGCTATCAACTTAGTAGTAGCGAGGTTTAAAAACCTGCGCTACTAGTAAGTAGCAGTAGCGAGGGTTTTTAACCCTCGCTACTAGTAAGCGTCTGTGTATAAGCTTTTCCCTATAAGTGAATGCTACAGAGCTCCCACTCACTTTCTTGTAAACGCAGGCTTCTCAATAAGTCTGCATAAACCCAAACGCTTTGATCATCTCATCAAAGCGAATGTTCCAACTCCGAGATGCTTGCACCATCCCATAGATGGATCACTGGAGCTTGCATACCTTGTTAGCATAGTCTCCCCTGGAAGCTCCTCCAGTCGATCCGCTACATCCATCCTATCCTGGTCGACGAAAAAAAATCCCGGTCGACGAAAAAACTTCTATGAGACCGGGTCTCATTATGCAACACATGAGACCCACTCAGATGGTTGCCATGTGGCCTTTACAATCTCAAAGCATGAATCCCAATATCCCATCTCCCACCGGTTTTCAATCCCAGGTAGTCATCCCGCTGTATACGTATCCTAATTGTTGTATATGACACACATACGTACGCAACTCCCACAATCGACTTAGGGTTCGCTCGATCTCCTGTTGCTCTCGACCATGGCGGCATCGACCGACCTCGTCGTCGGCACCCACGCGGCAGCACAGAGCACACTACCAGGTCTTCTTGTCCACGGACACGCCGAACGACCTCACCGCCGGTGGCTGCACGCGACATTTCTGGCCAGGCGGGCTCCATCTCGACAGCGGCCACGCGGCAAGACATCGTCGTGGGTCGCAGGACCAACTCCTCGTCGACGCCGGCCGCGCACCAAGATGCATTGAATTGCTATGCTCCATGCTGTTGCATTCGCCCACGCCGGCAGAACGTCATCAATAGGACCAACGCCTCGTCGATGTTTTTCATTGAACTGCTCCATGCTGCTCTACATGAACATCATCAACTCAACCTGATAGCTTCTGCACATCATAAGTTCATGAGTGCTTACTGATCTCTATAGAGAGTATAATCATTATCATTGCATGAGTGCGTACTTGCTGGGATGTAGGATTCGTGTGTATGAAATCCATGTACTGCAATGAATATTTTCTGAACTACTTACTACTATGAATATTTTCTAGAATGAATATTTTCCGAGTGATTGGTGTGTATGAAATTCATATGCATACGTCAGTGAGTTCAGGCTGAATATATACTCCTCCATGCACATTTAGTTGTGTGAAAAGTGTGAGGCTTAAGCGTATGCGTTATGCAGGGACACATGTGTGTTTATACGGGCTCAATAGCCAGAAAGATTTACAAGGTAGTAGAAAAGGGATTGGTCTCCAAGTGAGCTAACGACCTGGGTTTATCCTTTCAGCCTAGCAAGATTACAAAAACTCAACACACGCAGACATCTCCTATACATATCTAAACATATACAATGTTTAACACTCCCCCTCAATCACAACTGTCTAAGTTGAGATTGTGCCTAAATGCTTCCAGCTGCCTCAGAGAGAGGGGTTTAGTAAACCCATCCGCAACTTGATCACCAGTAGGTACAAGTAGGAGAGGGGGAAGGAAGGGAGAGAGGGGAGGAAGGAAAGGGGGCGCCCCCTGAGGGAGTCCTGGATAAGGGGGTATCCGGACAGCCGGACTATATTCACCGTCCGGACTATAGAAGCGTCAAGATACAAGACTCAAGACTTCGGCTCATGTCCGGATGGGACTCTCCTTTGCGTGGAAGACAAGCTTGGCAATCCGGATATTATGTTTCCTTCCTTGTAACCGACTCCATGTAAACCCTAGCTCTCCGGTGTCTATATAAACCGGAGAGCATGGTCCTTAGAAGGCCGATCACAATTACAATCATACCATCATAGGCTAGCTCTTAGGGTTTAGCCTTTACGATCTCGTGGTAGATCTACTCTTGTATTCCACATATCTTCAATATTAATCAAGTAGGAAGTAGGGTTTTACCTCCATCGAGAGGGTCTGAACTTGGGTAAATATTGTGTCCCTTGCTTCCTGTTACCATCAACCTAAGACGCACAGATTAGGACCCCCTACCCGAGATCCGCCGGTTTTGACACCGACATTGGTGCTTTCATTGAGAGTTCCTCTGTGTCGTCGCTTCGATGCTTGATGGCGTCTTCAATCGTCAACAACACGGTCCAGGGTGAGACTTTTCTCCTCGGACAGATCTTTGTGTTCGGCGGCTTCGGACTACGGGCCAATTCGCTGGCCAGCTTGAGCAGATCGACAACCGCCCCCGCCACCAGATCAGGTTCGGAAACTTGAACCACACGGCGGATATCCGCGGAGACTTGATCTTCGACGGATTCAAGCCTGCACCAGGAGCGCCGGACAGCCGCGACGAGCACGGCCTAGACCTGTTGTCGGACAGTTCCCGGGACATCATCCCCGAAGCAACCTTGGATCTAAATCCAGGGCAGGTTGCGTTGCCTATGGACGGAGGGCTGGACCTCGCTCCGCAGGCCGCACACTTATCGGGGCCCACTTCTGTGGAGGCTTGTAATCCCAGATCCCCGGAATCATATCCGGCTGTTGGTCCTGGTCCGCTCCCTCTCGAGCCAGTCGAGCCAGGTTGGGCTCCGGTGATGGAGTTTACCGCTGCGGACATCTTTCAGCACTCACCCTTTGGCGACATGCTGAACTCGTTGAGGTCTCTCTCTTTGTCAGGAGACTCTGGGCCGAACTATGTCCGACTGGGGTGGGAAGCAGGCGACGAAGGAATTTACTGCCCACCCACCACCCACTTTGTCGCCACGATCGATGATTTAACCGACGTGCTCGACTTTGACTTCGAAGACATCGACGGTATGGACGACGATGCAGGAGACATACAGGAGCCACCGCTCACAGGGCGGTGGACATCCACCTCTTCATACGAAATATACATGGTGGACACTCCGAAAGAAACCAATGAGGCAACGGAGGATAACCCCTCCAAGAAGAAAGCAAAGCATGGGCGTCGTCAGCGCCGCTCTAATCCCCGCCAAGGCAATACCGGTACCGGACACGATAATAATCCGGAATGTGCCAACGATGAATATAACCCCGAACAGCCCGCCTTCAAGCAGGCCGAATAGGAATACGGGCACGACAGCCCAGATGATCAGGCGACGGACAGGTATCCGGAGGAGGACAACTACATGCCCCTCTCCGAAGACGAGATTAGCCTCGGCGACGACGAGTTCGGCGTACCCGAAGACCCCGCAGAGCAGGAGCGCTTCAAGCGCAGGCTTATTGCCACTACGAGAAGCCTGAAAAAGAAGCAGCAGCAGCTTCAAGCTGATCAAGATCTGCTCACAGACAGATGGACAGAAGTCCTGGCAGCCGAGGAATACGGACTCGAGCGCCCCACGGCTGACCGACCGCCTTGAGGCCGGGACAAAACGGCATATCAGCCGAAATACCAGCCTGTACCCCTGCACTGGTTTACTACGGCCCGGGGCAATACTCAGGACCTGCCCAATAAACTGGATAACATCGCAGGACAACCAAGATCGATCGACGGATCACGGGGGCGCGCCGAAGCACATGACAATGACCGTCATACCGGATACAATAACAGCAAATCTGGCCGGTCCGAATACAACCAGTCAGACGCAGCCGGACTGCGCCGCGACATAGCCCGACATAGAGGGGCCGCACACCCCCTATGCTTCACTGATGAAGTGATGGATCATGAATTCCCAGAAGGGTTTAAACTCGTAAACATCGAATCATACGATGGCACCATAGACCCCGCGGTATGGATCGAGGATTTCCTTCTCCACATTCACATGGCCCGCGGAGATGATCTACATGCCATCAAATATCTTCCCCTTAAACTCAAAGGACCTGCCCGGCACTGGCTAAACAGCCTACCCGCAAATTCCATTGGCAGTTGGGAAAATCTGGAAGACGCATTCCTTGACAACTTCCAGGGCACATATGTGCAACCTCCGGATGTCGATGACTTGAGCCACATTACTCAACAGCCCGGAGAATCAGCCAGGAAATTCTGGACTCGGTTCCTAACTAAAAAGAACCAAATAGTCGACTGTCCGGACGCCGAAGCCCTGGCGGCCTTCAAGCATAATATCCATGACGAGTGGCTCGCCAGACACCTCGGCCAGGAGAAACCCAAGTCCATGGCAGCTCTTACGACACTAATGACCCACTTTTGCGCGGGTGAGGACAGCTGGTTGGCTCGCAATAGCACTACGCCACATTCTGGAACTTCAGATGTCTGGGACAATAATGGCAAGCCAAGGCGCAACAGACACAAGCGAAGAAACCGGCGACAACACCGAGGATACGGCGGTCAATGCCGGATTCAGCGGATCTAAATCCGGTCAGCAGAAGAAGCCATTCAAACGTAACAATCAAGGACCGTCCAGCCTGGACCGTATACTAGAGCGCTCGTGCCAAATTCATGGCACCCCGGACAAGCCAGCCAACCACACCAACAGAGACAGCTGGGTATTTAAACAAGCCGGCAAAATAAACACCGAAAACAAGGACAAGGGGCTGCATAGCGACAATGACGATGAGCCCCGGCGTCCGAACACGGGGGGGGGGAGGGGGGCAGAAGAAATTTCCCCCCGGGTGAAAACGGTCAACATGATCTACGCCACCCACATCCCCAAGCGGGAACGGAAGCGAGCACTACGGGACATATATGCGATGGAGCCAGTCGTCCCCAAATTCAACCCATGGTCAGCTTGTCCGATCACCTTTGATCGTAGGGATCATCCTACTAGCATCCGTCATGGCGGTTCAGCCGCATTGGTTTTAGAGCCAATTATAGACGGATTTCACCTCACAAGAGTCCTTATGGACGGAGGTAGCAGCATGAACCTGCTTTATCAGGACACAGTGCGGAAGATGGGCATTGATCCTTCAAGGATAAAGCCCACCAAAACCACCTTTAAAGGTGTCATTCCTGGAGTAGAGGCTCGCTGCACGGGCTCTATAACATTGGAAGTGGTCTTCGGATCTCCGGATAACTTCCGAAGCGAAGAGCTAATCTTCGATATCGTCCCTTTCCGCAGTGCTTACCACGCACTGCTCGGACGAACCGCATTCGCTAGATTCAATGCGGTACCACACTATGCACACCTCAAGCTCAAGATTCCAGGCCCGCGCGGGGTCATAACAGTCAACGGGAATATGGACCGCTCTCTCCGTACAGAAGAACATATCATGCCCTTGCGGCAGAAGTACAATGCGGCCTCCTCCGGCAAACCACCAATCCGGCGACCACATTTTCAAGCTCCGTCAAGCGAGGGTGGAACACCCTGCAGAAAGATCAGCAGGCACGACAAGAGCAGGACTAGCAGTCCAGCCTCCGCTCAAATCCCAGCAAAGCAGCATTCGTGCCACGCATATACAATTACGCACTCAAAATACCATGGGCACAGGCAGAGGCGTATCAGGGGCTCAGTCAACAGTATGGTATTTCTTCGTAACTCTTCCTTTTTACCCTTAAGAACATTGCTTTAGCGCAGCTTCTCCAGAATAGCCGTATTGTTGGACTTACATAGGAGAAGAAACCCAGGAGGAAACAGGCTTTGGGCACAGCAAGAAACACCCAGGTGGAATCTATTCATGATCGTTGTTTCTGCTTTATCTATTTGTATGTAGCCTGCCCCTGGAGAGGATATGTCAAATAATCCTATTTGTCTCCGCCTAATGCATACATTGTAAACATACGCTTAAACGTATTATTCATCAATGGGAGACCACGTATAGCGTCAGCTTACTTATTTTTATTTGCGCATTTTTTTACAAATGTCTATTTATTTTTGCATCCGTACACTTTGGTACGTGTAGTTTGCCAGGGTTTTTTTTCATGTTACCCCATAATACGGCAAGTCAAGTCCGAACACTTTCAACAGTGTGGCACCCCGAACTTGTAGCATTATATGCATCAGCTCTGAATCATGTCTTGGGTTACGGTTGGGATAGCCCCCTCCCTTGCTTTGGTGCCTTACGTTCCGTTAATCCGGCCAAGGTACCGCAGGGAGAACTACTGCGATTGTGCCCTGGTTCTGTCGGACTAGCACCTCAGTAGAGAGAGACTGGTCGCTATTCGAGAGGTCTTACAATCCTTAAAGATTTTTCCGCTTTAGGCGTTAATTCGGTTTTGTCCGACATAGGCGTGTATAGCGCCCCAATTCGGCCTTCCGGATTCTAGGGGCTTCGCCGAAATTTAAAATCATAGACTTCTATGGCTAAGTGAAGGTTATAAAGCCGTATAGTCCGACTGCCTGGTACACCTCCTTAAGGGACCAAACATTTGGATAAAGAGTGTCCGGGTTTTCCACGAACACCCTAGTACTAGTTACACGGGGGCGGAAGCCGACGACTGGCCTACTTTCAGAATTTGATAAACAGCCGCACAGAAGGTAATATTTTAAATTACAAAAGTGCTACATAGCGCTAGTAACTTCGTCTTTATATTACAATCATGATAGAAGTGAATTCATTCAAAAATTATGTCTTTGCTACATTCATCGGCCACGAGGCAAGCACCCTACATAACGCCATCATAATACTTCTCGGGGACGCGATGCGGCTTGCCCTCCGGCGGCCCGTCTTTCACCAGCTTCTCCGCATCCAGCTTGCCCCAATGCACCTTGGCGCGGGCAAGGGCCCGGCGGGCACCCTCAATGCAAACGGATCGCTTGATGATTTCCAGTCGCGGACAGGAATCCTCCATCCGCTTGATGAAGCCGAAGTAGCTGGTGGGCAGAAGCTCGCCAGGCCATATCCGGACTATGAGATCTTTCATAGCCACTTCGGTCGCCTTGTGGAGTTCGACCAACTGCTTCAGTTGGTCACTCAGAGGCGTTGCATGTTCGGCCCCAGCATACTGGGACCAGAACAACTTCTCTGTTGAGCTCCCCTCCTGGGCACAGTAGAACTCCGCGGCTTCGGATACACTGCGTGGCAGGTCTGCGAATGCCCCTAGAGAGCTCTGGATTCGAGTAAGTAAAAGAAACGCATCCTCCACATGTTTGCTTTGCATACAAGATTTCTTACCCGCCGCTATTTTCTTGGCCTCCTGGATCTCTTGCTGAGCCCTCTCGGCTTCGGGCTTGGCGTCTTTTGTATTTGTAAGGGCCTTCGCAAGCTCGGCCTCCTTTGCTTTAAGCTCCCGCTCCACAGACTCGAGCTTCTTGCCGAGCTCCTGGAGCTCTTCTTGTACCTCGCCCACTCGGGCCTGTTGCTTTTTGTGCTCCTTGAGTTCCAAGGCCGCTTTGTGTTCGGCCTCGGACAGCGCCTTCTTGAAAGACGCCACTTCGGTGGCGGCCTCTGTTACCACATCACGAAGTCTCGTCGTTAGCATAATCAAACTTTATTTACTATTTATTATATGAGAGAGGGAAATCATTTACCTTTGTTCTCTTCGAGCTGCCTCCTCGCGAGGCCGAGCTCTCCCTGTGCCCGCTCTAAATCCTGCGTCAGGCCGGCGATTTCGGCCGTGCGAGCAGCAGCGGCCAGCAGCACAGCCTGTTTATTTACATTCAAAACTTATTGTTAGATTCCTGCGGATTATAATTGACCCTCCGTTTGGTTTTTCTTTCCGAACACCAAACAAAGTATCAGGGGCTAATACCTATCGGGTGTGATTTTACACATTCTTACTGCTTACCTCAAAACCTGTTAGGAGGCTGGTGCAGGCTTTGGTTAGTCCGCTATTGGCGGACGAAACCTTCTGAATCACCGCACTCATGAGAGTACGGTGCTCTTCATCCAGGGAAGCACCTCGAAGCGCTCCCAGCAGACAATCCGGCGCCTGGGGTGCAACCGAAGTCCTTGACACAAACGACCCTCCCTCCATAACGAGGGGCTGCCCGCCTAAGTCTGGAACCACTGAAGGCTCCGGAACAATGTTCGGCTGAGAGCCCGGCTTGTCGTGGCTCTCATCGACACGATCCGCGGGGACCTTGAACCCCGCGAGTCCGACGCCTGGGACGCCGCCTTGAGGCGCCTCCAGGGCCACCTCTGCCATCGTCGGGAGCCTTCGGGACAACAACTCCGTGTCTTCCGCAGGACGAGGAGACGTGGCCATCAGGAGCGAGTTCATTGCTGACTCACTCAAGGACCCGTCCGAAGACGATGCTCCCAGATGGGCCCTGGCCGGACTGTATACAAGTTTGGTATTATAAACAAAATTATGAAGCGAAAATTACGATTAAGTGTAGATACTTACGACCGCACCAGGGGCTTCCTCCTGGGCAGCCACCCTTCCTCGCTATCGGTGGCGGTATCGGAGTAGTCCGGAAGGGGTGCTTTGCCCTTCTTGGACTTCCCAGTTTCCCCCACCGGGGCGGCCTTCCTCTTCTTCCCTTCCCCGACACGGGGAGGTGGTGTTTCTCCTTGTTCCTTCTCGCCTCCGCGGGAGAAATCTGCCTCATCGTCATCAGACGACAAGGGTATGACGGCCTTACGCCGGGGGCCTCTCCTGGCCCCGTGATTCACCGTCTCAGGCCCCCCATCCTTTCCGGAAGGGGCAGCCTCTTCTTCTTCTTCCCCTTCGAGGGAGGAGTGCGCCTCGTCATCTTCGGACGAGGCTTGCGCGACCTTACTTCGGAGACCCTTTCGGGTCCCCGGGGCCTTCTTGTCGGCCTTCTTCTCCGGCCCCTTATAGGGCAACGGGACCAGCATCTTCGTCAGAAGATCAGTGGCTGGGCTTTCCAGCAACGGAGCCGGACTATCGATCCGCTCCGCCGTCTCCACGTACTCCTAAAACAAATATGCACAATTACTTGAGGTTCCCCCGCAATTATACTGGGAAGGACTGGATTCGGTGATGGCCTTAGAACTCACCCGAGTAGGTTGCCGTGTGGCGTGGAGCCCGCGGTCCTCGGTTATGAGAGGAGGTACCTCGGTGGCCTTGAACAACGCCTTCCATGCGTTCTTATGCTTCATGTCGTAGAGCCTCTGGAGCGTCCGGTGTTCGACCGGGACTAACTCCCACAGATTGAATGCCTGCCTTTGGCACGGCAGTATCAGGCGATTGAGCATGACTTGGACCACGTTGACGAGCTTGATGTTCTTGTACTTCATGCCCTTCATGCAGGTGATGAGTCCGGTCAGCTCTGCAGATTCGCCCCATAATAGGCCTTTCTGTTCCCAGGAGGTGAGCCGCATAGGGGTCCCAGATCGGAACTCGGGGGCCGGCGCCCAGTCGGCGTCGCGTGGCTCAGTGATGTAGAACCACCCTGATTGCCACCCCTTCAAGGTTTCCGCAAAGGAGCCTTCAGGCCAGGTGACATTAGGCATTTTGCCCACCATGGCTCCTCCGCACTCCGCTTGCTGGCCGCTCACAATCTTCGGCTTCACGCAGAAGGTTTGGAGCCACAAGCCGAAATGGGGCTTGATGCGGAGGAAAGCCTCGCACACGACGATGAACGCCGAGATGTTGAGGACGAAGTTCGGAGCTAGATCATGGAAGTCTAGCCCGTAGTAGAACATAAGCCCGCGGACGAAGGGGTGGAGTGGAAACCCCAGTCCACGGACGAAGTGGGCAAGGAACACGACCCTCTCGTGGGGTCCTGGAGTTGGAGTGACCTGCCCCGCGTCCGGTAACCGGTGCGCTATGTTTGCGGCCAAGTATCCGGCCGCCCGAAGATTCCCGATCTTCTTCTCCGTCACGGTGGAAGCCACCCACTTGCCTCCTACTCCGGACATGACTAACTATGCGGAGAAGACCTGGACTAGGGCGCTGGAGCTCGAGGGGGAAAGAGTATGCGAGGGGAGGAAGAAGGCGTGGGTAAAAATGAGGAACTCTTATCCCTTTATAGAGGCGACGAAAGCGTTGCGCCTCCCCACTAGCCTGTTGAGAATTGCTTACTTCCCAAGCGCCACAATTGATGGCACGGGGGGATTACCCATACCCGTATTGATGAGAATCCCGCGATAAGGGGACATGATCTCTGCTTTGACAGGACGTGTCGAGGAAACCGCCTCGTAATACGCGCTGAGGCTGGTTGTGAAAAACGGTTTGAATAATGACCTGGCCCTAATGGCATGTCACGTCATCTAAAAGTTATCAGCTGGAGTATCGTTCTCTCTATGGTGGTACGTGAAGATCATTTTGCAGATCCGGACACGATCGATGGTAACCTTGGAGTAGTCGGAGGAGGAACCCGCCTTGCAATGCCGAAGACAAGACTGCGCGCCGGACTCATCGTCATTGAAGCCTGGTTCAGGGGCTACCGAGGAGTCCCGGATAAGGGTATCCGGACAGCCGGACTATATTCATCGTCCGCCTATAGAAGCGCCAAGATACAAGACTCAAGACTTCGCTCGTGCGGTTGGGACTCTGATTTGCGTGTTAGACAAGCTTGGCGATCCGGATATTATGTGTCCTTCCTTGTAACCGACTCCATGTAAACCCTAGCTCTCCGGTGTCTATATAAACCGGAGAGCATGGTCCTTAGAAGGCCGATCACAATTACAATCATACTGAAAGTGCTAGTTATCGACTAGAGGGGGGGTGAATAGGCGTTTTTTACGAAAGTCTTCAAAACATGGATGTTTCAAAGATAAACAATAGAAATGACCTAATTGATATGCAGCGGAAGATAAACTACAACAAGCAAGCCATAGTCTAGTATGCAATAACGTGAAAGTACAAGACTAATAGCAGCTTGGTATTAAGGATCAAGATGGAAGATAGTGAGAAGCCAATCAACAAAAGTTGTCAAGCAATGAAGTCAAATAGGTATGATAGATAGGCAATGACTTCACGAAGATAAACTCTAAGTAAGGTGAGGGAGAAGATAGAACCAGTCACTTGTTGAAGACACATGATTTGTTGGACCAGTTCCAGTTGTTGCGACAACTGTACATCTGGTTAGGGAGGCTGAGATTCAACTCAGAAGACCGCGTCTTCACCTTATTCCCCTTGAGCTAAGGACACACAGTCCTCGCCCAATCACTCTGGTAAGGTAGACTTCCGAACCTTCACAGACTGCGTTCACCGGCAATCCACAATGACTCTTGGATGCTCAGAACGCGACGCCTAACCGGCTGGAGGATTCACAGTCCTCAAGTGAAATAAGTCTTCAGGTCACACGTATGTAAATACTTCAAGGATGCCTAACACTCTTTGGCTCTGGGTGTTTGGGCTTTGTCCTCGCAAGGATTTCTCTCTCTCAAAGGCTTCGAGGTGGGTTGCTCTCAAACGACAAAAGCCGTGCACTAACTATTTATAGCCACTAGGCAACTCGACCTGATATGTCCGAAATGACCCTAGGTCACTAAGGAACTGACACGTGTTCCAACGGTCAGATTTCAAACACACACGACAACTTTACTTGGGCTACAAGCAAAGCTAACTCATCCAGCTCTGGATAAGTTTTGCTCTCATTGTCTTTGCTCGAAGACATAGGATTTGGGTTGAGCATCACTTGGTCATTACGACTATGATCACTTGGACCCCACTTAACAAGTATGGTGGTTCCTATGACTCAACAAAGAAGAAAAGGAAACAACGAAACCATACGCCTTCGTGCTCCATAGTCTTCATTCAATGTCTTCTCATGTCATAGTCTTCAATGTGAATATCTTCACATACCACCATTGTCGTCAATGTCTTCATACATTTTTAGGGGTCATCTTTGGTAGGTAAAAGGAATCAATGGGGGACACTACCTGTGTTATCCTGCAATTCTAACAAACGCATTAGTCCCTCAACCACATTTGTCGTCAATACTCCAAAACCAACTAGGGGTGGCACTAGATGCACTTACAATCTCCCCCTTTTTGGTGATTGATGACAAACTGGTTGAAGTTTTCAACGGGGATAAAATATGTGAAATTGTAAAGGATAGGGAATTGTCTTCATAAGTGGCAAAGGCTCCCCCTGAAGTTGTGCATATAAGTAGTCTGCTTTTGGAATGCAAATGCACATGGCAGGTTGTACTTGTGGAGATCCTCTTCACCTTATGAAGATAATTCATCATGCATGAAATGATATAACTAAGAGAATGACATGCATAATGAAAAATGGACGTCTCCAAAATGATCTAAGTGCAGAAGTTATCGTCGCACATGCGGAATTTATCATCGCACCAGAGTAAAGCAAATAAGTAGCGGACGACCATCGAGTTTAAGTGTTACAACTCAAAGAACCAAATGTATCAAAAGCGAGAGTTGTAAACACTAGGCAAAATATTATGCAACCGCCCTTATGAACCCGCTTGAAGACTATCAAACTCATATGCTTCTCCCCCTTTTGTCAGAAGGACCAAAAAGGTTTGAAGACATAGAGCATCTACTCGTCCTCTTCAGAAGTTGATGATGCAGCAGGGTTGTCGTTTGTGGTTGGCGGTGCGTATTTAACTTGGTGCAAAGGTCGTCACGAGCGTAAGTAGGGGCAGTGAAGTAGCATCGGCTTCATCATCGATCACTCTGGCATTGACATTGCCGTGGAGGAAGAATAGTCGAGTCCTCAAGTGATGGAGTTAAATCGTGGGACTGCATTCCGTGGAGGAGTGGAGTCAAACTTGAAGCGTTCGGTGAAGCCATCGTCTTGAAGATCTCGCTTCAAAGATCGAAAGGTGGTCAAACTCTTCCATGATCGCCGATAGGTCTCGTGAGTGACAAAAGCATTCTTGGTGGCAAGGTTTCGAATGTGATTGACGTCCACCAAGAGGCTTTGCATTTGTCGCTTGAGCCAGGAGTGATGCTTATCTTGCTTCTGATGCAGTGCCACAAGAAGTTCTCGGTCATTGAGGACTCGAGAGCGCTTCCGAGGCCTTTGGCCAATTGTGCTCTCAGTGGCTTCAAATTCACAAGACGATGAGGCGTACGTGTGTTCCCAGCCTGGATAGACACGAGATACCGCTTGGACGCTTTCCATAGGTTGAGAGAAGCTATGGTGATCTGCATTCAAGACAAAGTGGCGTTTTAAGGTGCCTGTGGTATATGGCTTCAATAGACATATCAACCTCTAGTAGAAAGATCGAGATGATTGCGGCGGAGGGCTGATAGTTGATAGTAGAGTGCATCTTGATGAGGCGCATGACCCATGGAGCATAAAATTTCAGACCAAACAGATCAGATCCAGACGCAGCCAATTGTCGGATGAAGAATTCTTGCGTGTTGAAACTGATGCCATTGAGGATGTAAAAGACCAATGTCTTCATTGCTCCTTCAAGTTTTGCAGATGATGAATGCCCTTTGATTGGCCATAGAGTTCGCCTGATGATGTGATATATTGTACGAGGCAGATACTCAAGGTCATCAACAAAGAAGTGTTGAGGTTATTCAGCGTCATGTGGCAGTGGCTTCATCATGCTCAGCATCTGACACATGTCGGGTTCTGGCTTATGAAATACGCTCTCCAGTGCATCACGGTGGAGTTGACATCCAGGTTCAAATAGCTCTCCGGGAGTGGGTAGGCCTGTGAGCTCAATGACGTCAAGAGCTTTGCCTTCATGATGAACATTTCCTGTCATCCACTCGAGAACCCATGTCTTCGTATCTCTGTTGTAGCCGCGGATGTGGAGGGTAGCATAGAATTGAAGCACAAGCTCTTCATTCCAGTGTTTTTTGTCTGTAACGAAGCCGAGCAGACCTGCATTACGAAAGCAATCAAGTGCTTCTTCTAAGCATGGCAGTCCGGCAATGGCTTCAGTGTCGAGGCGCATATGAGGGAAAATGTGCCCTTGATCATACAGAACACATGAGTAATAGCTTCGTTGTTGATAGCTCCAGAACCGGTCAGAAGATATCATTGGCCTTGTGTAGGGGTTCTTTGCTCTGTCAAAGAAAGTGTTGTGGGCTTTGAAGCCATTTGCATTGAAAGAACTCAGAGGTGGCGATGCTGGAAACCTTGGCAGTCTTGGCTTCGCTTCGGACCTCGAGGCCTATGCGCAATATGATAGTCGAACCGAGGACCCGTGAGGCATGAGGCGGAGGGACCGAGCGGGCCATCTTATCGTGACTAGCTCACCGTAGTTGTATGCTTGCTCAATTGTGTAGGGCCTTGGTGGCGGAACTGAGCAAGGGCAACAATCGAGGCTTCAGCTGCTCGGCAGATGCTTCGGGAGCAGCTTGCCTCATTGGCTTCAGCACACTTCCTTCATTGGCTTCAGAGCGGTTGGTGCCGGCTCCACATTTGGTTCAAATGGCGACCACGTCATTGGCTTCATTGGTGTTGGAGGTGGCAGCCTCAATGTTTTCAACCTCCACTTGAGGAGCTGGAGGGTCGGGCACTAGCACGTTGATATCAGGAATAACTTCTTCAATTACAGGGGGTGTGGGGACACGTTCTTCTTCTTCTTGGGTGTCTTCGGCTGATGCAGCCGGATTGTCTTCAGCAGCTTTGGCTTCAGACTCGGAGACATTCACAGTTGGAGTGGCTTCTGAAAACACTTGACGTGCAACAGGTTGGTGGTGCACTTCTCCTTCTGGAACGCTCGAGAGAGGTACTTGAGGCCTTTGACCTTTGCGAAGCCTGCGAAATGCTGGCGGCGCCTTTGGAGATGGGGTTGCCTGGGCCTCGAAGTCTTCCTCTTCTTCTTGCTGTTGTTGTTGGGGAGTGACTTGTTGTTAGGGAGTGACTTGTTGTTGGGGAGTACTAGGGGCGTCTTCTTGTTGCGGGCGATCAGCCCATGAAGCATCCTGAGCAATTGGCGTCAGAGGACGACCAATGCTGATGAGTTCGCTGTTCGCATTTAACAAGCGATGATACCACATTGTACTCGATTTGAGGAAGAACTTCATCATCTTCAACATTGTCATGGTGACCAATGTCTTCAGCAGTGATGGGATCAACTGTTGGAATCTCTTCAGCTTCAGGAGCCTCTGTGGAAGCAGGCTCATGAACAGTCATGCGAAGTTCTTGGGTTGCAGACGCGGGACGAACCACTGAAATGGGTTCAACAACTAGGGGCTATGTGGGAGCAGCCCGATTCTTCTTGGTCTTAATCTTCTTCTTGAAGGGAGTAGTATCAGAGGCGTCAGGATTTTTCCTTTTTCTGGCTTCAGGCTTCAGCCTCGGTAGCCCTCGTCTTTTTCTGTTCAGAAGCGGTTGACCGGACCTTTGGCTTCGAGCCAGTCATGCTGCTTGGGAAGACTATGCGGGGTTCTTCCTGCCTTGATGGTGCAGCTTGGTCAGTTGAAGACTTCTTTTTCTTTGAAGCCATTCTGGGGTCAATGCCAGGACGGCCAAGAGCCTTGCGCTTCTCAGCCTCATTGTAGGAAAGCACACACTTGTCAGCCAAAGCCTTTATGCGCTCACGAGAGCCTCTAGCTTCTTCTCACTTCTTGAGAAAGGCTTCTTTGAGGTCGTGCAGCATGACCTTGAAGTTTTTCACATCTTACACGCTGAGTGCAGCCATATGCTTCTTGAACAGAGCCTTCTCATAGTCAATCTTATGCTTCAGTTCAACAATCCGCTGAGCAAGAGCTAGCTCAGAAGCAATGGCGCCATTGAAAGAGACGCTGAGGCCAATGGGAAGTTGCAGATCTTCAAAGCTGATGTTTGGGGTGTCAAACCACTCATCAATGAAGTGATGGATGATTGCCACATCAAAGAGAGGCAAATTGTTGAAGATTTCTGCTTCTTCCTTGCTCTTGATAAGTTGCTCAAGAGCATCATCTGCAAGATCGTCATCACTGGACAGATCAATGTGCTCTTCACGCAGAATGGCAGCAGGAGTCAGTGTCAGTTCAGCATTCTTGACAATTTTCTTTCTCTTCTCCGTCTTCTTGGAGATACGGGATTGATCTTCAGACTGCATTAATCGGCTTCAGGAGGTGCAAGATGGCGGGCTTCACACGTGAAGCTTTTGGAGGAGCAGCTGACTTTGAAGCCTTGAATTTCTTTTGCTTCTGAAGCTTTGGAGCAGGAGCATGAGCAGGAGCTGGTGCTTCATCCGAATCAGCATCGTCATCAGAGTGATCCACTTTTGCACCTTGGACCAAGATGTAAGTGATGAGGCCATCAAGGTTTGAAAACGGACCGATGACATTGGGTTCAGCCTCACGTGAGCCGTCAGCACGGGGAGCAGAGGGACCAGGGTTGAAGTCTAATCCCAATGACTTCTTGTTTTCCTTGGCCGAAGCCTTTGCATGCTGAAAGTTGCGCTTGAAGAGATTATCATCACGACACCAGAGCAGAGACGTTGGGTCGGCATTCTCAGGCTGAGGTCCACGGACCATACAAGGATAGAAGCCTTGTGCAATAGCTTCAGCCATGTTCTTGGGTGGAAGGCCTCGAAAGAGAATATCACCCCAAGGGCTTATTATAGCATTCTTCTCGGCGTATTCTTGGGTCACAAAATTGTACTTGAACCATTGTTCAGCCCAATAGCGTCGAATCCATTGGATTCGTGTCTTGCGCTGATTGTAATTCTCTTCAGGATCTGTCTAGTAGAGCTCTGCGAGGTCATCAGGCAGATCTTTTGAGGTTCCCTCATGGCGCTGTCTGCCGCCCTTCTTGAATGATTTATCTGCAGCCATAAGCTTCAAACTGAATGGCTTCACGTTCAAAGGCTTCAAAGGCTTGCGTTTGCTGGACAGACAGGAACTGGCTTCGGGAGAGTTAGTTTGATGTCGTAAGAATTTCGCAAACGAATGCAGACTATGAGAACCGTGGGATTCTCCCACGAACATGTACTGTGATAAAGATTAGAGATGCGAGGGAAGGGAAGAGGTCATATGCATTCTCGTAAGATTTTGAAGATAAATCAGTTTGAAGACATTGACCTCATGATGCGAAGACATTCACTTATACCGAGAGTTGGTTCCAGATTTGTACGAATCCGTGAATAAGTACAAGTGAGGAATCTAACTAGTTGTGAAGCTTAAGTGAATATACTAGGCAAGAAGAGATGCGCATGTAATAGATCTAACATAGTATGGGCAGAAACCAATTTTGGCAAGTAGGATGAATCTTGAAGATCAAAAAATGGTAAAAATAGAGTTATATTTACCACTCGAAGAACTGCTAGACGGGAGGAAGAGGAAGCCGAGCAGTTCAATCCACCGTGCCCTAACTTGGCGACGGAGGACACCTACGGCAGCGGCGGAGATGAAGATGTTCGTGGCCAGCGTGAGGACGGCGTCGGAGAAGTCGCGGCAGCTAAGCGCTTCGTCGCCGGCGTCGTCGAGAGCTAGCGGTGGCGCTAGGGTTTTGACGAGGTGGAGAGGTGGAAGAAGATTTTCTTTACCGCAGGGGACATGAATTTATAATGAGGTGTGCGGCATAGCGCAATTACGCAGGTGCCCCTGGCGGATCACATCTGAGGGGCACGTGGCAAGAATGCAACATGCTCTGAGTTGTCCCACGTTCCCACGCCCGCCAGGTTTTCCGATGGTCGTTCCGGCTTCTCCGGATTTCAACAGTAAGGATGAATCATTTAAAACAGACTTAAAGTTTGTCTCTATGTCTTCTACTGACAAGGACGCAGAGAAGACATTCGACAGTTTCAATAGAATGCATATGATTTGGACAGTTAGAGTTTGAGATAGAAAGCATAGAGAGATTGGGGTCCGATCACATTCACTTAGTTCAAAAGATTCAACTTGGAAGACATAGCTATAAGTGAATGTTGTAGAGGATGAGAACCATATATATATATATATATATATATATATATATATATATATATATATATATATATATATATATATATATATATATCGAACAAACCAAATCAACATAGTGAAGAATATCATGATGATAGGTTGAAGTTGAAGACAAATCAAATGCGAAGATACTGCAGAAATAACGCCATGAGTGAAACACTTCAAACAAAGAAATTTGGTGGTGGCGTTACCCACCGTATAGGAAGTATTAGACCTGCATACACGGCGCACAATTATCGTGGCGCTCGAAGTCAAATTCCATGTTAATGTATTCACACTCGTAATGTAAGTCTTCATTGATTGAAGATATACGTTACTCGTGTGTTGCACATCTAAGTCATCAACATGCATAAGTGATAGGATGTGTGCTTGATCACGGGACATTTGAGGATTCCAAGATATTTAGCTCACACCGTAACTTGCAAAACCTTTTCTCATCCAAGGGCTTTGTGAAGATATCTGCCAGTTGCTCTTCAGTGTTGACGTGAATGATGTCAATATCTTTCTTCATGACATGATCCACGAGAAAATGATGACGAATTTAAATGTGCTTTGTCTTCGAAAGTGTTGGACTGGATTGTTGGCAATCTTGATGGCGCTTTCGTTGTCGCAGAAGAGAGGTACTTGTTTCAGATTGATGCCATAGTCCTTGAGAGTTTGCTTCATCCATAGAAGTCGAGCACAAGAAGATCCAACAGCAATGTATTCAGATTCAGCAGCTTGAGAGTGATACACAGTTACGCTTCTTTGAAGACCAACAGACAAGTGATCGTCCCGTAAAGTGACATGTGCCTGATGTAGACTTGCGATCCACCTTGTCACCGGCATAATCAGCATCCGAAAATCCAACCAAATCAAATTTTGAGCCCTTTGGATACCATAATCCGGCGTTGGGGTGTGAGCCAAATATCGAAGAATTCGCTTCACGCCTAAGTGATGCGATTCCTTTGGTGCCGCTTGGAATTGAGCACACATGCAAACACTAAGCATAATATCCGCCTAGATGCACATAGGTAAAGTAAGGAACCAATCATGGAGCGGTATACCTTTTGATCGAACTCTTTACCATTGCCGTCGGGACCCAGATGGTGTTTGGCTGGCATTGGCGTCGTGTATCCTTTGCACTCTTGCATTCCAAACTTCTTCGAGACAATCTTGGAGGTATTTTTCTTGAGATATAAAGATGCCATTCCTTTGTCGATTTAATTTGAAGACCAAGGAAGAACTTGAGCTCTCCCATCATGGACATCTGATATTGTTCTTGCATCATGTATCCAAATTCATCACTATACTTCTGGTTGGTGCAGCCGAAGATGATGTCATCCACATATATTTGGCATACAAATAGTTCACCATCATATGTCTTCGTGAAGAGTGTGGGATCAAGGGATCCAGTTTTGAAGCCTTTGCTCTTCAGGAAGTCTTTGATCGTATCATACCAGGCGCGAGGAGCTTGTTTGAGGCCATACAAAGGCTTTATTTAGCTTGTACACCATATCGGGATGTTTTGGATCTTCAAAGCCGGTGGTTGAGCTACATATACTTCTTCTTCAATCTTGCCGTTGAGAAATGCACTCTTCACATCCATTTGATAGAGCAAGATGTTGTGGTAGTTAGCATAGGCTAGTAGTATGCGAATAGCTTCAAGCCTAGCTACAGGAGCAAATGTTTCATCAAGTCAATTCCTTCAACTTGAGTATATCCTTGAGCCACAAGCCGAGCTTTGTTTCGGTTTACTTGACCATGCTCATCTTGCTTGTTTCGATATATCCATTTGGTGCCAATAATGTTATGCTTGCGAGGGTCAGGGCGCTTGACAAGTTCCCAAACATTGTTCAGCTTGAGTTGAAGTTCTTCTTGCATAGCTTATATCCATTCTGGTTCCATAAAGGCTTCAGCAACTTTCTTGGGTTCTGATATTGACACAAAAGAAAAGTGCCCACAGAAATTTGCTAGTTGTGTTGCTCTTGAGCGAGTAAGCGGACCAGGTGCATTGATGCTATCGATTATCTTCTCAATCTGTACTTCATTTGCAACTCGAGGATGAATCGATTTAAGACTTTGCTCTTGCTGATCATTCTCATTGGGAGGATTGTCTTCAGGCTGAGCATTGTCTTCAGGTTGGTTAGGTGCAGAAATGATAGGTTCCTCTTCAGGCTGTGCTTCTGAAGGCATGATTTCACCAGTTCCCATCAGCTTGATAGATTCGCTGGGCGGATCTTCGTCTAGTGTACTTGGCAGGAACTCTCTTTGTGAACCATCGGTTTCATCAAATCGCACGTCTACAGTCTCGACGATTTTGTAGAGATAGAGGTTGAAGACTCTGTAGGAGTGCGAGTCCTTTCCGTAACCAAGCATGAAGCCTTCGTGAGCTTTGGGTTCAAACTTTGACTTGTGATGGGGATGCTTGATCCAGCACTTAGCCCCAAATACTCTGAAGTAGCTGACATTTGGCTTCTTGCCAGTAAGGAGCTCATAGGATGTTTTGTTCAGAAGCTTATGGATATAAACACGGTTGATGACGTGACAAGTTGTACCAATAGCTTCGGGCCGTAACTTTCTTGGTGTCTTGTACTCGTCGAGCATTGTTTGAGCCATCTCAATGAGGGTTCTGTTCTTGCGCTCCATGATGCCATTTTGCTGAGGTGTTTATGGAGCAGAGAACTCATGAGTGATTCCCATGGTATCCAGATAAAGATCAAGTCTGGTGTTTTTGAATTCAAAGGTCAAGTTATCACTTCGATATGCTTGATCTTGATGCCATAATTGTTCATTGCTCGATTGGCGAAGCATCTGAAGACATCTTGCACTTCAGTCTTGTAGAGAATTATGTGCACCCATGTGTAACTTGAGTAGTCATCAACAATGAAGAAGCCATAGAGACAAGCAGTTGTTGTGAGGGTAGAGTAATGAGTAGGGCCAAACAAATCCATGTGTAACAGCTCGAAGGGTTGAGATGTCATCATGATTGTCTTCGAGGGGTGCTTTGCCCTAGTCATCTTTCCAGCTTCGCAGGCACCACAAAAATGATCCTCCTTGAACTTGACACCTTCAATGCCTATGACATGCTTCTTCTTGGCGAAAAGCGTAAGTTCCTCATGCCAAGATGCCCCAGCCTCCGATGCCAGAGCCAAAGATTCAAGCTTTTGCAAGAAGACATACGGCAAGTTGTGGACCTGCTGAGAAATCTACAATGTATAGATCATCTTTCCTATACCCTTCAAAGACTAGAGACTTGTCAGATTCCATTAGTACAAGGCAACGATATTTTCCGAATATCACAATCATGTTCAAGTCACAAAGCATTGAGACGGACATCAAGTTGAAACCAAGGGATTCAACAAGCATCACTTTATCCATGTGTTGATCCTTTGAGATTGCAACTCTACCTAGACCCAATACCTTGCTTTTACCAAAGTGTCAAGAAATGTGATGTGACTCTTGTCCGATGGACGTAAGGTTGAGTCCATGAGAAGACTTCGATCACCAAATATATGATTAGTGCATCCACCGTCCATAATCCATTCTCAAGCATGAGGTGTCATACCCTACAAAGATGCAGTTAGGGGATAGGCTTCACCAAGAGCATTGTGAAGCATAAACATTTGACGGAAAGTGGATTATTGAAGCTTAAATCAAGATTAGGACTGATAGGATGAATGGCAAACGATTCAGAACAAAATACATAGTGAGACCATTTGGGCATTTGATCTTGTGCCCTACAAGATGTTTTAGGTCCCCGCAATAGCATCGACGCCTTTGATTTTCTACCGAGACCCTTTCCTGCAAAAGAGAGTTAATTCTTCTTAACCACCCACATCTTCGTGGGTGGCTTAGAAGCAATGAGTCTAAGTGCAACATCTGAGAACTTCGGCTTTGGAGCCCTAGCAAATAGCCTTGCAGGAGATGAATGATAATCATATGAATAAGCAGAAAAGTTCTTAGTTCTATGAACATAGCGGTTTGAAGACACACGCTCATATTCATAAGTTTGAGTACGGTTTCCCTGCAAAACATTGGCGTTAGGCTGACTCAGGTGAGTCCTCTCTCTGTATGAAGCCTTTGGACCATATGACGCCTTTGATTTGGGGTTTGTCTTCTTCCCAGGTGGTGTCATGATGACATTCACTGGAAGATTCTCAAGACAGCTTTTGGGAACCCATATCTTCTTCATAGGCGGTCCATTCCTGCAGTTAGTACCAATATACACGGCAAACACTTCATCATTCTCGATTCTTGAACAGCTTATAGTTTGCATCAAAGGATTCATCAATGATAATAGGGTTAGCACAGTAAAGCCAGATAAGGTGGATGGATCCACTGAAGGTCCCTTTGGCAAAGAACCCATGTGGTTTTGGGATACCGCTCGGGCTTCCAGAGGGAACCATCAACATTCATTTTCCTCTCAAACCCAACACCCTCTTTCCTAGGGTTTCGGTTCGTAATCTGCTTTTGAGGACATCGCAAAGTGTCCGATGCCCTTTCGCACTTTTATAGATCCCTGTTTCAAGCAATGTCTTCAACCTAGCATTTTCATCAAGAATAGCGATGGTATCCTCCGCAGAGGGGTTAGTTACCACATTAGTAGTTGAAGACAATGCAACAAAGCGATGGCAGCTTGAACATTCAAAGAACAGAGGTAGCGATATCACGCTCAAGACATTTTAGACATGTTGGTTCAAATCCATCCTGAGCGGAACTGATCTGTTGAGCGCAAAGTGACTCGTTCTCTTTTTGAACATCTTCATGAGCCGCTCTCAATTTCTCAAGCTCTTGCTTCCTTTGAAGATAATCATAGGAGAGCTTCTCATGAGTAGTTGAGAGCGTTTCATGACGACTTTCAAGTTCTTGGTACTTAGCATGAAGATTTTTAATGTCTTCAACTAAGGACTGTGAATGTGTCATTTCCGCGTCCAACAGGTCATCGCTTTTGTCTAACAGTTTTTGAGTATGTTCCATAGCTCTTTGTTGTTCGGTTGCAATTTTAGCAAGTGTTTTGTAGCTGGGTTTAGATTCACAATCAGAGTCATCATCACTTGATGTTTGAAAGTAAGCATCACGTGATTTTACCTTGGCACCGCGTGCCATGAAGTAGTAGGTGGGAGCAGGGTCGTCCCTGTCATCGCCTTGGCGTTGGTGTAGAAGTCATTGTCTTCAAGGTTGAAGATGGACTTGGCAACATAGGTCGTGGCTAAAGCCGTGCTTGCAACGCTGTGGTCGGACTCCTCTTCGTGACTCCACCTCCACCTCCTCGTATGCATCTCCTCCTCTGAATCCATTTCCTTGCCAACAAAAGCACGAGCCTTGCCAGATGAGCTCTTCTTATGCGATGAAGAATTTGATGAGGACTTGGAAGAAGACTTTGAAGATTTCTTCTTCTTCTTGTCATCAGAATCATATTCCTTGCTCTTCTTCTTCTTCTCATTGTCCCACTGTGGACACTCGGAGATATAGTGTCCAGCTTTTCTTGCACTTGTGACAGGTTCTCTTCTTGTAGTCATGAGTGGAAGCTTCATCATTTCTTGAGCTGGATCATGAAGACTTTCAAGCCTTTCTTCCTAGTGAACTTCGAACTTCTTCACAAGCATAGCAAGTTCCTTTCCAATGTCTTCGTGGATCATCATAACCGCAATCGATTCTTCTTCAGATGAGGAATCAACTTTTGCCTTCAAAGCGCGAGTTCGGCCATAGTTGGGACCATAGATATCTCTTTTCTCGTAAAGTCGAACTCATGTGTGTTGAGCCTCTCAAGTATATCGACGGATCGAGTGTCTTGAAGTCGGGACGTTCTTGTATCATGAGGGCAAGGGTGTCAAAAGAGCTGTCAAGTGATCTCAAGAGTGTCTTGACGATTTCATGCTTGGTGATCTCGGTATGCGTCGAGAGCATGAAGCTCATTTGTGATGTCGTTGAGGCGATCAAACGTGAGCTGGAAATTTTCATTGTCGCTTTCTCTTGAAGCGGTTGAAGAGGTTGCGAAGAACACCGATCCTTTGATCTCTCTGGGTTGAGACGCCTTCGTTGACCTTGGATAGCCAGTCCTGCACTAGCTTCGACGTTTCGAGCACTCACACGGCCATACCGCCCTTTGGTCGATGACCACAGATGATGTTCTTTGCGGTAGAGTCCAGTTGGATGAACTTCTTGACATCGCCAGGGTGAAACCTTCACTGCATTTGGGAACGCCGTTCTTGACGACATACCGTAGGTCGACATCAATGGCTTCAAGATGCATGCGCATCTTATTCTTCCAAAGAGGGATAGTCGGTTCCATCGAACACGGGCAAGCAGCGGAGACTTTGATTATCCCTGCGATGACATAGCTAAAACTCCAGGTGGTTAAACCGAATCACACAGAACAAGGGAGCACCTTGATCTGATACCAATTGAAAGTGCTAGTTATCGACTAGAGGGGGGTGAATAGGCGATTTTTACGGAAGTCTTCAAAACATGGATGTTTCGAAGACAAACAATAGAAATGACCTAATTGATATGCAGCGGAAGATAAACTACAACAAGCAAGCCATAGTCTAGTATGCAATAACGTGAAAGTACAAGACTAATAGCAGCTTGGTAGTAAGGATCAAGATGGAAGATAGTGAGAAGCCAATCAAAAAAAGTAGTCAAGCAATGAAGTCAAATAGGTATGATAGATGGGCAATGACTTCACGAAGACAAACTCTAAGTAAGGTGAGGGAGAAGATAGAACCAGTCACTTGTTGAAGACACAGGATTTGTTGGACCAATTCCGATTCTTTGTGACAATCAGTATATCTGGTTAGGGAGGCTGAGATTCAACTCGTAAGACCGCGTCTTCACCTTATTCCCCTTGAGCTAAGGACACACAGTCCTCGCCCAATCACTCTGGTAAGTCTTCAAGGTAGACTTCCGAACCTTCACAGATCAAGGCGTTCACCGGCAATCCACAATGACTCTTGGATGCTCGTAACGCGACGCCTAACCGGCCGGAGGATTCACAGTCCTCAAGTGAAATAAGTCTTCGTGTCACATGCATGTAAAGACTTGATGATGCCTAACACTCTTTGGCTCTGGGTGTTTGGGCTTTGTCCTCGCAAGGATTTCTCTCTCTCAAAGGCTTCGAGGTGGGTTGCTCTCAAACGATGTAAGTCGTGCACTAACTCTGAGCAGCCACCAATTTATGGTGTAGGGGGTGGGCTATTTATAGCCACTAGGCAACCTGACCTGATATGTCCGAAATGACCCTGGGTCACTAAGGAACTGACACGTGTTCCAACGGTCAGATTTCAAACACACACGGTAACTTTACTTGGGCTACAAGCAAAGTCGACTCATCCAGCTCTGGATAAGTTTTGCTCTCATTGTCTTCGCTCGAAGACATAGGATTTGGGTTGAGCATCACTTCAGTCATTCTGACTATGATCACTTGGACCCCACTTAACAGTACGATGGTTCCTACGACTCAACAAAGAAGAAAAGGAAACAACGAAATGACGCAGTCTTCGCGCTCCATAGTCTTCATTCAATGTCTTCTCATGTCATAGTCTTCAATGTGAATATCTTCACATACCACCATTGTCATCAATGTCTTCATACATTTTTAGGGGTCATCTCCGGTAGGTAAACCGAATTAATGAGGGACACTACCTGCGTTATCCTGCAATTCTAACAAACGCATTAGTCCCTCAACCACATTTGTCGTCAATACTCCAAAACCAACTAGGGGTGGCACTAGATTCACTTACACATACCATCATAGGCTAGCTCTTAGGGTTTAGCCTCTACGATCTCGTGGTAGATCTACTCTTGTATTCCACATATCTTCAATATTAGTCAAGCAGGAAGTAGGGTTTTACCTCCATCGAGAGGGCCCAAACCTGGGTAAACATTGTGTCCCTTGCTTCCTGTTACCATCAGCCTAAGACGCACAGATCGGGACCCCCTACCCGAGATCCGCCGGTTTTGACACGGACACCCCCCCCCCTCCTTGTCCTATTCGGACTAGAGGGGGAGGGGCCGCGCGGCCTGCCCTGGCCGCCCCTCCTCTTCTCCACTTTGGGCCCATGTGGCCCATTAACCCCCTGGGGGTTCCAGTAACCCCCCGGTACTCCGGTATATATCCGATAACCCCCGGAACCATTCCGGTGTCTGAATATAGTCGTCCAATATATCAATCTTCATATCTCAAACATTTCGAGACTCCTCGTCATGTCCGTGATCACATCCGGGACTCCGAACTATCTTCAGTACATCAAAACACATGAACTCATAATATAACTGTCATCTAACTTTAAGCGTGCGGACCCTACGGGTTCGAGAACTATGTAGACATGACCGAGACACGTCTCCGGTCAATAACCAATAGCGGAACCTGGATGCTCATATTGTCTCCTACATATTTGAAAGGATCGATATAGTTGACTAGAGGGGGTGAATAGGCAATTAAATTTTTTTAGCTTTTCTTTACCAAATTAAACTTTGCATCAAAGTAGGTTGTCTAGATATGCAACTAGGTGAACAACCTATATGATCCAACAACAACAAGCACACAAGTAAGCTTGCAAAAGTAAAGGCACGAGGTAACCAAGAGTGGAGCCGGTGAAGACAAGGATGTGTTACCGAAGTTCCTTCCTTTTGAGGGGAAGTACGTCTCCGTTAGAGCGGTGTGGAGGCACAATGCTCCCCAAGAAGCCACTAGGGCCACCGTATTCTCCTCACGCCTCACACAATGCGAGATGCCGTGATTCCACTATTGGTGCCCTTGAAGACGGCGACCGAACCTTTACAAACAAGGTTGGGGCAATCTCCACAACTTAATTGGAGGCTCCCAACGACACCACGAAGCTTCACCATAATGGACTATGGCACCGAGCTGACCTCAAACGTCTAGGGTGCTCAAACACCCAAGAGTAACAAGATCCGCTAGGGATTAGTGGGGGGAATCAAATTTCTCTTGGTCGAAGTGTAGATCGGGGCCTTCTCAACCAATCCCGAGCAAATCAACAAGTTTGATTGGCTAGGAAGAGAGATCGGGCAAAAATGGAGCTTGGAGCAACAATGGAGCTTAGGTAAGGAAGAGGTGAGTCTTCTTGGAGAAGAAGACCCCCTTATATAGTGGGGGGACAATTCCAACCGTTACCCACCACTCAGCCATGACCATGCAGTACTACCGCACCACATGATGAGCGGTACTACCAAGACGGGCTCAGGTACTACACAAGGACCGCGGTACTACCGTATGCGGCAGAGCATGGACCTGAACAGAAGAGTTAGACGAGTATGCGGTACTATCATGACCCTATGCGGTACTACCGCAGGGAAGCCACATGCCAGGCACGGTAGGCATAGATGTAAAAAATTACATCCATGACTACCTCCGCTGAGATTTAATCGATGCGAAAATCCGACCGCAGTACTACCGAACCAGGTGCAAGATTACCGTGAAGGGTGCAGATGTAAAAAATTACATCCGCCCCTACCTCCGCTCCTGCTGTTGTACCTGGCCAGGCGACACGGTACTACCGCGCCGCGGCACGGTACTACCGCGTAGGGCGCGGATGTAAAAAATTACATCCGCCCCTACTACTGCTTGAGCAGCAGCGCCAGGCCAGAACTCACGGTACTACCGCTTAGGAGGAGCGGTACTACCATGGAAGCCCACGGTACCACCGTGCCGGAGCCAGGTACTACCGCTAGCTCCTGCGGTAGTACCCCTCAGAAGAGCAGTACTACCGCCAGCCTGAGAAAAGCAAATCGGAGTCCTTCATTTCGCAGAGATAAGGTGAGACGGAGGAAACTCCAAAGAGCCAAAGGAAAGGCGGTGCAAAAGGGACGTGTACGTGAGATTCCACCCAAACCTTTCTAAAACGGACCCCCTCTTAATAGTACTGCTTTCCTACGACTCAACTCCACCGAAAAGAACCGTGGAGAAATGTCGTCTTCAATAATCTTTGAGGGGCATCAAATCATCTTGTGTTTAGTCATGATATATCTGGAAAGCTCAATACACACGATTAGTCCGCAAAAGCATTGTCATCAATCACCAAAACTACTAAGGGACAAGAATGCCCTTACAATCTCCCCCTTTTTGGTGGATTGATGACAATACGGGATTTGCACAAAGGGAAAGAATATAGCACAAGCAAACCCCACATCTCTAGAATATAGACGAGCTCCCCCTAGATTCGTGCTAGAGAGTAAAGTGCTTTGGACTGCACGGCATGAGAACTAGGATCACCACTCCCCCTATATTTTAGAAACAAAGCATATCTTGGAATGGTAAGGCTAACACTAAACAAGATAGTAAATATGAGCAAAACATAAATAGCACGATTTAGCATAAGCTCAATAAGGCAATAAGGTACGATAGAGTGCATATGTCTTACACCATATGATAAACTTAGTCTCACGAGCACAACCAAACCAAAGCAAACAAGTTCAATAGACGGAAAGCAAAGCGAACAGCGAAACACACGACACACGACACGCAAATCCTACACTCTCTCCCCCTTTGGCAACCAGACACCAAAAAGGCAGAAAGGGCACCTACAACAAAGGTGGTAGCTCAGGCGGAAAATGACTCCTCGTTGCTAGACTCCGCAGCAGGAATGTAGTCCTCCTCAGAATCGGTCCACTTGTAGCCCTGCTTAGCCATCCAGGCAGCCTCGGGGGTGATGTGCTTCTCAGAGCCGCTGGCCACGTCCTCGCCGCACGCCCTCAAGATCATGTTGTCGCGACGGTGACCCTCCTTCTGAGAAATATGGGCCTTGTACTGACCCTGGACCTGCATGGAGAAAAGCCTCTTCATCTCTATCTTCAGCTTCTTCGCCCAAGAGGGCTCAACAGAGGGAGTAGTGAAAGCAGAACGGTCCTCAGCAGCTTCTTCCTCCTCAATCTCCTCCTCATCCACAGCCATCCTGGCAGCCTCAGCAGAAGTGGTGGTGTTAGCCCATTGGGGCTTGATGCGGAGCCTGATGGGCTCATGACGAATCCAGCCTGGAGCTTCAAACTCATCATTGGGAAAGAGCTTCTCCCAAGTCTTGGAGATCAGGTGAAACAGGTAAGGCCCATAGATGGGGACCTTACGGTTGAACACGGCGAACTGAAGCTCACACCACATGATATGTGAGACATCAAGTGGATGAGCCTGAGCCTGACGGGCCTCCTCGCAAAGGAGCATCATGTCAACGAGATAAGCATGCACCTGTCCCATGTCACCAATGCGCGGGAAGAGGGTGTTCCGGAAGAGCCGATGCATGATGTCAAGGAAGGGGTTAAGCACCCACACCTTCTTCTTGCTGGGAAGTGTCTTCTGAACAAGGAATGGCATGAGTTTGTTCTTGTTCGCAGACACAGAGTTGGCATGAGGGCGAACTCCAACTGGCGTGTCGAGCCCTTCATCTGGAACGTGAAGCAACTCCATGAACTCCTTCCATGTAGCAGACATCCGTCGACCATTGGTCATCTAAGTCATGGTCCTTGCTTCATCGACGCTGAAGTAGACCGAAGCAAAGAACTGTGCTATGATCTCTGGATCAAAATCCTTGTGGAAGGTGAGCATGTGTTCAATGCCGAATTGCTCCACTAGATCCAAGGCCTCTCCAAAGTACCCACGGTGCTTGTCCTGCCTCATATGATGCGTGTCAATCCAGTGAACTTCGACGTAGAGGTTCTGCTTGGCCTTGATCACATCCAGATAGATCAGATTCTGCTGCTTGGTCCAGAAAAGATCATTGCCTCGCAAGTTAGCCCGGGGAGTCACATAGGGATTGAGCTTCCTTCGAATGACAAACTCGGCCTGGGGCATCTCATCCATGCCCATGATGGGCTCCTTCTGCTTGTTGGCGGTGTGCTTGGTCCTGCGTTGGGAAGCAGATGACCCCTCTGGAGCTTCATCTGGGTTGCGCAGCCGCTTTGAACCTATGTCACGGCTGGGATTCGAGCGACGAGCAACAGAACCGGAGCCACCACCTAGACACAAAACACAAGAACACACACGGGAAACAAGACGGATCAATGCAAAAGACAAAGGCCAAAACCGAAGAAAACAAAAAGCGCGAGATCTGGACAAAAAAAGAGTGCTGGATAAATCTACGGTAGTACCGGGCCGGTGTACGGATGTAAAAAATTACATCCGCTCCAACCGCGGTAGTACCGTGATGGGGTGGCACCGTAGTACCGCGCCTGGGGCAGAAGTAATTTTTTACTTCCAGGCGCCAAGCGGTAGTACCGCACCAAGGTGTGGAAGTGCCGCATGGCATCAGATACAGGCAAGGCTGCGGTAGTACCGCTCCAGGAGGAGCGGTAGTACCGCGCAGATCGAAAACCGCGACAAGAGTCGCGGATCTGGATCCTCTGCACGACAACATCGGTACTACCGTTGATCAACCAGAACTATTTTGACTATCCAAAGAGCATGCATACTACACTACCACGCTCCTACGAATCCCACTTGCACAGATTTAGCCAAAAATCTCAAGAACACCACATGCATCTCCCCAAGACCTAAAAGCACAAGGAAGGACGAAAAGGAGAGGAACTTGGGGAAAAACCTTGGTCCATGGCAAGAGGGCGAGGTGGGGAATGATCCCACCGGTCGGAATCCGAGGAGAGCGGCCGGAGATGGAGATCCGGCAAAGGCCTCCGGCGCCGTTCTTGGGAAAAAGAGAGAGAGACGGGGTGGGGAATAGAGATGAACGAGTATGGGGGAGTTAGAACTTCCCCTGTCCCGCTCTTAAGCCCCACCCGTGGGCGCGGAACTACCACGGGTCATCGCGGTAGTACCGCCCGGGCAGAAGTACCGCGCGTTGTGCGGTAGTAAAAAATTACTGTCGCGATGGTAGCGGTAGTACCGTGCCCCTGGAAGGCAACTGAGCAAGCGCAGAGCCACCAACTCCTGCGGTAGTACCGTGGCTCGCCACGGTAGTACCGTAATCCAAGAAAGTGCAAGTTACACACGAGAGAAAGAGAGCAAATGCAATACAACCTTCGGAAACACCGAACAACTAAGAAGCGAACACAAACGACGACACAAACAAACACGGCACGGAGAAGAGGAAAGCACACGACAACAAAGACCAACCACGAGACACAACCTCTCCAAGGAGAGGGCGGTGGCCGGAGCCACCTATGTTTGAGTCAATTGGTATGGCACCACGAAGAATTATCCATGGGCCCATGACCAAAACTCGTCTTTGAAGCACAAGTAGCATCAAAAATGGCTAATGTGAAAGAGTTGATCAATTTATGCATAATGGGGGGAGGGAGAATTCATTGAGAGAACAACACTCCCCCTATGTCCATGCCTACACCTAAACTAGACAACAAGTTGAGTGAGGTGGGGTGTGCAAGGGTTCAAGTCACATTGCTCGAATCAATGATATTTAGCTCATGCCTTAACTCACGAAATCTTGCTTCATCCAAGGGCTTCGTGAAGATATCTGCAAGGTTATCATGAGTGTTGACATACTTGAGCACGATCTCCCCTCGCCTAATATGACGGATGAAGTGATACCGAATCTCAATATGCTTCGTCTTGAAGTGTTGCACCAGGTTGAGAGAAATCTTGATGGCACTTTCATTGTCACACCAAAGAGGCACTTTGTCACAAATGACACCGTACTCCTTTAAAGTTTGCCTCATCCATAGGTGTTGTGCACAACAACTACCAGCCGCCACATACTCCGCTTCGGTGGACGAGAGAGACACACAACTTTGCTTCTTGGAAGACCAACTCACCAAAGAGCAACCAAGAAATTGGCACCCTCCGGAAGTCGACTTCCTATCCACTTTGTCTCCTGCCCAGTCGGAATCCGTATATCCTTCAAGCCTGAAGTTTGCTCCTCTTGGGTACCATAAGCCAAAGTTTGGGGTATGAGCCAAATATCGAAAGATTCGCTTGATCTCCACATAGTGTCTTTCCTTCGGTGTGGCTTGAAACCGTGCACACATTCCCACACTCAACATGATATCCGGTCTAGATGCACAAAGGTAAAGCAAGGAGCCAATCATGGAGCGATATACCTTTTGATCCACTGCTTTACCATTGGGATCAATGTCAAGTTGGCACTTGGTGGGCATTGGAGTAGTAGCCGGCTTGACATCACTTATCTTGAATCTTTTTAGCATGTCTTGAGTGTATTTGGCTTGGTTTATGAAGGTTTCTTCTCTTCTTTGCTTGATATCGAACCCGAGGAAGAACTTCAACTCTCCCATCGAAGACATCTTGAACTTAGAGGTCATGAGAGCGGCAAATTCCTCATTGAAAGCTTTGTTAGGGGAGCCAAAGATAATATCATCAACATATAGTTGGCATACAAACAAATCCCCTTTGACCTTCTTAGTAAAAAGAGTGGGATCGATTTTCCCAACCTCAAACCCACGATCTTGTAGCAACTCAGTAAGGTGGTCATACCACGCACGTGGGGCTTGCTTAAGGCCATAGAGTGCCTTATCGAGTTGATACACATGATCCTGGAAGTAGGGATCCTCGAACCCGGGGGGGTGCTTGACATAAACCAACTCATTAATAGGACCATTAAGAAAAGCACTCTTCACATCCATTTGTTGTAACTTAAAGTTTTGATGGGAAGCATAAGCAATCAACAAACGAATGGATTCAAGGCGAGCAACGGGAGCAAAGGTTTCACCGTAGTCGATACCCTCGACTTGAGAGTAGCCTTGTGCTACCAATCTTGCCTTGTTGCGAATGATGTTCCCATGAGCATCTTGCTTGTTCTTGAATATCCACTTGGTTCCAATGACGTTGTGGTTCCCCGACGGCCTTGGCACCGATCTCCACACCTTGTTGTACTTGAAGTTGTTGAGTTCTTCATGCATGACATTGAGCCAATCCGAATCTTCGAGTGCCTCATAGACCTTTTGGGGTTCAACACAAGAGACAAACGCGTGATATTCACAATAGTTTTGTAATTTTCTATGAGTGCTTACCCCCTTTCTTAGGCTTCCAACCACATTTTCCATGAGATGACCTTTGGTGGTGAGCTTGGAAGCAATCTTCGCGGCACGACGCTCTAACTCCTCCTCGGATGTGGAAGGAGGAGGGGTAACTTGATCATCTTGAGCGCCGTCTTGAGCTTGTTCTTGGTCTTGAACTTGCTCGAGGGGGAGAACTTGACCTTGGGCATCATTTGGCGGTTCACCACCATCTTGAGGTTGATCTTGCCCTTGGTTTTGTTTGAGAGGTTGAGGGCCTTCACTTTGTTCTTCGGAAGCGTGTGGGTCTTGGTAAGGTGATGGCTCCACTTGAGTGGAGCATTGTCCTTCTCCTTCGGCCACAAGGGGTTCCTCAATGGGTAGGATATGACCAATACCCATTTTTCTTATGGCTTGGGGAGGAATTTCATCACCTACATCACAAGTACCACTTTGCTCCACTTGGGAGTCGTTATTCTCGTCAAACTCTACGTTACACGTCTCCTTAATGAGTCAGGTGGACTTGTTGAGGACATGGTAAGCATGAGATTTTGTAGCATAACCAACAAATATGCCCTCATAAGCTCTAGCCTCAAATTTAGACAAACGAACACCTTTCTTGAGAATGAAACACTTACACCCGAACACCCGGAAGTACTTGAGGTTGGGCTTGTTACCGGTAAGTATCTCGTATGCAGTTTTGTTCAAGCCTTTGCGGAGATAGAGCCGGTTGGATGCATGACATGCTGTGTTGATGGCTTCGGCCCAAAAATTTTATGGAGACTTCAACTATGCCATCATGGTCCTTGCCGCATCCATCAACGTCCAGTTCTTCCTCTCCGTGACACCATTTTGTTGAGGGGTATATGCTGCAGCATATTGATGCTTGATCCCCTCATCACTAAGAAACTCATCCAAGGTGTAGTTATTGAACTCGGTGCCGTTGTCACTTCTTATTGTCAAGATCTTTGCATCAGTTGACGTTGAGCTTCATTTGCAAAGTCGATGATGGTTTGTTGAGTCTCACTCTTTTTCTTGAAGAAGTATACCCACGTGTATCTTGAATAATCATCCACAATCACCAAGCAATACTTTCTACCTCCAAGACTATCAAAGGATGGAGGCCCAAAGAGCTCCATGTGAAGGAGCTCCAAGGGTCTTTTTGAGTAGATGATAGTCGTGGGAGGGTGAGCCTTCTCATGGAGCATTCCTTCGATACAAGCACTACAAGCACGATCTTTGGCAAAACTAACATTTGTTAGTCCACGAACATGGTCCCCCTTGAGAAGACTTTGCAAAGATCTCATATTGACGTGGGCTAAACGGCGATGCCAAAGCCATCCCACATCAACTTTAGCCATTAGGCATGTCACGGTCTTAGTGGGTCGCTCCGAAAAGTTAATCACATAAAGACCGTTCTCGACATGCCCAACAAAGGCTACTTTAAGAGTCTTGCTCCACAAGAGGGCCACGGTATCAATATCAAAGAAAGTGGCAAAACCCATGAGTGCAAGTTGACGAACGTAAAGTAGATTGAAAGCAAGGGACTCAACAAGCATGACTTTCTCGATCGTTAGATCATGAGAAATAACAACCTTGCCAAGACCCAATACCTTAGAAGACGAGGCATCACCCCACTCGACGTTGGTGGGCATAGAAGGAATCTTGTGCACGTCCACCACCAAGTCCTTGCTTCCAGTCATATGATTTGTTGCTCCACTATCGAGCAACCATGATCCCCCATCGGAAGCAAACACCTACAAGAGATCAATGCTTGGTTTTAGGTACCCATTTTGTAATGGGTCATTTGATGTTAGTAACAAGGGTCTTAGGAACCCAAATAGACCATTCAATTTACTCATAAGGAGAACCAACAAATTTAGCATAAGCATGCCCATCACTAGCACGGCACAACACATAAGAAGGGTTAAAGTCGTCGGCTTTGTTGTAAGGGGAGGTATTGCCCTTTTTGACATCAACACCCTTCACATTGTTCTTCTTCTCCTTAGAAGCACCATCTCCCTCCTTCACAAAAGTTTGCTTGAGAGGAGGAGGTCGTTTGGCCTTGTCATTCTTCTTCTTGCTCTTGTACTTGGGTGTGAACCCAACTCCCTCCTTGGCCACAACTTCCTTTTGATTGCTCAAAAGGTCATTGAGGTTCTTCTCACCTTGTATGCACGTAACAAGGCCTTTCTGAAGTTGCTCCTTCAACTTAGCATTCTCCTCCACAAGATGCACATGCTCACAACATGGGTTAGTGGCATTTGCATTATCAATTAATACCATATGAGGAAAGGTGGCTTTTTCTTTGGTTAACTTAACTTGGAGTTGATCATGAGACTCCTTGAGGCTAGCATGAGCACCCTTCAAGACCTTGTGGGCCTTGTCGAGTAAATCAAACTCCTCCTTGAGTCTAGCATGGTCAACGCCAAGTTTAGCCTTCTCGGAAGTTAGCACTCGAGACACAACAAGAGCATGATCAAGATCTTTCTTTAACTTAGCATGGTCATCGTTGTGTGACTCCTCAAGAGCCAAAAGATGTCCACGCTCTTCCTCAAGAGCATTAGAGAGATCCGATATCTCATCAGCATAGTCACGACTATGTCCTTCCATCTTAGATATGGTTTCTTCATGAGCCTCGATCATGTCATTGGCTTCACCAAGTTGTTCCAAGAGAGCAACGAAGTGCTTCTTGGATTTGCCCTTGAGCTTACTATTAAAAGACTCAAATTCATTTACTTCCTCACTAGACCCCTCACGTTCATCAATGCAATCTGTCAAGGAGGGATTAGTAATGATGGTGGTTTTGATGTTGGGGGTTACCTTGTTAGAGGCTTTGGCCATGAGGCGCTTCGCGGTGATGTTCTCGTTGGGTGAATCGAAGAGAGACATCTGGGGAGTTGTGGCAACTGCAACGGATAGCATGGCCATTGCTTCACTATGTTCATCATCGTCGTCATCCTCACGGTATTCTTCTTGAACCACCAACCCTCGAGTAGGAGAGTCTTTTTGGTGAAGTTGTTCTTGTTGGGGAAGGACTTGGCTTTGTCTTTTCGGATGAGCTTGCCACCATTGTCTTCCCGCTTCTCGTAGGGACAATCCGCAATGAAATGGCTCACATTGCCATAGTTGTAACAAGTTCTTACTCGTTGCTTGCCCTTAAAGCCACTTGAGTTGTTCTTGTTGAAATTGGGCCTTGAGTTCTTCTTGCTCCAAAATTTCCTTGAAGCAAGAGCCATGTGCTCATGATAATCATACTTTGTATCCTCGGGATTGCCCTCCTCATCTTCCTCTTCTTCCACAATGACTTTGGCCTTTAAGGCAAGATTGGACTTCTTTGTTCTTTGAGAACGGAGCACCGCGTTGTTGGCGGTCTTGTCCAAGATGCTCATTGCAACGAACTCATCCAACACTTCACTTGAGGTCATGGAGTGGAAATCCGGTCTTTGACGAATGCCGGATGACATGGCCTTGTTGTAGGTCATCATGGCCTTGAGGAACTTGCGCTTGATCCAATTGTCATGTGTGTCCTTGCTCCCATGATCTCGGAGTGAGACCACGAGTTTGGTTACTCTCCGAAAGATCTCACGAGGTTCCTCATCTTCTTTCATTGCAAACTCATCGGCTTCATCTTGCACCACTTCATAGTTGGAGTGTTGAATGCTTGCACTTCCCTGATAGAGAGACACAACGCAATGCCATGCGTCTTTGGCCATGGCATAGGGTCGAAGATTAGGGAGATCTTCGGGGAGGATAGCATCTTGGATGATGAAGAGAGCATTCTCATTGAATTGATTATCCACGGCTTCTCTAGGGGTGAAGTTGCTTCGGTCATGTGGACAGAAACCTCCTTCAATGATTCTCCAAAGATTAGTATTCACATTATTTAAATGACGCTTGAAGCGATACACCCAAGAATCAAAATCCTCATTTTTCACAATCTTAGGAGGAGGGCGGCATGATTTAAATGAGGAGAGGGAATCGGTCCTCCATAAGTTGGAGGTTCCACATGGGCAAAGATGCCGGTGCCATTTCTACCACTAGTAGAAGGACCCTTTTCACTATTAGCTTCCCCCTTGTCGGATTTAGCATCTGTCACCTTGTTAGTGGGATCACCCACTTTCATTGGCGAGGTAGATAGTTTAAGTCCTTCTAAGAATTTATTAAACATGATTTCAACCTCGGTTGTCATGGAGGTTTTCAATGTGTCCAAAGCCACATTGAATTCCTCACGGGACACCGTGGTTCCCCCATCACCCGTAGACGAGATCAGATTCACACCAGAGTGTTCCTCCCCACCGTCTGTGGTGTCAACCATACTCTTCGGACGGCAAAGTCCTTAATAAAGAGACAAGGCTCTGATACCAATTGAAAGGATCGATATAGTTGACTAGAGGGGGTGAATAGGCAACTAACAATTTTTAGCTTTTCTTTACCAAATTAAACTTTGCATCAAAGTAGGTTGTCTAGATATGCAACTAGGTGAACAACCTATATGATGCAACAACAACAAGCACACAAGCAAGCAAGGAATATAACACAAGTAAGCTTGCAAAAGTAAAGGCACGAGGTAACCAAGAGTGGAGCCAGTGAAGACGAGGATATGTTACCGAAGTTCCTTCCTTTTGAGGGGAAGTACGTCTCCGTTAGAGCGGTGTGGAGGCACAATGCTCCCCAAGAAGCCACTAGGGCCACCATATTCTCCTCACGCCCTCACACAATGTGAGATGCCGTGATTCCACTATTGGTGCCCTTGAAGGCGGCGACCGAACCTTTACAAACAAGGTTGGGGCAATCTCCACAACTTAATTGGAGGCTCCCAACGACACCACGAAGCTTCACCACAATGGACTATGGCTCCGAGGTGACCTCAACCGTCTAGGGTACTCAAACACCCAAGAGTAACAAGATCCGCTAGGGATTAGTGGGGGGGATCAAATTTCTCTTGGTGGAAGTGTAGATCGGGGCCTTCTCAACCAATCCCGAGCAAATCAACAAGTTTGATTGGCTAGGGAGAGAGATCAGGTGAAAATGGATCTTGGAGCAACAATGGCGCTTAGGGAAGGAAGAGGTGAGTCTTATTGGAGAAGAAGACCCGCTTATATAGTGGGGGGACAATTCCAACCGTTACCCACCACTCAGCCCGCAACCCGCGGTACTACCGCACCACAGGAGTGGTACTACCAAGACGGGCTCAAGGTACTACCGCTGAGACCAGCAGTACTACTGCATGCAGACACTGGACCTTAACAGAAGACCACGCATGTATGCGGTACTACCCATGCCCTATCTTGAGACTACCGAGGCAGCCACGGGCCAAAGACGATAGGCACAGATGTAAAAATTACATCCGTGACTACCTCACGAGATTTTATCGATGCGAAAATCCGACATGGTACTACCGCGAACCCGGTGCAAGATTACCGTGAAGGGTGCGGATGTAAAAATTACATCCGCCTACCTCTGCTTCCCGCCATGCACGGCGAGCGACGGTACTACACGCGCTGACACGGTACTACAGCGTAGGGGCGGATGTAAAATTACATCCGCCCTACTACCGCTGAGCAAGCGGCCGGCCGTAACTCACGGTACTACCGGTTAGGAGGAGTGGTACTACTGTGGAAGCCCATGGTACTACTGTGCCGGAGCCAGGTACTACCGCTGGCTCCAGCGGTAGTACCGCTAAGAGGAGCAGTACTACCGTCGGCCTGAGAAAAGCAACTCGGAGTCCTTCATTTCGCAGAGACGAGGTGAGACGGAGGAAACTCCAAAGAGATAAAGGAAAGGCGGTGCAAAAGGGACGTGTACGTGAGATTCCAGCCAAACCTTTCCAAAACAGACCCCCTCTTAATAGTACGGCTTTCCTATGACTCAACTCCACCGAAAAGAACCGTAGAGAAACACCGTCTTCAATAATCTTCGAGGGGCATCAAATCGTCTTGTGTTTAGTCATGATATATCTGAAAAGCTCAATACAAACGATTAGTCTGCAAAAGCATTGTCATCAATCACCAAAACTACTAAGGGACAAGAATGCCCTTACAATATTCTACGAAGATCTTTATCGGTCAAACCGGATAACAACATACGTTGTTCCCTTTGTCATCGGTATGTTACTTGCCCGAGATTCGATCGTCGGTATCTCAATACCTAGTTCAATCTCATTACCGGCAAGTCTCTTTACTCGTTATGTAATGCATCATCCCGCAACTAACTCATTAGTCACATTGCTTGCAAGGCTTATAGTGATATGCATTACCGAGAGGGCCCAGAGATACCTCTCCGACAATCGGAGTGACAAATCCTAATCTCGAAATACGCCAACTCAACATGTACCTTCGGAGACACCTTTAGAGCTCCTTTATAATCACCCGATTACGTTGTGACGTTTGGTAGCACACAAAGTGTTCCTCCGTAAACGGAGTTGCATAATCTCATAGTCATAGGAACATGTATAAGTCATGAAGAAAGCAATAGCAACATACTAAATGATCAAGTGCTAAGCTAACAGAATGGGTCAAGTCAATCACATCATTCTCCTAATGATGTGATCCCGTTAATCAAATGACAACTCATGTCTATGGCTAGGAAACACAACCATCTTTGATCAACAAGCTAGTCAAGTAGAGGCATAGTAGTGACACTCTATTTGTCTATGTATTCACACATGTATTATGTTTCTGGTTAATACAATTCTAGCATGAATAATAAACATTTATCATGAAATAAGGAAATAAATAATAACTTTATTATTGCCTCTAGGGCATATTTCCTTCAGTCTCCCACTTGCACTAGAGTCAATAATCTAGTTCACATCACCATGTGATTTAACACCAATATTCATATATGTATATGATTAACACCCATAGTTCACATCGTCATGTGACCAACACCCAAAGGGTTTACTAGAGTCAATAATCTAGTTCACATTGCTATGTGATTAACACCCAAAGAGTACTAAGGTGTGATCATGTTTTGCTCATGAGAGAAGTTTAGTCAACGGGTCTGTCACATTCAGAGCCGTATGTATTTTGCAAAAATATTCTATGTCTACAATGCTATGTACGGAGCTACTCTAGCTAATTGCTCCCACTTTCAATATGTATCCAGATTGAGACTTAGATTCATCTGGATCAGTGTCAAATCTTGCATCGACGTAACCCTTTACGACGAACCTCTTGTCACCTCCATAATCGAGAAACATATCCTTATTCCAATAAGGATAATTTTGACCAATGTCCAGTGTTCAACTCCTAGATCACCATTGTACTCCCTTGCCAAACCAGGGCATAGTATACAATAGGTTTGGTCCATAGCATGGCATACTTTTACAGAACCTATGAATGAGGCATAGGGAATGAATTTCATTCTCTTTCTATTTTCTGCCGTGGTCGGGATTTGAGTCTTACTCAATTTCATACCTTTGCAACATAGGCAAGAACTCTTTCTTTGACTGTTCCATTTTGAACTACTTCAAAATCTTGTCAAGGTATGTACTCATTGAAAATCTTATCAAGCGTCTTGATCTATCTCAATAGATCTTGATGCTCAATATGTAAGTAGCTTTACTGAGGTCTTTCTTTTAAAGAACTTCTTTCAAACACTTCTTTATGCTTTCCAGAAAAATTCTACATCATTTCTGATCAACAATATGTCACTCACATATACTTATCAGAAAGGTTGTAGTGCTCCCACTCATTTTATTGTAAATACAGGCTTCACTGCAAGTCTGTATAAAACTATATGCTTTGATCAACTTATCAAAGCGTATATTCCAACTCCGAGATGCTTGCACCAGTCCAAAGATGGATCATTGGAGCTTGCACATTTTGTTAGCACCTTTAGGATTGACAAAACCTTCCGTTGCATCATATACAACTCTTCTTCCGTAAATCCATTCAGAATGCGGTTTTACATCCATTTGCCAAATTTCATAATCATAAAATGCGACAATTGCTAACATGATTCGGACAGACTTAAGCATCGCTACGGGTGAGAAAGTCTCATCGTAGTCAACCCCTTGAACTTGTCGAAAACCTTTCGCAACAAGTCGAGTTGTAGACAGTAACATTATCATCGGCATCAGTTTTCTTCTTGAAGATCCATTTATTCTCGATGGCTTGCCGATCATCGGGCAAGTCAACCAAAGTCCATACTTTATTCTCATACATGGATCCCATCTCAGATTTCATGGTCTCAAGCCATTTTGTGGAATCTGGGCTCATCATCGCTTCCTCATAGTTCGTAGGTTCGCCATGGTCAAGTAACATGACCTCCAGAATAGGATTACCGTACCACTCTGGTGCGGATCTTACTCTGGTTGACCTACGAGGTTCGGTAGTAACTTGATCTAAAGTTTCATGATCAATATCATTAGTTTCTTCACTAATTAGTGTAGTCGTCACAGGAACCGGTTTTTGTGATGAACGATTTTCCAATAAGGGAGCAGGTACAGTTACCTCATCAAGTTCTACTTTCCTCCCACTCACTTCTTTCAAGAGAAAACTCCTTCTCTAGAAAGGATCCATTCTTGGCAATGAATGTCTTGCCTTCGGATCTGTGATAGAAGGTGTACCCATCAGTTTCCTTTGGGTATCCTATGAAGACACATTTCTCCGATTTGGGTTTGATCTTATCAGGTTGAAACTTTTTCACATAAGCATCACAACTCCAAACTTTAAGAAACGACATCTTAGGTTTATTGCTAAATCATAGTTCATACGGTGTCGTCTCAATGGATTTAGATGGTGCCCTATTTAACGTGAATGCAGTTATCTCTAATGCATAACCCCAAAACGATATTGGTAAATCGGTAAGAGACATCATTGATCGCACCATATCAAATAAAGTGCGGTTATGACGTTCGGACACACCGTTCTTACTGTGATGTTCTAGGTGGCATGAGTTTGTGAAACTATTCCACATTATTTTAATCAAGGCCGAACTCATAACTCAAATATTCATCTCCACGATCGGATCGCAGTAAACTTTATTTTCTTGTTATGATGATTTTCCACTTCACTCTGAAATTCATTGAACCTTTCAACTATTTCAGACCTATGTTTCATCAAGTAGATATACCCATATCTGCTCAAATCATCTGTGAAGGTCAGAAAATAACGATACCCGCCACGAGCCTTAATACTCATTGGTCTGCATACATCAGTATGTATTATTTCCAACAAGTCAGTAGCTCGTTCCATTGTTCTGGAGAACGGAGTTTTAGTCATCTTACCCAAAAGGCATGGTTCGCAAGCATCAAATGATTCATAACCAAGTGATTCCGAAAATACATCCTTATGGAGTTTCTTCATGCGCTTTACACCGATATGACCCAAATGGCAGTGCCACAAATAAGTTGCACTATCATTATTAACTTAGCATCTTTTGGCATCAATATTATGAATATGTGTATCACTATGATCGAGATCCAACAAACTATTTTCATTGGGTGTATGACCATTGAAGGTTTTATTCATGTAAAATGTAACAACAATTATTCTCTAACTTTAAATGAATAATCGTATTGCAATAAACATGATCAAATCATATTCATGCTCAACGCATAAGCGCCAAATAACATTTATTTAGGTTTAACACTAATCTCGAAAGTATAGGGAGTGTGTGATGATGATCATATCAATCTTGGAACTACTTCCAACACTCATCGTCACTTCCCCTCAACTAGTCTATGTTTATTATGTAACTCCTGTTTCGAGTTACTAATCTTAGCAACCGAATAAGTATCAAATACTCAGGGGCTACTATAAACACTAGTAAGGTACACATCAATAACTCAGATATCAAATATACCCTTGTTCACTTTGCCATCCTTCTTATCCACCAAATATTCGTGGCATTTACGTTTCCGGTGACCATTTCCTTTGGCAGTGTAAGCACTCGCCTGTGCTTTGGTCCAAATTTTGGGCTTCTTCATGGAGTGACAACTTGCTTGTCATTCTACTTGAAGTTCCCTTTCTTTCCCTTTGCCCTTTTCTTGAAACTAGTGGTCTTGTCAATCATCAACACTTGATGCTCTTTCTTGATTTCTACCTTCATTGACTTCAACATCGCGAAGAGCTCGGGAATCGTTTTTGTCTCCTTTGCATACTATAGTTCATCACGAAGTTCTACTAACTTGGTGATGGTGACTAGAGAACTCTGTCAATCACTATCTTATCTGGAAGATTAACTCCCACTTGATTCAAGCGATTGTAGTACCGGACAATCCGAGCACATGCTCACTAGTTGAGCAATTCTCCTCCATCTTTTAGCTATAGAACTTGTTGGAGACTTCATATCTCTCAACTCGGGTATTTGCTTGAAATATTAACTTCAACTCTGGAACATCTCATATGGCCCATAACGTTCAAAAGCGTCTTTGAAGTCCCGATTCTAAGCCATTAAGCATGGTGCACTAAACTATCAAGTAGTCATCATATTGAGCTAGCCAAACATTCATAACGCTCAGATACGCCTCCCGCAATAGGTCCGTAACCTAGCGATGCATCAAGGACATAATTCTTACGTGCAAAGAATGAGGACAATCCTCAGATCACGGATCCAATCCGCATCATTGCTACTAACATCTTTCAACACAGTTTTCTCTAGGAACATATCAAAATAAACATATGAAAGCAACAACGCGAGCTATTGATCTACAACATAATTTGTAAAATACTACCAGGACTAAGTTCATGATAAATTTAAGTTCAATTAATCATATTACTTAAGAACTCCAACTTAGATAGACATCTCTCTAATCATCTAAGTGATCACGTGATCCAAATCAACTAAACCATGTCCGATCATCACGTGAGATGGAGTAGTTTTTCAATGGTGAACATCACTATGTTGATCATATCTACTATATCATTCACACTCGACCTTTCGGTCTCAGTGTTAGAGGCCATATCTCAGATATGCTAGGCTCGTCAAGTTTACCACAGTATTCGGCGTGTGCAACTGTTTTGCACCCGTTGTATTTGAACGTAGAGCCTATCACACCCGATCATCATGTGGTGTCTCAGCACGAAGAACTTTCGCAACGATGCATACTCAGGGAGAACACTTATACCTTGAAATTTAGTGAGAGATCATCTTATAATGCTACCGTCAATCAAAGAAAAATAAGATGCATAAAGGATAAACATCACATGCAATCAATATAAGTGATATGATATGGCCATCATCATCTTATGCTTGTGATCACCATCTCCAAAGCACCGTCATGATCACCATCGTCACCGGCGCGACACCTTGATCTTCATCGTAGCATCGTTGTCGTTTCGCCACCTATTGCTTCTACGACTATCTCTGCCGCTTAGTGATAAAGTAAAGCAATTATGTAGATTGCATTGCATACAATAAAGCGACAACCATATGGCTCCGCCGGTTGTCGATAACTTCGGTTACAAAACATGATCATCTCATACAATAAAATATAGCATCACGTCTTGACCATATCACATCACAACATGCCTGCAAAAACAAGTTAGGCGTCCTCTACTTTGTTGTTGCAAGTTTTACGTGGTCGCTACGGGCTAAGCAAGAGCCGTTCTTACCTACGCATCAAAACCACAACGATAGTTCGTCAAGTTAGTGATGTTTTAACCTTCTCAAGGACCGGGCGTAGCCACACTTTCAGTTCAATTAAAGTTGGAGAAACCGACATCCGCCACCACCTATGTGCAAAGCACGTCAAGAGAACCGATCTCGCATAAGCGTCACGCGTAATGTCGGTCCGGCCGCTTCATCCAACAATACCGCCAACCAAAGTATGACATCTTTGGTAAGCGGTATGACTTGTATCGCCCACAACTCACTTGTGTTCCACTCGTGCATATAACATCTACGCATAAAACCAGTTCCGGATGCAACTGCTGGGGGCGTAGTAATTTCAAAAATCCTACGTACACGCAAGATCATGGTGATGCATAGCAACGAGAGGAAAGTGTTGTCCACGCGTACCCTCGTGGGCCGAAGCGAAGCGTTAGCACAACGCAGTTGATGTAGTCATACGTCTTGACGGCCCGACTGATCAAGCACCGAAAGCACGGCACCTCCGAGTTCTTGCACACGTTCAGCTCGCTGACGTCCCTCGAACTCCGATCCAGCCGAGTGTCGAGGGGGAGTTCCGTCAGCACGATGGCATGGTGACGATGATGATGTTCTACCAACGCAGGACTTCTCCTACGAACCACTACGATATTATCGAGGTGGAATATGGTGGAGGGGGGCACCGCACACGGCTAATAGATCTCAAGGATCAATTGTTGTTGTGTCTAGAGGTGCCCCCCTGCCCCTGTATATAAAGGAGCAAGGGAGGGCGGCCGGCCAGAGGGCGCGGCCAGAGGAGTCCTACTCCCACCGAGAGTAGGACTCCTCCTTTCCTTGTCCAAGTAGGAGAGGGAAGGAAGGGAGAGAGGAGGAAGGAAAGGGGAGGGGCGCACCCGCCTGCCGCCCTCCTCTTCTCCACTTTGGGCCCATGTGGCCCATTAACCCCCCGATACTCCGGTATATATCCGATAACCCCGGAACCATTCCGGTGTCCGAATATAGTCATCCTATATATCAATCTTCATGTCTCGACCATTTCAAGACTCTTCGTCATGTCCGTGATCACATCCGGGACTCCGAACTATCTTCGGTACATCAAAACACATGAACTCATAATATAACTGTCATCTAACTTTAAACGTGCGGACCCTACGGGTTCGAGAACTATGTAGACATGGCCGAGACACGTCTCCATTCGATAACCAATAGCGGAACACGGATGCTCATATTGGCTCCTACATATTCTCTGAAGATCTTTATCGGTCAAACCGCATAACAACATCGTTATTCCCTTTGTCATCGGTATGTTACTTACCCGAGATTCGATCATCGGTATCTCAATACCTAGTTCAATCTAGATTCACGGCAAGTCTCTTTACTCGTTATGTAATGCATCATCCATAACTAACTCATTAGTCACATTGCTTGCAAGGCTTATAATGATATGCATTACCGAGAAGGCCCAGAGATACATCTCCTACAATCGGATTGACAAATCATAATCTCAAAATACGCCAACTCAACATGTAACTTCGGAGACAACTGTAGAGCTCCTTTATAATCACCCGATTCACGTTGTGACGTTTGGTAGCACACAAAGTGTTCCTCCCAGAACGGAGTTGCATAATCGCATAGTCATAGGAACGTGTATAAGTCATGAAGAAAGCAATAGCAACATACTAAACGATCAAGTGCTAAGCCAACGGAATGGGTCAAGTCAATCACATCATTCTCCTAATTGTGCGATCCCGTTAATCAAATGACAACTCATGTCTATGGCTAGGAAACACAACCATCTTTGATCAACGAGCTAGTCAAGTAGAGGCATACTAGTGACACTCTGTTTGTCTATGTATTCACACATGTATTATGTTTCCGGTTAATACAATTCTAGCATGAATAATAAACATTTATTATGAAATAAGGAAATAAATAATAATTTTATTATTGCCTCTAGGGCATATTTCCTTCAGTAGCCACTTCTAAGCAAAAGGTGGACTAGCTGCTAGCTTTATAGCGTTGCTCATGCATGCTTGCTCAGTAGCTAGTACTAAATTTGAGCTGAATGCACCGACACATGTGCACTACAACTACTGGTATTTGGCATGGGCTGATTACTGCACTCGTTTTGGGCCATACCCCACGCATGAAGCGGAGTCAGAGTGAGCAAATGAGTGCTCAGATGGGCCTATTTGTTGTGTCATGAAAGCCAGCAGCTCGAGGGAGTATTATTTTCTGTGCGTTACGACTGCTACTACAGGCCTGCTGCTCGAGGTTGGATATACAGAGTAGATTAGTATGTGCTAATGTATGAAGGGCATTTAGATAAATGACCAAATGTAATACTCTTACATGATAAACAAATTTTGTTCTTAATAATCTTAAACGGGCGACCCATTGGGTAACCCGCGGGCATAAACTTATGCCCATACCCTACCCATGATTAACCGGGTTACCCATGGGCGAAGTCGGCAACCCATACCCTATCCACTCAGGTCGGATGCCCATGGGCGTCCATGCCCATGGGCAGGATTGCCGGGTTGACACGCAGGAGCGGGTCACCCGAGAAAATCAAACCTAGCCAATGAAAAATATTGGGGCGCGTCTAGCTGGCGGCCAGGCGCTCGCTAGCGCTTGCGAGCGGCCGACCCCTGGTCCCAGCTGGTCCCTACCATATACTAAAAAGAGCAAACTTACTGTAATTTAAAAGTACTAAAAGGACACTGCTAATTAATCATCTTATGATCTCTTCTCACGTGATGGATGCCTGTATGCCCTGCATTGATGTTTCTCATGTTCGTTCCTTGTGCATTAGTTTTGGTTTTCAAAATTATAAAAGTTATATCTTCTAAACCGCGTATCGAAATTCAGATCCGTTTTCACCGTTGAAACCATCACGACGCGCTTTTCATAAGTAGACCCCGCATGGAGATGTTTCGACGAACTAGTTTTCCTGCCAACTAAACATCAATGGGTGTGCAACTAGACTACATTGTCGTGCCAACTGAGCATATGTGTGTGCCAATAGTCCTGCCAATTAAACATCAACGTGTGTACAACTAAACTACATTGTCGCGTCAATTGAGCATATGTGTGTGTAACTAGTCCTGCCAACTAAACATCAATGAGTGTGCAACTAGACTACATTGCCGTGCCAACTGAGCATATATGTGTGCCTAGTCCTGCCAACTAAACATCAACATGTGTGCAACTAGACTACATTGCCGCGCCAACTGAGCATATATGTGTAACTAGTCCTACCAACTAAATATCATTGTGTGTGCAACTGGACTATATTGCCGCGTCAATTGCGCATGTGTGTGCAACTAGTGTCCTGCCAACTAAACATTAATGTGTGTGTAACTAGACTAAATTACAAGTCAACTGAGTATATGTGTGTGCAACTAGTCTTCCTGTTAACTAAACATCAATGTGTGTGCAACTAGACTACATTGCAAGACAACTAAACATCAATATGTGTGCGACTAGTCTTTCTGTCAACTAAACATCAATGTGTGTGCAACTAGTCTTTCTGCCAACTAAATATCAACGTGTGTGTAACTAGAATAAATTACAAGACAACTAAATATCAATGTATGTGCAATTAGACTACAATACAAGCTGGGCGCGGGGCAGTACCTTCGAGCATCATCATGCATTATTATTAGTTTGATGAGTTGAGCTAGTGTGATGGTCCTACAGCAATGTGCATGTTACATAGAGGCTTTTTGTCATGGTCACCAGAGCAGTACTGTTACTGTCTATTCAAACTAGTGTGTTGTTAGACCTGCTTCATTTTCAACAATTTGCACATTGATGTGTTGATGGATCTTCTTCAGTGCCTAGGGTCACCCAACCCAATAAACACGGTCGTACTAGTAATTCAGTGCCTAGCTAGGGTCCACTCAAGGATTGTCTGGATCTTGTTCAGAAAGATGCGTTTATGCATCGGTCGATTGTGATCGATGGATCGCTAAGACACTGATCATGCCATTGAAGCAAGCCTCGTGCGTGAGCGTGGCTGCTTGACTCGAGATAGATAAGTAGGTAGGGTAGATCGCGGTGCCAGTGGAAACGAACGTCGGGGATAAGCACAAGCACATGGCGGGCATGAAAGCTGACCTGACAGTGATGGCAGCGCGCTTGCTTCCGGTTCCTGCTCCAGGGGAGGGGGAAGCTGGGCGCGGCGGGGCACAGGAAGACGCCGGGAGGGGGAAGCTGGGCGCGGGGCCGCGTCAGCGTCGGTCAGCGGCAGGGGAGCGCGTCCGCTCGCGCGGGATTCTTCGCTGCCGGTCGGGTCTGGGGTGCGTCAGCAGAGAAGAAGGTTGGGGAAGAAGGAGCTCCAGCGCAGGATTGGTTCGGTGGAGGCGGGCGAGCACAAGGGCCTGGTCGATGGAGGCATGGCGCAACGGATCTCGCCGAGGGATGGAGGAACGTGTGTACAGGGGGAGGAAGAAAGTGAGCTCGCGGGGTGGGAGAGAGGAGTGGGTCATGGGGCACGGCCCCGACCGCCTAGCACCTGGACACGGAGATTTCGATCGTACTACGCGGAAGGGTGTGCACTCGGGAGCTCTAAAAAGTACAGCTACATTTTTTAGAATTTAAGAAAATATTGGCAAGCCCACCAGTCATCGAAAGCCACGAAAGATCGCTCGGTCAAAACAACCAGTAAAAAACAAACGGCCGACAGAGGCGCGTTGACTTGGCCATGGGAGATCGAACGGCCCAAACGTTGCAAAATCGAGCGAGCTCTGGAGGGCGAGTCTCCCAGACACCTTATAGGTTTAAATTCACAAAACAAAACAAAGCTGACATGTGCACGCGGCTCGAATTGGAGCCGGAGTCGGTCGTCCTATACGACTATATACGAGTATAAAGAACCCAGGAAGGACAGGGTCGGTCCCAACACCACAGTCCACAGATCGGTCGATTGTACGTAACGCAACGCAACGCGACAGGCCACAGCTCTGATCCGTGACCAAACAGCGCGCGCGCCGGCCGGGGAAGATGATGAACATGTGGAAGACAATGAAGATCTGCTGCGGCCGGCCATAGACTAGTTTAGCGTACCATGTTGTGGAAATGGAGATTCGTTGGCGTCAGCCGTACACTTGTTTTACCTTAGCCTAATATAGTTTTTAGTTAAAATATGCCGGAAATGTCAATGTTTTCATCCAGTTTGTATGAATATCATATCATCCGGTATGAGTGAAGTTTGTCTGATTTGTTTAAACAGTGTTTTAAATGTATGCGGATAGCGTTGGATGGTCAGATCCCGCGCTCATGTTTGTGGATTGGTCCCCTGGTCTATAGACGGATGCGGTGTCCGTTTTGCGGGTAAGGGTTGAAGATGCCCTTAGAAGCAACCAAACAATAAAAACGCCCACACGTGCGAGCGTTCACCAACTCGCCTACACGCCTGGATCATCATTCACTGTCTTTTGCACGAATGTTGACACGAAAAGGTGAATTTGGTGTGCCACGTAGGACGGGGCTGGTGTGTGGGTGTTGGAGAGTTTGCGCTGCATTCGCATGTTGTTTGGCCATTCTTGTTGTGTGGGTGAACTAGTTTACGCCCACCACCACCTAGTTCATGCGGCGTGTGGGCGAACTTTTTCCCACGACACTCCTACGTTGTGGATGGCAACTGCAATTAGGCGAATGTGGCAACTAGGTAAATACACATGGCAACTGTGAGTCTTTGTTAGACGGCAACTGCAGTTGAGCGTACGTGGCAACCAGATAAACACACATGACAACTGTGATTAACAATACATGGCAACTATGATTGAACCACACGTGACAACTAGGTAAACACACATGACAACTACTGTTTGACCATATGTGGCAAGTAGTTAATCACACACGGCAACTATGGTTGGACCACACATGGCAACTAGGTAAACACATATGGCAACTACTGTTTGACCATATGTGGCAAATAGTTAATCACACGCGGCAACTACGGTTTGATTACACGCGGCAACTACCATCAATTTGACATGGCAACTATAGTTAACCAAAACAGATAAGTTGTCATGCTTTTACAACTACACTTGCCATCCCGAATAACTACATCTGCCAACCAGGATGGCAACTAAATCGTCATCCCGCGGTGTACCTAACGTAGCTGCGCCAGGACGTGTGGGCATTTTTGCTTCGTGCCACACGCGCGTGGCGAAGATGAGTAGTACTTGTTGGCGTGTGGCACGAAGTTAGCCGCGCCCACACGTATGGGCAATTCTAATGTCCGCCCACACACAGCCTATGTGGACTGCCTCCTGCTCACATCACACATGGTGTGTGTGCGCATGTCGAATATACCACACGTGTGGTGGATATCGACGTCCAAAAAAAAAGAATGTGCCACGCGTTTTGAATTCAAAACGGCATCGGTCACTCCACGCAGCTCGAATCGGTGGAGGAATCGGACATCATGGGAGCAGGGGCGGATCTACAGGGTGGACAGGGTGGGCCGCGGCCCACCTTGGAATTTTAGATCAGCCCATATACTATAGGAAACAGACAGAGAATGGTAAAAAAAAAGTAAAAAGCCCATCGGTTGCTAGTGACCAGTTCAGCACCTGCACCGTGGCCTAATACACTTATTAGGCCGACACTCACCATACGTTCCGTTGATTCCTTCAGACTCGTTACCCAAACTAGCCAATACAAGCAGCTTGCTCCCTGTTGCTAATTCCCAAGTCCAATTACCATCGTGGATTTTGGTGCGGCGCCGTTGTCATATTGACGCCCTATTACCATTGCTACATGAAAACTGGTTTTTGTTTCACTTTCCACACAAGAATATTTCTGCAAGGATATTGATGTGATGCCTTTTTCCTAACCATGACAGATTATTTGATTGTGCAGTAAATTACCTTCATTTTTATATATTTCTTTAAGCTATTAGAGTTATTGTCACTATGGTCCAAAAAAAGTTCTTACTGATTATACATTTTAGATATTACATGGAACGACTTCTTTTGTTGTTTAGTTTGAACACCCAAGTTTTAAATCCTCGAACCGCCAGTGACATTTCATATTTGTAATCAATTCTTTTTCAAGGTAGACTACCCCACCCTGTTTTAAAATCCTAGATCCGCCACTGCATGGAAGTACCCATAAAGTAACCAGAAACGGGAGCCGCCACAGCGAAGATCGATCGATCGCAACGGGAGAGAGCCCACAGTTCCCATCCGTGACCAAACAACGCGCGCGGCGGCCGGAGAAGATGATGGACATGTACGAGATCACGGACAGGGTCGAGCCCATGCTGCTGCGACGCCAGAAGCTGCCCCCGGCGGGGACCAAGCGCAAGATCCCGGAGCCGCCCGCGTGCCCTCCGCTCAGCTTGATATGGACGACGAGCCCTGGAGAGATCGAGGAGAGGGCCGAGAGGTTCCAGGCGTACATGGTACATGAGCACCGTACGGGAGAACATCCGGAAGCTTAAGGAGGCATTTGCGCAGGTCGACGACGTGGAGCAGGCAGATTAAGCCGCTTCGTGCGATAAAATACGTACTCTGCTGTTCCATCCTTTTGGGACCTGTATTTGTATTGAGAAAAATATGTTTTTAGTCCCTCAAGTTCCCAAAAAGTACAGACTTGGTCCCTAAAGATTTTTTGGTATACATTTGGTCCCTCAAGTCTCAAAACCGGGTAAGTTTGCTCCTAAACCAGATTTTGACCCCGTTGACCGGGTTTGACCAGGTCAAACCCGCCAGATGAACAGTAAACTCGATTATTTTTTTAAAATCTGACTTTTTTGCGGTCCAATATGCTTACATGCGCAAGGTCCAACCAAATTTTTGTGGTCTTTTGACACTCAAGGAGATCGTGACAAAAAAACAAAAATATTTGTCTGATGAATAGTAAATTCAAATTAAAAAAATTCTGAAAATTTTTGGGGTCGAATATGCTTACATGCGCAAGGTGTGACCAAATTTTTTTCATGAAATGACATCGGACGTGCCCTAGCAAAAAAAAACAAAATTTGCCTTTTTTGTGAGAAAAAATTTGTTTTTTTGTCACGAGCACCTCTGAGTCTTGAAGGACCACCAAATTTTGGTCGAACCTTGACCATGTAAGCATATTAGACCCCGAAAAATTCAGATTTTTTTGGGATTTTTTTGATTTTTTTTGAATTTACTGTTCATCGAACGTAGATTTTTTTTTGCCACGATCACCTCGAGTGTCGAAAGATCATGAAATTTTGATCCCACCTTGCGCATGTACGCATATTTTACCCCAAAAATTTTCAGATTTTTTTTGAACTATTTTACCCCAAAAAAAATTCGAGTTTACTGTTCATCTGGCGGGTTTGACCTGGTCAAACCCGGTCAACGGGGTCAAAATCTGGTTTAGGACCAAACTTACCCAGTTTTGAGACTTGAGGGACCAAATGTATACCAAAAAATCTTTAGGAACCAAGTCTATACTTTTTGGGAACTTGAGGGACTAAAAACATACTTTTCTCATTTGTATTTACACCTTCCGGTCCAAATTGACTGCCGCACACGGAGGGAGTAACTTTTTGTTATCCTTTTTTAAAGGCAAGATTTGTTGTACTGATGAAATTTGTACTTAGCGCCGTCGCCGCCAGGTCCCCCTTGCCCCCTCCCTCGCTTCGGCCCGAGGGGCTGCTTACGAAATCCGCTGCTGCCCGGAAGGTGGCGGCGGGTGTTTCTCTCCGCGGTGTTGTAAGCATGCGCTGCCTCGCCGCCTGGGCGCGAGATGCAGGGCCGCGGGAGTGGCTACAGCGCGGGGAGAGGCCGGATCATGGCCGGGCTGTGCCGGATCTAGCTTCTCCGACCCGTTGGTCGCCCTCGATGGGGCTCGATGGCTTCGTTCCGGCGGCCAACGAGGGCTGGATCCCGAGGCGGCGGCCCCGGACGGCGGAGGATGTGTCGGCGGCTGTGGTCTTGCGACAGGCGACAAGGCGGCCGCGGTGGTGGACGATCCGTGCGCAAGACGCTTGATGGAGGCCATTGGAACAGATCTGGGTGAAGACCTGCTCGCGGCTACTGCCGAGGCCGGCGATGGCGGCACTATTTGGTGTCCTTCCCTTGTTGAAGGGATCGCTGTTGAGAAGTTCCAGACCACTATCTGCTACCTTCGAAGGAAACCCTAAATCAGTAGATCAGATGACAGCGGCATTATTGTGTCGTTTCCCTCTTGTGGCATCATTCTTGGAGGTGTACACGGGCTCGAGGGACCAGTGGACGGAATAATTGGTGGAGCGGTGTTTCATCCTGCACATTAATGGTGGCGTTTCTCGATGGCGTGGCGCAGTGGAGATTCGGCGCCCGCTATGTGGCGAGGGACTCGCGCAGGAGGGTGACGACATCAGGCGTCGTGGTGGCGTCGATGGCAGAGAGGCCGAGCAAGGTGGTGCAGCAGTACAACACTAAAGATGAATTGGTGGTCCGTGGCTGCGACGGCCTTATACCCGGCAGTCGACCTGGTTGAGGAGTGCGCCGGATTGGTAGGTGCCCCATACTCGGCAGGCGTCCTGGTTGGGACCTCAGGTCTTGGATGTTTAGGTTTGGCTGCGATGTCTGTTTGGTATTAGGCCCAGACTATCAGCGCCCCTTCATCAGTTGGATAGGAGTAGCGATAGTTGTTGATTAGATGATGGCTTTAGTCTTACTGTCGTATGACTTGTAAGGTCTTGTGAGAATAATTAATAAAGTGGATGTATGCATCATTCAGGTGCAGAGGCCGGGAGTCCTCCTCCTTTTAAAGAAAAAAACTTACTCCTTCCGTTCCAAATCGATTGTCGCACATGGAGGGAGTAACTCTTTATCATCCATTTTAATGGCAAGATTTGCTGTACCGATGAAAAACTTTGTTCGTAAGCACACTTCAAGCACCTTGCATTGTCCTAACAGGACCAGAGGAAGGACTCAAAAGAAGGCTGGGGAGAGCTTTAAGCTGCATATGTCTTCGCTCTTAAGAAGAGTTCCCAAGGATCATGCAGCAGTGATCATTCTTCTCCCCAGGACGCTAGCCAATGAGTAGGGCAAAATATCTCATTTGACATTTGCTCGGATAGTCCTAAGAGCATCTCCAACACAATTGCAAAATTTGACACCTTCCGTTTGTCCATGGACGCCACGGACAGCAGGGGCTCGACTCCCATTTGCTCGCCCACGCAACCGCACCTTCCATAATAGAAATATAGAACTATTCCATAGCCTAGAATAAATTACTGATGTCAAGGTCATTCAGCAATACATTACTAGTACACAAAAAACCATGGTCGCCAAAACCATTTAAGCTTGTTCAAAGAGACAACGGCCAATGTCATTAAACAACGAAACTGTCTGAAAAAGGAGACAACAAAACATTATGTTTCACAGTGAAGATTCATTCTACTGATCAGTAAACTTGCGCATGGAATGGAGGAAGCAGTTTGTGTGTGACTGCGAGAGTGGCTAAAGGTGTGCATGTGCTTATTCCTAGAAAACAGAAACACCTTAAGACTTCAATGGTGTTTGCTTTACTTGGTGATAAGATCGCCATATTGCAAATGACTTATTGTAGTTCTTGCTTTCAAATGTACAAATCATGATTGCAATCGCTGAAATCACATTGCATAAAAAAAGAAAATTAGCTGCCATAAAACTACAACACTCTTGCATGTATGTACAAGTCAAAGCAGTAGTACAGTTATACATGGTAAACAAAATACTGACCTTAAACGGTGGTACTGTTATTCAAGAGTGGTTAACTGCTTTCTTAAAGAACAATCAAGAAAACAATAATCTCGCTTCCCTCTATTGAGAACACGACACTCTTTCATCACATGGATTCATCATGCAGTACAGCAGTAGCAAGAGGCCAAATTCAGGCCACTGCCTGAAACATAGCTGAAAATATCTTAATCTTGGCCCCATTTAGAATGCAGGAATTTATACATACATTATATTTGATGATTCCACTAGAACGCGCGCAAAAATGTGTATATATTACTAGGATTAGGACGCACCAAATCTGACCTCCATCGATGGGCTGTGGAGTAGGCTATGACTCCACTTACATTACATCCACAAATAGCAGACATGGGAGATGGGACACTGCTATATTGCTATATTGTAGTACTAGTGAACATAAGACAAGATCATCACAAACCGCAATGTTGACAAGATCAGTACCTTAGAACCCATGTGGGAGGTCAAGTAGTGAAGTAGTCAATCTGCTCCAGAGAAGCCTAGGTGAATTGGACTCTGGCACTCACCGGCCGAAAGACGAATACATCTGCTCCAAAGTGTGTGGCCTGGATACATGGAGCGCATAGATAGAGATGATGACACATCACAAAGGAACCAGGAGCTCATGCGACAGAGCACAGGGTGGAATCAGCAGGTTCAGCACCAGCACCATGCGCCATTCTTAATTCATGGCATAGCTTCCCTCGGCTCACTATCACAGCCTTCCCATCACCATGGTTTTTCCTGCCTTGTGCAGTGACCTCTAGGCTGCTCATTATAGGCAAAATTATACAAGAAATTTCAGAAAGTGCATTATTATCGTATTACATAGACATGAAAATAGTAGCATAGTCAAGTCCGTTCATACTTTTCAAACCTATACGTGCTGCGATTTCCAATTTCTTTCTGGTGTAATCCAAATAGTTCTTCCGTTTCTCAACCTGGAAGTAATATTGGCATCCACTTGAAAATATAGCCAATTGGAGGCAGATCAAGATCACAAAGAAACACCTCCTAACTACAGTAAAAAACTAGCAAGATCAACTAACCATTTTCTCAACGGCCTCTATGATCAAGGGATGAGCTTTGTCTTCTGAGAACTACATATAGAGCAGTGTTAAATCAATGTAAATGATTCAAATCAGGCATGGATCTCACGCAAAGCATGCTTACCCCCTCATCAATGCTAGCCACGTAGGTATCATACTGGAAAAAGAAACAAACAGAACAATTAGTGAAACGAAATTATTAAATGGAAATATGAAACCATATGCAAAGTAATTAGCTGAAGAAGTCAATTGAACATTATCGTTGACGAAGGTGAACCTACACTAGAATTTATCCAACTGGGGCCTGGATAGCTATCGAGTGCTAATTTGATGCCAGGCCTGTGGAAGGGGAAAATGTTCTCTTCATACAATTGCTTCAAAGCGTCACCGAAATTCATCTAAGCAATGTCAAGGCGAGTGGATATCAATATCAACGAGCATACAAAGCTGGGACAATGGAAAGAGCACCATAAGTTTTGTTATTATTAATTGTGAAGATTGGTACGATAATATAACCTTATTCTTAGCAACCCGTTTCCATATCTCAAGATAGACACCATCCAAGTCCTTCCGGTGGTTAAAGTCAAACCGAAGGCTATATAGATGCTCCTGAAATTGGAAACAGAATTGTGAAATACCATCACCACTTATTTCAGCAACCAAATTAATAGGTGGGAGAAGCGCATTACACGTAAGGCAGAGACAACTGAGCGTCCGGAAATATTCGGAAACCGCATTGCAATCCTCAGTGTTTGAACAAAAGCCTCTAGCTCGTTTCTCAGCCGCTACGCAACAAAATTAAATGGTTGACATGCTCATGTGTGACGCCACAGCACAGTGTAGTTATATCGAATGCAAGAGTTTTTGAGGGGTACCTGATCGCCGAAGAGTGCTGCTTCATCGTCAATCCACTGTCACATGGAAAAAGATCACTATCAGACCAACTTAGCATGACGAATACAATGGTTTACACTTGAATGCATCATGCCTACCTTAATTTGCTCCGCCATCTGCTCACGGAACTGGACATACTCTGCATCTCCCTGGTAGGTATGATAATACAGGCGCTATTGCTTCAAATCTCCATACATACCCTGCACTCGCAGAAAGGAAATGTCACTTGGGCTGCTGCTAGTACTGGAGCACATAAAGAAACATGGGCACTTGCTGAGTTAATCATGACTATCATAAAAGGACAGTAACAGTTTTATTTATAAGGAGTATCATAACATTCAACCAGACGAAGACAAATTCCATCCCCAACCTCAGAGTAGTTAGAACAGAATGCCCATTAACTGGTTGTGGGAACAAATTTGATAATGTCAGCACGGATGAAAGTTAGACTAATTGGCATGGAGGAATCAATTGTTGACCTACATGATCACGAAGCACTAGCCGCTGGTAGTCTTCCAAGCCAGCAAGCTTGCATTGCTCAGGATGGAAGTACCATTCAGGATTGTCTTTGGCGCGCTGGAGGAAATCTATTTCATAAGCATCCAGACAACGCTCCAATTCCTTGCTCAGTTGTGCATTATCTGGTTCCTCTCCGGGCGAGGGTAACTGCAGTAGAAGAGCGGACCGTAAATGAACACAAACGCAAAGGCGGCACACACAGGACGAACCAACCAGGCAATATATATCATGAAAACTGTAAAGGCTAGCCATGATAAGTGATAACTGGTACCTCATGGGCTTGGATGTAGTACCGGGAGAGCCGGCGGTAGACCTCAACCAGCTGCCTTTCATCGCATATAGAAGTAGAACGATAATACGGTACCTTGTTCAACTTACATTTGAGAGGTCTGATCTGAACATGGAGGTTTTCAATTTCCTCTGCCTCTGCCCCCTGTCTCTCGTTTGTGGGCGGTTGGAAACTTCTCTTTGGTACCCGCGAAGGAGAAATTGATTTCCCCATTGCCGGATTCGCGTCGACGCAATTGTCCACTGCAAGAGCATGACTGGGATCCATGGGAGGGTCGATTTCGTCGGCGGGCTCAACGATATCTGCCTTGTTTATGCTGACCATCCCTAGCTCGGTGAGCGTGGCTGCCCCCTTCGCTAGCACTAGCAGGGTGGACAGGATTGCGTCGTTTAGACCTTAATAATCTAACCAGCAAAGAATCGTGGAGATTACTAGATGATTGGTTCGCTCATGGACCCAAAGCAAAAACGAGGGAGAGAGGTGGAGGGCGTTACCTAGCCGTGGGTGCGGTCGGGGGAGGCTCCGGGGAGGCGCGCCAGCGCGCTCGGGGAAGAGGGGGATTCGAGGCGCGGCGTGTTGGCCGGCGAAGAGGCGACTGACCGGCGACCGGAGATGGGGCGGGTGGCGGCGGCGGGGTGTAGGGCCTAGGCTAGGGGACGACTGTGTGCTGCTCGATCGTCGGGCGAGAGATGAAAAGGAAAGGAAAATTTCAGGAACCGTTACGTGGCAGAGTCGTCGTAGATCTACTGGAGTCCGTAGTCTTTTTTTGCCAGAAACTTATGGTAGCTTTATTGATGAAGTAGCATGTAATTACAATCAGCCCTTAGAGCATCTTCAATAAACGGTCCA